>CM052542.1:76751786-76767139 GCA_028533065.1 Trachops cirrhosus
CACATAACTTTTCCACTTGTTGCTCTTCCTCTTCCCCTTCTGGTACCACTATAATTCAGATGTTGGAACATTTAAAGATGTCCTGGAGGTTCCTGAGCCTCTCCTCATTTTTTTTGAATTTTTGTTTCTTCATTCTTTTCTGTTTGGTTGTTTCTTTCTTCCTTCTGGTCCACTCCATTGATTTGAGTCCCAGTTTCCTTCCCATCACTATTGGTCCCCTGTACATTTTCCTTTATTTCACTTAGTGTATCCTTCATTTTTTCATCTAATTTGCGATCAAATTCAACCAATTCTGTGAGCATCCTGATTACCAGTGTTTTGAACTGTGCATCTGATAGGTTGGCTACCTCTTCGTCACTTAGTTGTATTTGTTCTGGAGCTTTGATCTGTTGTTTCATTTGGGCCATTTTTTTTTTGGTCTTGATACACCTGTTATGTAGTGAGGGGCAGAGCCTTAGGTGTTCACCAGAGCAGGGCAACCCATGTTGCTGTGTTGTGACACTGTATGTAATGGAGGGGTCTGGGAGGGAACAATGGTGCCTGCTCCATTCTCTTCCAGTTTTCAGTCATATCCCCTTCCCACAAGCAAATTGGACCATTTTGGTGCTGATTCCTGTGTGGGTGGGTTTGTGTATGTTCTAGGACCCTGTGGGTCTCTCCAGTGAACTCTCCTGTGAGGATGAGAGTTTCTCTCAGCACCTCAACCCCACAGGTGTTTTCAATCAGTGGTTTGAGGCTTTATTTCCCTGTGCTGGGACCCTGGGTTGTGTGGTCCATCTGGCTCCCCCTTTGTTTTGCCTGGTTTACCTGCATGTGAATGTGGGACTGCCTGGTCTGCCAGCAGCCACCTTGGAGGGAGTCCTCTCTGTCTGGCTGCCTATCTCCACCCCTCCTACTAGTCTGGATGAATGTGTCTTCTTTAACTCCTTGGTTGTTGGACTTCTGCACAGTTCGATTTTCTGTCAGTTATGGTTGTTTTTTGTTTTTAAATTGTTGTTGTCCTTCTTTTGGTTGTGTAAGGAGGCACAGTGTGTCTACCTACACCTCCATCTTGGCTGGAAGTCCTAGATCTTTTTATATGATGTAGATGTAAAGGAATAATTTTGTTTCTCCTTTCTCTCATAAATATCATCAATATCTTGTCTTTTGTAACTATATTTTAATCACATAGATTTAAATTTCTGAAGTTGAGATGAACAGAATATTAAGTTGCCTGGAAAACCAATTATTTTATCAGCATGGAAGTTGACAATTATATACCGCTAATGATGACAGCTCAATCATTACATTCCTCCAGTGCTTTGTCTTCTCTCTGCTATGAAGATTTGGGATCTCTGGTTTAATGAGGCCCCAGAATCTTGATTTTCTTTGAGTGGCCCAGTGTTAGACTTGAGAAAAGGAGGTGCTTGTACCCATTGTTGAGGTGGCAATTGGAAAGATGTGACTGCAGCATCTGAGAATTGAAATATGGAGCTTGCTTTTCTGTAAAACAATGTCACATGTGATCATCAGGGTGTAAGGTTCTTTGGTAAAATACAATGTATGTATGCTGTGGGTTAAAACCTAACTTCCACATATGTTAATTCTATGGGAAAATATTTCCAATCAACCTGGAACACAAATCATAGGTTGATGACACTATATTGAGTTCTTGAGCCCATATTAAGAAAGAATCCTGAGAATTAGAATTTGTTAATTCTTCAATCTTCGCATAGACCCTCAACAGTTTTCATCCATACCTTGGCTAGGACAAGCCATAGGAAATGGCAAATTGGGTCATTGTCTTGGCCTTTCATGAGCTAGCAAAGCTGGTGAGAAAGCCCTGATTCTCCTTCTGTGTGCAGAAGAGCAGAGGAACCCATGTGAAGTTAAAGAGCAAGACCCACAGTAATATTACAAATTGTCTTCATCATCTTCAAAAAGCTTACTTCTCCCTAGTTTCAGACTTCCATAGTTCTGAAAATTACTTTCTGAATTTTTCTCCTTCCAATTATACTTGATATATATTTTGACTTTATGTCATTTATAATTGAATATTTAAATGGAGCTGAGTATACAGAATAATTGTAACCAAGACCACACTCTGGGGATATGACTTAGTCACAAGTCTTTATGCTGGTTTCAAGACATTTATGGACATTAAATTGGAGATGTGAAAAACAGCCTCTTGCCTTGTGTGATTTAAGGAATGGGATATTATTTTTAAATTGTTTGACTGAAAATAAGGAGCTATAAAATTTCTATGTAACAAAACATTGAATGGTTTATTGCTTAAATAATCATGAAATGAAAAGTTTTACCACTGAACAAGTAGTAGCTTTCTTAAAGAGAATCTTTATATTGCAGAAAATATTAAATCTTTTAAAGAAAATATACTATTTTTTCATGTTTGGAATTTCGCTGAATTCCTTTTCTTATTTATCAAGAGCAAAAATATTTTTCAGAGGACTTCTTTTCCTCCTTTCAATCCAATATAGTAAAAATGTTTATAACGAAAGAAATAAGCTTGAACAAAAAGCAGAGATAGTTATTTTGAGGAATCAACCAAGAAGAATGTTGGGGGTTGGTGAGGAATTTATTCAAACACATACATTGGCAACAATAATAGAATAAACAGCAAGTTTCCCTCCAAATAGATTGCATTTTATGTGTTTTCTCTTTTCATATCTGTCAAGATAAGAATGCTTTTCTTTAAATTTACAAGGATTCAGACTGCTTAAATTGTTTCCACAACTGGCATAAGCATCAATGGGCCTCATAGTAAGAGAAGAGTAGTCCCCAGAGTGTATTTAAATGACATACTAAAATGGATCCCATAAATTTTACTGCATTACTAATATTCTATTTTTGATATACAGTATTTCATACTTGAAACAAAAATTAAGTTATAGTAAAAACATATATAAAAACAGTCTACCTGTTGATGGTAAGTGTAGACTCTTAAAAGAGCTGGAGCTGATATACAACATTAATTGAAAATATTCAGGAGAAAAATGTGGGTAATAGTTCATCTTAAAACGAAACAGATTTGGACCTAAGAATTAAAATTTGGAATATAAGAAGTAAGCTGAACATTCTAATTTTTCTGTCATATGATCTTGTTTAGAATGTTTCTTAGAAAATTATTTATCTTCAATAGATCTAAGTGACTAAATCTTACACAATTTATATTTTAAAAAGTTGCCAAGATGCTAACATATTTCAAATAAAATCTAACTCACTATTATAATTATTTCCATATTTTAAAATGGTGCTTTCTATAAGTATAAATAAACATGCAGGGTAAAAGTAACCTATGAGAAAACACCCCTAATTCTACAAATGTTTCCTTGGGGGTTCAAGAGATTTTTACATGTTGATGTGTCTTTATTTTTAATGATATTCTAAATAGTGACTATTCAACACTTGGAGGACTCTTTTATAAGCAAACATCCAATGTTAACTTAGTGTTTCTATTTATATTCAGGATCACATTAGAGCCAAGTAGTTCTGTTTCAACTGTTAGAGTAACTGAACAGAGGCAGCAGGTGATGCATTCAGAGCAGGTGAAATCCAAGTCATGTACAGGAAGGTTTCTTGAGAGGTGGGCTAGGACTGAGTCATCAATGATTCATATTTGTATAGGTGTGTGAAACCAAAAAGAATCTTGCCCTTTCAGGTCCAAGATGATGGACAGAGCACACCAAGAATTCATTACAGTAGCAGTTTTGAAGTTTAGATAAAATTCTGTTTTCAACCTTTAACAATAAAGAGAACAAAAGGATAACTTTGAAGCTGAGAAGCTGACAAACTTTGGAAAATTGGATGAAAAGTGTTGGCTGATGATGGAAAGCAAAAGAAGCTACAGCCTAATATACAGACAGATTTAGGTATGAAGAAGGCGAGAAACAAGATATAAGGCTGCAAGTTTGAGACTGTCCTGGTTTCAGGGCTGAAAGTCCCACATCCCAGGAAACCCCTCAGTCCCAGGCAAACTGGGACATTTGGTCACCCTAACTGAAAGCACAGTGTTATATAAAAGTTCATATATAGATTGACCTACTTCCCCATCTCCTCCCTCCACAACTGTGCATTTAAAAAGAGAGAAAGGAAATGCAATAAACAGGCTGGCCTCTGAGTTACTAGATACCTGCGTGATTTTAATTGGTTTTATGCCCTTTTGTAGTTTATGATTTCTTTAAAAATTATAAAATACAAACTATCTAAATTGTACTTTACATAATAAAATAAAATATGTTTACTTATGTATAATTCCATTATCTGTGTAATACATACTTTTATTATGATAAAATGATTTATAAATACATAATTGTAAAACATAAAACCATCCAAGTCTCCATAATCTGGAAACAAAGCAATTCGATGCCATCACAGTGCCATCACATACAATCATGCTGCAGCAGTGATTGAACATAACATGAATACTTTTGCAATCCAGAAAAAGTATTTCAATTTTAATTTTATTGATGTCATATTTTTTGTATTTACTTGCCTTTATTTCTGGTTTTATTAATGAATCTAAGATATAAACCTTAGGGGTTTATACCTGCTTTTATGTCTATAAATTAACACCAGAAAAAAATTTAGATATACACTGAAGTATGTAAGAATTTTTTAAAGGAGTTTGCATATTTACTTATATTTGATATACTTTATTCCCTTCTTACTCAGGTAGCCTGACGACATCACCAGATTTTATTTTATTTGATTTCCCACCACTGTTGGGCCATTTGAAGCTGAACCGAGCATCCACTTGTGTGACAGAGATGACATTTGCTGCTCCCCACTGGACTGAACCACAGGTCACAGCACAGTTCTTTATTAAATAAGTTACCTTTGGAGGTTCTTGGTCTCTGTTACATGGTGTTAGACCATCTGCCACAAAACATGCCAAAGAATTGCACCAAATCCTAAAAATAAGGCAAAACTAACCATTGTCCATAAAGATATTAATTGCTATTTAATATTATAAATAATCATAGAAAGACAAAATTAAATAGCCTCTATTATCTGTCAAATAGAAAAAAATAAAATATTGATAAATCCTTAATGTTGTGAAGCAAGACCTCTCATTCACTACTCGCGGGTACACCTGCCTTTGGAAAACACTTAACAATATGAATTCAAAGTCATAAAAAGTGTTCAGATCTTTGCACTCAACATTCCCATTTTTAGCAATTTGCCTTAAACAATTAATTAGAGATAAACACAGAGATATATGCTTAAGCATGTTCACATGAAGATGAAAGATTAGGACCAATCTAACTTCCAGTACTGGAATGGTTACTTATAATGGCCCATTCACATAAAGCAATGCTGTGCAGCTCTTGCAAGCCACGTTTTAAAGCCTAATTAATGATCTAATACATAATTTGCTCTATAGTATTATATAGAAAAGATAAAACATATATAAGTCCAGATACAGTAAGTTCTCAATTTTGTTAAATACAGAGTGAGGCAAAAGTAGGTTTATAGTTGTTTGTATGGAAAATAATACAATAATTAATAAATAAGAATACAATAATAAACTCTGTTTCACTATTTTAAACCTACCTTTGCCCCACCCTGTATATTTAGAGAGAGAGTTTAAGGAACTGCAAGGATATGTATCAAGATATAAGCAGTTCTTAATTATAGGAAATAGAGTTGAAACTATTTCACTTCTTTGCATTTTTATATTCCCCAACATTTCTTCAGTGGACTTTTATTTTTAAAAGTCAGACAAAAGTTATTTATCAAAGATAATTTATAAATGTATATATTTACTTTATTTAAAAATCCAGCAAAGATGATTCATAAAAGCAAATAATCTGTCCCATGATAAACATATAAAGTAACAGAGAATATTTTACACTGCTACTGAAGTTTGGGAGGAGAATCTAAATTAGCAAAATTTTTGTGGATATAAATCTGGAAATGTGTAAAAGTTTGTTTCAAAAAAGTGGGGTTTTTTGACCTATCAATTTAATTCATTGGTCTTTATCTATTTTTTAAAGGTTTTATTTATTTATTTTTAGACAGAGGGGAAGGGAGAGAGAAAGAAAAGGAGAGAAACATCAATGTGTGGTTGCTTCTCATGTACCCCGCACTGTGGACCTGGCCTGCAACCCAGGTGTGTGCCCTGACTGGGAATGGAACTGGTGTCCTTTTTGTTCACAGGCCAGCACTCAGTTCACTGAGCCACACCAGCTGGGGCTGGTCTTTATCTTAAAGGCATAAAAAATGTACTGAAAGATTTATATACACAAATGTTAATTACAAAATATGTGAAAAAAAACAATACTAACAGTAAAGGATTGGTTAAATAAAAAATAGTGGATTTATTTGTTGGTCATTAGAAATCATTGCCAAAAATTATTCAATGACACAAACATCATCACAGTATAATATTAAGTTTAAAATGTGGACTACAAAATTGAAGTAGGAAAATATTATAAATGTATCAACGATGGATAAAATACTCCAGAACATATTTAGTAGTTTTTTCTGAATGCAGAATTATATATAATTTTTTAAAAATCTTATAATCTGTTTTTAAAGCACATATATAAACATAAATGCAAAACCAAAGTCTTTTAAACACTTTCAATGGTTGAAAATATATCTTCGAATTCCTTAACATGTCACCTAGTCCTAGTGCCACTCTTGGCTCTGAGTAATTTCCAGACACACTCCCCACTACCACCCAGTGGTACCTGGTACTATAAGCAAATCAGTGAATTTGCAGTTCTCTGAGTCAGTTAGGTTCTCCTGTTGCATGCCTTTGTGTTAAGTTGTTTTGCTTCCAAGAATAATCTCTAATGTTTTTGAACCCATTCTAGTTAATGATTAAAGAAACACATCAAACATTAGATTAAGTATCACCTTCTACGCAAGCTTTCCAGATCCTTTCAGAGAGTTAAAATGCCCTTCCTCCCTACTACAATATTACAGTCTATATTCTTCTATTATAGCACTTATCACATTGTTTTCAGATTATTTTCTTGTCAGCTTCTTTCACTTGAAAAATTAGGATGAGGGTTTTCTGTATATGCTACAGCAACTTTTATGTACTGTAAGTACTCAATGATAGAAACTCAAATAGTTTTGAATTAATGGGTCACTGATTACACACACTTTAAATTCCTAAATATGTAATCACTCATCAAACCAATTACCAGCAAAACCAATTCACAATAATTTGTTATTCTATTAGAATTTATTCACAATATAAATTAATTTACCAATCCATGCCATATTTATTAGTGTCACAGAACTCTTTATCTGTTGAGGCTTACTGAAGCAGGGTGGATAAATAAGGGGCAAGTAAAAAGAAACTTGGCTTTTCCTCACTCCTGCTTCTACAAACCGTGCTCAGGGGACCCTTGCCCTTTTGTTCCTGGGTAAAAGACCAGCATGCCCTAGAGCTTCCGCCATCTCTCTCGAATAATAAGTCGTCTTTCAGATGGTAGGAAGTCCAACCAAGCACAGTCAAAATGCCCAGTTCTCAAACTATTTGAAATTTTCCTCTCTCCTAGTTCAGGTCTGATTACTCAGCCAATTTGTAACTTCTGTTCCTCCCCAGCATGAGGTCTAATTTAGTCAGAGGCCTGCAGTGTGGAGGAAAGATGATGTCACTTTCTTTTCGTTTTCTTTTTGCTTTCTTTTGCCTTGCTGCTGTTTGGGGTCCTCAAGGGTTACTGCCTGGGGAGGAAGGAACTTGAAAGTTGTACTTGCTGAGAACTGTTAGAATCTATGTTAGTAACTTCTGGGTCTCAAAGATTCCAAATGCTGAGTCTTTATCTTAAGGGTTGTTCTTGGGATTAGTTGTAATACCTCTTCCCCCACTCCCCATCTACATGAGGATTACTCACCAGTTCTTGGCTTTTCTAATTGGCTTCTTACATCCACCCTATGCCTTTATCTTCAGCATCTGATGATTTTCCCTTGCCTCTTACATGCTAAGATTATTTCCCTTGCAAGACATGCTCTTAGGCCAACTCCTTGTAGAGATAACTCATGGCTTGACCTTCTGCAGGTTCCACCTCTGTCTATGGGACACACATACCTCTCTCCATATGCAAACCCCTCCTGTGGTAGTCCCCTTCGCTCTGATAGCCCAGTGCTTCTCTCTTAGCCATAGCCTCTTTCATTGAGATATTTCAGGGTGTGAGTCAGAGGTTAGTCTCTTACTCTCTCAACTCATGCTCTGCATGTAGTTCTCTCTAAGGCCCCCTTATACAGTTTGAGATAAAGGGAAGCATCTCTCCTTCCTCATTTGAAAAAGGGAGTCACACAACACACCAACGCTCACCAAAGATATCCTCACAATTGGCCTCTTTAACCAGGGAATAACCTGGTTAAACTGGTTAACCTGCAGGTGATTGATGGGCTAATTTTCACAACCCCTCAATAGGCCTGTACACGATGATCTAGCACCTTGTTCTAGCACATGGATGTTGGCAACTGGTAGATTATTCTATGCCTTTGGGGGCTTTGCCAAAACTCTTGATAGGAAAAGTTAAATTTACCATCCTGCTACATATACATGTCTTTTTAATTCCTGTTGATATTTTTAGTGACAACTACCCTTATGCATTATCACACAAACAAGAGTGCTAGGGAAGCAGAAGTGACAAATATATATTACAGCTATAACCCACATTACCAATGTGGGCAGCAAAGACAAATAATTGGTGAATTTTTTCTGTCTTTGTCTATATTGCTATTGTTCAGGATAATTGTGAAAGTAAAGCCCATTATCATAGTTATGGTTGAGAATATATGAGTATTTCCTGATTGAAATCAACAATTGAAATCAACAATTTCCTGATTGTTGGTTAGTGGAAACGGTTGGAAAGAAATAACTTCACTTTATCAAAGGCAAAATCAGGACAGAAAATCATAGAAAAGAGTTTAAGTCGGGGTCTACTTTCATATTTTCCAACTTACACCATACACCAGAATAAGCTCAAAATGGATAAAAGACTTAAATATAAGTCATGACACAATAAAAGGCCTAGAGGAAAATATAAGCAGTAAAATTTCAGATATTCCACACAGCAATATTTTTACTAATATATCTCCTAGGGCAAGGGAAATGAAGGAAAAAATAAACAAATGGGACATCAAAGTAAAAAGCTTCTACATGGGCAAAGAAACCATCTTCAAAATGAAAAGAGAACCAACCATATGGGAAAACATGTTTGCCAATGATACATCAGAAAAGGGTTTGATCTCCAAAATATATAAAGAACTCATATGACTCCATACCAGGAAGACAAACAATCCAATTAAAAAATGGGCAAAGGACCTGAATAAACACTTCTCCAAGGGGGACATACAGATGTCCCATAGACATATGCAAAGATGCTCAGCATCACTAGCCATAAGAGAGATGCAGATTAAAACCACAATGAGATACCACTTCACACCAGTGAAAATGATCATCATAAACAAATCAACAAACAAGTGTTGGAGAGGATGCGGAGAAATGGGAACCCTAGTGCTCTGTTGGTGGGAATGCAGACTCGTGCAGCCACTGTGGAAAACAGTATGGAATTTCCTTAAAAAATTAAAGATAGAACTGCCTTTTGACCTAGTGATTCCACTGCTGGGAATGTACCCCAGGAATCCCAAATCACCAATTCAGAAGAACTTAAGCACCCCTATATTCATAGCAGCACTGTTTACAATAGCCAAGTGGCGGAAACAGCTTAAGTGCCCATCAGTAATGAGTGGATCAAAAAACTGTGGTACATTTACACAATGGAATACTGTGCAGCAGAAAAAAACTCCTACATTTTGCAACAGCATGGGTGGAACTGGAGAATAGTATGCTAAGTGAAATAAGCCAATTGGTGAAAGGCAAATACCATATGGTCTCACCTATAAGAAGAATCTAATGACCAAAATAAACTAATGAGCAAAATAGAACCAGAGGTATGGAAACAGGGAACAAACTGGCACTGACCAGAGGAGAGGTGGAAGGGCTATAATTGTGGAGAAGCTGAAGGGACTAGTCAAACAACATGTATGAATGACCCATGGACATGGACAATCATGTGGGGATTGCCTGTGGGACTGGGATATGGGTGGGGTGGAGGAGGGCAAAGGGAGAAAATTGGGACAACTATAATATAATAACAATAAAAATTAAACAAAAAAGAAAAGAGTTTATTTTTAGAATGATGGGGAAAATAATGCAGTAGAGATAGTAATGCTTATCACATGTTACATGGGCTTCTCTACCTTTTCCAACCTCTCTTGCTATTGGGTTGTGGCTATATGACTAGTTCTGGCAAGTGGGTTAGATGCAGTTAAGAGATATCCATGCTCTGTCTTCTCCTGTGAGGGCTCATGTTGACAAGGCAGCATTACCAGATGGTGAAATGCCCATTTCCTTGACACCTGGATGAATCTGTGGAACAGAGTTCCCTTCCAATAAGCACTGGCCACATAGTATGACTAAGAAATAAACCTTTCTTGTGCTAAGCTACTGAAATATGGAAGTTTATTTGTAACCATGGATGTCTTCTACTATAGTAATTAGCTAAAAATTGACCTGTGTGCCTTCCTTGTGTTTTTACCCATCTCCTCCCTCCTTTTGCTCACTCTTGACAATGCATTGGCTTATCTCTTTCTTCTTTAAGTTTATTGCTTTCTGAGACTAATCATCAAGATCTATCAAAATTCTCTTCAACCATTCTTTTTTTAAAATCCTCACTCAAGGATATGTTTATTAATTTTAGAGATGGAGGAAGGGGGGAGGGAGAGGAAGGGCAGGAGGGAGGGAGGGAGAGGGGGAGAGAGAGAGAGAGAGAGAGAGAGAGAGAGAGAGAGAGAGAGAGAGAGAGAGAGATCAATGGGAGAAAGAAATATCGATTGGTTGCTTCCTGTACGCTCCCTGACTGAGAGTCACAGTCACAAGCTTTTGGTGTACAAGACAACACTCCAACCAACTGAGCTACCTAGCCTATGCTCTCTTGAACCATTCTTGATTATTGAACTTCATCCCACCATCCTGCCACACTATTGACCACCTTTTCTTTTGCAATGCCTAGACTGCTGTGATAATTCCTCCTCCATCCATTGCCACGTTAATCTTGTATGCTTGATTATTTGCTCAGAACCCTATTTCTCAGAAAACTATTGCTCATGAATGTAATCTGAACTGTTCTTAGGCTGACAGTTAAGGTCCTTTATATCAGTTTTGGCTACTCTTCGCCATTATAACTCTTGTTGTTTCTCTACATATCCCTGCTATCTCAAAGCCAATTAATTCTCTACCCTTTTATGCCTTTGCTCATATCGGATGCTCTCCAGCCAGTCTATCCAAACCCTGGCCACACTTTGAGCCCAGATCAGGTGAATCGCCTTCCTGGAGGCCACCCCTACCATGCCTGGGTGGTCCTCAATCTGCTGAACTCCTCCAATGTACCTACTAAAGCAGCTATTTTTACAGGTTCTCACATCATCTTTTTTTTATATTTTATTGATTATGCTATTACAGTTGTCCCATTCCCCCCTTCATTCCCCTCTACCCTGAACACCCTCTTCCACCCACATTCCCCCTCTTTAGTTCATGTCCATGTGTCATAAGTTCTTTAGCTTCTACATTTCCTATACTATTCTTATCCTCCCTCTGTCTATTTTCTACCTACCATCTATGCTACTTATTCTCTGTACCTTTTCCCCCTCTCTCCCTCTCCCACTCCTCCCACTGAGAACCCTGCATGTGATCTCCATTTCTGTGGTTCTGTTCCTGTTCTAGTTGTTTGATTAGTTTGCTTTTGGTTTTTGTTTCAGGTGTGGTTGTTAATAATTGTGAATTGGCTGTCATTTTACTATACATGTTTTTTAACTTATTTTTCTTAGATAAGTCCCTTTAATATTTCATATAATAAGGTCTTGGTGATGATGAACTCCTTTAACTTGACCTTATCTGAGAAGCACTTTATCTGCCCTTCCATTCTAAATGAAAGCTTTGCTGGATAGAGTCATCTTGGATGTAGGTCCTTGCCTTTCATGACTTGGACTACTTCTTTCTAGCCCCTTGTTGCCTGAAAGGTCTCTTTTGGAAAATCAGCTGACAGTCTTATCGGAACTCCTTTGTAGATTACTGCCTCCTTTTCTCTTGCTGCTTCTAGGTTTCTCTCCTTCATTTTACCTTGGGTAATGTACCTTGGTGTGTTCCTCCTTGGGTCCAACTTCTTTGGGACTGTCTGAGCTTCCTGGACTTCCTGGAAGTCTATTTCCTTTGCCAGATTGGGGAAGTTCTCCTTTATTATTTGTTCACATAACTTTTCCACTTGTTGCTCTTCCTCTTCCCCTTCTGGTACCACTATAATTCAGATGTTGGAACATTTAAAGATGTCCTGGAGGTTCCTGAGCCTCTCCTCATTTTTTTTTGAATTTTTGTTTCTTCATTCTTTTCTGTTTGGTTGTTTCTTTTTTCCTTCTGGTCCACTCCATTGATTTGAGTCCCCTCAAGATGGACTGTGCCTCTTTGCAAAACCAAAATAAGGACAACAACAATTTAGAAATAAAATAACAACCAGAACTGACAGAAAATTGAACTGTATGGAAGTCCAACAACCAAGGAGTTAAAATAAACACATTCATCCAGACCAGTAAGCAGGGCAGAGTCAGATGGCTGGGCAGAGAGGGGTTGCAGCACAAAAAGCACTGGCTCCGAGTGCACAAGGCACCCCAGGCACACAAGACGGCAGTGGGCGGACCCTGAGTGCACAGACGGCAGTTGGCAGACCCTGGGCACAGGGTGGCAATGGGCAGACCCAGCCAGGAGGCGATAGTAAAGTGAGGCCCTGTGCACAAGGCTGCTGGCTGACCTGACAGTTCCACATTTGCTCACTGATAAACCAGGCAAAACTGGGGAGCGAGACAGACTGCCCAGCCCAGGGTCCCAGCACCCAGAAATAAGGCTTCAAAACACAGATTAAAAACACCTGTGGGGGTTGAGCAGCAGGGAGAGACTCCCAGGCTCACAGGAGAGTTTGTTGGAGAGACCCACAGGGTCCTAGAATGTACACAGGCCCACCCACCCAGGAATCAGCACCAGAAAGGCCCAGTTTGCTTGGGGGAAGCGGCGGAGGGGACTTGGATCTGACAGCGGAGCAGGTGCCATTGTTCCCTCTCAGACCCCGCCCCCACATACAGCATCACAACCCAGCAACTAGGTTGCCCTGCCCTAGTGAACACCTAAGGCTCCACTCCTCCAACGTAAGAGGTGTGACAAGACAAAAAAAAAATGGCCCAAACAGAAGAATAGATCAAAGCTCCACAGCAAATACAACTAAGCAACAAAAAGATAGCCAACCTATCAGATGCACAGTTCAAAGCTCTGGTGATCAGGATACTTACAGAATTGGTTGAATTTGGTCACAAATTAGATGAAAAAATGAAGGCTACACTAAGTGAAATGAAGAAAAATGCACAGGGAACCAGTAGTGATGGTAAAGCAGCTATTAAATTTCTCACCTGAGTGCTGTTTTTTCACATTTTAGGATTCTAAAACCTGTCAAGGAAATTATGGTTTTGTCTTCAATCCATTCTTATAGATGTCTGCATTCAGACTCTAAGGAATAATCATTTCATCAATCCTGTGATTTAATATCAGTTTCAAGAAATAAAGTATATAAATCAAATCTAATTTCTCATCTTAAACATCAATCAATGATTTCGAAAAGGTAGGAGCCTGTACAATAATACTGAATTGCAAATGCTCATTACAAAGTTCTATGTATTATTTTAAATATGAGCATAGTTTTTTTTAAATTCTGTATTAGACAACGAAAATTTCAGTCTTGTCAAGGGAATTTATAAATTGACCTGAGTAAAGCAAGGACTCTGAGCTTATTTAAAATTCATTTGTATCAATTTACTAAGTGAAACATGTTCTTTAAGTAAGCAAATGTTACAGGTTGAATTGTGTATCCACAAAAGTTTTGTTGAAATCCTAACCCTCAGTACTACTTTAGAATGTAACTTTATTTGGAAAGAGAGTCATTGTAGCTGTAATTAGTAAACAAATGGTCATGCTGTAGTAAATTGAGCCCTTAATCCAGTATGGCTGGTCTCTTTTAAAACAGAAAGATACAGAGAGAAGATGGCAAAGTGAAGATAGAGGCAGGGACTCCAAACCAAGGGATGCCAAGGACTGTCAGGAACAACCAGAATCTAGGAGAGAGGAATGGAACAGTCACTGAGAGCCCTCATGAGGAACGAACCCTACCAAAACCTTGACTTTGGCTTCTGCTGTCTAGAACATGAGAGAATAAATACATGTTGTTTTAAGCCACCCAGTTTGCGGTATTCTGTTATGGTAACCTTAGGAAGCTCATATACCAAATATTCTAAATAACTACATTTAATAGTAAATACTATGTTGCAAGGAGCAGTGAACTATGATCATTGTACCAACTCCTGCCTATTATCTGTTTGTATAAATAAAATATTATTGGAATACATTAATGTTCATTTATTTACATATTGTCATCGCTTCTTCCAAAGGCAGAGTTGAGTGGCTGTGAAGAGATCATTTAGCCTGCAAAACCTAACATATTTATCATCCAGTCCTTTACAAAAAAAAAGAAAAGAAAAAAAGAAAACAAAACAAAAGAAAGAAAGAAAGAAAGAAAGAAAGGAAGGAAGGAAGAAAAAGAAAAATGCCAGTTCTTGCTATATCCTACTAAGTCTTTAATTAAAAGAGTGAAAATATGTAACAGTCTAAGAGCAGATTTTTAAGCTAGCTTTCTGAAATCCAATTTCATTAGTTATATTAGTCAGGATAGGCTATGGTGCAGAAACAAACGTTTCCTAGATCTCAGTGATTTACATGGTAAATGGGCCTGGAGAGTCTGCTCTGTGTGGTGATTTGCAATACAAACTACTTCAATCTCAAGTCTCATCATCTCATATTCTTCTGTCAAGCCTGCAGATTTAGAGAGACTGGAGACCTGCTGGAGGTCTTTATACACCTCTGGCTAAAAGGGACACTCTTCCTTTCCTCTCATTTTCTTTATGTGGCCCTGTCTCACTGGAAAAAGTAAGAGAATAAATAGAATACAAGTACTATTATTGCCATTATACTAGTACTTGACAGTGCTAGCCTCATAAGATTAACACTTTAGTGACTCCTGGAACCAAAAATATAGTATACTCTCACAGTCAGTACTGCCAAAGAGTCACAGATGGGTTCTACACAGATCAGGTAATTTTTTTTTAAAGATTTTATTTATTTATTTTTAGAGAGGGGAAGGGAGGGAGAAGGAGAGAGAGAGGAACATCAATGTGTGGTTGCCTCTCATGCAATCCCCACTGGGGACCTGGCGCACAACCCAGGCATGTGCCCT
>CM052542.1:76767639-76843460 GCA_028533065.1 Trachops cirrhosus
ACTGGGAATCGAACCTGCGATGCTTTGGTTCGCAGCCCGCGCTCAATCCACTGAGCTATGCCAGCCAGGGCCAGATCAGGTAATTTTTTAGGAATCTTTAGTAGCTATCCCTAAACTTGTGATCTTTATAAAAGGTGGGACAGAGAATTTGTAAAACATCATAATTTATATTTTTTCATTTCCTGTTGCCAAAGAAATACCTGTGTGATGTACAGTGCATTTAAATTGATAACTCAAATGAAGAAACACAAAAATCTAAATATGAAAACCCTGGTATGCATGTTTAAGCACTGCTTTTAGTCTCTGCCTTGGTCTTACCTATGAAAGGAACTGGCTCCAGCGGTCACACAATTGAATCATATATATTGAAAGAGAAATAGGTGCTGAGGTTTTTCCATGCAGGTGTATAGGTTTTGGATTTTTTGTTTGTATGTTTGTTTGGCTGCACACAAGCAAGTAGCTTAAAGAAAATGAAATAACACACACACACACAAATACCTTTGTAATTCCAGCCGTTACTTCCTACTTGAAAGAGAATTGAAAAGTGAAATGGGGGTTCAGTGGGGCATTGATCCATCTTTTCTTTGCCTTGTGGAGAGAGTCAAGAAAAGAGGTCACCAGTGGGTGCTGAGGAGGAAAAAAGACCCTGGACAGGGTTCACAGCCTGCAGGGTCCAGACACCACGACTGCTGCGCTGATCTCCAAGTGCAGCAGGGCTTGCTCACATGCTCTGAGGATGAGCACCTCCTCCTTCCTCAGCCCTCCTGCCACGCTCAAGTCCTTCCCACCTTGTCCCAGCCAATGCCTCCACCATGCTAGCGATAGTTCCCTTGCTCTTTCCAAGAGCCAGCATGGCAGACTCGAAAGGAAAGTGTGGCTCTTCATGCAGTACTTTTCCCACTCTCACTAGCATTCCTTTACCACGTGCCCCAAGGGAATGGTGAGCTGCTCTGTGATCTTTGCCTTCACATAAAAGATTTGTTTTTGCATATTCACAGAGATTGATTATTTCCTTCCAGTCACTTTGGCAACATCTTAGCCTTGAAGCTAATCTGAAATGTGTTGAAAGTTGCTGATTGATTGCATATAGGCAAGCTGATGTAGTTATTTAAAAATTTAGTAAGAGTCAGGGTTTTTGTATTTTTGTTTTGTTTTGTTTTGAGGATGTTCAAATCAGTTTAAATAAAAACGTATATTCCAAATTTTCTCATACACTCCCAAACATGTGGCGGTTACTTGAGCTATTAAACTCCATAAATATGCTTATCCAGGCAAAGCATAAATAAAGCCAAGAAAAAAATATTCTGAAAAAAAGTAGAACTTCATCACCCACAAAAATATCCTGTGTGATAATAATATATAAATATGCATTAAATCTATATATAGGCATTATGAATTCATCTCACAGAAAGAGAGCTTTTAAAATATAAAATCAAGTTCTCTAATAAGTATTGCAATACAGATTTATTTGAGCCACCGAACTCAATAGATTTTTAAAACTTGTACACATTTATAAAGCAAAAAAAAATATTAAGTGGATTTTAGCAGTAGATGAAATTAGTACCTTTACATGAATTGGACTCCTCACATATGTGCAACTCATATATTAACTGATGTCATCAGTGCTGGAACATTGTATCTTTATAGTTGGCAAAGCTTGTCCACATTCATAATGTCATCTATTTGCACTGACTCCTACAATAATCTCATGAGGTTGTATTATGATCTTCATTTTGCAGGTTAAAAAACTAAAGCTTAATAATAGTAGTGACCTTCCTCTAGGATCTCGGAACAGTAAGTGATCTTGGAGCTCAGGTCTCTGTCTCCAAGTACATGTTCAAGAGACTCAAAAAAGAGGAAACAGCATGACTGACAATCCTTAATTAGCAACCAGGGCTCTTAGTTCATTGAAAGACTTAGATATTTTTCTCATTTGAGTGTTCATAAATGGCTCTGTTTACTCTACAGCACTGCTTGCTGAAAATTTCTCATACATAATGCCCACATTTACTCTAGGGATCAGTCCACATGGCCATTCCATGTATTTTACATTCCATGTATTTTGATCTTTCTTACGTATGTTTCTTTGGTAGATGATTGGGGTAGGCTTTTGATTTACTTTAGGCACATTTTATTTGTAAGGTTTATAATCCCAAACACAATGAAATAAATAATCTGATCATTTCTAAATGAAAAAGGCTAAGGAAGTTTCATTTTGGAAAAAAATTGGCTTTTATTTTGTCATAAGATTATTGGATGTTTTCTAAATTTTCTACAAGTACCCAGTGTGTGCAAAAACAAAAAAGTAGAATCAGTGTTAATTAGCTCAAGAAAAATGTCTATAGTAGTGTACCTTTATCCACAGGGACAGGGTCCAAGACCCTCATTTAATGCCTGAAACAGCAAATAATACCAAAACCCTATATACAATGTTTTTTCCCATACATAAGTAAAACAAATAATAATGTAAATGGAGCCACTTTAAAATAGTGTCAGAGCTGCCATCCCAGAGGAATGGCCTTGCACACCTCACTCCTCAAACTTTGGAATGCCAAAACAGGGCAAATTAACTTTTGGACAGGCCCTGAAAGCAACGGTATGTCCCAAATAGCTATTTGTGAGGATAATAAGAAAGCAGTTACTATGATTACCAGACTGATGACTACCTGACTGAAAAATCAAAAATATTCTTTAGTATTAACATCACTATGTTAGCTTAACTGAACCTGAAGAAATTCTTTCCTTCTAGTGATGTAATTGTTCCCCTTTCTTTTCTCATAAATACCCCTTGCCTTCATCTCCTGTCAGGAACTGTATTTGGGTTTCTGCCCAGATCAGTGCTTCCTGACTAGCTCTTCTTTTTGATTTCAAATGAATGCTTATTGCCTGTCATTTTGGCCTTTTATATATATATATATATATATATATATATATATATATATATATATTCACTTAAAGGAGCACTTTCAGTCTTCTTTTTGGCATATTCCAGTTGTCAGCATCACTACTTTTGTACTTTGGGGCTGTTAGTAGGTAACATAAAGGTTACTTGAACACCAGCACCATGAGACCATGACAATGGATATAATGACAGAGACAGCAGCAAGGAGACACTGAACAAGGGGTGATTCATGTCCTGGGAGGGACAGCATGAGACACAGAAAGATTTCATCATGTTACTTGGAACACCATGCAATTTAAAACTTACGAATTGTTTGTTTCTGGAATTTCCCATTTGGTAGTGTTGGACCTCAGTTGTTCAAGGGTAACTAAAACTGCAGAAAGTGAAACCACAGATTAATGGTGACTGCTGTCATCATAATTGGAAAATTCTTGAATTGTAATAAAATAACAAAATATTTATTAGTAGCTAAAATCATTTAAAATCAATCTAAAATCCCTAATTCTTTTTTTAAACCCCTATTTCTGATGTACCTTAGCAAATTTTTCTTTTACCTTGGCTATCAGGAAGCCCAGAGTCTAACGTGCAGCCTAATTTACATTGACTGTATCTTAATGCCTTGTATTTATTTTGCAAGATTTCTTCTAATATTTTGAATTTCGTATTGATAAGGTATATTTTTTTATGGTTGGGACATTAATATTTATTTTTTCAATTTTTTTCAATTACAGTTGACATTCATTATTATTTTAGGTTGGTTTCAGGTATACTGAGACATATGTTTTAATTATAATTTATCTCAGTTCCATTGTGGAAGTTGATGGAATTTGTTTAACATTATTTCAGTGTTTACTGAGCACTTACTATCTATTAGATCTGCAGATAGAAAGATAAGTAAAACACAGCCTCTGTTCTCAACCGCATTATGGACTCATAAATAGAGATATAAGTAAACATTCAAACAAATAACACATGCCTAGATACAAGTATAAAGTCCAGAATCCTGCATGAACCAAACATATCCTTTAGTTCTTGAAAAATTAACAGATTTCTCATATCACAACAGAATAGTGAAGTACTCAATAGATATTTGTTGAGTACATGAGTAAGTCAATGCCTGGCTAGAAAAACAGTAAGACAGAAGATATAAATAAATAATAATAAAATAAATAAAATTTAGGGAAAAACAATGTTAGATGTTAAAACTTTGAGAAAATATATGGCTAGTTCTGGAGTGATCTCAAGAGAGACAGAACAGTAGTCCTCATACCCTCCTCGTCCCACAACGTCCACAGCGCTGACGGGTGAGGAGTTCAGGCCACACCGTGGTACTCCAGCCTCACCTGCCGTGAGCACGTGATGTGAAATCAGGAGAAAGCTCCCTTAGTAACCAAAGACTTCACTTCAGGTCACATCTAACTATGTTACTGTACTGGGTGTTGATGTACATTCCTCCATCTGCTATTCCATGAAGACCTACCATGTGAAAGATCCAATGAGATGGGGGAAGGATTAAAAAGGATAAAAAGTAATTCAGACTGAAGTGGTGTCTTGAAGGTACTGACCAACGGGGTTACTGTTTTTGCATACTTTTACAAAAACAAGTGATTTCCTACAAATATGTGAAGCATGCTAAAAATTGATTTGGGGGGAAAGTGCTTATGAAAATGTCTCAGAATGCTTTCAAATTATCTACTGCTGAAAGTTCAGGAAAAATTATTTATTAAGTATATCTGATGTAGTAAAAAGCATCATTTTTTCATTTTTTTAGTTTTATGGTTATTCAAGTACAGTTTTCTGCCTTTTTCCCTCACCAAGCACCCCCGACCCCAACCATCCCCACCTCCCTACCCTGATTCCACCATCCTCCCTTGGTTTTGTCCATGTGTCCTTTATAGTTGTTCCTGAAAACCCTTCTCCCTTCCCCGCTCCATTATCCCCTCCCATCTCCCCTCTGGTTACTGTCAGCTTGTTCTTAATTTCAATGTTTCTGGTTATATTTTGCTTGTAAAAAATATCATATATCTTCTAAAATTGAACAGTGGAGTTCTTCCTCAGTTGCAAGCCAATGAAAAAGAAACTGTACATTAGGCATTCTACAATCCTGCGGCCCATCTTCTGAAAGATCTCCTGTACGAGGTAAGTAGTTTTTTTTTCCCCTTCCTTTTCCTGTCTTATCTTGAGAATAGGGAATGTTAAGGCAAAGAAAGCAAAGAGGTTTGCAAAGTCACTACAAATGGGGCTAAAATGAGTTCCTCCAATCTCTGCTTGTTAACAAAGCTTCTAGTGGTACAAAAAGTGCTTTTTGCGACACAGATTTCAACTTGTAAATGTGTTGCAAAACCTAGGTAAGACTTGTTAGAGCAGTACAATCTTGTTTGTGCAATAAAAATAAGTGAAGGTTAAAAGTATTCAGGCAAACAAAAATCATCCCAATAAGTCAGTTTTACCCTGTTCACATCTCTCCCAAATTCATCAGGGCTTTGCTGAAATGATATAGTTTATCTTAACCATCAGTATGTGGATGGTCTTAAATGTTCACAGTGCATTCAGATACAGAAAAATCCGGTCCAAACCTTCTTTGAGAGAAACTTGCAGTTGAGGACAATTGAAAGGATGAGAGGGTTAGGATTTAGCCCCTAGCTATACTATAAACTTTTTGCAATAAAACTTCACTGATTCTTATTTGAGGCACAAACAGACAAGAAAAAATTAATGTTAAATGAATCACTGTTCAAAAAAATTTTTAAAAGGAAGAAAGAAAAGGAAAGATTAGTAAAGGCTATGGACATTCTTGTGTTGCTTCTGGATGGGTTTTTAATAATGTGCCCAGCAATGGATGATGGTAAGTAACCAGGGTAAAGCCTTCTTCCTCATCTGTTTCCTGCACTCCCCAGGCTAGAAGAAGATGCTGACTTAGGGTTTCCTTCTCCAAACACACTCTGTAGGTGAAAAGGCTTTAGATCTTCTGGTTTTTTTCCATGTCCACATTAGTACTTATCTTCATGATCTTTCTAAGTCTTATTTATGTGATCAGTTTTAAAATTCTCTCTGTTTATATTTTCTGAGAGTCTTCATCAGAGCCAGACTTTTGGGTATCTATCAACTCTGCATTGGGTATCACTATACGAAAGCTTAGGGCTACCTCTCAGCAAATTCATGGCTGGAAAATGTTGATAGTCCAGCATTCTTGAGTCCTTACCTCTGGAACCTCTCTCTTTTTTTGCCATAATGTTTTCCCCACTTTCCCCCCTTTTCTTTCTCTTCTCCATCAGTTGCCATTTGGAACCTCAAGACCCTAGGGTACCTGACTCACTTCTCCTTGCTTGGGATCCTGGGTACCTGGGTATCCCATCTAGGCCTGAGTTCACTGGTAGGTTGGATGCTGCCCCAGCCAGGAGCTTTCCTGCATCTGTAGGCACATGTTGCTTGCACTGTGCTCCTGTGTGCACTCCAGGCCCTCCTTTCTTTTCTGGGCAACCTGCTCTTTAACTGTCTCCCAGATACTGTATGTGAAGGATAGTGGAGGGAGCCCATCACTGAGAAGGATGTGGTCCTTTCAGCCTGTGCTGTGGATTCCTTGGGTCTGGATTGGGGCCTGGAATATTTGTATTTAAACAGTGTCTCAGGAAAGTCATGTAACCAGAAATTGGATATGCATTTAGCATGGCTATTTTTACTCCCAAGAGTACTCAAGTAAAATGAGTTTTAGGAAACAGTGGGACCCCTTTGGGGGCACTTGCTTAAGTTGTTAAAGCTTTGAGGAGGCCCAGGGCCCAGGGAAAGCCTTTTCCAAGAACAATATGTTGTGGGCCTGAAGGCCTCCCACCCCACTTCTGCTTTGTTTGCCTAAAGGGAGCTATAGAGGATGTTAAAGATAAGACGGGTGGAAACTAGCACAGGTGCAATCTGATGATAGCCAATCAAAAAGCTTCTATATGGAAAACTCCCCTCTGAGTCATGGAACACATCTTTTTAAAACATTGTTTTGAAAATGTGTTTTTAGGGGAGAATGTTTCCAATTTGACACTAATATACCCACCCATTTGTATAGTTCTGCCCTTCTCAAATTTTTTGGTCTCAGGAAACCTGCACTCTTAAAAATGATGATCCCAAAGAGCTTTTTTAAGTATGCATTGTATCTATCAATATTTGCTGTATGAGAAACTAAAGCAGAAATATTTTTTAATATTTACTTATTAATTCATTTAAAATAACAACACTCAATAATTACATCAAGATAAGTAACATTTTTATGAAAAATAACTGTATTTTCCAAAATAAAAGCAATGAGGAAGAATAGCATTGTTTTACATTTTTATAAATCTCTTAATTATCTGGCTTAAGAATAGAGAGGTGTATTCTCATATCTGCTGCTACATTCAATTGAATGAGTTGGCTGCAATATCACAGGTCACGTGGTCTTTAGAAAATATCACCACATGGGATAATGAAATTTACCAAGGAGAATAATCTCTTGGTATTGTTATCAAAACAGTTTTGACATTGTGGGCCCCCTGAAAGGTAGTGGGGATCCTTGGCACACACTTAGAGAACTACTGCATAGTTCATCCGCCCCTTTCCATCTTGTTGTTTGGTTCTAACATGGACAGGATTTTATGTACAAACGTATGGGAATATTTCTTTTTGTGAACAAAACTTACCAATAGGTGTTCATAATAGTGCTTTTATGAATGTTGAATAAGAAACACGTTGTTAAAATCGCGTGTGAACAGCCTTCTTTTACAAATGTTTGTGTACTAAATAATCTTCATACATTGAATTTAGTTTGAAGTTTATTCTTTCAAGGCAACATTTTACTCAAAAAGCTTATACCTTCTGGGAATAAAAAAAGGGATCTAGGAACTGGTACAAGTGGTAGTGGAATGTGTGACACAGTCAGATACTGGTGACACAATTCATTTTGGGAAATTAATCATTGGGGATGGCATGTCACAGAACAGTGGCTGGATTTAGCTTGTCATATAAAGGCCATATATGGATGAACATCCATTATGGTGCAGGCATTGAAGATTAGTATAAAAAAGCAAAGGAAGTCTGCCATTGACCTTGTGGGTAATATACTATGTGAGAATACACAGTGTGTGTGCATGTGGATGTTGGTGCACATGTGTCCTTGTTTGTGTTGGCACACAGTGATACACAGTATTGTGACAAATACACACAAAAAATAAGACCTTCCAAAGTGGGACATACAGGTTACATCTCTGCATAACTTTCTGTTCACAGTTATGTCTCCCTCACTGCAGCCCACTTCTTGATGTCTGGAAAGGGTCAAGAGCCCAAATTCCAGGCTTCTACACTGAAAGTAGGGGGTGTATGTAGGATGATAGAGTCCTGAAGCAACATAAAGGAAGTCAGTTATTTTTGTGAACTGGTGAGGTGACTTTTTCAATTAAAACAATTATTTTGCAGAGTAAACATTGTAGGCTATTGAACTTCCTTAAATTCCAACATGTCATGGATTTGTATTGTTGCAAATTAGAAATAGCTATATGGAGTCCTATAGAAAACCCAGCACAATACTTAGAGTGTACCCATTAAATTAATAGCATGAAAAATCTCTGCAATTATTTTATCAGCTCAGATACAAAAGAAATGATTAGTTCAGTCCAGAAGAGTGTAGAGGTGGACCAGCAGAGAGAGAGAAAGAGAGAGAGACAGAGAGACAGAGAAAGAGAGAGAGAGAAATACAAAGGGAATCCAAGAAGGTAATGAGGACCCAAAATGACAACAGAAAATGAGAGAGAATGCAGTAAGGCCTCAGTTGGAGACTTCCTCATTCTTAGTTAAGGATTTTGCCAATGGCGTAGCACAATATATTTTTTAATTTGACAATTTGTACTAGTGTGGGTCACCAATGGTTATTCAGTTCTGTTCAGTTTATCTAGCACCCACTATGTGTGTTGTGTAAGGCCTTAGACATGAGGGACAAAGGTGCATCAGGTCATTCCTGCCTGCAGGGTGTGCAGGTCCAGTAGAAAGACTATGGTGCAGTGCGGAATGATGCAGCAGAGGGAAGCCCCGGGGGTCGGAAATAAAGGCGCCACCTGGTTCGGTTTGGGGGTCTGGCTGGTAGACAAATGGGGAGAAAGGGGGAGGTCAGCCAGACAGAAGGATAGCCAGTACAGACAACTGGGTGTAGACAGCCTGGCAGGGCTTTCACTGGAAGTAAGTTAATGCTTCTGGCGCCTGAAGTTGGAAGCAGTGGAAAGAATGGAGGGTATGAAGAGCAAAATCTGCAGGCCCCTGTGACAGGTGGCAGAGGCCTGAGGAACTGGGGATTCCAGCTGATGATGTGACAGGATCAGGCAGGGAAAAGGAGGAGAAATGAGAGTGTGATCATTATTTTGGTGTATTTATTAAGGTGTGTGATAAAATAACTCTTTTGGGAATAAGCAGATAGCTTATTCTTTAAAGAAAGGTTACCTGGAAATAGATCTGAAAATTAAATATGATAAAGCCAAATCACATGCACTTGTGTTAAT
Organism: Trachops cirrhosus; assembly: GCA_028533065.1. NCBI lineage: Eukaryota > Metazoa > Chordata > Mammalia > Chiroptera > Phyllostomidae > Trachops > Trachops cirrhosus. The sequence continues at coordinate 76,777,051 of CM052542.1, forward strand.
AAGAAAGTTTTATTCCCTGAGAGTTAAAATTTTAAAAAGTATCCAATACTACTTATCTTTGACATACAATATTTGCTGATATATTTTCAGGATGTCTTTTTTTTCTCCTTTGCAACTGAATGCAGTCACTTAAGGTTAAATCTAGTGAATAAAGGATCATTATGTTTAGCAGGCTTAGTAGGCCCAAGATTCTTCATTTCATCCCTATTGTATTAATTGTATATATAGTTGTATTGTTATTGTATCAATTGTGTGTGTGTGTGTATATATATATATATATCATAGATAGGTAAATATATAGATAGATGTAGCATACCCTAGGTACCTCACCTCATTCCCTTCCTTTTTCTCCAGGGATAACCACTATCCTTACTTTCATGTTTCTGTTTCCCCTAACATGGGTTACAGTTTCTCTAGGGAATATACCTAGGAGTAACACTGTTGGCTCCTAAAACTCAGTATTATCACATTTCTGTAGTGTAGTTGATATAGTTATAGTCCACCAGACATGTATGAGAGGCCTCTTAAACTAGGTAGGGTCAGACATTTACAGGTGACTGGTCTGATGACCATGAAAGTGTTCAGATTCTTCACCTACCCCTTCCTGCTCCTTCAAGCAGTTTTCATCCATTAAACAAGGTTTTCTTGTGTATGAAAATAAACCTGCAAGAAACAAAAACAGACTAGTAGGTTTTCAACACTAAAACACACTTTCTTTTACTGCTAAATGCAATGTTCGTTTTAGTGTTCAAATGCTATGAAATGCACTTTTACGACCAGTTATTGAAACAACATAGCATTGTGGGTTTAAATAGCTACCTGCCAATTAGGCTTTTGTTTACTTTCAAACAATGGGAAAACACATTTTGCAACCCCTGCCTTCAGCTAAAAATATGTCTGAGCCTTTCTGTAAAACATCATTTATTGCTACTAACTTAAGCTAGAATATATTGTACAAAATTGGAGAAAGTTGAATAACTATAAACAAGAAGAGTTTTGAAAATGTCATGGCCTCAAACTACAAAAAAAATGGCTACTGAAAAATAAACAAACTTAGGGCAGGTACACTCAGAGAAAGGACAAATATATCAGCAGCATATCAAGTACAGAGATACTATTACTAAAAGAAGATGAGGCTATTTTCAATAACTTTGAGTTGTATAAAAATCTTTTGGGGTTGTAAAAAAATTCCAGACAATAAAGAAAAGGACCTTTGGTGAGATAATATTTATTATTTACTTTCCCCTAGCTAGAGTTGTATGTATACATGAATAACAATTTATCAGCTGCAGCATGTTTGATTCCAAGAAAAGCAACAACCACAAGCATTAAATGTGCATGCAAGAAAGATACCTGCCTAGTCACCTGCACAAGAAATGAGCTGACTTAAAGCAAAGGGGACAAGTGAAAACTTTAATATAGTATAAAAACTACCAGGCATTTAATTAATTGCCTTTTCAACAAGAAAGGTAGAATTAAAAATTAAACAGTAATATGATTCTGTTTATTGTTAAATATTTCAGTAAAAAAAAACCTTAATGATCCTTAACTATAATTATAATTCATATAATAAAAAGCCAGATGAACACCTTGAAATAGTTGTAGCAGTTGTGTGGTATTCATCACCAGTCCTACCAACATCACCACACAGCTCACACATGTGCAAACACTCCACAGTCACCCCATGCACCCACACAGACACACACATTTGCACTCCAGTGTAATATTTCAGAAGGAAAAAGCAAGCCAATGGCAGCACAATTACGACATTACAAGACTGGATAGCAAGAAGAGTGAACCAGTTTACTCAGCCAGCATTGCACAGCTTTGATACATTGCACAGCATACTTCAGACCATTTTTTAAAACTTCCAGTGAAGGATAGGAATATTTACTGTTGCTCCAAACATATAAATATTAGTTCACTTCAGCATAAATGTTGCTGGTTTTTATTTTCATATTTTCAAGGCAGGCCATAACTACTACCTTGAGTAAAAAACCACATATTAAAATATCAGAGACTTGTGAAGCAACAAAGGCTAGGTGGTTTAAAATTTAAGAGAGAGAAAAACTGTTCAAAAGTTGACAATCTACATGAATTTTTTTCTCCATTGGAATATTTGCTAATTCTGGCCAGTGTTAAGAATGAATGACTTCAGACCATTTTTTAAAAATTGCTAAGTAGATTTTATTTCTTGATCTTTCATCCATGTTTCACTCAGCTTATCTTGTCTGCATTCTCCTTCCTTCCCCAATGCTTGCATCATCCATCTTAAATTGTTTTTATTTTCTTTTATAATCACTATACTTTTATAATACGGAGTTATGTTCCTTAACAGGACTATATTCTGAGACAGGTATCATCGGGCAATTTTGTCGTTATGCTAACATCGTGGCATGCACATACACAAACCCGGATGGTACACACTTGGCTATATGGCGTTGTCCAGCAGTCCCCAAGCTTTTTGGCACCAGGGACTGGTTTTGTGGAAGAAAATTTTTCCATGGACCAGAGGTGGGGGACCATTTCAGGATGATTCACGAGCATTACATTTATTGTGCACTTTATTATTATTACATTATAATATATAATGAAATAATTATACAACTCACCATGATGCAGAATCAGTAGTGGGAGCCCTGAGCTTGTTTTCCTGCAACTAGATGGTCCCGTCTGGGGGTGATGGGAGATGTGACACCTGAAGTGTGTTGCTTATGTCCAGTCTACTCCATAATCTCGTTTTGGTTGCTGTCACTGCAGAAAACCCTGCTTCACAAAGATGGGATGTTGGAAATGGAAGCTGGCTATTCTGCTTTAGTGGCAACCTCAGGACATTCTGCCTTGACTTTAATCCAGAATGTATGAAAATTTGAAGTTTTCTCAAACATACTTTTAAGGCCACCATCATTTGTGATCTCAAGCAGTTGATCCTCTTCTAACATGGACAAAGTCGATTCACCTGGCTTATTCACAAATGGGGTGTGGATCCATTCCTTCCCAGTTCGGAGGGTCTTTTATGGTTGGGAAGTAATGCTCACACTCTTCTGAGAGCTGAGAGAGCTGATTACACTTGGGGGAAAGCCCTGGCTCAGTCTCTTTCAAAATCTCTGCTAATGTTTGAAACATCAGACATCCCAATGTTCACTTGTCACCCATATAATTCCAGTTTGCTTTGAATGAAGCCACTTTATCTGCCGACTTGAACACAGTTGTTGTTCTCCCCTGAGGTGGCAGATTGAGTTCGTTGAGCAGGTTGAATATGTCACACAAGTAAGCAGGTTTTGTGACCCATTCTGTGTCACTGAAATGTGCTGCCAGTGGTGACCGTTTTTCTCAAAGAAATCTCTGGAGTGTCTCTTGTAACTTGAGCACTCTGGCCAGTGGTCCACCTGTAGAAAGCCACCTCACCTCTGTGTGTAAGAGGAGACGTGTGTGCTCTGCTCCCATCTCCTCACAGGGCTGTGCAAGCAGACATGAGCTAAGAGCATGTACTTTAACGTGGCTGATAATTTTAATCACATCCTTCAAAATGACGTTAAGTTCAGGTGACATTTTTCAGCTGGCCAGCATTTCTCTATGGATGACACAGTGCGTAGACTCATATATTCAGAAGTGACCTCTTTGACCCGAGTAGTGAAACCAGAGTCATCCAGTCATGGCAGCTGCCACGTCTGAGCATATACTGACACAAAATGACCAATTCAGCTTTCCTGATATGTAATCATTCAAAGACTTGAACAGTTCTGCAGCTGTGGTGTTGGTTGGCAACAAAAGCACACATAACACATCCTCATGCACATCCTCCTGAAAAATACATCACACAAAGACAAGCCTTGTTGCCTTGTTTTCAACATTGGTAGACTTGTAGGTGTGGATTGTGTAGCATGGTGACTTATTAATCCTCTCTAATGATTGTGCCCTAATATCCTCGCTATTTCATCAATTCATCTAGTTATGGTGCTAGCAGTACATATACCACCTATTGAACTGCAGCCTCTGACAAAAGTTCATGACAAATGTCCTTAGCAGCAGGCAGGATCAACTCTTCACCAAGAGGAAAGGGCTTCTCAGCTTTAGCAATGAGGTTAGCCACTAAGAATGATGCTCTCAGGGCAGGCATATTTGATGAAGTAGTGGCTTTCCATAAGGCCAAGGCCACTCCATGTTACAAAGCAGTTTCGAAGATTTCATGACTTTTTTGGATAGCTGGTTTCCACATATTATACAAAGTGGGCTTGGAGAATATGAACCACCTGTGGCAATGAACCTGTAATTTAAGTAGGACTCTTGGTATTTTCTTTTTAAGTGCAGCTTTCTTTTTGTTGGCAGTCTTAGAGTCTTCTGCTATCTCATCATTGGGTCTTTCACCCTTTTCAAAGGAGCTCTCCAGTGACCTTTTTCTTTTACTCATTTTGGCTAGGGTGAGCATGTGGGCTTACCAAAACTGTGACTGAGACAAGTGTGCAGTATGAGAAAGAGGTGCAGATAGAAATGGTTAATAAAATAATGGGCAGGCCATGCATGGACAAAAATAAGTGTCAGATTCTGAGTTAAAGCCTCCCACCAGGTGTAGCTTAATTATCACTTGCCACTCACTGATAGGATTTTGATATGAGCCTGCAAGCAATTGATTTACTACAGTCTCTTTGCAGTCAAACCTCTCTGCTAGTGATAATCTGTATTTGCAGCCACTCCCCAGCACTAACGTCACTGCCTCAGCTCCACCTCGGGTCATCAGACACTAGATTCTCAGAAGGAGCTCACAACCTAGATCCCTGAATGCACAGTTCACAGTAGGGTTCGTGCTCCTATGAGAATCTAATTCTGCCACCACTGGTCTGACAGGGGCAGAGCTCAGGTGGTAATGCAAGTGATGGGGAGTGGCTGTAAATATAGATGAAGCTTTGCTTGCTCACCCACCAATCACCCCCTGCTGTGCAGCCCCGTTCCTAACAGGCCTGGGTGGAGTAGTACTCGTCCACGGCCCAGGCAGGTCTTGGGGACCCCTGGTATAGCCTATTGTTCGTAGCCTAGAAGCTTGTACAGGATGTTACTGCACAAAACAGGGGTTAAATCAAGCACAAGAGAAAATGATGCCGTCAAGAGACACTGTAAACATGAGATGATATACGAAGCTGCTACAGGCATAACACAGCATACTGTTTCACAGCAAACTTTTAAAAACATAAATAAAAGAGTATGTTTTAAAATGACTATAAAAATATAATATGAACCAGTCACACAGTCATTTATTATCATTATCACCTGTTATGTGCTGTACATAATTGTCTGTGCTCTACTTTTATACGACTGGCAGCAGCAGGTTTGTTTACACTGGCATCACCACAAACACGTGTGAAATGTGGTGCACTACAACATCGTGATGGCTATGACGTCACTAGGCGATGGCAATTTTTTGCTTCATTATAATCTTCTGCAACCGCCACCGTATATGTGGGTTCATCACTGACCAAAAAGTTGCCATGCAGCACATGACTGTTTATACTTTTCATTTTCTGTCATCTTGCATTTTAAGTCAATTTTCAGTCCTACTGGGAAGAGATTTAAGGTTTTCAAGGTCAAAACATTACTTGCCTTACTAATGTCAAATCTATGTAATAAGGCCCCCAACTACCTCTTTCAATAAAAATAAACTGAACCTAGTGGTTTAAATTCAAAGTGAAAAAAAGTCTTCCATGAACACTTCATGTGTGATGTTTGAAATACACATTATTTGATTCACAAAGAATTTTTATATATGATTATGATAGAACAATTTTGTTTAATTTAACTGATTTCCTACTGGTCAATCCAGTTGGTGTAACTAGTTGTGTTTTTGGATAATTTTGTGTAGCATTTAGAAATATATTCATATGTATATGTATTTATATATGCACATTTCTTTATAAATATGCAGACTACAGCAAAAATAAATGTCTCTATAAGAGTTCATTATGTAAAAGAAAATACTAGTCCTTGTTTCTCTCTTAAGACTTCATGAAATGTAGAAAATATAAAGTTACTTAAGTTGCCCAAATAACAAAATAACATGATGTTTCTAAAACAGTGCTAATCTGAAAAACATATACTGTCTTACAAACACTATTTAACACTTATTTTTACATGAAATTGAAGAGCTAAAAACCAGAATCTCAGGAGAGAAAAAAGGCACTGAAAAATAAGGGATGAAGCTGCAGAGTTACAAAAATACCCTGTTGTGTAATTTGAGAGACTGCCACAAAAAACAAATAAAAGCAGGGAAATAAACAGAGCAGGCTTTGGAACAGATGTAAGCACCCCAGCAGATTTCAGCTGACCATGAGACTCAAGGCTGGTAAGTTCAGGTCTGAGAGTCTCTCACTTGAGGGGTCTCTGTGAGTTCTGGGAGCCGTAGGGGCTCCAATTGCTGAAATGGGCTTCTGAAGAAAGGGACTCAAATCTTCAAGGCTCTGATAATTTCCTCTGATTTCTTTTCTCATCGAAATAAATCTTCACATTTGTTCTCAATTCTGTATTTGTAATTTTGTGTTTCTTTTATTTAAAGTGCTCTCTAAGTATTGTTGCCAGATGAATTAGTCTACTGGGACTGCCACCACAAATACCACAGAGTGGGTGACTTAAACAACAAACATTTCTTTTTCTGGACGCTGGAGTCCAAGATCAAGGTGTTGGCAACTTAAGTTTCTTCTGACACCTCCCTTCCTTGGCTTGTAGATGGTCTTCTTCTCCCTGTGTCTTCACATGGTCTCCCTCTGTGTGTGTTCGTGTCCTAATCTCCTCTTCTTATAAGGACACCAGTCGTGCTGGATCAGGGCCCATACCAATGACTTCATTTTAACTTAATTACCTCTTTACGAAACCCTACCTCCAAATAAGGTCACATTCTGAGGTACTGGGGGTTTGAACATATGAGTTTTGGGAGGACACAATTCAGACCATAATGCCAGGTTTAGCAAATAAAATTTCAGAACTCCAAGTTAAATGTGAATTTGTGAATTTCAAGTAAACAGTGAATAATTTTATTATACATACCATATATCCTGTTCAGCATTGGGGATATATTTACACTAAAAAATTATGACTTGTTTTAATGAAATCCACATTTAACTGGGAGCCCTATATTATATCTGGCAACCCTATCCCCAAATTATAACATTCAGGCAGGGAGAAGAACTCAGTGAGGGAGAAATAATCAATGAGCATAAGGTTCATCAGAATGATTTCATTTTAGAATTGAAAGAGACTTAATGGAGCCTCGAATCTGAATCCCTCACCTAGAACTCACTATCCATGAGACTCAGGGTTACACGAGGCGCTCAGAGCCCTGAGCATTCATTCTCACCCCAGGCCAGGCCCTTCCATTGCTGACAAAGCACTGGAGCCTCTACCTGCAAGGCCACTCAGGACAGCTTCTAGAAGCAAGCTGTGAGTAACAGGTTTGGGTTCTGCTCTCCCCCTGCTTACTCCCTCACACCAGAGCACCAGGGCCCTTGGGTTAATCTGGCTGTCTGCTCCCCTGGAATACACTCTGAGATCTCTCCAGGCCACCAGCAAATCCACTGTACTTAAACGAGGCTGTGGAGGGCTGGTTCCAGGTAGCTGTCTCCATTCCAGCAGCTCTTCAATTACAGATCCCTTTGAGAACCCAAAGAAAGCTATGAATCTTCTAGCCTCCAAAGTGTACAAATTCACCAAGACAATGTTGCATCTAATTTCAGGGGACTCTCAGAGCTCCTGAAGCCCTGTTATGGAAACACAGGCTAAGAGCGTTATGCCATGCCTATGCTCCAGTATATGCAGGGACGTTGTTGCCGTGCCAAGGCTGTGCTTGGACACACACCCTAACTGTGAAGTGCGTGTGTCCTGAGGAAACCAGAAAATCAGGCTAAGATGATGTGTGTCTCATCAAGGCACTTCTGGAGCTGCTGAGTTGCATTTTTAATAGAGGACAACTCTTAAGTAACCCGAGTTCTCTAATAACGGACTTCAGGCATCAAGAAGGGCTGACTGGGAAAATCTCTGCATGTGGAGAAATGTCCCAGTACCTCTGGAAGCAGGAATCCCACACACTGCCTGTACAGGCTGCTAAAAATAATGATAATAACAGCTAGCATTCAGTGAGCATTCGCAGTGTCACAGGCAGTGTGCGAGGCGCTTTGATAATGCATCTATAAGACAAGTTCCATTAGTGTCCCCTTTATTCAGGTGGCAATGCAGAGTATGAAAGCATTGAAATAACGTGCTCAGAGTCAAGCAGGAGGGTATGAAGCCACCCCACTGTCTGCTGATTTCCATGAGCAATCCACCACTGTCCTTGGAAAGTTTAGTTATAGCTGTCTGGGTGTGTAGCCTGCAGGCTGCTAGGTCTGCTCTGCCCACTTGCCACCCTCCTTTCATGCCCTCTAGGCAAACATCTGGTGAGAGGCAAAAACCCCAGTGGTTGCTTTAAGGCTTTAGTTCTCAGAGCATTTGGGAGCAGAATTAGGGAAAAGCTTCAAAACCTGGTCACAACAGAAGAGTTTGGGTCTCCTTCTTAAAGGTAGAATTTATGCAGCTTCTTTCTCACCATAATTTTCCTTTCAAAAAAAGATGTGGGTTCCTGTCCCAGCGACAAGGTGAATGAACAAGCAATTTCAGAGCTTTTTATTTATTTTTAATCACATATTCAATATATCCTGCCTTTTGGTGCAGGGACATGAACCAGCTGTTCAGGTGACAGAAAATACTAAGCGAACTGTGACTTGGCTTGTTGATGCATCAGGAAGGCATTCCCAGTCCTGCCTCACTGAGCCACCTGTCTCTCCTTTCTCTCCCCTTCCAGACACCAGCCTTACATACAGGCCTCCTCTGCAAGAAGCCCTCATTCCTGTCTTGGGTACATACTGGAAAGCCCAACCTCTACTTAAGTTCTTTACATAATTTTTTTAAACAGGCCTTAAACCTCCTCTGTCCTTTGGGAAATTCTCTGGTTAAAGCTCTCTGCCTATGATCATTCCAGTGTACACTCTGTGAATTTAAACCTATTGTGAATTTAATGTGGTCTAATGAGCTTTGCTTAGGAAAAAATTGTTCTTGGGTCACAGCATCACATTCATTGCTGTCACCAGCCAGCTTTTAATTACATGCTTTCGATTACCAGGGCAACGAAAGGAGAAGCTGGGGCCTCTGGGTGACCTCATCTTCATCAAAAGAAAAACAAGGAAAATAACAGGCCCTCCGTCTTAGATGGAGCATTACTCTTGTTTACCTTGACAGCACATTTGTGGAATGATTTTATCTTGATAACGTTGCTGGATGGTAACTTGTTTCCTGATTGGCTCCTATCTTTTTTGTCTTTGAACTACTTGAGAAAAAGGGACTATATTTTTTTTTGGCAATTCTTTTCCCTGCTGACATACACACAACACATACAGACAAACATAAAATGTTGGCATCAAAATGTCAAATGTTTCAGGAAAGAAATGAGCACCTTAGAAGCTTCAAGGTGTTCAGGTGGAGCGAAAAGTTATGTTTTATTCTCCGTGGAAGCAAGAATCTGCCTTGGAAAACTGAGGTCACAGTTGGCCAACTGGAAGGACTAAATTTTGCCGACAGAAGCAGTAGGGATGTCCACACTCAGAGGAAAGGTAAAAAACCCACTTTGTCAGAAGGTCTGTAATGCCGGGTAAGCGAGAACACCCAGGTGCAGCAGAGGCTGCCAGTTCCTGCCCACAGGCCCAGTGCACACTAGCTGGATGTCCACAGGCCAGAGCCCGTCTGTCTTTTTCCGAGGTGCTCTGAGTGCTGAAGCCTGCTTTGCCTGCCTATGAAACAGACCAGAAGTGCTAAGAAATTAACATCCCTGGGAGCATCTCTCAAACAGTGACTGACCGGAGTTGGTATATGTATCAGATAGCTCTGCTTCCTAAATAAATGCCCAGCCACTTTGTAAAACAACAATATTTTTTATTTCTCATGATTCTCTAGGTGAGAAAGGCAGGACTCCACTGAGGAGTCTTCGGTTCTTTCTGACTTTGGGTCTCTCTCTCAATTGCCCTCAGCAGGCAGCTAGAGGGCTGTGAGACCCAAGAAGACCTCTGTCACGTGCCTGGCACTTGGATACTCCTCTAAGTGGCCTCTATCTCTCTACTCATGTCTCATTATTTAGTAGATGCGCCCAGATTCTTTTTACAAAATGGCAGTTGACTTTCTCTGAAAGTGTGACAATGGAGGTTCCTGGGTCTCTTACTGGCCCAGAAATTGCCCAGCCTCACTTCTGCCTCCTTCTACTGGTAAAAGCAAGGCACCAGCCAGCCCCTGGTCGGAGAAGAGGGGAAGGACACCTCACCTTTCACTGTGAGGAAGGGCAGACCTGTGCCCGCCAGGCTAGGAGGTCGCCTTCCACAGGGTACAAACACAGGTCCCTCACCCATTGGAGTGCCAGGTCTTCAGGTGGGCCAACTCAGAGGGGGCTCCACGGCACCATGGGAGTGAGGTGCCGCTGACTTCTCCCTTTTCCACCTCTCCTCCTCACTCCATTGACCATGTATCCTGGGACCACTTCTGAAATAGTAGAAGTCACTGCCTTTCCTCTGGGTCTGCTGCTGGGAAAACTCAAACCCAGACAGCAAGGATTGAGGGGATTGAAGTCATAAATACAAAGTACTCCTATTTTGAGTCCCAGTTTCCAGTTGAAAGCTGTGAATGGGAATAGGGGGAGGATAAGGGAAACTCGGAACAATTTCCTCTTTTTTTCTCTCCAGTCTTACAGCTCTCAGGATAAACTCAGCAGGTAAGGGTGAGAAATTTAAGAGGGGATGTTACCTGTGTCTCCTTTTCCCCCATTCACAGCATTGTTTGAAGCTATAATCTCCTCAGTCTTTGGAAATGGTTCTGTGAGTCACTCTGCACTAAGAGGCAGTGGAAAGTGACGACAATCCTGCTCTCATCCATCTTTGGGTTAAAAAATGTGTCTTTCTAGGCAGAGCATGATGACTAATAGCTTAGGTGTGTGATGCTGGTGACAGAGCCTTGTTTTATTGTTTTTTTTTAATTTTTTTTAAATTTTTTTAAAGATTTTATTTATTTATTTTTAGAGAGGGGAAGGGAGGGAGAAGGAGAGAGAGAAACATCAATGTGTGGTTGCCTCTCATGTGGTCCCCACTGGGGACGTGGCCCACAACCAGGCATGTGCCCTGACTGGGAATCGAACCTGCGATGCTTTGGTTCGCAGCCCGCGCTCAATCCACTGAGCTACGCCAGTCAGGGCTTGTTTTATTGTTTTAATCTCTGAATGGGGAAATGTAAATGAATCTCAGTAATATTATGCTTAATGATGATTGTGTTTTCTATATTTTAACAAATTTTTATATAACAAATAAACTTCAATCTTGGGAAAACTAGCTCCAAGCAATTGGGATGTTAGCTCTCAGAGACTTTGTGAGTACCCACTGTGTTTTCAGTGTCAAGAGCCAGGTCTCAGCACACAGTAGAAACTCAATAAGTATTTAAGTAAATGAATCTCTATTTTGAGGAGTGGTGACTAATGACAAGGACAACACTTTGGTAGCTCCCTTACCACCACCACCCCATCACTGTACAGATAACATAGCTGGGATGAAAAGAAATCTAGATAAAAATAATTATTTTCTGGTACTAATGGAGAGCACAAAGTGTAGAAAATTCCAATATTACATTATTGAAATACAAGGAAAAAACTTTTAAATATTTACTGTAATAAAACTTGGAGGTAAGAAGTTAGAAAAGAGAGGAAGAGGAATATTCTTAAAAAATTATAAATAGATAATACAAATCTAAAAGGAAAGTTAAGAACCACTATTGCTGAATAGACTCATATTTTCTTTAACCTTGACCAGATAGAATTCTACTCTGCAAACTTAATCATTAAGCTTTTTTGTAGGAGAAGGATAATTGTCATTTCAAAGTTGCATTGCAAGAAAAACCAGAAGAAATACAGGAAGAGAGAGTGACCACAGTCTTTAGAAGATCAGGATGATGTATATTTCTATCAAGTAGTTCAACTCAAGACAAAACTGTAAAGTAGGTTATTGCACTTTGGGGCTCCTCTTTCTACCACATTCTTTTTCCAACTCCTCCCACTCTGTGAGCATTTGGTCTTTGCTCAGGATCCCGTTCACTGTATTACAACTCATGAAATATTATTGAACAATTATTTTGTACCAGGCATTGGACCACATGCCACTGGGAGTATAGAGATGAGCAGAACAGAAGTAATCTAACTCTCAGGAAACTTATTAACTGGAGGGGAAGGTAGAAAATAAATAATCACAACTATAGTAATGTCTCAAATAAATAGCTACAAAATGATAAACATTGTACCTGGTTATGAGTTGCTAATTTGTCTATTTTCAAAATTTGAAAAAACTTGCATTATATACGTACTAAATAGTACCCAAAGGATGGGCCATTATTATTCAATTCCATGAAAAATTCTTTATTATTATATCTTAGTCCCTTGGATAGTCTATTTTTGATAACAGAACTTATGATAAGTCATTATTGGTTGATAAAGAGCTATTTTGTTGACCTTTGTCCAGAGATGCAATGACCTCAACAAAAAGAAATGAATGTTTAAAGAAATGTCAGGTTCTGGCTGGGAACTGCCTGGGAATTATTTTGGGGAGAACTGCTTCACACCTGGAAACAACATCATTCAAGTCCATACAGATGGAGCTTCTCTGTAAGACTATTGTACTCTAATGCAAAACATTCCTTAGTGCTTCCATTGTGCATTCAGTGATATCTTTGTGGTCTGAAAAGAGATAACACGAGCTTCCCAAAGGATTATCTTATGTGATTTTTCTAAGGGTGATCTCCCTCCACAGTAGTTTCTACACAAAGAAACTGCCAAAGCATCTTGAGGGAAGTATGACTGCCTGACAGAGCTTGGCTGCAGTCTTTGGTAGGAACCAGCATCGAGACACGTTTCACATTTATTCTTTGGAAATCCCGAGGCAAAAATATTCTTCTTCCTTCCTTTGGGCTCTGTGAAATATACTGTTTGACTTCCTCTCCAGCAAGCTGTCTGCCTCACTTTTAAATTCACCTCTTACATTCGCTTCCTCCAGAAAGCTTTCCCTAGGCCAAGATAAACTCTCCTCAGTTGTGTAAATCGTGCTCAGTGCGCTAACGCTGCAGTTCTCAGATGTCCTGTGTTATTTCCGCCACAAAAATGGCCTTAACCTCCCCAATGTAATTTGCTTCCAAGTGCTTTTGTGATTGTTTATTTAATTTTAGTTTCCAGTCCACTTTTGACTATTGTTTCTAATGGTGCTCAGTGTATATTCCTACTCTTAATAAATTGTAAATTAATATTTTTGTTATTATATACGATTATTATGCAACTCACCCATCATCATCATTATCATCATCTCTGAATGAAGGTGTAATCATAAGAATGTTTTCAAATTCCTCAGCCTCATTTGTACTCATATATAGTCCCCTACTATATTCTTTTCTTTTTAAATAGCTTTACTGTTTTTGTAAAATTGCTGAATGTTTGTTGTAAAATTTCAATCCAGATGGAAAAGGACATGAAAGTAAAAATCACTCAAGATGCTGCCATTGAGAAAACTATTATTAAAATCTCAATGAACATCCTTCTGGATAGTTCTCCACTTCATGCAGACATGTAGATAGTGCATATAGTTTTCCATAATTGTCATATAACTAGTTATACTGTTTTATAAACTTTTATTTTATTTATAAATTCATACATTTATAGATAGTCATCATTACTAATATGTTAATAATATTATTACATGTATGCCTTATATACAACCCTTTGCTGTAAACATTTACACTGTTTCACAATTTTTACTAATCTAAACAATGCTATAGTGAAGACTCATGCATATAGTTTTTGTACTTGTGGTATTATTATTAACTTGGGGTAAATTCTTAGAAGTAGAAATTACTGTGTCAAAGGCATACACAATACTACATCATATACATATTTTGATATACATTGGCAATTGGTTGTAATCAATTCACACCCACAGTATATATGAGTTTTCTACATTGTCTTTTCTTATAACATCATTGCTGAGCCCAAGAGTACTGGGGTGGAGGTGCTAATTACTGAGCTGAGTGAACGATAAATTAGTACCAGTTTTTAGACATTGTTTTCCTTGTCAGCAGTATGGAGGTTATCACCTTCACTCTCTTGTCACTACTCTGCTCCTTTGTTTTCATCATTTGAATGAGATGATTTCCCTGAATTATCACACACGAGGATTTTATGACAGTCAATTTATATGAGCACCTGAACCCATTATACAGCATAATTTACACGTGATGTGAAGTGACAGTTGCTAGCAGATTGCGTTTAGAAAAGACAATTGCTCAATGGGAATCATTCTGAATCAATTAATCGAGCCACAGCTCAGCTGTAATGCTGTGACATTCTGACACCAAGAAAAAGGAGCTGCTTGTGCATTCTGTGCCATATCTTTGCCCACATAGTCTTACATTGTTGAGCTCATTAAGGCCATTAGGTCTTTGACAGGGATTTTATCCAACACCCTTGGCCTTCCACAGTGGATTCAGGAAAAGTTGGCTCTTTTCCTCTGATTTTTGTCTGAGAGAGTGAGTGTAGTAAAATTTAAAATATATGTATTTCTGCAATATGAATATAATTGAATGAGGGCGTAGTAATTCATAAAAAATAAAAAATCAAGCCCTGATCAGTGCAGCTCAGTTGGCTGGGTGTCATCTCACAAAGCAAAAGTTCTCCTGTTAGATCCCCAGGCATATGCCTGGGTTGTGGGTTTGGTCCAGTTCAGGCAGCTAGGAGAAGCAATCAGTCGATGTTTCTCTCTCACATCAATATTTCTCTTCCTCTCTTTTTCCCTCCCTTCCCCCTTCTCCAAAAATAAGTAAATAAAATCTTTAAAAATATATATAATCTATTTCTGGTGTGATTATGATCTTAGGAAATTAGGCTATATTAGTTGGCTATGAAATCTGCCTCAGGAGTCTCAGAAAAATGGTATTTGAAAAGGTATATCGGACTAAAAAAGATATAGAGATGATGGTAGGGATTACAGTAAAGGACATAGACCTGTATCTCCAGTTCAGTGGATTTCTTTTTCCCTGTTTTATATTATTTTCAGATCTAGTGTCTTCTTAATAACTGACTTTGCTTCTACAGTCTTGGAAATAATCTGTATGGTCTTTGTCTGGTTGGCTCACACCCATGGGCCATCCGGAGGCCCAATACTGCTGTCTGGATCCCACTCTCAGAGACTCTGAATTTAGCATTCTGGAGTGTGGCCTATGCAGCATCACGTTAAAAAGCTGCCATGAAGTCAAAATGAAGAACAACTGATTTAGATAAAGAAAGCCATTCAATATGAATGATTCGACACAAAATATTTTTGAAATATCTTTAGTTTTCTCTGTATCCCATTCAATCCAACCAGTTAAAATACTCCCATTACTGTAATTATGTACATAACTTTTATATTTAAAAGCAGCTACATTATCCATAAATTAAGAGAACAGACTTTGTACAGTGATAGAAAACCATTACATAGGTAATTTTCCTGTTGCCACTGGTGACAGAATAAATCCAGGGTAGGAGTTCTCAAACTTTACTATGCATATGAATCATCTGGGGAATTGATTAACTCTGACATTGCCAGGTGAGGCTCCTGGAGATTAGGGTTCCAAGGCTGGAAGCAAGGCCCTCACTCTGCTTCTGTAACATGTACCCCAGGAATTTTGATGCCAAGGGATCCTGATCCACACTTTGCAAACACTAAACTGGAGGTTCTAGACTGGGGGCAGCTGGAATGGTTCCCCACTTGGCACACTTGCTGAAGACTTTGTAGGACCAATTTAAGAAATGTAAAAAGCACTTCAGAATGCTTTCTTTTGTCTTCAGCAAATGGGCACATAGTAGCCTTCAAATGCTGCCTGAAGCTCTCTGTCCAGGAAGAGTTAGGTAGAGAGGGGAAAATATCATATACGGCTCAAGTATTGAAAGGGTACAGGATATAAGAACAAAAGAAATAATACAAATAAATGTGGTATGTATAGATTGATTAGAAAAGACAGGTAAAATTAAGTATAGTTTAGGATATTTTCAGGTAGTACACATTGGCAAAACACCTATTCCAAACTGGCTAAAGTGAAAATAAATATATTGACTTAATTAGCTGGAAGGCTAATAGGCAAGGATAGCTTTAGGCATTATCTGACTTGGGCTTTAAGAATGTCACTTTGCTCCCTCCCATGGTTCTCTTTCCTTTGAGTTAGCCTTAATCCAGGCAAAGGGTCACTCTCAGTAGATCTAGGCTTTTAGCAGATGGTTGAAGCAGCTACAAGTGTTGAATCCTCATATCATTAAATCTAGTGGAGGAGAGTGCTTTCTATCTTTCCCACTAGGCTTGCTGAAATGTATTGTTGACTGTGCAATATGAACCAACCAATATGACCAGGTAATAGGGTTTGCTTATTGGCCTAAAGGCCAATGAGATCCCATTGCTGGAGCTGAGAGAGGACTCAAGTCCATCTGGAAGCATATGGACTGATTGGGGAAGGGCATGATTCTCCAGAGGAAATTCTGTTAGGCAAAGAGTGTGCAATGCATGTGCTTTACTCAATGACCAAAAACCTTGACTGTCCACTGATATTCAGTTGCTTTAGAACACATGAAAACATCTCTGTGAATTTAAAGAGCAAAAACTACCACAAGATTTTTCCTGTACAAAAAGGGTGAGGACAGAAGCAAAGGATTATGGGCTGACAACTCATCACTGTAACTTGGTTTTGACCTCCCTGAGCAAATGTGGGATTAATTTAAATCTAACAAGTGATATAACTTACAGTAACTAAAGGTTTCCTGTTGCTCAGACCCCAGAAAATATAAGTTGGCATTTCCGTTGACATTTTGAAACATGAAATGTGCACAGAACAGTGAGAAGTGGCTATTATGTCAAAGAAGAGTTTATAGAATTACTGAATGTTCCCTTTTCCCTCAACCTCCCAGCATCCAAACTGTTTCCAGAAAACAATTCAAAACAATGCATCTTCCTTCTTTATTTTCAATAAGCCACTTTAAAAAGTGGTTGAAGTCCAAATCAGCACATTTTTTATGGGTCACTTCATCCACTATACATGTCATTTCAGGCCCTCTATCTTAATCTTGTCTACGTTGCTTATCTTTGGTTTTCAAATTTTTCTTTTGCTGCTGAACTCTACAGTTAGGAGCTATTTGGTGAATTCTATTTGCTCTAAAAATTATTTAGAGAGCTTTATAGAATGTGTAATTGTTTATGCCTATTAAGATGTTAACACACCACAATATAAAAATAAAGTGATCTAGTGAATTAAAAATAAGCATCAAGAAAGTAAAATAAAGTACAAGCTAAAAAAAAAAGAACAAACAAAAGCAAACAAAAAAACCTCACAGATACTGAGAACAGATTGGCGGTTACCAGAGGAAAATGGGGTGGGGAGAGGGTGAAATGGGTGAAGGGAATTAAGGGTATGGTGATGGATGGTAACTAGACTTACAGTGGTGATCACTGTGTGCTGTATACAAATGTCAAATTATAATGTTGTACACCTGCGATATATATAAAGTTGTATACCAATTTTACCACAACTTTAAAAAATCAAAGGAGAGGTCAGTCCCTAATAGAGGGCCACCAAGATTGACAGTATTTAGAAGACAATAGATACAGCTCTGAACTTTGTAGCGGCAAAGGGAGGCAATATGATTATTTTTTTTAATTTTAGATTTTCTATTATTTATTTATTTTATTGTTGTTCAATTACAGTTGTCTGTATTTACCACTACCACTCCCCCCAACCCCAGGCATCCCCACCTCCCTCCCTTGCTTCCACCCGACCCCCTTGGTTTTGTCCATGTGTCCTTTATAGTAGTTCCTAAAAACCCTTCCCCCTATTATCCCCTACCACCTCCCTTCTGGTTACTGTCACATTATTCTTAATTTCAGTGTCTCTGGTTATATTTTGCTAGCTTTTTTCTTCTGCTGATTATGTTCTAGTTAAAGGTGAGATCATATGGTATTTGTCCCTCGCTGCCTGGCTCATTTCACTTAGCATAATGCTCTTCAGTTCCATCCACGCTGTTGCAAACAGTAGGAGCTCCTTCTGCTGCATAGTATTCCCTAGTGTAAATGTACCATAGTTTTTTGATCTACTCATTCACTGATGGGCACTTAGGTTGCTTCCAGTACTTGGCTATTGTAAATTGTGCTGCTATGAACATTGGGATGCATAGGTTCTTTTGTATTGGTGTTTCAGATCTCTTAGGGTATAATCCCAGCAGTGAAATTGCTGGGTCAAAGGCAGTTCCATTTTTAGTTTTCTGAGGAAATTCAATAGTATTTTCTACTGTGGCTGCACTAGTCTGCATTCCCATCAACAGTGCACTAGGGTTCTATTTTCTGCACATCCTCTCCAACACTTGTTTGTTGATTTGTTTATGATGGCCATTCTGACTGGTATGAAGTGGTATCTTATTGTGGTTTTAATTCATCTCAATATGATTATTTACATGATTCATGAAATATATGAAAGGTCAAGACCCAGCTTTTCCCAGTACTATATCCCCAAAATTCCTCCCATGGGTCCTCAGCAAGAGGACACTGTGTGACCACACAGTGGAAGGGGTCCTAGGTTAGATCAAGAAAGTATGCACAACAGCAGATTTTACAGATATATTTCTCACAATTCACATAAAAGCAGGATGATGGCATGGTAGAGAGAGAGAGACAGAGACAGAGACAGAGAGAGAGAGATTTTTTTAAAAAGTTCTGTCATGCTAAATGGGAAAAGCAAGAATTGAGTTCACCCTTCTGATCATCTGGTTTAATCCTGAAGAATGTATAAGTTGCTTAGAGGACAGGGTGGGTTGCATATACATCAGGCAACTCTCAGTAAATATTATTTATCTCCTTGAACTTTTAATATCATTGGGTAGCAGTGATTTTGAGGTTAGCTATATTGTTATACTCCTCGTAAAAGTCCTGGAATATCTTGCTTATTATATACAGACATATGCACTTTACCAGATAGCCTAGTTGAAGATTCTACAATGAACATTTTACTATGCTTGTTTTATTACACATTTATCCTTTAGCCATCCCTCTGTACATCAATCAATCCATTTTTGCATGGATTTTAAGATTAATTGTAGACATCAATGGTCTTCTGCTAACTATTTTAGTAGGTGTAACATTAGTTGGAATTCAATATTTGGCACAATTTCTTCTTTTGATGTAAAATTTATAATCAATCAAATGCACACATTTTAATCACTGAGTTTTTCCCCCACATTATTTGATTGTTGTTCAATTGTTATCTCCATTTCCTCCCACCATTTGCCCATACCCCAGCCCCCCTTCCTACTAATTACTGAGTTTTGACAAATAATTATACTTGTATGACTAAAACAGTTATTAAGATGTAGAATATCTCCCCTGAAACTTTCCACATGCCCTTTCCCAATCTCTGACCCTACCCACAGAGAAAACCACTGGTCTGTCTTTTTTTTTAAACTTTAGATTTGTTTTGCCTTTCTAGAAGCTTATATTTATGGAAGCATTCAGCATGTACTATTTTGTAGACATCACCTTTCACTCAGCTAATGCTTTTGAGCTATATCTTTATTACTGTACATATCAATTGTTTCTTTGCATTCCTGAGCATGCATATGCGATTGTATGTACACACACACACATATTACACTTCATCCATCCACCTATGGATGGATTCTAGACCATTTCCAGCCTTTGGCTATTATGAATAAAATTGTTGTGAACATTCTTCAATAAGTCATTTTGTCTACTACTATGTCATGGGATTTAAAGCTTAAGAAGGTAATGGTCTCCTAAACACTTATTACATAAATATCTGTGAGCTCAGAGAAGCCTGCAACTCCTACCCATGTTGACTAGATTTTGCATTTTCTTGACTCTTATGATATGTTTATGTAAATTCCTTTTAACTTTAACTATACTACTATAACTAACAATTGTGTCTGACAATGGAATCTTGAATTCTTTCATATTCTTAGGACAGTAAACCTCAAGGATATTCAAAATGAAATACAATGACTTTATCTGAGTTGGAAGTCATACTTAATCATCTATTACTGAAAATAAATAAACTTTTGGGAAAAAGACCATCCTAAATATTTTGAAAAAAGGTAAAATGCCACTTATTTTCACTTGGGGGAGTGGGTAGAAGATTTTTTTTTTGTCGAACATGGCTGTTAATTTGTTAGCATCTGTTTTTCTCTTGTTCTCAACAATAGAACTCCTGATTTTTAGCTGATTCAGTGTCACAGAATTAAAAACTACATTTCTCAACTTTTTTTGACACTGGGTGTTTTCACATGACTAAATTTTAATCAATATGACACAAGCTGAAGTGTTGGGTGCAAGTGTGTGCACCCCCAGTAAACAGAAGGAAACACTAGCAGAGCCAGCCAGGCATACTGAGTGGAAGATAGAGATCAATGTTGCAGAAAGATGAGGTGACTGGAATTTGTGAATCAGAATACCAAAGAAGGAATCGCACACATAAAGAACTCCAGAGATCTGCAGAGTAGTGCACTTAAGTCTTTTGCTGAGTTCTGCTCTACACAAGGGTGGGTCAAACCCCATGAAGCCGAGGAAAGAACACCTAGAAAATAGTAAGGAAGTGATTCCTGGAGCTTGCACAAGGATGGAAATAATTTGCATTTTCACCAGTTATGATGTAGAGACCTCATCATGCAACAGGTATTTATTACAGTCCTCAGAGGAGTTGTGACTTTTAGTAGAGTGGCTAAATTATCCCTTGGGTGAAGGCTATTTTAGACCTGACTCAAATGCTTAAAAGGAGTATAAATGGTAAAAACTGATGGAAATAACTTAACAACATGCTAGAACACTTTAAATAAATCCACCAGTCTTTAAAGAAATATAACAAAATCTAGGACTCAAAATGGAAAAATCAAAAATGTCTAACATTGAAGAAAAATTTACTAAGCATGTAATGAAACAGAAAACTATGACCCATAACCCCTCCAAAAAATAAGTAAAAGCATTCCCAGAAAGGAAAGAGATAATAGAATTAGCAGAAAAGTGCTTTAAAAGGGGTATTATATTGAATATTGAAATATAATATAAGGAAAAGTATGAAAATAATGAAAAAAAGAAAAAAGGCCCAAATGGAAAATAAAATACACTAATATTATAAAAATCACAAAGAAAATTACACTGGGTAAGATTAATTAAACTATGCCTTTCCCCTAAAAAAATTCAGTCAACTTGAATACATAGTAAGAGAAACTATCCAAAATGAAACATAGAAAGAAAAAATATTTCAAAAAAATGCACAGAAATTCAGTGATTTGCCGGAAAATATCAAGCAGTATAACATGTGTTTGGGTTCTGGAAGAGCAGGGTCACAGTGGGAGCAAAAATTTTTGGACAAGTAATTGTCAAAAATTTTATGAACTTGATGAAAATATAAACTTACAGATATAAGAATGAAACACAAACTTTAGAGTAAACAAAAATAATGACACCAAGTATATCATATGCAAATACTAAAAAAATCATAAAGAGAAAAATTATAAAAGCAGCCAGAGAAAAATGATACATTACATTCAGAGGAACAAAGATAAAAGTGACAGCTGAATTTTCATCAGAAACCATGCAAGCTAGAAGACAGTGGAGTAACATTTTCAAACTATTGAAAAATAAAATTAAAAACCTATCAAACTAGAAAGTTATAGCCAGTGGAAAGCAATCTGAGAAGTGATTTCCCCACCTAGCACCCCACTTGTAAATAAGAGGTATCACTATAACAGAAGTGCACCCCAGTCTCTGCCTCTAGCTCCAAAGCAGAGGTGCAGAGGTTTTGCTCAGGGGGCGAGGAGGCCATAAGAACAGATAGTTCCACAGTTCTCTGTCAGGGGACTGACTTTATTGGAACAGAACGTGGGGAAGCTCAAGGCTAAGGGTACTGTTGAAATCAGTAGAGATTTTGGTTGTAAGCAACTAAGAGGAGGGTGGTAGCCCCAGGGTAACAACAACCTAAACCAGAGACCAGCTAGAAGATTAAGGAAGAGAATCAAGGAAAGAAAAAGCTAAGAAGAGCTCTCCTGGAGTCATAACAAGACTCAATCCCTGGCCTCACAGATGACTCCTGAAAAGGGACCAGACTCAGAATGTGAAGAAACCTGTGACCCAGGACACTGTGGAAAACTACAGAACTATCAGCCAGAAATTAGTGGAAGGTAACTCTTACTGTGATAGATGCAGACAAACCAGGAGTTTGACAGAGAGATCAAGGAAAAGAAACATTTAAAAAGAGAGCCCTGCTGAAACCATTATCATCCCAGGGTGACCATATTATACCCAAGGCTGTGTCCTCCGAAAAATGGCAGAGGTTGCACACTACAGGGGAAATACACATTACTGGAATCGTCCAGTCAGGTCACCAAACTAATGAAGCAGCAGGCAAAACAACAAAAACCCCAAGGGAGGGATGGTATCCAGAGGTACTACAACATAGTATCGCAAATGTCCAGTTTTCCACAAAGAAATTAAAAAACATGCAAATAAACAGGAAACATGTAACCCATACAGAGAAAACAAAAAGCACAAAACAGAAACTGCCTTAGAGAGGGCCCACATGTCAAAGATCTTAAAGAGGGTATTACAAATATATTCAAAGAACTAGAAGAAACCATGCTTAAAGAAGTAAAAGAAGGTATGGTGACACTATCTCATTGTATAGAGAATAAAAAAAGGGATATAAATTATAAAAACACAACAGAAATTTTGGAGTTCAAAAGTATAATAGCTAAAATGAAAAAATCTTTAATAATTATTAATTGCAAAAACAGAAGAGGGAATAAACCTTTATAGGAGTAACATTTCTAACTCAATAGAATTAAATTTGTAGAGATCTAAAATCAATTCTGATGTTACAATGTAAACCTATAGCAACCACTAAGAAAGATATAAAAAATATAGTGTAAGATCACAAAAGAATCAAATGTTACACTAGAAAATGCTTGGAGCAGTAAAATACGGATAGAGGAAAAATATGAGAAATATAGAAAACAAAAGGTAGGACAGAAGATGTAAATACAACAACAAAATGTACCTATCAATAATGACATTAAAAATAAATGGATTCACCCTGGCTGGTGTGGCTCAGTTGGTTAGGGTGTCATCCTGCCCATCAAAAGGCTGCAGATTCCTTTCCTGTTCAGGGTACATACCTAGGTTGAGAGTTTGATCCCTGGTCAGGGTGTGTATGGGAGGCAACTGATTAATGTTCTCTCCCACACTGATGTTTCTCTCTCTCCCTTCCTCTCTCTTTAAAAGCAATGAAGAAAAATATCCTTGAGTGAGGATAAAAAAAATGAATGGGTCAAATGATCCAATCAAGCTAGAGATTATCAGACTGGACTGAAAAAAAACCCCAAGACCTAGCTGTATATTACATATAGGAGACACATGTTTGATTCAGATACAAATAGGCTGAAAATAAAAAAATTTAAAAAAGGAATATCATGCCAATATCATCCATAAAAGATCTGGTGTGGGTATAAAATAACAGACAAAATAGAGTTTAAATAAATTGTAATACTAGAGGTAAATGGGACAATTTATAATGATAAAAGGGTTAATTTATGATGAAGATGTGATAATAACAAATATATATGATTCTAACAACTGAGCCCCAAAATACATGAAGCAAAAAATGACAAAATTGAAGGTAGAAATAGACAATTCAATAATAGTTGAACACTTTAATACTCCATTTTAAATAATAGGACAGAACTAGGCACAAAATCAACAAGGAAATAGAAGACTTGAACAACAGTATAAACAAATTAGATTTAATAGACCACCTAACAACAGCATAAAATACATATCCTGAAACACACATGGAACATTCTCCAGGACAGCTTATTGCTGATGGAATTATAAAATGGTGCAATCACTTAGGAAAACAGCTTGGAAATCCCTCAAAAAGTTGGGCATTGAATTTCCAGATTATCATATAACCCAGTAATTCTACTCTTACCCAAGAGAAATAAAAAACATGCATGCATAGAAAAACTTGGACACAAATGTTCATAAAAGTTTTATTCATAGTAACCAAAAACTAAGAAAAAAATCAAATGCCCATCAACTAATGAATGTATAAATACAATGTGATATATCCAAACAATTAAATATTATTCAGCAAGATGTCCTTAAAATCTCTCAAACAAGAAGCTTCAGGCCTCAGCACACCCTGTACCTCTCTCCAAGTGGCCCCAGACTAGAAGTACCTGGCCTTGGTTTGCAGCTTGGCCTCACGTTGGCATGTCCAAGTCCAGCACAAGTAGCAGCTATCTGTAGATGACTTTGTAGCTCATGCTGGGTGCCCCTGGGAAGAACACAGGCAGTGGCTGATTTTGGCCTGCACCTCCTAGGAGGCCCAAGAGCCAGTGGACAGCTTCGGACCACATCAAAACATTACCACCCAACCACCTCCACAAATGACATATACAAGGTATAGACTTACCAGGCACCAGAGCCTTGCTGGAGTAAGTCCTGCTCTTTGGGGTGGGCACCTACACAGCTGATCATCCATAGTGATCAGAGGTAGTTGGTCAGTGGTCACAGCCAGTCCTTGCATCTGATAGGCCTAGAGGTAAATTCTTCCCATTGACATGTCAATAGCAATCAAGCCTCAACTACAACTTGGGGCTATATACAACCCATGCAAAGGGGAAAACCTCAAGTGTCCAGCTTGGGTATTTGGAGAGGCTGTGCCACTGGACCCTATAGGATACCTACTATATTAAGCCAGTGCTACCAAGACAGGGAGTCATAGCGGCTCTACCTAGTACATAGAAACAAACACAGGAAAGCTGCCTAAATGAGGAGGCAAAGAAACATGGCCCAAATGAATGAATAGAACAAAACTCCAGAAAAAAATGAACAAAATGGAGACAAGCAATCAGATGTAGAGCTCAAAATACTGGTTATAAGGATGCTCAAAGAAATTAGCAAGAACCTGAACAACATAAAAAAGGACTAGTCAAAAATGAAGGATACACTAAATGAAATGAAGAATAATTTACAGGGCATCAAAGGTAGAGTGAAGCTGAGAATCAAATCAGTAGTGTGGAATATAAGGAAGCAAAAAACACCCAATCAGAAAGGCAAAAAGAAAAAAGAATCTTCTCTCCACAGCCCCCCCGCCGCCTGCCACACACACACAAAATGAGGATAATGTAAGGAGCCTCTGGGACAACTTCAAGCAAACCAACATTCACATAATGGGGGTGCCCAAAAGAGAAGAGAGGAGGCAAGAAATTGAAAACATATTTGAAAAAAATGACAGAAAACTTTACTAACTTGGTAAAGGAAATGCTCACACAAGTCCAGTAAGTGCACAGTTCCAAATAAGATGAACCCAGAGAGGCCCACACCAAGACACATCATAATTAAAATGCAAAAGGTTGAAGACAAAGAATCTTAAAAGCAGCAAGAGAAAAGCAGTTAAATACCTACAAAAGAACTGAGCTCCCATTAGACTCTCAGCTACTTTCTCAAAAGTAACCTTGAAGACTAGATGGGATTTGGCATGAAATATTCAAAGACCTACAACCAAGATGACCCAGGGAAGATATCATTTAGGACTGAGGAACCATAAAGAGCTTCCAAGACAAAAAAAAAAAAAGCTGAAGGAGTTTACTATCACCAAACCAGTGTTATATAAAATGTTAAAGGGTCTTCTTTAAGAAGAAGGCAAAGAAAAAAAGATAAAAACATCAACAAGAAAATGTTAATAAATACATATTTATCAACAATTGAATCTAAAAAACAAAACAAATGAACAAGCAGTAGAGAACAGACTGATGATTGCCAGAGGAGGGGCAGTGGGGGATGTGTGAAAAAGGTGAAGGGATTAGGAAGTACATTTGGTTGTTATAGAATAGTCATGAGGATATAAAGTCCAGCATAGGGAATATAGTTCAGCAATATTATAATGACTACATATGGTATCAGATGGGTGCAAAATTTATCAAGACGATCACTTAGTAAGTTATAATATAGAATCACTGGGGGGTACACCTGAAACTAATATAATAATGTATGTCAACTGTAATTGAGAAAGAGAAAATCATTTAAAATAAAAAATACAAATAAATATTTTTTGGCAAAAAGAAAACTCCCTGAAGCAATGTTATATGATGGATCAACCTTGAAAACATTATGCTAAGTGAAAAGAGCCAGTTACAAAAGACAACATGCTATACGATTTCACTTATATAAAATGTATAGAATAGGTAAATCTATAGAGACAGTAAGTAGATTACTGGTTGCCTCCATCTGGGTGAGTGGGAGGAAATGGGGAAATGGTACAGGGAGGGGATTGAAGATGATGCAAATGTTCTAAAATTGGTTGTAGTAATACTAGTTCAGTTTTGTGAATGTACTAAACATTACTAAGTTTTTAAATATATTTTATTGATTATGCTATTATAGTTGTCCCATTTCCCCCTTTACTCCGCTCCACCCTGCATACCCTCTCCCACCCACATTCCCCCTCTTTAGTTCATGTCCATGTGTCATACTTATAAGTTCTCTAGCTTCTACATTTCCCATACTATTCTTACCCTCGCCCTGTCTATTTTCTACCTACCATCTATGCTACTTATTCTCTGTACCTTTTCCCCTTCTCTCCTCCTCCCACACCCCTGTTGCTAACCCTCCATGTCATCTCCATTTCTGTGGTTCTGTTCCTGTTCTAGTTGTTTGATTAGTTTGTTTTGTTTTTTGTTTCAGGTGTGGTTGTTAATAATTGTGAGTTTGCTGTCATTTTACTACACATGTTTTTTATCTTCTTTTTCTTAGATAAGTCCCTTTAACATTTCATACAATAAGGTCTTGGTGATGATGAACTCCTTTAACTTGACCTTATCTGAGAAGCACTTTATCTGCCCTTCCATTCTAAATGAAAGCTTTGCTGGATAGAGAAATCTGGGAAGTAGGTCCTTGCCTTTCAGGACTTGGACTACTTCTTTCCAGCCCCTTCTTGTCTGTAAGATCTCTTTTGAGAAATCAGCTGACAGTCTGATGGGAGTTCCTTTGTAGGTTACTGTCTCCTTATCTCTTGCTGTTTCTAGGATTCTCCACTTCATTTTAATCTTAGGTAATGTAATTATGATGTGCCTTGGTGTGTTCCTCCTTGGGTCCAACTTCTTTGGGACTCTCTGAGCTTCCTGGACTTCCTGGAAGTCTATTTCCTTTGCCAGATTGGGGAAGTTCTCCTTTATTATTTGTTCACATAACTTTTCCACTTGTTGCTCTTCCTCTTCCCCTTCTTGTACCCCTATAATTCAGATGTTGGAACATTTAAAGATGTCCTGGAGGTTCCTAAGCCTCTCCTCATTTTTTCAAATTCTTGTTTCTTCATTCTTTTCTATTTGGTTGTCTCTTTCTTCCTTTTGGTCCACTCCATTGATTTGAGTCCCAGTTTCCTTCCCATTATTATTGGTTCCCTGTGCTTTTTCCTTTATTTCACTTAGCATAGCTTTCATTTTTTCATCTAATTTGTGACCAGATTCAACCAATTCTGTGAGCATCCTGATCACCAGTGCTTTGAACTGTGCATCTGATAGGTTGGCGATCTCTTTGTCACTTCGTTGTATTTCCTCTGCAGCTTTGATCTGTTCTTTCATTTGGGCCATTCTTTTGTTGTTGTTGCCTTGACGAGCATGTTATGTAGTGAGGGGCAGAGCCTTAAGTATTCACCAGGGCAGGGCAACCCACATGGCTGTGTTGTGATGTTGTTTGTGGGGGAGGGGTCCAAGAGGGAGCAATGGTGCTTGCTCTGCTCTCTGCTGGATTGCAGTACCTCCCGCCACTTCTCCCAAGCAAACTGGGCCCTTCTGGTGCTGATTCCCATGTGGGTGGGCTTGTGTATGTCCTAGGACCCTGTGGGTCTCTCCAATGAACTCTCCTGTGAGGCTAGGAGTCTCTCCCAGCACCTCAACCCCCACAGGTGTTTTCAATCGATGTTTTGAGGCTTTAGTTCCCTGCACTGGAGCTCTGGGTTGCGTGGTCTGTCTTGCTCCTCAGTTTCACCTGGTTTATCTGCGCGTGAATGTGGGAAGGCTGGGACTGCCAGCCACCTTGTGCGCTGCGCCCTCCACAATCCGTCGCCTTGCTGGGTCCGCCCGCTGCCACCCCATGCCCGGGCTCTGCCAGCCTGGCTTTTTTTGCCGCGACCCCTCTCCGTCCGGCTGCCTGTCTCCACCCCTCCTACCTGTCTGGAGGAATGTTTCTTCTTCAACTCCTTGGTTGTCGAACTTCCAGACAGTTCAATTTTCTGTCAGTACTGGTTGCTTTTTGTTTCTAAATTTTTGTTGTCCTTATTTTGGTTGTGTGAAGAGGCACAGTGTGTCTACCTATACCTCCATCTTGGCTGGAAGTTCCCACATTATTAAATTTTATACTTAACATGAGTGAACTATATGGTATGTAAGTTTCATCTCAATAAAGTTATGAAGTAATATTTTTAAAATCTCATTCCCTTTTAGCAGTCATTTGACCAGGTATTAACTAATGAGATGCTGAATTTCTCATGAAGAATTTTATTCTCGCATAAAAACATATAACTTCTTAGAAGAAATAACTTTGTGTCTATTTTTTCCTTTGTGCCTTAAATTTTTATGTGATATCTGGAGCTGCATCAGTCATCTTTCAACCATAAGGCAAGAAACACGAGTGTGAAAGCCACCCCACAGAGGAGAGTGGAAAAGAGAGTGGAAAGGACCCAAGTGCTGATGGCTTCGATGAGCAACTGAGCCAGAGATGACAATCATCACCATCATACATCTTGTTATACAAGACCATTGTTAGGCTGGGTTTTCTGTTAGCTGAAGACAAATACATTCTAATCTAGTAAGAGAAGAAAGGGTAAAAGGTTTATGTACAGAACTGCGTTTGAGAACATAATTTCTTGAATTACCTTCCATTAATTATATAAGGAGGAAACAAACATATTCTCAATATACACTTCAAACCATGGACTTCTCTGTGTGTCTATTTTTCTTTATTTAATTTTTTAGAAATATCATGAGATAGTTATAATTATCTTCCATTCATAGAGAAGAAAAGCTATAGTTAATAAGAATAACTTGTAGAAAACCACAGTAAATGTTGGAGAGATATTTGAACACTAGTTGTCCTCACTCTTAATAGCTATGACAGTATGGTGTGCTATTACTTTACTATTGCCATGGTTGTGTTTTTGTGCAACAATATGTCATCATTGGCATGTTCGCCTCTCAGTACCTACCACTCTTTTTATCAGGGCTTTTTTCCCTCCTTTTCTTTCTGTCTTCTTTCTTTTATTTGCTTATTTAGAAAACACTGCCCAAATTTCTGCCTCATTTCTAATCAATGCCTTATCTGAGTATTACATAAACTGGTAATTCACTACCTTAGCAACCAGTTGTACCACAAGATCAAATATAAAATCCTTATGTTACAGAACTTAGAGTATAAAGATATTGGCTTACAGTGGAAATTTCTTTTTGAAATTTTCCACATGTCTCCTAAAAGTAACTATCTCTCCAATTAAAATTTAAATTGAAAATGTGACTTTTTCACTTAGAAGTTTTTAATTTGAAGGATGATTGATTTAACTCTATAAAAAGTTAATTTTCTTATTAGAAGTATCATAAACTCATCATAGAAAACTTAGAAACAACAGAAAATGACTAAAAAAGTCTTCACTTATATTTTCACCTCTAAAAAATTCTATTTTTGATATATTTTCTTATAGTCTTTTTGCTATGCTACTCTTAGATTTGCATATGCACTTGAAATGTTTAGATTGTTAGCTGTGATCTCATGATTCCCTTATAGTTGTACAATCTTGCATTCAACTTTTTAAGTAACTGTTATATCATCAGTATTTTTATATATGGCAAGCTTATACAAGCTATACATTCCTTCACTCTCTTTCACTTCCTTCTTTTAAGATACCAAACATTTCATAAATATTTAAGAGAAATAGCAGTCTTCAAAATGCTTATTAAATAGGAAAAAATGATATAATAGATTATATGTGATTATATGTGAACATATTTATAAATATAGTGTTTACTTATTGACTACATTTGACATACTCTCTGCAACTTAAATGTTTTTAGCTGTGTTTTTACATTAAATTGCTTCATATATGTTATAAAGGAGAAAAATAGAGAATAAAAAAGGAAAATAAAAATGGAGAATTAGTGGAGGTTGATTTCAATGCAATAATTTTTGATGCTCTATACCAGAACAATTATTGAAAAGTGGTTGAAACTATTTTAGCTATTCCTAGAATGGCATAGGAAGGACAAAGGGAAGTTTTGTCACAAAAGAATCCACTTTAAGAATAGAAATTTTCTTCCATTACTTCAAAGCACACAGATCACATTTTAGTCATGGTGCATCATGTTGACTAAGGAATATTGTAATTTTCTAACTAGTGTGTCGTGACTTTGCAGAAATTTTAAGATTTTTTTTGCAGATGAAAGTGTTGATAAGCAAGCTGGAAAGAGGATCAAAGATGGATTACATGTGTTTATATGTGTGTGCATGCATGCCCATGGAATTCCTACACTGAGTGACTTAGATGGGTGTGTAGTACTTGGTGATGGCACCTCTTCTCCTTTCCAGTATTCACATGTGAGTTGGAACCCAGAGATACATGGTAATGGCATTCTAGTAATCATCCTTTCAGTTAAAAAAGTATTTATGTAGCTGCATATTTTTCTAGATATACATATTTCTATATTAAATATAGGTAATTTTACATATAGTTATATATGTATCATACAGTATGTGTTACATATAATGCATGCTATTTAATTATATCACCCTAACTTTTAAAAGTTAATCATTATTATCCTTTCAGGGATTTAAACTAATTAACTTTTAGAAATTTAGGGATAGAAATGATTTTGTCTTATTTCTGGACAGGTAAATGTTTGATGAGAGTATAGAATTTCAGCTGGGGAAATCGGGTAAAGTAATAAACTCTAAAATAATAAAAGTGATTTATTAAAATTATTTTTAAGCCTCATCCCTATATCTTTGCAGTTAAAATTACAAATATCCTCCTGTATATCTGCAAACTCTGAGCAAATAAATGATAAAGGTAAAGGAAAGTTAAGAATAACTTCTGGTTACTGAGAACAGAGCAATTGGCAGAAATTTTCCTCACTTTATTATTGTGCTTAAAAGGTAGGTCCATGTTCCTGGTCAACATTCACACTAAAAAGGCTGAACATTAGACCAGGAGCAAATGGGAAGGAAGTTTTCAGTGTCACACCATCAACCTCAGCCCTTTCCATCTTCCTCCATGACCTCCTTGTTGCATCCTGTGATGGTCATTCACCTGGGTCTGCTGTTTCTGGTCAGTACTCCCATAGTTTTGCTTCAGCTTTCTCCTTCCATCCTCCACCTATCAACCTTACCTCTCAGAACTTGGTACCTGCTTTTACTGTCCCAGGTGGTTAATACTTAATGAAATCCATATCCACCTACATTGATCCCTTAAAGTGATCTCTGATAGTTAGCTTGCCTCCTCTCTCTTATCAGCTGAACTCCACATCATCCTCAACTCCTCCCTCCCCCCTATTTTTCTCTCACTTTGGATCAGTTGCCAAGTCTTTTTTTTCATTTCTCTTGAGATTTATGTCTTTCAACCATGGATTACTTAGATGTATATTGTTTAGCTTCTGGGTCTTAGAATTTTCTGTAATTTTTTCTGTTATTCATATTTGGTTGTTTTCCTTGTCACTGGAGCATACACTCTGTTTGATTTCTTG
The DNA here is from genome assembly GCA_028533065.1 of Trachops cirrhosus. Taxonomy (NCBI): domain Eukaryota; kingdom Metazoa; phylum Chordata; class Mammalia; order Chiroptera; family Phyllostomidae; genus Trachops; species Trachops cirrhosus. The sequence continues at coordinate 76,808,942 of CM052542.1, forward strand.
TTTTAATTACTTCCTATTGGTGAGGGAGGGATTGCTGCCCTAGGGTTAGGAAGATGACTGAACTCATGACACTTGACACTGGACAGATGAGATAGGCAGCAGTTTATTAGTTTCATATACTCACAGATGGAGAGAGGAGCACATTGCACACTGCAGAGGGCCATAGGGGGCTTGACCTCATGAACAGAGAGTGAGCAACCAGGGGCTGTAGAAGTCAGGCTCTGTAGTATCAAGATGATGGGTCCCTGGTTCTCATAGGAGGATAAGACTGGTTTGTTTGAATAATTCCACATCTGGCAGGGAACTGAAACCTGCTACTCAAGGATATGCAGAAACTGCTACTGTTCCCCTTGATAAGGAGGTTTGTTTGGCCAGAGGACCTTATCCACAACAGCAGAGTGGGAAGGGAACTTGTGGTTAGGCCAGATGTCACCAATTTCACCAGATGTCAGGGCAGCACATAATAGTGGGCCTTAATTTAGGTCTTAAACCACATTCTGATTATTTTAAATTTGTTAAGCTTTGTTTTATGGCTCACGATGTGGTCTATCTTGGTCTTTGTTCCATGGACATTTGAGAAGTGCATTCTGCTGTTGTTAGGTGGACTATTCTATAGAACCAATTAGATTCTGTTGATTGATTATGTTGTTGAATATCCATGTTGATTTTTGCCTACAAAATATTATTTTTATTTTATTTTATCTTTAATTGCATTTGTTTTTTTTAAGATGTATATATTCATTTATTTTTAGAGAGAGGGGAAGGGAGGGAGAAAGAGAGGGAAAGAAACATCAATGTGTGGTTGCCTCTTGTGCGCCCCCAACTGGGGACCTGGTCCTCAACCCAGGCATATGCCCTGACTGGGAATTGAACTGGTGACCCTTTTGTTCTCAGACTGGTGCTCAATCCACTGAGCCACCAGCCAGGACTGTCTAATAATATTATTAATGGTTAAGACAGAGATGCTGAAACCTCCACCAGTCATTGTAGATTTGCCTCTTTCTTTTTTTAATTCTATCTGTTTTTGCTTCACATATTTTGCAGCTCTGTTATTTGGTATGAACACCTTTAGGATTATGTTTTCATTGGTGGTCTGAAACTCTTCTCATTATAAATGCCCTTTTCTGTCTCTGGTAATTTTCTTTGCTCTTCAGTCTACTTTATCTGATATTAATATAGCCACTTTGCTTTTTTAAAAATTAATTTTGGCATTATATATATATTTTTTCATCCTTTACTTTCAGTATGACTTATATCATTACATTTGAAGTGTCTTTCTTTTAGAGAGTTTATACTTGGTTCAAGTCTTTTAATCCATTCTTCCAAGCTCTTTAATTGGTGAATTTAGACCATTTACATTTAATGTGACTACTGATTCATTAGGTCTTCAGTCAGCCATTTTAATTTTTGATTTATAATAAGAATCATTTGGGTGTTTTCCAGCCAAGATGGAGGCATAGTAGATACACTTTGCTTCATCACACAGCCAAAAGGATCACAACCAATTTAAAAACCAAAAACAACCAGAACTGCAAGAAAATCAAACTGCATGGAAGTCTGACAACCAAGGAATTAAAGAAAAAATATTCATTTAGACTAGTGGGAGGAGCAGAGACGGGCAGCTGGGCCAGAGAGGAGCAGCAAGGCAGCAGCTGGAGGATGGGGTGGTCCTACATTTGCGTTCAGATACACCAGGAGGAACAACTGGCGAGGGAGACAGATTGTACAACCAGGGTTCCAGTGTGGAAAATAAAGCCTCAAAACCTCTGGCTGTAAAAATCTGTTGGGGTAGGGGTGGTAGGAGAAAATGTCAGTCTCACAGAAGAGTCTGTTGGAGAGACCCACAGGGTCCTAGAATGCACACAAGCCCATCCATCTGGGAATCAACACCAGGCCAGCACCTTGAAGAGCACAATTCACTTGTAGGAAGTGAGGGAAGTGACTGAAAGCAGGGTGACAACTGTGCAAGTGGCATTGCTCCCTCTCTGACCCCTCCCCCTCATACAGCACCACAACTCAGCAAAGTGGGTTGCCCCACCTGGCAAATACCTAAGGCTTTCCCCCTTATAATGTAACAAGTGTGCCAGGACAAAGAGATATGGCCCAAATGAAAGAACAGATCAAAACTCCAGAAAAAGAACTAAGTGATTAGGAGATTGCCAACCTATCAGAGTCAGAGTTCAAAACACTGGTAATTAGGATGCTCAGAAAAATGATTGAATACAGTTGCAACATAAAGGAAGAAGTGAAGCCTATACAAAGGAAACTGGGACTCAAATCAACAATATGAAACAGAAGGAAGAAATAAACATTCAAGCAGAATAGAATGAAGAAACAAAAATTCAAAAAATTTAGGAAAGGCTTAGGAACCTCTGGGACAACTTTAAATGTTCCAATGATCTGAATCATAAGAGTCCCAGAAGAAGAAGAGCAAGAGCAAGAAATTGAAAACTTACTTGTGAAAATAATGAAGGAGAACTTCTCCAATCTGGGTAAGGAAATAGACAAACAAGTCCAGGACACTCAGAGAGTCCCAAAGAATTTGGACCCAAAGAGGGACACACTAAGGCACATCATAATTAAATTACCCAAGATTAAAGATAAGGAGAGAATCTTAAAAGCAGTAAGAGAAAAGAAGAGAGTTACTTACAAAGGAGTTCCCATAAGACCATCAGTTGACTTCTCAAAAGAAACCTTACAGGCAAGAAGGAGCTGGAAAGAAGTATTCGAAGTCATGAAAGGCAAGGACCTACATCCAAGATTACTCCATCCAGCAATGCTCTCATTTAGAATGGAAGGGCAGATAAAGTGCTTCCCAGATAAGGTCAAGTTAAAGGAGTTCATCATCACCAAGCCATTATTATATGAAATGTTAAAGGGACTTATCTAAGAAAAAGAAGATCAAAACTATGAACTGTATGATAAATTCACAATTATCAACACCCAAACCTAAAAAAAAAAAAACTAAGCAAACAACTAGAACAGGAACAGAATCAGAGAAATGGAGATCACATGGAGGGTTATCAGTGGGGGGGGGAAGGGGGAAGAAGGTGAGAAAAGGTACTGGGAATAAGAAGCACAAAAGATAGGTACAAAGTAGACAGGGGGAGGTTAAGAATAGTATGGGAAATGGAGAAGCCAAAGAACCCATGAACATGAACTAAGTGGGGAGAATACTGGAGGGAATGGTGGTGCCAGACAGAGGGGAATAAAAGGGAGAAAAGAGTGAGACAACTGTAATAGCATAGTCAATAAAATATACTTAAACTTTCTTTTTGACTTCTGTTTGTTTTTCTGTTTGTCATCACTCTTTCCTGGTTGCCGGTGGATTACTTGAACATATTTTAAAATTTTTATTTATTTATTTATTTATTTATTTATTTATTTATTTATTTATAGTGTTTATGAGTATTTCTCTTTACAAAGATACTTTAGTGGTTGCTCAAGGTATAGCATCTTATACATATAACTTATTAGTCTGCTGGCACCACCATTTTACCAGTTTGAATGAAGTGTGGAAACTTTACCTTCCTTTACATCCCTTTACCCTCCAGCTTTTATAATATAATTGTCTTAGACATTTCTTCTACATGCATTAGAACCATATGAAGAAGTGTCATAATTTTTATTTCAGTCCTCAAACATGAGTTAAGGACTTAGAGAAGAAAAGTCTATTTTATTTGCCTGTATTTTCGCTTTCTGTGTTTTCTTCCTTATTATCCATGACCCACTCTTTTATTTTTTTCTCTGTTTAGAGAGTTTATTTTAGCTATTCTTTTAAGATGGGTCTGCTGGTAACAAGTCTCATTTTTTTCTTCAGCTGAGAATATCTTACTTTATGCTGTGTTCTTTAAAGATATTTTTACTGGATGTAGAATCCTGGGTTGACAGTTCTCTACTTCCAGCACTCAAAAAAGGTGAAAAATTCCATCTCTCCATCTCCTCTTGGCAATAATGAGAGTTCCATTATCATTCAAATTATTCTTTCCCTTTAGGTAAGGAGTTATTTCTCCTTGCTACTTTTAACATTTTTTCTTTGTCTATAGCTTTCAAAAGTTTGACTACATGTCCTGGTTTGATTTCTTTGGGTTTATATTGTTTAGGTCTCATTTAGTTTCTTGAATGTGTAGGTTTATGTCTTTCTCCTTCCTTTCCAGGACTCTAATGACACAAATGTTAGATCTCCTGTAATAGTCTCACGGGTCCTTGAAACTTTGTTCATTTCCAATCCCCCCACCCCACCCTCAGTCTATTTTCACTCTGTTGCCAAGACTGGGTAACTTGTTTTCTGTTTCAGGTTCACTAATTCTTATGGCCCCTCCATTCTCCTCCCATTGAGCCCACTTATTGAATTTTAAATTTTGATTATTGTATTTTTAAGTCTAAAATTCCTGTTTTGTTTTACCTTATATCTCCCATTTTTTGGCTAAGACTCTATTTTTTTATTTGTTGAAAAAAGTCATGATGGTTAATTTAACGTATTTGTCTAATAATTCTGACATGTTTGCTATCTCAGTGTTGGCATCTTATTTTTTTAATTTAATATCAGGTCTTATTGCTTCTTAGTATGTTGAATGTTAAATGATTTTAGATTGAAATTGGACATTTTGAGTATTATGAAATTTGAAATCTTGTTTAAACCTTTTAATTTAGTTGAATTTTTCTGATACCACTTTGAGAGAGGGAGGAGGTGGCTTATTACTGAAGGTGTATGTAAAACCGCAGGTTCTCCCCTCAGCCCCTGTTGACACCCAAGGAAGGGTACTTCTCATTATTGCTGGGTTGATGGGAGTTTGGCTTCCCTTGCTGTAATTGAAATTGAATTTAAGTAACCACACATGGCTGGTGGCTACCACATCGAACAGTGTAGGCTATAGTAGTACACAAGTCCTTATCCTACCTCCATCCCAATGTTCACCAACTGAGGTCAGGCCTTCACCTTCACATGCCTGGCTATTACATACAGTAGCTTTCTAAATCTTTTCCATGTTTTGCCATTTAGCCTTTAAGTTGCCACAAGGATGTTTGCTCTAAAATACCAAATCATGTAATTCCCTGCTGAAAAGACATTCCTGAGTGTAGGAACTGTGACTTAATTATTACACTCTCCTTTTCCTCTCCACCAGGCACTATATGAGTATATACTTGGCAGCTTTTAGGATTGATAAATGCCTACTGGAAGAAAAGTGAACATATTTTAACAGGGTACTCTGGAGTTACCTTGCTTGACTGTCCCATTTTGAGGGGTTTAGGGCCATGTGGTAAGATAATAAAGGAATAGTTTGGGGAGGTGACCTAAACAGCTGTGGCCCCCTACACCTACTCCCAAATACATAATGTTTATATGACTTATTACATTCTGGTGGGCAGACCCACTTCCCAAGCATCTATCCCAGTGTATTACAAACACCATGGTCAGAGGGAAGAACCACATTTATAAACTTCTCAAAAAGTGACCCCCTCTGTGAAAGACCACCATGGGTAATGAGGAAATGAGATTCTTTTTTTTTAAATTAAATTATTTTTTTTTGTATTTTTTCCATTACCATTTTGTTCCCTTATATCTCCCTCCCCCAGGAATCACCACCCTGTTGTCCCTGTCCATGAGTCCTTTTCCCTTTTTGCTCAGTCACTCTATCCCCTTATCTCCCCTCCCACCTTAGTTGTCATCCTGCTCTCTATCTATGAGTCTGCCTGTGTTTTCCATGTTAGTTCAGTTTGTTCATTAGATTCTACATGTGAGTGAAATCATATGGTATTTGCATTTTTTTCTGACTGGCTTATTTCACTTGGCATAATGTTCTCCAGGTCCATCCATACTGTCCCAGAATAAAACCATTGTTTTCTTTTTAGTTTTTTTTCACAAAGCAAAACATCACTTGAAAGAATACTGTCAATAGCAAAGCTTACTTAATTTAAATGTGATCTTTGCATTAAAATTATTTTGAGTATCAGTGGTATATCTGTGTCTCAGGGACACACACAGAAGCAGCCTTGAGTGTATGTTTGAATACAGAGGGTTCTCAGATGAACACATGCCCTTTTCTCTCCTCCCTTCCAACATCCTCCTGTTCTCTTCCCATCACTGGGTCTTCCCAGCAGACAACACCTCTTCCCTCCAGTTGCAGTCTTCCCTGTGGAGGATGCATATGGTTTCTCAGCTCAGTGAACTCTACCTGTTTCAGGGAGGAAGATTTGATTGCAGGAAGATTTAATTGCATTTTCAAAGAAAATGTTTAGACTGGGAGGGATCAACCATATTAGAGAAACGTGGCTTGTTAAAAAATGAGTGGCATAAACTTCCTGCCTTTTGCTGACAGGGAACCCAGGAAGAAATTCTTTGGCTCTTATTGAAATAATAGTATTTGATTACTTTTTTCCCCCAACAAGTGCTCAATTCACTTGGAATCCAGTTGTTAGCCTTGATGCATGGTCCAATAAATTTGCCGTTGTGTATGTGGTCCATGTGCCTGTGAAAGGATAATACTCTAACTCACTTGTTGTAAAGTTGGCTCCTAAATATTTTGCACACAGCAATTACATTTCATTATTTGGTAACTTGAGATTATGACTTGACTGTAAATCCTTTTCTTTGCTTTATCATGAGTGACAAAGTTGTGCTGTTTTAATTCAGCTCAGGCATAAAAACTTATTTTATTATTATTTTTATGCTTATCCTTTCCTTGACCAGAGGCTGAGGAAGGCCCTTGTCTAATATGGCCAACTGTAAACTGCAGGAAGTAAGATATCACCTGCAATGGCCTGTTTATTGGGAACACTAATATACAGTGGGAGGAAATAGCACTATCTGCAATTATACGTCAAGCCCTCATTTTCCTTTCTGGTACATGCACATTCAGCCAATAAATCTCACTTTCTTGTGCAAGTCCTTAGCTTTGTGCTTCAGTTCAGAAAGCAGAACTTCCCAACTTGGTCTCCCATTATCCTTTAACCTTTTGTTTTGGCCGCAAAGCAAAGCTCATGATATCTTCTTCCTTCAAAAAGGCCCAGTGGAAATTGCTTTCCCTCTGTCAGACGCCGGATGTGCTCATTGGCAGGCCAGAGCAGAGAATGTGGCCATATGTACATTTGTTTCCACTGAGAGTGTCTTTACTTGACACATTCTGAAGAGAGCAAACTGTTCTCTGGCAGAATAATTTCCTTGTCATGCGACAGTGATGTGAAAGGTTTGTAATACGAACATATTCGTAACATCTCTGCATATTTGAAAAAAGCCAGATACAGAAAGTACATACTGTCTGATTCCATTTGTACATAGCCCAAAACAGGCAACAGAAGTCAGAAGTCAGGATATTGTCACTCCCGGTGGCTGCGCTGGGAGAGGGCACAGGAGGGGCTCCTGGGTGCTGAGAGCTCCTGCTTCGTGGTCTGAACGACGTGCAATGAGTGTGGTCACTTTGTGAAGATGCACTGAGCTGTAGACTCAGGGTGTGTGCACTTTCTGTGTTTATGCTACACTTCCACTAGAGATTGACATTTTCACAAAAACACACTGAAAATATGCTAAAAATATTCTTCCTGCAGGTCATCAGAACAGTAAACATTTGTGGATTTGGATCTAAAAGGCCTGCATTTACACCACAGGGTATTACTGGTGTTTTCTTCTTCACCATGTCTCATGACTATTAAGCAGCAAAATGAGACATTCTAAGTGACCAGTCAGTTCTTTTTCTGAGAACATAAGCTGATTGTTTTTTTTCTGGTACCTAGGTACCTAAACATTAATAAAATGCAGTAGATTTTTCTAGAAAGGACTCTACAGCTCAGATGGTTCCAAGAATAAATGCCAGGGCCTCTGCCCACCAAGAGAGCCATTTTAAAGAATACTCTCAGCCCTGGACGGGTGGCTCATTCAATTGGAGCATGGCCCAGCACACCAAAAGGTTGTGGGTTCAGTCCCCAGCCGGGGTGTATACAGGAGGCAACCAATCGATGTTTCTCTTGCTCTCTCCCTTCCTCTCTCCCTCTCTCTAAAAAACTTAGAAGTTTACAAAAAAAAAGCCAATAAAAAAACATATCTTTCAGTGATGATAAAAAATAAAAAGAATAAAAGAATACTTCCAGCCACCCCCAACCCAACTGCTATCAAACTGTTGAGCTGAAGGGGAAAAACCCACACACACTGCAACCCCAAGGGCAGGAAGTCAGAAAGCATGGGTAATGATATTTACTCAGAGACAGATTCACCTCCTACTTAATTCCATGGGAACAGTTGGTCTTGACAATTCCAGCAATTCGGGGGCTCATTAACCTATTTGCAGGTGCTCTGCTTTCTGAGCTGTCTGCATTCAAAGAAAAACATTCTCAAAATTCTCTGTCACAGTCTGCCTTCTCAGTTCAGAGGTAATCATAACGTTTTTCAGGTCTCTCAGAAAGGAAATGAAAGATTTGGTGATTCTGAAGTGGCGTGTTTTAAATTTAGCAATCCAATCAAACATTTAATGTGAAACCCTCTGTAACTGGAGTGAAATGTAGTAAGTAAGTAGTCTTCTTCAAGGGCTGGGCAAATCTTCCTAGGCTGCTATTGATGAAATCAGGCTGTGCTAAAAACCCCAAGTCTCTCAACCATTTAGGAGAGACGAAAGAGAACCAGAGCATTTCCTCGTGTCCTTCCTTAGAACATATTGTCTGTATTTTTCTGCTGAATTGCAAAGTGGATTCCTGAGTTAAATTGTTCTGCCCAATCAGGCTAAGCCCTGGGGAGCAGGGCAACTCTAGTTCAGTGGATACTATTATGGATTGCCTTTGGGAATCACATTGTTTCTAAAATGCAAGGACTGCAAAATACTTTGCTGGGTGTTTTCGTTTTTGAGACATACTAGGATTTGCAAATTTCCCTGAACTCTTTCTCTCTGTAAAAGAAGCCTTGAATTCACCCTCCATACTGGAATCTCTGCTATATGGTAACTCTGTTATAACAAGGCCTTTCCCAGGATTTGCAGGAATGTGCCTCTTGGACAGGGGCCAAGACCAGCCTGCCTTACACTGACTTCTGTGTTGCCCAGAGAAGGGCTGGAGACAGTCTCTTGGATGTTAATCACCATTCTGCTCTAGTTTCCAAATATGTCCTTTCTGAGAATTGCCTTACAAATAACCTCTCTCTCTCTCTGGAATATTTAAAAGCTAGTGGTTTTGATATCTTAAAATCTAAAGCTTATCCTGAGAGCATATGAGTAAAAGCTTAGAGTATGCAGGACAAATGATTGGACCATATTTTTGTGGGCTTGGAGGGAGGGTGGTCAACCACACTGTTTACTTGGGGGAAAGACATCTTCTGTTTCTTAGCAGCCCAAGGACTGGGACACAGGTCTACTGGTTCCTATTCCAGAGATGCTGCCACAAACTCAGACCCCACCTTGTCATATATTTAATATTTACTGTTGCAAAACTACCCTATATTGATCTTTTGAAAGCTGGAGTAAATAATCTACAAATATTGAGCAGTCAGGTATGGGGGTTAACTGTAGTGGCAGGTATAAAGGTAGCATTGTGTGGAATTGGCATTTTTCTGACAATATCCTGCAAAGATTCTTTGTTTAATTAACAGACACATTGAAAAGCTAGGTGGCTAATTCTTGGTCTTTTAGGGCTACTTTTTTAATGTCAACACTGACCCTACATTCTGTAAAAACAGCTTTTAATGTATGTAGTAGCACTAATTAAAGCAAAAGAAGTTGGAGAAATGTGTACCTCACCAAGAGAGACAGCATTGTTTTGTTTTCGGGGCAGACTAAATTAGATTTCATCAGTTTTGCATCTTAAGGAATATAATTGGACTTCGATGGTACAGATGTAACTTGTATTAAGAAGATATAACATTCGTAAAGGGCAGGTCTGTGCTGAGGGGAAAAAACTGTGTATATGTCCAGGACTGCCTCACAGAGAAGGATAAAAAGAGAAATGATGTATGTGATGCTGTGACCGAGGACTGTACACCTAAGGAAGGTGGTTAATGAGATGCCCACTTGAGTACCGAAAGCCATGATGGCTTAATGAATCAGCTATTCCCAATCTGTCTGAGCTACACGCCTCATATGTCGCATAAACGGAAACTTTGTTGTCTTTCGTCACTTGTATTCTAGACTTGGTTATTGTCTGCCCATTGGATCCACTGAGTATCATTGCCTTCAGGTGAAACAACTTTTGTCTGAAGCTAAAATATAACCTTTCAGCCCATTTCAGACTAAAAACCAAAATTCTTGTAAAAACCAAAAAAATGGAATTTAATCTGGCCTCAGTGGCCTTTCCCATCACACTTTTCCTTGCTCATTCTGTCCTGGCAATCAAACTCCTTTAGGTCTTTAAATACTCCTAGCATGCCCCTACCTTGGGTCCTCATTGTCCTAGCTGCTCCCTCCGCATGGCACAACTCATAACCCCCATACTTACCCAGTGTACTTTTTTATTTTCTTCAATTCATTGCCCAAATATAACCTCCGTGAGGTCTACTCTGCTCACCCAATTAAATTGCAGGACCTCCTTTAGCACTTCTGCTTCCCCCACTTCTATTGAATATGGAATTAATTGCACTCGTCTCTAGCTTGCTGAATTTTCCTCCAGAGCACATTCCTTATCCTAAAAAAAATATAATCCTCACCTGTTTACTATGCGTACTTGAAATTAGCCACTTTTTTCCCATTAGATTTTAAGCTTAATGAGTAGGGATTTGTTTGTTTTGCCCACTGATGAATCTGCAGAACCTAGAATGGTGCCCAGCACAGAGTTACTCTGTATGCATTTGCTGAATAAATAAATGAATGAACAGTTGAATCTGTTGGAGCATGAAAACTAAGCAATAAAAAGTGATCACTGTCACCTTTATAAAAAATAAACCAGAAAGTTGTCTGAGGAAAAAAATATATAACTTTGGCTGAGAAATGAACAATGTTTATATAATCAAAAAATATAAAAGTTGGATACTGATTAAATAAGCCAGTTTATTATATCTTTCTTGGGAAGATGGAGAGAAAGGAAGACAAAGCAGATGAGATGAAGCAGACAAGAGCTAAATCTGATATACTATAATAGAAAACCAATAAATAATGTATAAAATTGATAAATGGAGAAACTTCAGAGAAAGTATGTTATTTAGAAACATGAATGTAAATAACGGAGATGCAATGAAAAATTTGAAAATGTTATCTCTTGGGGTGTGGAGAAGATTGGGATTAGAGACTGATGTTTTCCATTGTAAAATATATTACTATTTGAGTGTATGTGTTACCTCAATAAAATAAAATATTAGAAAAAGAAATATTTCCCATAAGCACCTTTTCCACATTTCTCTTCAAATTCTTTTAAAATTTTCTCCTTAAAGAATACTTTTGGGTAATTCTTTCTATTTATTCTATGAAATATAAAAGTAAATATGAAGCATTAAAATCACTAGATTAGTAAAAAATTTAAATTGTATTAAGTACATTTCAGAGAGAATGGTTAAATATTTTCAGTGTTGCCTGGATGTTTAGAGTATTTTTCTTCTTTCTTTTTTTAAAATTGTTGTTCGAGTACAGTTGTCTCCATTTTCCTCCCACCAATCCCCCCCACCCCAGCCATCCACACCTCCTGCCCTCAATCCTACCCCCCTTTGGCTTTGTTCATGATAATGTATTCATGGGAAAAAGGTTTAATTTGCTATTATCAGCAGAGATGCAGCTTAACTATTCAACACAAGGGGAAGTACATTGAAGAAAAACTAATATCTGAGATCAGAAAATTTAAGGATTGTTTTTTGTCTAGAAGTTACCTTTAAGCCAGTCAATGACTCCTTTTGGATACACCTCTATAATGAGTGAACTTTATTTAAAACAAACAAACATTGGCAGCAATTTAAAAATTCACTAAACACACAAATATATGTATAAACATAAATATAAATAAATTATATATGTACAGGTGGGGCAAAAGTATGTTTATAGTTGTGAGTACATGAAACACAGTTTAATTTTAAACCTACTTTTGCTGAACTTTGTATATAAACTCTTTTTCTAGTATATTGATTCCAAGCATAGAAGACTTCAACTAAAATTCCATCATCCAGAAATGTATTCATGTACTAATAACAGACCTTGGAAGAGTCATCTAGAATGCCTAATTACCTACGAGTGCACTTTGGATGTGCTCTCAGAATCACGAACTGTCTAAGAAATAGGATATTACTATCAACTGAATTGTTTAAATGATTATGGAAGCTGTGATAGTGACCTTCAAAGGAACATTATATACTTACCTATTTATAATCATCTCTATAAGTGTGTGGAGACAGTTTCATTCCTTTCTAAATGTCAGGGTAAACACACACATATGTGTATATAGATAGATACGGATATGTGGACATGTATATAGAGACATGTGTACATGAGTGCAACACTTTTAATGTTACCTAGCAACATATTGGCATGTGATATAACAACTTTCATTTCAATCATCCCATGAACATAGTTCATAAATTCACATAACAGAATATATATTATTTAAGATGATAAATTACATATGATGATTTCAATAGGTAGTTACACTTTATTTTATTATAAAATTAACAATGAATTTTGCCTTAAAAGTTATGATGAGGTCTAACAAATACAGACACGTGCTCACTCCTAGCATAGCAGCCATTACCCAGCATTATAATGGACTGCTTTCTCAGTGCCTGACTCACAGTTATAACTCAATTGGAAAGAGGACAGGAAGAAAGAAAAATACGAAGAAAGTGAGAGAGGAAGGGAGGAGAAAAGTAAGAGCGAATAAAAGAGAGAAACCAGGGAGAGATTCCTAAAGTGAATAACTTGGGTATCTTGTTTAATACGAGATGAGATGAGAGTCACATGACTAATACAAAACATAAAGCTAATTCTGTTACTTTTGAGTGGCAGATTGTCCAGGCTGTGTTAGTAGAAAACCCAAGTGAGCCCTGGCTGGTGTAGCTTAGTGGACTAAGCACGGGCCTGTGAACCAAGAGATCACGGTTCGATTCCCAGTCAGGGCACATGCCTGGGTTGCAGGCCAGTCCCCAGCAGGGAATGCACAGGAAGCAACCATACATTGATATTTCTCTCCCTCTCTCCTTCCCTTCCCCTCTGAAGATAAATAAATAAAATCTTTTTTAAAAAAAAAAAGAGAAGAAAACCCAAGTGAGAAAAACACTGTGCTCTTCTGGAGACTTACAGATTGACCTCTTCTAGTGACTACTCAGAAAATCAAATTAAAATGATCTAAGGGAGGCCACTGAAATAGCCTTGAAAGGACTTATAAAAGAGTTTTGGAGGGATAGTCTAAAGCATGACTTCAGTTTAATGTGGCACAAATTAGTGAGCACTGTGGTGTTAGACAAATCTGACATGGAATAGGCAATACATGTTGCAAATGGATTGCTGGGCCCACAGTAGAGTTTTTAGTTATATCCTTATAGGGATGGCTCCTAGTTAGCATTGCTGTGTTAAGTGATTGGACAGGATATATCAGAAGTGACCTAGTCTAGGGCTCCACACATGCAAGGTGCATTCACTCTAAATCAAATGAGTAAGTCTATCAGGAATTAGTGAGATAAAGGCAGTTTTCACAAACTCAGGAGGACTTATCCTGGGTCCTAAAGGCTAGTATGGCAGTAATCAAGACCCAGGCAAACTCCTGGCATACAAGGAGTCAGGAACCTGGTAAGTGATCTGTGTGAGAGGAAAGGGAAGCAAAAGCAAGTCTCCAAAGTATGCCCAAACTGAAGCCTCCTGGTATCTCCAGGTATCTTCCTGTGGTCTTGGTGGTGCAGAAGATAACTCTCTTTTGTGAAGGCAAAGAGACTGCTTGGCCAGTGTTGAGGAGTGAGACAACCGGAAGAAGTGCTTCTGAAAACTGGATTCCAAGGTAAAAATGGGGGAGCTATAGATACAAGGGGGAAATCAAGCTGCTTTTTAAGGTTTGTTAACTTTTTTTCAGTCTGTTTTTCCATCCAGGACAAGTAGGATGCAGTCATAGAGAAACTGAATCAGATGCAGTCCCAGGCCTAAAATACCACTTTGTGACAGTTGTCTTGTTTTGTATTAGGCCCAGCAATTGAGTTCTGGAAAATAGACCATGCAGTTCTGCTTCCTATTAATAGAAGGTCCTTTTTCTATTGTATTTATTCAATTCTAAGATGTATGATAGTACCCCATTAGAGTACAGGCCAAATGCCATGGCAGCAGATTCTTAGAAAATGTCCCAGGATTTGGTTGCATCAAATATTGCTTGAACTAATAGGGCCATCCACTAAAGATCAAGATTCTTTTTATGATGATGGCATCTATCATAATGTTATTTGATCTGTGATAATATTTGTGATTAGGCAGAGAAAACTTTATACATTTTTTTGTGCTATCATTTACTGAACTGGGCTAGATTTAAGTATGTTTTTCTGCATCTGGCATTGGGGTTCTGGCTTTAGGTAACATTTTCTTCCCAGTTTCTCGGGCACTGGCTCCATGCTATGATGTTTGGGTTGCAAATATTGCAGTGAATACTTAAACACAAACAAAATGTCTCATCGATTAAGTGTCAGAGTGCAGTTTGCTTCCTGAAACTCGGAAAGAGGAGCCAGAAAACTGGGCTCCATGCCCAGTTGTTCCACTGACATTCAAGGTGACCTTGAGGGGGGGAATGATTTAACTATTTCCTGCCCTATGACAGTGGGGGGCATTGCAATCATATTCCTGAGGTTTGTAGGTTCTTTGTGATTATTGAAAAGTAATTGCATGGAGTTACATGAAGCTCTTCTCCCTTTCTTCTGTCCACTTGGCTCTATGAGGCCTCCTGGGGAAAATGTTAACAGGGGGTGTAAGGTATTAGGCAGTTCTGATCTTAATGGCATCAATGACAGCATTATCTCCCAGAAGAAAAAGCAATGGGTCAACATATACAATGCATATTTTGTACATATAATTTTCAACCAATTTGAAAGAAATTCTTTTTTGTTCTGTAAAATAAGCCAAGAATGCTTATGGCATATACAAAGCACCATTTTTCCAGATCCTGTAGTGAACTGAGTAAGGACTTAAGCTAGAATTAGACTGATTGAATAACTTCATTTTGGCAAGTTACCGAATTACTCTGTGCCTCAGTTTCCTCTTAGGTAAAACTGTCCCCATTGCATAGGCTTGCTGTGAGGACAGATTAGTTCATACATTTAAAGTGCTTGGAACTTTAGCATAATATTCTCCAGGTCTATCCATGCTGTCACAAAGGGTAAAATTTTCTTCCTTTTTTATGGCTGAGTACTATTTCATTGTGTAAATGTCCCATAGTTATTTTATGCACTCACCTACTGATAGACATTTGGGCTGTTTCCATATCTTGATGATTATAAATAATGCTGCAATGACCATAGGGGTGCTTATGTTCTTTCAAATTAGTGTTTTGTGTGTCTTTGTATATATTTCCGGAAGTTGGATCTCTGGATCAAAAGACAGATTCATTTTTAGTTATTTTGCGGTATCTCCATACCACTTTCCTCAGTGATTGCATCAGTCTGTATTCCTACCAACAGTGCAAAAGAGTTCCCTTTTCTCCACATCCTTACCAGCACTTGTTGTTTGTTGATTTACTGTTAGAGAAAGACAAATACCATATAATTTCACTAATGGAATCTAATGAAAAAAGTGAACTAGCAAGTAAAATAGGGACAGACTTATAGAGAGCAGGCTCACAGCTCTAGTGGTGGGGAGGTTAAGGGGTGGAGGGATTGAGCAAAAAGGAAAAAGGACTCATGGACATGGACAACAGTGTGGTGATTGCAATGAGGAGAGGGGTATAAGGAAGTAAATGGTAATGGAAAAAAACAATAAAAACAAGTAAATAAACAAAAGTGCTTGGAACCATGGCTGGCATTTAGTAAGCATTTGATAAACATAGCCCTTATTGTTGGCATTCTCCTTGTTATTAATATGATTAGTCCTAGGATAAAGCACATGGTGTTAAATTTGGAAAACAAAGAGGAATTGGTTGTCCAAGGTGGAAGGAGTTCTTACTTTGTAAGTTACAATGAAGAAAAGTATTGTTTTGAATCTGAAGAAGGTTGGAAGAGGCAATAGATTGCAGTCTGTCAGCAGGGCTGGAGTCAATCCATGGTTAAATGCCCCCCCAAGAATCATGTGAATAATGTTAAACATTTCATGATAATACCAAATTCTGTACCCAAGGCAACCAGTGTCTCTTGCTATGCTGATACCAAGAAACTCAGCTTTGACCAGAAGAGAAGGTTAGTTCAGGTTAGGGATATAGACTAACCAGGTGGGTGCCTTAAATGCAGTGCACAGGCTCAGAGCTATCAGATGTTCATGCTCCTGTGTCCAGCCAGTGGCCAAATGTGTACTGGGCTCCCATTAGATCAGGAATGTTTATAGCCACTTTCCTCCTCAACACAACAGCTTTTCCCTGTATTAGAACTAACTGGTTGGTCCTTCGACATAGGACTCAGCCAGTTTCAGAGCTTAAATCTGCTATAGCTTAACCCATAACCCTAAATATGCCTTTCAGTGACTGACACTGTTCATGCCTCGGGGAAATGCTTCCCAACAGCTTTGCCCTACATCCTGAAAACAGTAGGTGAGTATATCTGAATGCTGTGGAAATTTTCAGCTTGTGTCTCTGCTGTCAACAGGAATAAACACTGCTTCAAAGTTGAGGGAGAATTTAAGTGGTGGACTCATTTGGGGGAGAGAAAAGACAAATTAATGAACTTGTCAAATTCTTCTATTCTTGCACAACAAAGCATTATTTCCCACAGTTGCCCAGCATCCATTTTTTTGCTTCCCTCCTGGCTCTAATTTGTGGTTCTGGAGGTACTCAGAAATTAGCAGTCTTTTCAACAGTTGTAAATAGTAGCTAAGAGACATTTTGCTATGTTAAACAATTCACATTACTTAAAATTCATACGTAGGACTAGATATAAGATGGGTGCTATTAATTCTTTATGTTGACAACATAAAGAATATTAATATCCAAATGCATATTAATAGCTAGAGTATGCATAGTTTTATAAAAATAATAAATTTAGAAAAGTACCCTAGAGATTAGCAGACAAGCCTCACTGTTCTCTCTCTGGCCCCTTCCCCACAGGCACTGCCACAGCCTTGCCCCACCAGAGTGAATACCCAAGGTCCTGCCCCCTTACAACCTATCAGCTGCGCCAAGACAAAGAACTATGGCCCAAATGAAAGAACACAGCAAAGCCTCAGAACTAAGCGATGAGGAGATTGCCAACCTATCTGATGGAGAATTTAAAGCTCTGGTAATGAAAATGCTCACAGAACTGATTGAGCTTGGTTGAAAAATGAAAAAAACAAATGAAAGATACCCAAAATGAATAAAGCAAAATATTCAGGGAACCAACAGTGACAGGAAGAAAACCAGGATTCAAAGCAATGATTTGGAGCAGAAGGAAGAAATGAACATCCAGCCAGATCAGAATGAAGAAATAAGAATCCAAAAAAATGAAGAGAGGCTGAGGATTCTCTGGGACAACTGGAAACATTCCAATATTCAAATTTTAGGGGTGCCAGAAGGAGAAGAACAACAGCAACAAACTGAAAACTTATTTGAACAAATAATGAAGGAAAACTTCCCCAATCTGTCAAAGGAAATAGACTTCCAGGAAGTCCAGGAAGCCCAGAGAGTCCCAAAGAAGTTGGACCCAAAGAGGAATACACCAAGGCACATCATCATTAAGTTATCCAAGATTAAAGACAAAGAGAAAATTCTGAAAGCAGCAAGAGAAAAGGAGACAATTACCTACAAAGGAGTTCCCATTAGATTATCAGGTGATTTCTCAAAACAAACCTTTCAGGCAAGAAGGGTTTGGAAAGAAGTATTTGAAGTCATGAAAAGCAAGGACCTACATCCAAGATTACTCTATCCAGCAAAGCTATCATTTAGAATGGAAGGGCAGATAAAGTGCTTCCCAGATAAGGTCAAGTTAAAGGAGTTCATCATCACCAAGCCATTATTATCTGAAACATTAAAGGGACTTATCTAAGAAAAAGAAGATAAAAAATATGAACAGTAAAATGACAACAAGCTCACAACTATCAACAAATGAACCTAAAACAATGAAAAGAAAAACTATGCAGACAACTGGAACAGGAACAGAATCAGAGAAACGCAGAGGGATTTCAGTGGGGGAGGGGGAGGGGAGGAGTGGGGGGAAAAGGTATAGGAAAGAAGCATAATTGGTAGGCATAAAATAGATGGGGAGAGATAAAAATGGTATAGGGAACAGAGGACTCAAAGAACTTATATGTACAACCCATGGACATGAACTAAGGAGGGGGGAATGCTAGAGGGTTGGGGGGTCAGGATGAAGGGAGGGTGAATGGGGAAAATGGGGAAAACTGTAATAGCATAATCAATAAAAGATACTTAAAAAAAGCTTTCTTATTAAAAAAATAATAATAAATTTAAAAGGTCAATTTTATTTTTAAAATTATTTAAAAATTCAGTGTCAAGTATAATTTTATTTAAGTAATTATTATACATTTTGGTTTCATAGATCTTAACTTCCATTTTTCTTTTAATTTGATAAATAATTTTAAATATTTTAGAAAACAACATAAAATAATTTAAATTTATTAATTTAATCCTTTATTTTTATTCCCTTTAGGTAAAAATACATTAATATTTGCATACATTTCAGTTGCATTTTTAATCCTTTGATTTACTTTTGACCATAGAACAAATCATATACAAATCTTCATTATAACAACATTATTAGTGTCTCTGTTGAAATGAAAGAAAAAGAAAATACATAGAATATATATACAATAATGCATGAAGTATATATTTTATTGCTCAACCAAAAATTTCCAGCCCATCTATAGGATACCTAGACATGTATGATTATTTAAATCTCATTTTCTTTGATATTTTGATATTTTGGATAATAATTTTACCCACTTAAGAACTATAGCTTTGTACATCTTTCAGCATGTCATTCTAAATGTTTATTTGTTAAGGTCAAAGGTTAGCACAGTCAGTTCTCTTAATCTGTGGTAGCTGTGTTCTATAAATTCCCCTAGAACATTGAATTGGCTAATACCGAAGATGAATAGGTTCCTGTGAGCCTCTGCTCACAACATTTTTGTCAACCAATCAAAGCATAATCTTATTTTACGTGTGTTTCTGCTTAAAGACACCTTACTTGACATATATTATTATTTCATTAACATTGAATTTATGGCCCACAGCACTATAACACATACCTGAACAAAGATTCTCTCACACTCATATTTAAGGCATATCACAGTCTTCATGAACTTAGAAACATTAGGCAGCACTTCAGGACTGTATTGGACGCCATTTTAAATAACAAAAGTACCCCAAAAAGCACAAAAATGTGAAAAATGTGGCATTAAATATACCATAAAAAGGACACTTTTTTCACCATATGAGAGCTGAAACAGGATGGCTGAGTGTCCTATTGTTCAACCTCAGCTGGGAATGTGCATGCCAAAGCAACTCAATTTGTCTGCCTCTTTGTGTGTGTTCCCCAATGACTGCAATCGCACTGCCTTGATGTAATTTGGGGTTACAAATGAATGTTAGACAAGTAGGCAAATTAGCAAACACAGAATGTGCAAATAATGAGGATCAGAGGTACACATTCTATATAACAGTTTGCTAGCTTGATTTGTAACTTTAAATATTTATTCATACTGTATATAAACTTCTGTTTATACTCTTTGGCTGTATAAATGTGAGAAATGGGACTGAATTAACAGGAATTTCCTAGATAAGGGAGTTACAATAAAAGGTGGGAACAATGGGCTCGGTGTGTGGGTGAGTTGGGGGAAGGTATATCCTGAGAAGATCCTGGTAAACCCCTTTACATATCACTGGTACATGATAACAAATGGCTAAATATCAGGATTTGGCAATGCAACACAACATTTGTTGTTGAAGTAACATATTGTGGTATTTTGATTAGTTTAAATAAATATCACAAGAGAGACCATTCATTTTAAAATTTGCTTTTGTTAGCATTTGTTTAAATGCTATGTGTCACTGAATGAAAGAAAATGATTCTAGATGCATGAAATGGACACAAGAGATTAGGCAAAGATAACCAGAGCCAGGCAACTCTTCAGGAATGGTCTCCAAAGCTGGCCCCAGAGAACTCTTCTTTCTCAGATGACAGTAGTGAAGAAAAAGAGTTATAAGTCAGCTAGCTGGTTAGAGGCTAGAGGGTATTATAACCATGGTAACCACGATGAGTGTGTGTGGTGTATGGGAGAAAGAGATGGGGGGTAGAGAGAGAGAGAGAAAGAAGAAGAAGATGGATACCAAGACTAATAGATGGTGTACACAAGTTGACTGGACAGATGTTTATGAAAAAATAATCTGTAGTCCCATTGGTCTATTTATGTTTTTGTTGCCCGGACTTTTGGTGTCATACACAAGAAATCCCCCATACACCAAGGAAACGATCAACAGAGTGAAAAGATAGCCTACGACATGGAAGAAAATATTTCTAAATCTTCAAATATCTGATAAGGATTTAACATCTAGAATATGAGTGTATAAAGAACTCATATACCCCAATAACAAAATAACCTGATTAAAAAATAGGCAAAGGACTTGAATAGATATTCTCCAAAGAAGATATTCAAATGTCCAACAAGCATATAAAATGATGTTTAGACTTCCAGTCAAGATGGTTGTATAGGAAGACATGGCTCACCTCTTCACACAACCACAGAAAAATTACAGCTAAAATATAGAATAACCATCACTGAAAACCATCAGAAATCGAGTTGAATGCAAGTCTGACAACTACAGAATTAAAGAAGCCACATCCATCCAGACTGGTAGGAGGGGTACAGATGCAGAATGGGCTGGTCGCATACCCACATATGGTGGCTAAAAATTTTGGAGGGATATCTCAGGAGTGAGGAGAGTCCCAGGCCCACACCAGGCCCCACAGCTCAACATTCCAGTGCCAGGAAAATAAGTCCCCACAACTTCTTGCTGCAAAAATCAGCATGGATTGAGATGGTGGAAGAAACTTCTGGAGCCCCAAGCAGTTCCTCTTAAAGAACCGACACATGGACTCATTTACTCAGACTCACTCCCTCTGAGCTCCAGCACTGGAGTAGCAGCTTGAAAGGCACCAGTGGTACACAGGGAGAAACTGAAGTGTCTGGCATCAAGGTGGGCAGAGTCTATTGTACCTTTTCTAAACCCTCCCCTCACAGAGCCAGAAAGCTAGTGCCTTATTTGAGACTCCATCAACCTAGCTAACACTGTTTTATCTGCCTTGAAGATCCCAGAGACTCCACTGCACCCAACATACAGGCCCACCTAAGCTGCTTTTCCATATGATGGCTGGTCTTGGCTCATGCTTCACAACTTCCTAAATCCTCTCAAATAAGCAACAGCTGGCCTCACTGAGTCCCAGGCCAGGAACTAGCAGCAACCAGCCTAGATTCACAGCTTTTAGCTTTGCCTGGGAATCTCCAAGCCCAGCACAAGTAGCAGCCACCTTAGTTTGTCTTATAGCTCAGGCGGGGTGATCCCAGGCAAAACAGAGGTGGGGGCTGAGCTTGGCCTGTGCCACCTGGGAAACCCCAGGGCCAGCACACCCAGTGGATAGCTACAGACCATGTCAGAGCACCACTACCCTGCCCCTGCACAGCTGATCCTCCATGGAGGGCAGAGGTTGATGGGGTGGTCACAGCCAGTCCTTGCAGCTGACTGACCTGCATAAATTCCTCCCATTGATCTGCCAACAGCAACAAAGGCTAAACTACAATAGGAGAGTGTACTCAGTCCACACAAAAGGTGCACATCACGTACCCAGCTAGGGGAGGCTGTGCCAGTGGACCCTACAGGACACCTACTACATATAAACAAACACAGGGAGGCTGCCAAAACAAGGAAACAAAGAAACATGTCCCAAATAAAAGAACAGATCAAAACACCAGAAAAAGAGCTAAATGAAATAGAGGTAAAAAATCTATTAGATGCAGAGTTCAAAATACTGGTTATAAGGATGCTCAAGAAGATTAGTGAGGACCTCAACAGCATAAAAAAGATCCAGTCAGAAATGAAGGATACACTAATTGAAATAAAGAACATTTATAGGGAAACAACAGTAGAGGGGATGAAGCTGAGAATCAAATCAATGATTTGGAAGATAAGGAAGCAAAAAACAACCAATTAGAACAAGAAGAAAAAAGAATAAAAAAAATAAGGATAGTATAAGCAGCCTCTGGGACAACTTCAAGAGGTTCAACATTCATATCGTAGGAGTGCCAGAAGGACAAGAGACAGAACAAGAAATTGGAAACCTATTTTAAAAAACAATGAAAGAAAATTTCTCTAATTTGGTGAAGGAAATAGACATGCAAGTCCAGGACATATGGAGAGCCCCAGACAAGATGGATGCAGAGAATCCCACTCCAAGACACATCATAATTAAAATGCCAAGGTTAAGATACAGAGAGAATCTTAAAGCAGCAAGAGAAAAGAAGTTAGTTATCTAAAGTGTATTTCCCATAAGACTGTCAACCTATTTCTCAAAAGAAACTTTTCAGGCTAGAAGGGGTTGGCAAGAAATATTCAAAGTCATGAAAAGCGGGGACCTACAGCCAAGATTGCTCTACTCAGAAAAGCTATCATTTAGAATCAAAAGGCAAAGAACTTCTCAGACAAGAAAAAACTAAAGGAATTCATCATCACAAAAATATTATTATATGAAATGTTAAAGGAACTTATTTATGAAAAAGAAGATCAAAACTATGAACAATACAATGGCAAAAATACAAATCTATCAACAACTGAATCTGAAAAAACAAACTAAGCAAACAAGAAGAACAGAGACAGAATCATGAATATGGAGAGTGTTTTAATGGTTGCAGATGGAGGGGTGTTGGGGAGAATGGGTGAAGAGGTGAGAGAATTAAGCAGTACAAATAGGTAGTTACAGAATAGCCATGGGGATGTAAAGTACAATATAGGAAATGGAGTAGCCAAAGAACTTATACAAGACCCATGGACATGAACAATGGTGGGAGGGTTGCCTGAGGGAGCAGGGGTGCTGGGTGGAGGGGCGCAAAGGGGGAAAAAATCAGGACAACTCTAATAGCATAATCAATAAAATATAATAAAAAACCAAAAAATGATGTTGAACATCATTATTATTAGAGGAATGCAGATCAAAACCACAATGATATCACCTCAAACTCATTAGAAAGGCTATGGGGAAAAAAACCCTCAGAATATAATGAGTGTGGGAGAGGATGTAGAGACTTTTTTTATCCTCACCTGAGGACATGCTTACTGATTTTAGAGAGAGGGGAAGGGAGGGAGAGAATCATCAATTGGTTGTCTCTCATATGTGCCCCAACTGGGGATGAATCGCAACCTAGGCATGTGCTCTAGGAATCAAACTCACGACATTTTGGATTATGGGACGAGGCTCTAACGAACTGAGCAACAATCAGCCAGGGTGCTGTGGTCCTTTAGAACCCTTATGCATCATGGTGGGAATGCAAAATGATGCAACCTTTGTGGAAAACAATATGCCAGTTCCTCAAAAATAAACAGAATTACCATATGACCTAGGAATTTCACTTCTGGGTATATACCTAGAAGAACTGAAAGCAGGATCTTGAAGAGGTATTTGCACTACTATTTTTATTATAGCATTGTTCACAATAGTCAAGAGGTGAAAATGACTTGGATGTCCATTGGTGGAAAATGGATAAACAAAAGTGATATGTATATTCCACAATGGAATACTATTCAGCCTTAAAAAACAACAAAATCCTGTTATATTCCTTGAGGACATTACACTCAGTGAAATAAGCTAGTTACAAAAAGGCAAATACTTATCCATTCATATGAGGAACCAAAATAATCAAACTCATAAAAACAGAAAGTAGAGTGATGGTTGCAGGGTTAGAGGGAGGGGAAATGGGGAGTTGTTGTCCAAAGGGTACAGAGTTTCAGTTTCACAACATAAAAAAGTCCTGGAGATCTGTTGTGCAACAATGTGAACGTGATACTTACTATACACTGTATACTTACAAATGACTAAAATGGTAAACTTTATGTTATTTGATACTCACCACAATTAAAAATAAAAATATTATATAAAAAATTGTAAGTTGTTTGTAAAAGACTAGGTATTATTTGTCCACCTCCCAACCTAGTCTTCATGAAATGAAATAAATCCACAGAAATCTCATTGACTCTTAGAAATGTTTTCTTTTTTTAAGTATATTTGATTGATTGTTATTATAGTTATCCTATTTTTTCCCCTTTGCCCCCCTCCACCCAGTAACCCCCTTTCTTCCAGCAATCCCCCCTTAGTTCACATCCATGGGTTGTGCATATAAGTGCTTTGGCTTCTCTACTTCTTATAATATTCTTAACATCCCCCTGTCTATTTTGTGCTTACAAATTATGGTTTTAATCCCTGCACCTTTTCCCCCTTTTCCCCCTTGCCCCTCCAAATGATCTCCATACTAAGATTCTGTTCCTGTTCTGGTTGTTTGATTAGTTTGTTTTTTGTTTTTTGTTTTTTGATCCAGTTGTTCATAGTTGTGAATTTGTTGCCTTTTTAATGTTCATAGTTTTGATCTTGTTTTTTCTTAAATAAGTCCCTTTAACATCTCATGTAATAAGGGCTTGGTGATGATGAACTCCTTTAGCTTTATGTTGCCTGGGAAGCACTTTATCTCTTCTTTCATTCTAAATGATAGCTTTGCTGGATAGAGTCATCTAGGCTGCAGGCCCTTGCTTTTCATCACTTTTAATACTTCTTGCCAGTCTCTTCTTGCCAGCAAAGTTTCTTTTGAGAAATCTGCTGATAGTCTTATGGGCTCTCCTTTCTAGGCAACCCTCTGCTTTTTTCTTTCTGTTTTTAAGATTCTCTTTATCATTAACTTTTGGCATTTTAACTATAATGTATCTTGTTGTGG
Source organism: Trachops cirrhosus (assembly GCA_028533065.1). Classification (NCBI taxonomy): domain Eukaryota; kingdom Metazoa; phylum Chordata; class Mammalia; order Chiroptera; family Phyllostomidae; genus Trachops; species Trachops cirrhosus. Next base: position 76,833,910 of record CM052542.1, read on the forward strand.
TCCTGTTTGGGTCCAACTTATTTGGGACTTTCTGTGCTTTCTGGACATGTATGTTTATTTCCTTCACCAAATCAGGGAAGTTTTCTTTCATTGTTTTTTCAAATGCATTTTCAATGTCTTGCTCTTCTTCTTCTTCTGGAATCCATATTATTTGGATATTGGCATGTTTGGAGATGTTCTAGAATCTTCTTATACTAGCCTTGTTTTTTAAATTCCTGTTCCTTCTTTCTGTTCTGGTTGAATGTTTATTTCTTCCTCACATTTCAAATCGTTGATTTGATTCCTGGCTTCCTTCCCTTCACTGTTGGTTCCCTGAGGATTGTTCTTTATTTCACTTAATGTAACCTTCATTATTTCTTTTATGTTGTTGCCATACTCAGTGAGTTCTTTGAGCATTCGATCACCAGTGTGAACTCTGCATCGATAGGTTGGCTATCTCTGTTTCATTTAGTCCTTCTTCAGGGGTTTTGTTCTGTTCTTTCATTTGGGTCATATTTCTTTGTCTTCTCAACTTGGAAGCTTCCTTGTGTCTGTTTCTGTGTATTAGATAGAGCTGCTTTGACTGTCTGTAAAAGGCACCTGTAAATTGTGTGGGGTGGCATCTTTGGTAGTCACAACCTAGGTGTAGGGCAACCTGCTTCACTGCTTTGTGGCTCTGCGTAGGGGGAGGGCTTGGAGAGGGAACTGTGCTACTGCCTGGATTCTGGGGTTCTTCCCAGCACTCATCCTGTTTCCAGTCACTTTACCCACTCCCCATATGCAACTGGCACCTTTCCAGTTCTTGCTCTGGTGTTGAATCCCAGAGTGGGTGGGTTTGTGTATGTTTTAAGACTATGATGGTCCTTTAAGCAGAGTTTCCTGAAAACCCAGCAGTTTCTTCCACTACCCCAAAACCCACTCATTTTCATAGCCAGAAGTTATGGGGATTTATCTTCCCAGTGCTGGAAACCTGGGCTGTGTGGTCTGGCCTGGGGCTGGGATTGCTCACTCGCAAGTTATCCCTCCTGATTTCTATCCACCATATGTGAATGTGGGATTACCCATGTCCATTCCACCACCGACTCTCTGTGCCACTCTTTGTGCATCTCCTTGCCTCTCTGCCCCATCTTCACATCTAGGCCTCTCTTACTTGTCTGGGTGGATGTGGCTGCTTTAAATCCTTGGTAGTTGGACTTCCATACAGTTCAATTTTCTGACAGTTCTTGGTGTTATTTGTTTTGAGATTTAGTTATAATTCTTTATGTGGTTGTGCAAGGAGGAGAAGTGTGTCTATCTACACTTCCATCTTAACCAGAAGTCTCAGAAATTTTTTTCTTATGTGAAGAAAAAAACAGTTTGAGCCAATATAATTAATCAAGTTGTTTCCTGGTGATGGTCAAAAACAGGCTAAACCATCAGTTAGTAGAAAACTTGTAAAAAAGCTTTAGTGCAGAATGGATGATCAAAATATATGGCCTTCAAGTTCAATGCCATTAGTATCTATGATTGTGACTTTTAAAACATTTTTTCTTCACTGGCATTGTATTGAGAATTTGTCTTAATACTAACTTATTTTTCATCACACCAAAGCAATGTCAAGTTATTAAAAGTAATTTAAAAATGCTATATAGTGTCTCATTCTGCAATGTTTTACTACAGCTCAATACTGTGTTCTTCACAGAAAACTTCCAAGTACTTAGTTAGGTCCTTGTTATCTGGGAAAATTTTAAAGCAATACCAATAATCAGAATTCTGTCTTGATTTAAAATAGTGACATTAAGATAATCTAAAGGAACTATCACACTCAGGACATATTTCATGAAGCTAATTTTTATGGGACAAGAAAATACAATGCTCATAAAAGAAGCAAAAAAAATTTCACTTGACTGGCTATAGTTAGGAATTCAATGGCTCACGTGGGTCATGGTTAGTTTTCCTTACTATTTGTTCTCATTTTGGTAGTATTAATTATCTATTGCTGCTTATAAAATTACCCCAAAATTTAGTGGTTTAAAAACAATATTATTATCTTACAGTTTCTGTGGGTCAGGAAATCCTGGTTTTTAGCTTAGTTGGGTCCTCTCCTTCAGGTTTCTTTCAGGGTTGCAATCAATGAGTCAGCTGGGACTGGTGTGATCTCATGGCTTGTTGGGATGAGGGGGTGGGGAGTAGGGCAGGTAGAGGGTGGGAAGGAGTTGGAGGGTTGCTTTCAAAGCCATTGACATGACTGTTGTAAGGATTCTGTTTCTCGCTGGCTGTTAGCTGGAGGTGCCTTCAGTTCTTACCATATGGGTCTCTCCATTAGGGAAGCTGATGGGAGCTGTCTTCATAAACCTGAAAGAGAAAACCAGAAAGATGGAAATCATAGTCTTTTATCATTTAATTTTGGAAGTGCATCCTGTCACTTGTGCTGTATTTTATTCATTAGAAGCAAGTCAGTAGGTCCAGCCCACATTCAAGAACAGGGAATTACACAGGGCATGAGGACCACTGGAGGCTATTTTAAAGTCCACCTATCACACCAGCTTTTACACCGATGTGGTTCATTTGGGCTTACATTTCTATTTGATCTCCTAAGGAGGAAAAGGAGATTTGTAAGAGGTAGTTGGAAAAGTAAGAATGGAATCAAAAGCTGTTTATATCAATGGATGTAGGCTATAGACCCAATGAATGCTGAAAGAGAACTTAAGGGATTCAGGGCTCCTGGAATTCTAGTCATTAAAAATGTATGGTTCCATGAAGAAGCCTCACAGCACAAAGGAGAGACACATTGCTGTTGGGGAGAGGAGATATATTAGTTGTTTTTAAATATCTGAAGTGATATCATACAGAAAAGGAATCATATTTATGTTTCCTGATTCCAGAAAATAAGAACAGAACCAATGGGTAGAAACTACTAAGAGGCAAATTTCTGCAACACAGAAAGTGCTTTCTGGACAGTGGAGCTGTTGATCAGTGGAATGGGTGCTGCCATAGTGGCATGCCCCACTGCCATGGAAGTGCTGGGATGCTGCAGAATTAGAGGTAGAGGTCAAATCTGGAACCCTATCCCTACTGTCAGTCCCTCCGCCCCCTTAGCTTCTTTGCCATGGAAAGTGTTTACACCAGGGAAAACTGATTAGTTAATGGCTGAACAAGGACCCCATCATGCTCAAGGTAGGGTGGCTTTAACAAGTAATCTTGGAACATGACACATTCATAAAATGAAGCAGTTAGCTCTCCCCTTCCTCACCTTCCCTCTGGATAGGTACCTGAGACTACAGAGCAGGTGCCATGCATGTAATTAACCAGCCCCACAAAGATCAGAATTGAAACTGCTTCTCTGGAGGCCACACCTGTCTAAAAATGAAAATCTACCATATTCCCAACCATCTCTATTTAGTATTCTGGTGTGTGACTGTTTCTTCAATCCACTATTGATGAAGCTGCTTTTAACATATTGAAAAAATTAAGTAATATTTGCATATAGGAAAAAATAAAATTGCAGAAATGATCCAAGAGGAAAATCCTGGTCTTTTATAAGAATTTATTTCTCTATGTTATAAGGTTATTAGGTAGTACATTTACACAGTTCAAAAAGTTTACTTTGACTAGTGAAACTTCTACCCCTGCATCTTTTACCCTACCACTCTGACTCTATAGGTAGGTAGTATTTTTTATTATTGTGAGAAATATTCATAACATAAAATTTACCATTTTAAGTATGCAGCTCTGCGGTATTAAGTACATTCACATTATTTTGCAATGATCATCACCATCCATCTCCAGAACTTTTTCATCATCTTAAATTAAAACTCTATATTCATTGAACAATAATTCCACATTCTCCTCCTCTCCCTCAGTACCTAGCAATTTTCTGTTTTAGCCTCTATTTTACTTTATGTCTCAATAAATTTTTGCCTATTCTAGGTACCTCACATAAGTGGTCTCATCCAACATTTGCCCTTTTTTATGGCTCATTGCACTTAGTATCAACTTTGCAAGGTTTATCCATGTTATAGCACGTGTCAGAATTTCATTCCTATTTAAGATCAAATAATATTGAATAATATTCTAGTGTATGTATAGACCACATTTGTTTTGTCCATTTATCCACCAATGGACATTTGGATTGCTTCACCTTCTGGCAATTGTGAATGATGGTGGTAACAACAGTGGTGTACAAATACATATATCTGTTCAAGTTCCTGCTTTTAATTCTTTTAAATATATACCCAAAAGTGGAATTACTAGGTCCTATGGTAATTGTATGTTTAATTTTTTTGAGGATTGTAGTTACTTTATTATTTTCTGTGCTTTTAGTAATTCTGTATGCAGATAAGGAAAAAACAAAAATATGTGCTAATTTCCCTGTTTCTTATACAGAAGATAGAATATTAGATTAATACACTATTAACAATATTTTCTGAAGATATTTCCATATTGGTACCCAGAGGGCATCCTCAATCTTTTGCAGTCTTTCTCTTTTGGTAGCTGAATAATATTCCATCAGTGACTATGCTATAGTTTATTTAAACAGCTCTTTACTGAAAACATTTTTTAAAAATCTTTTGCTCTAACAGAAATGCCACAATAAAAAAATCTTGTACTTATATAATTATGTAAATATGAGATGTACGTGTAGGACACATTTCTAGAATTGGATTACTGGGTTTAAGGGTATATGTAATTTTAATTTTGGTAAATATTGCCGAATTGCTCTGCATAGGGGATTTATCCTCTTTACTGGCAAGAAACGAGTTTCTCTCATTTTGCATATTTACCATGGATTTCAGATTTTTGCTAATCTGCTAGATGAAACCTGATAACTCAGTATAGTTTTAATTTTCATTGTTTTTACTCTGACGAGGGCAAGCAACTTTGTATGTTTAAAGGTTGTTTTTAATTTAAATTGCATATTAATATTCTTTGCCCATTTTTCTACTGATTACTGGCTATTTTCTTATGACCATCTATAAAGTCCTTATATACTTGAAAGTTTAGTTGTCTGTTTGTGAAATGAGTTGGAAATATTTGTCACAGTTTGTCATTTGTCTTGTGGCTTTGCTTAAGATGTTTTCCCCTAAGAAATTACTGGTTTTTATATGGTTAAAACTATTTATCTTTTTCTTTGATGTCTGAATTTTGAGTCATAGATAGAAAGGTCTTGGAGTTCCAATATTATAAAAGATATTGTCTATATTTTCTTTTAGTAATATAAAGCTTTTTTTATATATAACATTTCACTCATATCTTTTTTCTGGAGTTGTCTGGAATACAGTAAAAGGTTTTTTCTGGAGTTGTCTGGAATACAGTAAAAGGTTCAGATCCTCTATCTCATTGCAGATGGCTACTTCATTGTCCTCAAAAGATTTATTAGAAGTCTTCTCTTACCTAACTCACTCAATATATTATCTTTACTATGTACTAATTTTAGGATGCATTTTGGACTACGTGGGTCCCCATCCTTTTCACTATGTCTGTATTCATACCACACCACCACACTATTTGATTGTTGAAGTTTTACACTGTATTCTAATACTTAGCATAAATACAAACTCCTTTATCAGAGTTTTTCTGGTTGGCTGGTATTTTTAATAGAATTTTATGACATTTATTCGGTGCAATTGACATCATGATGTTACATCTTCTAACTTAATACATTGTCTTTCCATTTGTTTGTTTTTACTTTGTATTCATCAGGAATAATTTAAAAATTTCCTCATAAAGATTATACAAATCTTTAATTAAGTTTCTTCTTGGTAATTTATCTCCTGTTATTTTTGTAATTATTGTAGTTTTTATACTTTCCTAAGGCTATTGATTTCTGATATGTTCTATTAATTTATTGAGCTAATTGTTTGTAATAGTTTTTTAGAAGATTCTCTGGGGTTTTACAATTCCATAAACGTGATATCTACAACTAGTGATGGTTTTTCTACCTTCTTTCCAATTCATACCTCTAGTCTGTTTTTCTTACCAAATTGCATTGTTTAATGTCTCCAGAAAAATATTAGGAGTAACAGGTTTTTTTATAAAGGAGGTCTATATCAAGTTATACAGTTCTTTCCTTGAATTATCTATGATGCTATGCTATTAACTCTTGATGCTCTAAAGAGAATGTCCAATTAACATCTATTTGGTCTTTTAAAATTTGGTTCCAGCCTTTCCAGCCTTGTTCACCTCTTCTAGGTCATACTTTATTGTCATTATTTCATATGTCTCATGTTATTCCCTTTGAAAATTCCTTTGTTTCTAGAGAAAACCCTCAAATGACATTTTCATATAGGATTTATGAGTAGTATTTTTTTGTGCCCCTGCATATCAGGAAATGTTTTTATTTTACCTTGGTGCTCTACAAATTGTTTGGCTTGGTATAGAATTCAAGAACCAAAATCAGTTTTCATCAGAACTTTGAAGGCTTTGCCACCTTGCCTTGTAAAGTCTACTATTACTAATGGAAAGTCTGATAGTGATTTGATTTTTATCCCTTGGCATGTAGCCACCTTTTCCTCCTCTTTTGGGAGTCTTTTATGGTTTTTTTTTTATTTATTCTTTGGAATTCTGACATTTCATTAGTTTGGACTCAGGGGTATTTTTGTTTGTTTGTTTGTTTTTTCATCTACTTGCTTAATCCTCAGTTGATAGTTTTAATATGAAGATTTTTAACTCTTCAGCCCACAACTCTGTAAAGTATGATTATTATTTCCAATTTACAGAGAAAGTTTAGAGAGAGAAACCCATTTGCTGAAGGTGCCTGGTTTCTCCACTATATTATACTTGTAGTGACTTGAAATAGACCTGCAGGCCATAATTTAGATTAGTCTTGGTACAAAAGTAGAAAACGCTCTGATTTAAGAAATTTAAAGTCATATAGTTGTTGCCTTGAAGTTTTGGTGTTCATGATGGTAATGATTAATAAATTAAAAAGTTCATATTTACAAGTTCTATCTATTATAAAAAAAGAAAAATACTTGAATAGTTACATTCCCATGGGCTCCCTCCATGACTATACCTTAAGCAAATCACTTCTTTTAAAGGACCCTAAAGGTGAGAAGGACGCAGAAGTTGTGGAAGATGCAACAGTAGAATTTGGAGTTCAACCTTGAATCAAGTTTTCACTGTTGGTTGGAGGAAAAGGTAGGCTGAAATGCTTATGATATATATCAAGAATTCCTAGTTAATTTTGAATTTGAATAATAAACTGGTAGCGGCAAGACCATGTGTTCTCAACATGTGATAGATCATCAAGAACTTATGAGTCATAATATTTTTAAGCCAGGGAGTTCCCTAAGGTCATGTTGCAAATTAGTGGTAGAGGAAATAATAAGTACTTTTTTAAGGATATCAAATTCCTTTCCCACCATATCAACTGAAGACATATTTTCTTACCTCTTTGCTCCATAAGCACTTAGAAAAATTACCCTGATTAGCAAGGAAAGCACCAAATTCCCTTTAACATACTGGATTTTTAAAGCCATAAATAATAAAAGCCAGATTCTCCCACTCCAAATGGTGGTCAGCTCCATAACTAGACATACACAGAAAGAAGGGATGGTGTGTACTCAGGGCAAAAGGATCGTAACTCCAAAGGATATAGGTAGCTGTTCTGGTGTGTTGTGGACAGCATTTTCCATTGGATGGATAAAATGCAATGTTGTGATATACAACCAAGACACTCTATACCAGACCTCTCGGCCTCAGCACTATTGAAATTTTGAGTCAGAATATTCTTTGCTGTGGAAGGCTGTTCTGGGTCTTGTAGTATGTTTTACAATACCCCTGGCCTTTACCCACTAGATACCAGTTTGAGAACCACAAATGTCTTTCAGACATTGCCAAATGTCCCTTGGGGGGTAGAGCAATTGCCCCCATTTGAGGACTACTGATGTACACAGATTCAACAGAAAAAAGTTTTGTTGTTTTTTTTAAGAAAGTAACTCTGGAAAACACAAAACAGGTTTTCTGAAATACATTCTGCTTTTCTTGTTGGAGTCTTTGAAGATTATGCATTAAAACATAAACATTTCAGGCTCTGGAAAGAGGCGAAGAATCTTTATATAAATACAATGAACACTTGGGACCATCAGATAGCAATACTGAAATACACAAAACAAGATTCTGTGTGTAGCATGAGAAATAATTTTCTGAGCATATTATTAATCTCAGTTTTGTGTTACTAATAGCACAAACAAAGCAATGAATCTTTGTTTATGCCTTTATGCTACTAATGTCTAAATATGATAGAAAAAATATATTCTCACTTTGAAAATAGAACAGCCATTTGTAAGGATGATTCAGTCAGCAGGATGCTCTAGTTGGTGCTCTCTAAATTCTATTTTTTGTTGAAAGGAGTGGCTGCATTAAAAAAGACACACTGAAACTTAGAATATGTTAAATTACTTTTGCTGCACATTTTTGCTTGGATAAATTTGCTTAATGGTCATAACTTATGCCCTGAAAGATAATCTTGTGCCAAATATTTGGAAGATGAATGAAGGAATTACTTGGTTTAACTAAGAGGCTTCAATAGAACAATTTCCATAAAAGCATTTGAACTTTTTGACTGTTGCCTAATACTGACGTTTCTCACTTCTGTTTACTGTATTGACAATGGAATGTGGCCTGAGATGCCTATAAAAGGAATTTTCTGTTACCTTAACATTAACCAAACCCATCTTTCCTGAGTGGGTGTGGGGTGAAGATGGGGTGTATGTATGGGGAGGAGGACACAGTGAGGAAGAATAATAAAATATAAAAAGTTTTTAGTGAAAAAAGGGAATCTTTAAGTGAAAATGACTTATTTATAAGTTCATAGTGTTATTCTACATTAAGCTTTTTATGAACACTAGATCCTTAGACATATATAAATAAGTGGCTATACAACAGTATTTATACACACACACATAATATGTATACACATATTATATATATAATATATGTGTATATCCAGACACACTCATATGTACATCTTTGACCTCTGTAACAACATCTAGTCCTGAAAAGCCACCATTATAGAACCCCAGGGAACATGAACATTGTTTAATTTGTGGGGTGTTGGGATTATGAATATAATTATTCTATTTATTATTTAGTGTCCCATAATGCCGTCTACTAAATCAACCAGTCAGTCAATCAATTCAATCCATTCATCAATCAGCTGGTTGCCTGCAAAAGGTCTGGTGTCTGCAGTGGAAAAAGGCTCCTGGGCTTCCTGAAAGAGCATGTGTCCAAAGCTATAGTTGGAAAAAAAACCCCCACGAATCGTGATTAAGAGTCTTCTTTGGTCAACATTTCTGAATATTTACAGCCTCTTGTTTAGAGGAGGAATGAACAAGGAATATATATATTCCAAGAGAGTGGAAAAAAGCAAAAACCACTTTTCTAATAGCCGGATGCAGAAGATGAGCATCAAAACAAGGAAGAGAGCCAGCACAAAATGAAAGAAAGGTACTTCACAGACAAAGTTCAAGGTTTTGGGGTGTTTTTTTTTAATTTTTATTTTATTTTAGATTATTCAGTACAGTTTCTACCCTTTATTCCCATTCCAGTCCACCCACCCACCCCTCCCATTTCCAATCCCCCTAGTTTTG
>CM052542.1:76843960-76862822 GCA_028533065.1 Trachops cirrhosus
TTTTTCTCCACAACCTCTCCAACACTTGTCTGTTGTTTAATTTATGAAGGCCATTCTGACTGATGTGAAGTGGTATCTCATTGTGGTTTTAATTTGCATCTCTCTGACAGCTAGTGATATTGAGCATCTTTTCATGTGTTTCTGGATCCTCTGCGTGTCCTCCTTGGAGAAATGCCTATTCAAGTTCTTTGCCCATTTTTTAATTGGGTTTCTTGTCTTCTTTGAGTGGAGTCGTGTAAGTTCTTTATATATTTTGGAGATTAAACCCTTGTCCGAGGTATCATTGGCAAATATGTTTTCCCATACAGTTGGTTCTCTTTTTATTTTAATACTGTTTTCTTTAGCCATGCAGAAGCTTTTTATTTTGATGAGATCTCATTTGTTTATTCTTTCCTTTATGTCCCTTGCTCTAGGGGACATGTCAGTAAAAATGTTTCTGCGTGCAATATCTGAGATTCTCCTGCCTATGGAAGTTCAAGGTTTTGATAAAACCCAAGGAACCCATTGTCAGGCCTCTGCCCAGCCTAACCTATCAGAAAGAGAAAGATTATCCTTTCCTTTCTCCTGGCTCATAAAAAGAGCAAATTCAAAAGGAAACTTGAAATGAAGAAGCAGCAATAATTATGTTGTTTCTTTCAGAATAGATATAGTAGCTTCAAATAAATCCTCATGAAGAATATCTAGAAAGGTTCCTAAAAATTCATAAATTACATTTCCTTGAGATGCTTCTGCACCAAAGAAAGCACAGAGGGGAAACAATGTGTTTAGCATTGGTCTTTCAAACTAGAGGAGTTTGAGCTCCCTTGAGCTCCCTTCTGTAAGCTAGGGGAGGGAGAGCAGCTTATATCCTGGCAGGGAGATGTGGAAGAGGGGTGGCAGGGGCTTTATGTCCATCTTTTAACACTGCCTCCTCCCCTCCACCCCAATTTGGTACTGCTGCAGTGAAACAGAAGGAACCTGGTTCTCTCTGCAAATCCCAGCTAAGATGCACATGTTTACATACCTCTAAAATTCAGAGTGAGAAACACTATAAATATACAAAGAAATGGATTTAAATGTTTTTAAACCAATATGTGCTAGGCAAAGTGGAGTTATTAATATCAGGAATAAATAACCCATCTTTTAAAGACCTCATAATCAAAAGCAAAAGCATAAATCTCCCTCTACTGTTAGTAGAAACTGGTTCTGAAGGAAACCCAAAGGTGCAGCACAATATTTTCTGTCTTTGATGATAGTTTCCATTCATGCTGTCACTTGGATATTCAACCATGTAATCAATTATCCATGTCAGTAAATAACTTTTAAAAACTCCAGGCCAATAGAATTCTCTCTGGTCCCCCATATTTTCCACCATGTCCACACCTTCTCAACCCACCACTTTCTCTATGCTGTTCGGTTAATAGCAGCTTTCATCTTGGACTAAGAAAAAAGAATGCTCAGTTCCCCTCTTGAAAAAACAAACAAGCAAATATTTCAGGAGCAGCAGAATGTAGTCTATGATGTATCAGTTTTTGCTGTTATAAATCCTTCTAAAACTTAGTGGCTTAAAGCAGCAATCATTTATTAGCTAATAATTCTGACATAGCAGTTTGGACTGGCCTTAGCAAAGAGGTTCTGCTGGGTCTTACCTGGGTTTACTCATTGACCTTTGTCAGTGGGCAGGTGGTCTAGGACCTGCTTGGTCCAGGATGGCCTTACTCACGTGTTTGCCTGTTGGTGCTGTCAGCTGGGGCAAGAAAGGTCCCTGGGTCACATGTCTCCAAGGAGCTAGCCTAGACATATGGCAGTTTCAGGATTGCCTGGGGCAGCAAGAAAAGCCCTGAAATGCAAGTGATTTCAAGCCTCTACTTTAGTCAAAGCCAAGCCTCAAGGGGCTGAGAAATAAATACTTAATGGGAGATGCTACAAAGTCATATTGCAAAGGAGTGTGCATAAAGGAATGGGAGATGTTTGGGCCACTTTTTGCAGTTTACCATATATGACTATTGATACATTTTAACATGGAGGTTACAAGACTCATTAGAAGTTCATTCAGGCCAATCTCCCATCAAAAGATTGAATCAACGACCTATCATAAGTGATTTTCTACTCATTGCTGTGATTATTATAAATCCTTTCCTTATAAAGAAATGTGACTGCATCCATGTAACTTTTATCTATTGGTCTCATCTCTGTCTGTGAGGCCAGACATACAGACCAAGCAAGACCTCACTTCCATGTGACAGCCCTTCTGATTTGTCATATGACTGCTTTGGTCCTTGGGTCACCCCTTTTACATACAAGCAATTTATCCCAGAGCCTTCTACTGTTTTTCATCAGATATGGTTGCAACATCTAAAATATTCTACTCTGCTCTACCTGTGTCCCAACTTTAGACTGATGCCAAACTGAGCAGAAAGCAACATTCCAGGTATGATCCACCAGCATGCAGAAAAAAGAATTGTCCTTTCCTTTATTCTAAATTCTTCCCTTCCTGTAAGGAAGTCTTCCATCACTCTGTTACAAGTTGTATGGACAGCCACAAGTCCCCCCAACATATAAACAGATGCTGTTGTGGAAGAAGATAGAGATCCTTCTATTCTTGTTAAATTTTATTTTACAATACTGATCCATTTTTTCCTACTGCTCAGTCCTCTCAGGTCTTTATATTGGCTAGCAAAGTATTTTGGTGACACAGATGTCATTCATGAATTCAGGCAGTGTGCTTTCTGGATCTTCATTCTCATGTTGGATAAACTATTGACTAGGACTGGACTGAGGGCCAAATATTAGGGCAGGGCACTAGGAGGCTTTCATTTCCAACAAAATGGCACCGAGATAACTGGTCTAATGGTACCATAGTCCTGCTTTAATGGTGGGGCAGTAGAGACTTTGTCAGATTCATCACTAAAATCCAGTTAACACAATGTCTATCTCACTCTTCTTATTCACCAGACTGGTTAACCTGTCCCACAAGAGGTGAGATTAGTGGGGTTCTTGATTAATTAAATATTCACAAAATATTCCTAATTATACCATATTTTGCTATGTATAATGTGTACCCATGTTGTTGGCCCAAACTTTCAGGGAAAAAATCTTTCATTTTAATTTTTTAATTCAAATTTTTGTTTATTTATATTTAGAAAGAAAACTGATAATCATATTCTAGGGTATTATTTTGCATATGGAGATCATTATTGCTTTCTAGACTTACTCTTTTAATGCATAAGCATAAATAAAAATTAAAAACATTTATGTAGATATGGAATTAGTACTACCCATGTATAATAGGCATCCTTATTTTTCCCTAAAAAATGTGGGGGGAAAAGTGCACATTATACATGGCAAAATATGGTAGTTAGTTCTGAGACTGACATTAATCTAACCAGTCTATATTAAAAACCATGATACTCATCTCCTATAATTTGCTGGTTTTGTTGTTTTGTTTTTCTGTGTTCCACTGTTCACTCCCCAAAGAACACTTCAAAGTGGATTCAGATGAGTTTTCAGTAAGGTCTCTCTCCATCTCCTGGGACATCATTGCCTTAGGCCAGTAGACCTGCTTATTGTTCATCAGGCAGCTGCATGTGCCTATTGCTTAGCTCAAATATCAAAATACTCATACAAATTCATGCCTCCATTCAATGTGCATGTACTAAACAGCTACTGTGTCTTAGGCACTGGAGCCTTTAGCTAAAGGGCCATTTGTGAATGAACATTCCTAGAAATGAAACCAAAGAATTGCCTTTCATGTCATGATTTGGACTTTGGAATTCTTCTATATTGAGTGGGAAGCTGATGACTAGTTTCAAGAAAGAAAATGATACAGTAATCAAATCTTTAGGTTAAATAGATCTCTCCTGAAGGAGTTCAGAGGATGGTGTAAGGGTGCAAGCTAGGATACTACTGTGGTAAACTTAGAGACATAATGAACAGTTGAATTAAGACAGTGGCAGTGGAGAAAAAAGATGAGATTCATTTAGCAATGGATTCATTTAGGATGGAAAGATGGTGGCACCTGACTGAATGGAGTAAGATAACTATCCTTAGTTTCTGGTTTAACTGAAGAAATGGTTGAAAATTAAGAAAAGGAGTAAGTTATTGATTTTATGTTACTATTTCCTGGGTTATACATATTTTGTTAAATTTGAATTATTTTAGGAATTTCCTAGGTAGTCACAATCATTTTCTATGTCTCTCTTTTTTCTTACTACTTGGTGCCTCTTATGATTGCATATTCAGGTGAAAATATTCTAGAATATCTTAAGACTCAAACCATTTGCTCCCTTTAATATCTCATGTGGTTGAGATGTCTTAATATTTTTTTAGACATTTAAAAATCTTTCACTTGACTATGTTCCATCTCCCTCACCCTGGTTACCAAGAATTCACTTTCTCCTGAAGTTCCCATCACATTCACTTTACCAGCAAATTTCTCTAAATCTAAATATGATCTAGATCACCTCCTCCCTTACCTTCCAGGACATGAAATGATCAACAGCCAGACTACAGTTTCTCAGATTCTCTGACTTTTTGCTGAATGAGATTCAGAGTTGGTGTCTTGATGCTTAAAGTCCACCATCACTCCCTTACATTTCTTGCTTTTCTCAGTTTTATAATTTATTTCAAAAGCATATTATCCATTCCCTGTTTTTGGCCAAAAAGTCTGTAGGATATAATCCTATCACTTATGTATCTGGGGAGACACTGGATTAGAGTTATAGAATTTCTAGCCTAGAAAGACTGGAGAACCCATCCCATGCTGCCTTTCAAGGTAAAAAACAAACAAAAAAACCCGAGTCCAGGGAGGTTATGTGACTTCTATAAGATCACATAATTGTTAGTTAGGGGCAGAGCCAGAGCTAGAATATATGTCTCCTGATGTTTAGCCAAAATTTATATTATGTTTTTCTCTTGGCTGGAAGTCAGACACTTAGACTCAAGTAAAGAATTCAGGGTATTCCACTTCCAGCACTACAAGAGCCCAATGACACGGTAAGAATATAATGTGGAAGTGTTTAATTGTGTGATGCTGTGGAGTTGTCCTTATATAGTAGTTGGTAGCCCCTTGGATACTGATGTTGCTTCAGCTACATTCTTCAGTCGAAAAAGCCCACCACTCTGGGTGTCTTTGCCCCGACAGTTTTCTTATACCTCATGGGTTGCACTGACCATTGGAGAGCACCCTGTGGATACCCATGGCTCCACGAAGACCTGTGTCCCCTCATGGCACCATCAGTCATGTTTCCTTTTGCACTGCTTTGTTTGATTCACTAGCAAATCTAAAAGTAAGTGGCATTTAACCAACCCCAAGTTGTTATTCTTGCTCATCTCTAAATTTGAACCAGGACTTTGAGGTCTGGTCTATTTCAGGTGTATTCCAGAAAAATCCCCTTTTACAACTGCCCCCTTGAAACACGGCACCAAATATATCTACCAAAAAAAGAAAAATAATAATAAAATAAATTTTAAAAATAGCTCCAACAAAGAGGGGTGGTTGCTCTGAGAGGAGCCACACAGAGCCTGTGCATGGCAAGGCCCTGTGTAGAAGCCATTGAGCCTTGAGCAGATGAGCTAAGTCACAACATCATTCCTGTGCCATTCTCTAACCTGTCACTGGTTGCACTATGAGTCCCCTGAATGAGCTATCACCCTCAATTAGACTGGAAGGGTGTCTTCCATCATCTGTTCCTGAGGAGAAAGAATCCCATCTAGAAGATACCAGACCGCCTGCCTGAAGATGTTGTAACTGCTTCTGGGGGCAGGAAGGAGCTGTGAGTTGCCATGCCATTGATAATCTTGTTCCCTGGAAGACCAAGAAATAACGCAAAGATCCAGCATCAGGGTGTGGGGTCATACAACTGCCCTCTGTGGAAGCTCTTTCACTCTGGGACATTAGAGGATCCTTGTGGGACCAGGAGACATAAAAAATATAATGGCATTTCCATATGCTCTCTGCAGAACAGACAGCAGCAGCCCCTGAGTCTCCACCCCTTTAATTTGACTTCCTTAAGAGAACTGAAATGAAACATGCTTGGCTCTATGTTATAAAGAATTATCCATATCTGGGGAGGATGGGAGAAATGAGGCATCTCCACTATATTTCCCCAACCCTCACCTCAATTGATAATCTAGGATGTTCTTGATTTAAGTGACTTGGTAATAATCTGAAAGTTAGAATCCAGGATCCTGAAATTTATTTCCTGCTATGTTGTTGCCTCATTGCTTCATCAAAGTTCTTTGACAAGGACAGTCACAGACATGGTCCCAGATGCTGGAGGTCACCTGACTGTGTTCCACCTCCCTCATCCTGGTTATCAAGAATTTGCTTTCTCCTAAAGTTCCCATCACATTCATTGATAAAAAGTTGCAATACAATATTGTTTCCTTTAAAGTAAAACTAGGGGGGTTGGAAAGGGGTGGGAGGAGGGGAGGGATGGGTGGGTGGGCTGGAATGGGAATAAAATATAGAAACTGTACTGAATAAACTAAAATAAAAATTTTTTTAAAGTGAATATAACATTTTTTTAATGTTGAAGAGGATAGATAAATCTTTGTTACTCATGCTTCTGCCTCATAATAGTCTTTTAGTTCTTTTAAAGGACATGATAATATGACAATACCATACACATTGGTAACATTTCTTCAAGATTGCTTTAATCTCTAAAGAGCAATGAGCAACCATAGGCTGCCCCAGATCTATGTGCATAGTCTGAACTCATGAAAATACTGCACTCTCTCATTTTTTCTCAGTAGATCTGATCCCACCAGTCAAGTTCTTTGGAGCCAGAAGGACAATGTATGCATATGTCTCATAACTGTAAGATGAAAATTGATTTAAAGCATCCACAGAAATGTGAAGTAGAAGGATAATTTTCCACCTCATTGTCAGTTTGGGTTTTAGTCCTTCTCATCACAGAGTCTGTGGCATATTTTAGATTCTACCAAGATAATATCTCAGGGTTCCTAGGGAAATGAACTTGGACTTAAGTAACTAGACCTTCTTTGTGCATCTTGCACTTGAACTGCTTGAAAAAATAAGCAGATTAGATTATCTCAGTGTCAAACACTTCTACTGGCTAGTTAATGCCAACCACCTACCTATAACATGGCAGATATCACTTAAGCCTAGTGATCTGGGCCAGGACACCAGTTCTCATCTAATTCCAGTCATCTGTGTCCAAAGTAAACATGCTAACTGATTTTACTTCCAAAAGTAAGCACCTTGTGCAAGTCAGAACTACTGAGATAGGACAAAAAATTTAGGGCCATTTTTTTTCTTACAAGGGAGTTGTGACGTTGCAGGTACATAAGACTTCATGAATTCTTCCATAATGCATCCACTACCCATGCCCCCCATGTGACCTCACTGATCCACTTAAGTCCAGCCACTATTGAAATCATCCAAGCTTAGAGTCTGGAGTAATTTCTATTATTGCAAAGTCTGTTTTTGCTACACATGTTGAAAAGAAGGTCCTCAAAGGACTGACCTATTAGAGCACTCCTCTGAAGTTCATCAGAGACAGTTTCAGATGGCCGTGTGATTTCCCAGTTGAAAGGGATGACAGAAGTGCAAATTATTGACATTAAAGGGGAAAGAAGAACATTGGAAACTCAAGTGTAGTTTGGAGGGAAATTAAAATGAAGAACAAAGGAAAGGAAATTTAATTCAGGTGTGCTCCTTAAAAGATTGGGTTCTGATTTTGATCTTGAAAAAAATTTTTTGAGGAATTCCTGTTTCCAACTCTGTCCATCTTCTAACCTATTATAATGTCTTTCTTCTGTTGAGTGATTTGGTGGGGAGGAGGGAGTCAGTGATAAAGTGATAGATAGAATTGATATTTTAAAATAATAGCTTGTTTATATAAAATGATGACACTAGTAGAAACCTGTCACAAATATCTAGGTTAGTACAAAGAGTAAAAAAATATAACTTGCAGAAGTATAACACAACAGCAACAACAAACATCACTATTCTAATATTATTCTTTTGCTATTTATCTACCTCATAAAGATTTAATGTTTCATTTCAGGAAGAAAATATAAACTATGTAGGCATCAGAAGGAGCAGTGTTGTCATAATTGGATTCTTTCAAGAATTAATGTGTGGCTTTCTCTCTTTCCCTCTTCTTTTTAGTCTCTCTGGGGGACACTAGGAGGGATGTTTCAGCCAGATTGACAGTTACAGTTTAGTCTGAAAGATGAGTGTGCAAGATTGTTATAGTCAATGCCCTAATTAATAAAACAAAAAAGGGGACCATTTTTCTGAAAATATTTGCCCAGGATACATACAATATTTTTTTTAAGAATTAGTATTAGTCTTAACAAATGGAAGAAAAACGCAGTTTGTTTAGTGGTCAGAGCACAGGGCTATGAGGCTGCAGACCAGTCCCCCTGCTTCAGCATTCTCAACAGTTAGGAGATAATATCAACTGCCTCGAGTATCTCAAAGGTGAAAAAAAATTAAATAAGGAAAATTTTTTATTCAATATACAGTTAAGGAGTATGCATAGCCATGATGCTTCTGCATCTGTATGACTGTAATCAGTAATGAAAAAACCCATTCTGGGTGGTGAATTGGCTACAAGAAGCGCCAGCCTTAGGCAAAGTGGGAAGTAATGATGTATTATTTTGGATAGCACTTCCTGCAGGCTTCTCAGTGAGAACCACTTTTCTACACTCAGACCCACCAAGCACAAATATAGCAGTGTTTCCCACTGATCTCCCACACTGACTCCTCTACCTCTGTTTCCCTTTAAAGCTTTCTTATTCCTTGACTCTTCAAAGCAATTTGAGATGCCATGATAATGGTTTCTTGTGTCATTCTCACCCAGGATTGTTTGCATTTTTAACATGTCTTAACCCATAGGAATGATTTTAATGACAGAGATCTTGGGCTCCTGTTCATTCATTTATTACTATTTTCTTCAAGCTTTCGGTGACTGGTTCAACAGCTATCCACTGAGATTTGACTACATGCCAGGCAATATGCTAAAGCTGGAAATGCAACTGAGAATGAGAGGGTCTTTGCCTGGGCCCTCACGTAGCTGAGTTGGAAATAGACATTTGTGGATGAAAAAAGAGTCTCTGTAATAAATCTACCCCAAAGTGACCTCACAGTGTGGTCTGATCATAAATTCCTAACTGGGCAGGTCATGGTGTGTAGTCACACCACTGGACTATAACTTCGTTAACAAAAGGTTATCTTTTCCTCAAGCAAGGGCTTTGTTTCTGCGTATCTAGGTAATAAAATGTCTCTTTTACAGACACTCTCAGAAGCATAATCACCCTCCAGAAAGCACATAATCTTGTTAACTAACCTGTAATTCAATCATAGAGATTTCCCTGTCTTGCTCTCTTCCATGCTCATGTAATCTTCCTCATGTCCCCTTCCTAATTCTGAAAGTACAAAGGGAACTGTCATCCTGGGTAGCATTTGAGATCTTGCTTCCTAACATGCCATGGGTTTGGCTCAAATAAACTCTTACAAGATTCTCTACATCCAAATAGAGAAGAATCCATGTGATAAGGGCTTTGATGAGGTGGCCTGAGATGTTACAATAGATGTCTAGGTGCTGTGACAGAGTACTTGGGGGTTTCTGGGAGTAGCATGTAGGTTTTGATGCCTATCACTTAGGAAAGTGATGTCTTCACCTACAAAAAGGGCCATTTCTATTTAGCAGAAAGTGACTGCAAAAGAGGAAAAGGTATTGGGAGTCAAATGTCCTAAGTTGAGCCTCAGTTCAGCTTTACCAGTTGTTTCTCTGGAGAATTCACTCAACTCTTCAGAGCCTCGGCTTCTTCCATGGCCAAAAAATGAGGGCAGAAGAGGTGACTTTTGTGGTAATTATCAGTTTTAAACTTTTATATCAAAATGTTTTTCCAATACCTAAATTAACCATTGCAAATCTAAGGTCCAAATGCAGTTCTCCTTGGCTGTTTTCAAAGCGTAAACTTCACTCCCTTTCATTTTTTTTTTCATGAAATCATTTCTTGGCCACTGATCATTGCTGCACTTATAACTTTCCTGGAAATCTGATATAAGGACCTTGCTCAAATGAGTGATGGCCATGTGTTCTCTGTTGCCATCCCACAGGCAATGAAGAATAGGCTGATAACCAACCTGGGATGCCCCACAATGCCCAGCCCTCCCCATCAGACATCATCTCATGTTCAGATCAGAATGCCTAGGTCCACTGCACATGGCAAATGTAATGAACCTAGCCAAGGGGGGTAGGGGGATAGAAAATGTTAAAGAAAATAATAATTCTAAAACAGGTAAGCATACTCTGACATGCAAACTTTCCTTGTTATCCAGCTGTAAGAAACATGATCCAATAGAGTCAAATCAAAATGACAACTTCTCTAAGACGTGTAATTATAAAAAATGAAAGGCACTTTAGAAGTCATTTGATCCAACGCCTACACTTCAGAGATGAGGAAATTGAGGCTCAGAAAGGATAAACTGTTTTGGCCAAGAAGCCACAGCTGGTTGGAAGCACGCCAAGACCAGAATTCAGATTTTCTGATTCCCAGGCTCTGGGGCTGTCTCTCTCTCTCTCCTTCACCTGGCTACCTACCCCAGACTCTACCACTTGTCTTTAAGCTGCCCATGTTCCAGAGTGACTCACTACCTCTTAGAGTCTGTTCTGATTCCTCACCTCTGAAAAAAAAAAAGAGGATTTCCTTACTTTTACTTAAGTTTATGACATCTTCAGATTGCATAGCATTCAGGCTGTGGGTGCTTCCCTTGCTAGAGAGCCTTTGTTTATGTCCCTGGAATTCATATTTCTTTTACTGTCTGTTTTCTTTGTGGCCTAACAGTGTACCAACATTCAACCAAATGCATCAGGGTTGAATACAAAGCAAGACTGCTGAAGAACCAGTTAGGGGGGTTGTTATCCTCACCCCAGTATTTTGTGATTTCATGCATCTCTTTGATGAGATTTGAATGTCAATTCTGTGGAACAAATATTAGAGCCATCAGTGGAGCCGTGAAGGTCAGAGACAGCCCTCTTTGCACATCTGTAATGTCTTTGGTTGAATTGGGGTCTGCGCCAAATCTTTTCAGTGTTTCTCTGCTCTTTAGAGGGTATGCAGGAAGACACAAGTGGAAGGTGCCCAGCCAACAGCCAGACCTCCAGCACCAGCTTTCTCCTCTAACTGAACCGTCCAACCACAAAGGAAAAACAAACACCACTCCACTCTTCCTTTTCACATACAGGGGATATATGTTTTAATTAAAATGATTCCTAGAAACTTATCCTCATTTACTCTGAGAGAGAGAAAATGTAGCTACGTTTTGCATTCTCTTAAGAAGATGAGGCAGCAAATACTTGGGACATACTTTATAGGATAGTCAATAAACAACAAGAAGAACAAGTAAATGGATGATCATATCAATCTCAAACCTATAATCTCTGTACATACACACTTACTTCCAGGAGATTTTAATCAATCCGCATGCAGACATTTATTAAATCTATGTGAAAGGCACTGAACTAGTCATTTTTCTGATGTCTGACTTCCAAAATTAAAGTGAATTTGCAAGTATAAAAGTGTGGTTGTATCTAAGCAAGAAGAGAACGAATGCAGTATGTATCCTATACATGCCCCAACACAATGTTTTCAAAGGTCAGGTCACTCACCTGTTGGTTATTTTAATAAGGAAATTCAGGTAGCAGCTGGGACTCTGCCATAAATAACTTGCACACCAGTGTTTTAACATTGAGCCTTTCTTGTCTTTTCTTTCCAAGGGACCTTGCTTTTAGAGGTGTCTCAAGTGATCGTTCTCTACAGAATCATAGAGAATGACAGTGGCTGCTTTGTGATCATCATCACTTTCTTTTCAGCAGCCCTTTCCACTCCCAAGCTGGCTATTGGTTTGAAAGAACTTTCCACATTCAAGGGTCAGAAAAACAGCAACTGCACAAGAATAATCACTGTTACCATCTGAGGCCATTATATCACCTCCATTAAATAATTAAGCCCACCCACATTTCAAAATCTTCCAATAGCTCCTTATTACCATTAATTTTAACCTCAAAAGTCACAATCTTGGCATTTGAAGCCCTGCCAAAGCTCTCAGCCTCCCCATGATTATGCTCCCTGCCAACTATAGCTGTACTGGCTCCTTCCCAATTATATCTGACTCTTTACTTGATCCACTGGATGTTATCCCAGATCTAGAAGAACTTAGCATCTGCCTTCTCCCAAAAATGCCTCCCTATCATGCAAACTGAAGAAGCTCAATGTGGGATGTGCATTATGCATCCATATATTAGGTTTGTATGTGTGTAAATGTGTTTTCTATGTTATGGCCTTTGTAAGTAGATTCACCTGTCCATCATCAAAGAGAATTTAAGTCACTCAAAACCATGACAAAAATGAATTCACCCTCCAGTTTGGCACTAAAACAATACACACTCATGTCCAAGTGAGAATTTAAGCTGCTGCCTTAATGGGTCTTTCAAGAGTCAGCAAAAAAGATTCTTTTAGAAAGTGGACTAAATATCTTTTGTTTGTTTTATTGCTTCATTGGTATTGGAAAATTTTTGTTGTTAGAGCCCACTCTTTAAAAAAGTGTGTCAAAGTATAGCAATTTTGTTGGCTTTAATTGGTGCTGTTACCCCAATGTGACCATTTGCAGATACGAGGACCAAACCACAGACAGAAATGTCCTTACATATAAGCTCAAACACTATTTATACCCCACTCTGTCAATAAGATTTAATCCCTATGTATGGAACCTTCAATAAGAATTGTTTTATCTTTAAATTACCTAGTACAGGGTCTTGTACTTACAAGGTATTTAATAAATACTTGTTGAAGCAGTCACGGAGAATTTAGCTCACAAAACCTCTAGTGGTTATCAACATAGCAGACCTCAGTGGTAACCCTTACTTGTTATTTGATTCCCCAATAGGAAATAAAAATTCAGGTTCACCTTTGTTTTCTTCTCCCAGAGATTTTAAGGAGATCTCATGGTTTTGGAGTTTTGGGGTCAGCATTTTCTTAAATTGTTTTTCTGTTCTGCTGAATACACAATTATAACTTTAAAAGGCACTAATCACATTCAAACAATCATCCTACTTGACTTTATAAGAAGAGAATTATATTTGTGGAAGTGTTTTTCCTACTAACCGGTAATAATTGTATGGTTAACCAAGGTTAAATGAAACAGATTAACTGTGCCATCAACTTTTCACATTGCAGAAACATGTACACTTCTGACCTGGTGGCCTACATCCTTTCTTTCAAGGAGTAAACAACTCATTCCCAAACTGGTTTTAAGTAGTATTTAGCAGTGAGAGTAATTCTTTTTAGGTAGAAGTTTTGATGTTGTTTTCTTTTCCGTGAGTTTAAATTAGGTTGATCTACTCCTTGTGGAAGATGAACATCCATGAGTCAATAAGATGAGTAGTGTCAGTTTAGTTTGAGAATTTATGAGGCAATAAACTAGGAATCCCATGAAAATTTATGTCATTTAACCATGAGCACTGTGACCCCTGTTCCTGTTCTTCCAACTCTCTCTTCCAGACACAGAAACATATGTTCTTCTCCTACACCCACTTGCAGAAGGGGATGGTTCCAAAGTGTTTGGCTTTGAGCAATCAAGGGAGGTCAAATGTGAATATCATCACCAATGTGGTGATACCCATTTACCACTTCTGAATAGCTGTTATGAGAGTACTGAAGAACAGCCAAAGATGGAAAAGGCATTGGGGACTCTGGCCCTCTGTGACTCTTGCTACATGCAGAATGCTGGGTAGGCAGGGACCTCCAAGACACTTTCCGCTATGTCAGCCACACCTGACTTCATGGAGTAGAGTCCTTGTCCTTGTGTCTGCTTGATGACAGAGACCTTCAGTGGGAGGGACCAGGGCAGGGGTCACTCGTCTTAATGCAATGAAAAACTCAGTTTACTCAAATACCTGGGTCACCAACTCACACTCCCCCAACACAGATTCTATGGAGGCACTCAAGGACATTTTCTTTCTTGCCTCAAACTGCATCCTTCACAGCCAGTACAATACCTGCCGTAGAATTGCATTCAGTAAACAGGTTTCAACTGGATTAATTGCATGAGGTGTTGGGGTAGGAGTACAGAAGCTGCAGTATCTTATTTCCACAACTGCTAAGTTCACAGTTGTCAGGCCCTTAAGCTCCAAGGTCAGTCATGGTGGGGCAGCTGGTAGAGGCTGCAGTATTCCCCAAGGTACATACTTAATCTTTGGCCATTCTAAATGGAGCCCATTGCTAAACAGAGCTCCTTCTGACATCTGCCATGGATATCAGTGCGGTTAGAATTGTCCAATACTTTTCAGAGTGTACCTTAGCTTGGATTGATGTCTGTGCCTAATGTGAAAACGTGGTTAAATGTTGGCTTACATTTACTTGTTATTTTAACATTACTCAGGACTCTTTTGAGAGTTTACTGTTCTGTGACTTAACTAGTTAGTTGATTTTCCTCTCTCTTCCCTACTACATTAGTGGTGAGTAGGTGATATTTGCTCATTCATACCATTCAGACCAGACTACATTGCTCACTTTGATTGTGTATATAAAGTTATACTATTAGTAAAAATCCTGAAAAATGAAACAGAATTCAAAATGTGTCCTGAATAGTATATAAAAGTACATATGCTTAATTTATATGGACCATCTATCCAGTGGTTAAATCAAAGAATAGAAGTGAGAGAACTATTCAGTATGTTTGTACATCCTAAACAGCTGGTTCAGGTGTGTCGTCCACCTGAGAGTTTGCTCTGAAAAGATGCCACTGTTCTAGGTCCCAACCATAGGGCTCTATGAAGACTAGGACACTCTGTCCTGTTAATTAGTGGGAAACACAGTGCATTGCACAATGTCTGGCCCATAACAGATGCTCAAGGAATATTTGTTGAATCAGTTAATGAAAGATGAAATGCCCACTATGCCAGACAAATCTTCCCTTATTCTAGACAGAGTTCAGAATTTGTTCTCAAACAAGCTTGTCATGAAGTTTACATATTGAAAAAAAAGATGTCTGCCCAACACTTTTTTCTACCTGTGAATAAGAAAAAAATTGAAGTAGTGTAAATAGACAAATATAGACACTAAACAATATTAACAACTACAATTGTTTTTAAATGAATTCAATTAAGTTATACATCACTGAAGATCAGAGAATGCTTCTTATACACTTGGCAGTCACTTTCAACATTTCCCTGGTTGGTATGGCTCAGTGGATTGAGTGCCAGCCTGTGAACTGAAGGGTCACCTGTTCTATTCCCAGTCAGGGCACATGCCTGGGTTGCAGGCTGGGTCCCCAGGTAGGGGTGTGTGTGAGGCAACTGATCAAGGTATCTCTTGCACATCGATGTTTCATTCCCTCTTCTTCTCTCTCCCTTCCCCTCTCTCTAAAAATAAATAAATAAAATCTTAAAAAAACATTTTGGAAAAAAATGACTAGACTGACAGAAAGAATTTTAAAGAAACATATATGGAAATTAAATATTGAACACCATCATATCAAATTGACTAAAAAAAAAACCCCCTAGATGGCCATTCTTTCCTGCACTGTTAATTTACTATTCTAATGACCAGAGTGTGGCATTCAACAAATATCAGATAGCTGCACGTGTCACAGGCTTCATTCTCCCCCCACACTGACCTTGGATTAACCCTTCATCTTTCATTCTACAGCTAATTAAACCCAGCAACAGTTCAGTGAGACATTCTTCACTGAAGTATTCAGTGAGGGTCTTAAATTCCTTCATACTTGTGCCAACCGCTGTGCCTATCTTCCCAACGTACAGGCATCTGCTTCAGTGTCACAATATTTTGTCAAAAGAACTACAGTAATGCCATGGTAACATCATAAACCCGTTCCTCACCCAGCTCTGCAAGGAGTTTATAAAAATCCAGCTGTAAAAATTGGCCATAGGCTGTATGAGCTGGTTGTTTTATGTTTGGTAGTTAACCTTTTTTTCCCTTTCTTTCCTCACCGCTCCCACTCCAAAGCCAGTCATTTAAAAATATTTACAAAGTAATTTAACATTTATTTAGCCATCAAAGAGGAAATTGGAGTTGAGCTCAAGTTGACTTTTTTTACTACTCTGCTGCTTTCTAAGGTCAAAATTGTCACTTATTTTTTTTTCTTTTTGCCATCTGGGTGAGTTCAGCAGAAATCAGGAGTTCATTTTTCATCCCCATCTCATTTCCTTTTGCTTGGAAATCTTCATTTCCCTGAGTTCTTTGAATTTAGTGAGAGCCCCATATATAGGAAAAACACACAAGCATTCAGTAGAAAAGGGACAGGCAGGGGAGGAACAAGTCATTCCAACACACTCAATCTCCTTTTCACTGGAACCCACTAACCTCCATTTGAAATGGGGTGAAGTTGTTTATTTTTTCTTCAAAGATAAGTTACATAAAATATCTGTTACTCCATTATTCTTAATGGTTTGATTCCCCCACACCCTTTTCACTGGTTTGGGTGCTTGTATTGAAATTTCACTTATCCTTAACCTAAGATTTAGATAAGGTTAGGTGAGATGTCATAACTCATTGTTGATGATGGAGTTGACACAGAGAACTCTGCATCACCTAAAAAGGGAGATTTTTAAAGATAAAATTAGTAGGGCAGGGGAGAGGAATGGGGGGAAATAGGGACAACTGTAATTGAATAACAATAAAAAAGCAGAAAAAAAACTTGTTAGCCAAAAAGGGAGAAACCAAAAAATCCAAGAAAGTCAACCAACATTTACTGGAACTATTTTGAATTAGTCTTTACAGTCAATATTAATATATTTAATTAGAATATGTTGTACTTCCAACAATTACAGACATGTTGATTATGTGACATTTGATAAGTTAGATGGTCTTAAGTAAAATTCAGTTGGAAGTATTGATGCAATTACTACTTATGCTAATTTACCTCAGGACAAACATAAAATGTGTGTTATTAAATAATCCCTGGTGAAAAGAACTTGGATGGTCAGAATTGTGTATCTAGAGTTAGGCCACCTCTGGACAAATGTGAGCCAGGTCTGTTTAAGGTTGGCAGGCTAAGGTGTGCATGTCCAAGGTATACGTGGAGTGATTCTGAGTGGGATGAACAGGCTGGCCCAGACACAGTCATGACACTGTGAGGTTGAGGACTTCTCTTTGGGGCCTTCTCATCTGTTCTCTCTCTCTCTTACTAGCACAATGCTTGACACCTGGTACGAATGTTCAACATATATGTTCTTTATGAATGATTTGATTTTACTCCTTTCATTTCTAATTAGTAATAATTAGTAATATATTATCTCATGAAATGTATAATTACATCTAAATCTAGAGAGTTATAATATCTTGAAATTGTTCACCAGCAAATGAACAACTCAACCCAGATTAAAAAATTCCCCCTCTTCCATACTGGCAGAATGTAGTGCAATAGACTCAAAGTCTTTAATCATAAATAATAGTCATAGGATGCCTGCACTGTAGATGGTTATCAATTTACTTTTAAACTTTATTTTCAGGCACTCTGAAGCTTGGAATTCCCCCCTTTCCCTGACACCTTGATGTCAAGAAGAACTACATATATGGGTCACTTCTGTAAAGGGCCGCACAAGTTCATCTGAGGTTACCCTGGAAATTCCCTCCTATGAGTGTGATGGTGCAGTGGAATGAACGGTGATTTTAAAGGGTAAATGAGTCTCAATACGGCCAACCATTCTTAACAAAAGAAAAAGAAAGCACTAAAACTGTGTTTTTCTCAATGTTTGATCATTTCCAAGGAGGGGCAAGTACATGGCGAAGTCAAGTCAACAGTTCTGATCTACAGATAAAAAACTGAGTTTTCTGCCTACTGGTGGGATGGAGCCCAGGTTTGGATGACTTCACACATCGAAAGAGAGTACAGTATTTAGTGAGAAGTGAAGGACTCAAGGTCAAAGTCTTAAGGAGCTTTAACATTCAATTATTAGAAAGTGAAAAATGGTACCCCAAGAAGTGGGCAGAATAAGGAGAAAAACTAGGAGCATGTGGGGGCTGAAGAAATCCAGAGAAGAGAGTTTCAAGGTGTGTGGATAATACTTTTGAGTTCTCATGTAAGGGTAAATAAAATAAGCATAGGAAAATATTACTAAGTATATCATGGACTGAATTATATCCCCCAAAAGTCATATGTTGAAGCCCTAATCCCTATATAACTATTTTTTGGAAATAAGGCCTTTAAGGAGGTAATTAAGATTAAATGATGTTGACTTCCAGCCAAGATGGAGGCATAGGTAGATGCACTCTGCCTCCTCACGCAACCAAGATAAGGACAACAACAATATAGAAACAAAATAACAACCAGAACTGACAGAAAATTGAAGTGTATGGAAGTCGGACACCCAAGGATTTAAAAATAGACGTGTTCATCCAGACCAGTAGGAGGGGTGGAATCAGGCTGGGTGAGGGACACTGAGCAGAGAGCTAAGCAACAGGGTGGCCCAGAAGTCCACAGCAGGCAGACCCTGGGCACACAAGCAGTGGTGGCTGGCGGGCCCCAGCGAGGGGGTGGTGACCAGCAGACCCAGCGAGGTGGCCATTGTGAAGCAAGGCACTGCACGCAACTCAGGGTCCCAGCACTGGGAAATAGAGCTTTGGGGCACTGACTGAAAAGGAAAGTCCCACAGGGTGCACAGGCCCACCCACACCGGAACTGGTGCCAGAGGGGCCTAGCTAGCTTGCAGAAAGCAGCGGAAGGGTCTGAGGTCCTACAGACAGCAGAGCAAGCACCACTGCTCCTTCTCTGAACTCGCCCCCACATACAGCGTCACAACCTTGCGACTGGGGTGCCACACCCTGATGAAAACCTAAGGCCCTGCCCCTCACTACAGGAGCTGGACAAAACCAAAAAAACAAA
>CM052542.1:76863322-76895806 GCA_028533065.1 Trachops cirrhosus
AAAAAAAAACAAATTTAAAAACAAAAAACAACCAGAACTGATAGAAAATCAAATTGTATGAAAGTCTGACAACCAAGGAGTGAAAAAGGACATATTCATCCAGACTGGTAGGAGGGGCTGAGATGGGAAGCCAGGAATCGAGGACTCACGGCAAGCCAGTGGCTGGTGGACCGAGTGGTCCCACATTTGCTGCAGATAAACCAGGAGGAACAACTGGGGAGTGAGACAGGCTGCACAACTCAGGGTTACAGTATGCGGAAATAAAGCCTCAAAGCCTCTGACTGAAAACACCTGTGGGGGTTGAGGTGATGGGAGAAACTCCCAGCCTCACAGGAGAGTTCATTGGGAGATCCACAGAGTCCTGGAACACACATAAACCCACCTACCCTGGAATCAGCACTGGAAGGGCCCAATTTGCTGGTGGGTAGTGGCGGGAGTGACTGAAAGCCACCAGAGAGTTGAGCAAGCCACACTATTCCCTCTCGGACCCCTTCCCCACGTACAGAGTCACAATGGGGCAAGGTGGGTTGCCTGCCCTAGCAAATACCTAAGGCTCTGCCCCTTATACATTGTAACAGGTGGGCCAAGACAAAAAAAAAAAACATGGCCCAAATGAAAGAACAGATCAATGCTCCTGAAAAAATACAACTAAGCAACAAAGAGACAGCCAACCTATTAGATGCAGAGTTCAAAACACTGGTAATCAGGATGCTCACAGAAATTGAGTATGGTCGCAAAATATAGGAAAAAGGGAAGGCTATGAAAAGTGAAATAAAGGGAACCAACAGTGAAGGGAAGGAAACCGGGGCTAAAATAAACAGTTCGGACCAGAAGGAGAAAATAAACCACAACAGAATGAAGAAACAAGAATTCAAAAATATGAGGAGAAGCTTAGGAACCTCCAGGACAACTTTAAGTGTTCCAACATCCAAATCATAGGGCTGCCAGAAAGAGAAGAGGAAGTGGAAGAAATTGAAAACTTATTTGAAAAAATAATGAAGCAGAACTTCCCCAATCTGGCAAAGGAAATAGACTTTCAGGAAGTCCAGGAAGCTTAGAGAGTCCCAAAGAAGGTGGACCCAAGGAAGTACACACCAAGGCACATCATAATTACATTACCCAAGATTAAAGAGAAGGAGTGAATCTTAAAAGCAGCAAGAGAAAAGGTGACAGTTACTTACAAAGGGGTTCCTATAAGACTATCAGCTGATTTCTCAAAAGAAACCTTACAGGCAAGAAGGGGCTGGAAAGAAGTATTCCAGGTCATGAAAGGCAAGGGCCTACAACCTAGATTGCTCTATCCAGCAAAGCTATCATTTAGAGTGGAAGGGCAGATAAAGTGCTTCCCAGATAAGTTGAAGTTAAAGGAGTTCATTTTCACCAAGCCCTTAGTATATGAAATGTTAAAAGGACTTTTCTAAGAAAAAGACTAAGCAAACAACTAAAACAGGAACAGAATCACAGAAATGTAGATCACATGGAGAGTTATTAGTGGGGTGGGGAGGTGAATGGGGGAAAAGGTACAGAGAACAAGTAGCATAAATGGTACGTAAAAAGTAGATGTGGGGAGGTTAAGAATAGTGTAGGAAATGTAGAAGCCAAAGAACTTATATGTATGACTCACGGACATGAACTAAGGGGGGGATGTGGGTGGGAGGGCATGTGCAGGGTGGAGGGGAATAAAGGGGGGGAATGGGACAACTGTAATAGCATACTCAATAAAATATATTTTAAAAAGGAAAAAAAAGATTAAATGATGTCACAAAGGTGTGGTCCTAAACCAATATCCCTAGGGTCTTTATAAGAAGAGAAAGAGACTCCAGGGATGAATGCATGCAGCAGGAAGGACATGTAAAGACACAGAGAGAAGGTGGCCAAGGAGAGGGGTCTCAGGAAAAACCAACCTTGTTGATACCTTGATCTTGGACTTTCAACCTCCAGTACTGTAAGAAAATAAATTTCCATTGTTTAAGCATCTTAATCTGTGGTATTTTGTTATGACAGTAGTAAATGACCCATGATGAAATTCTGAGGAGTAAAGGAGGTGAAAAACTGGAGTGGAGCATGTCGAGGAATAAGTGGGACATGAGTAAATAGAGATGGAGTATAGCTAACTCTTTCAAGAAATTTGAATGTGAAGAGTAAAAGAGGAATAGGGTGATAAATTGGGCAAAATGTGGGATTTCAGGATTATGAGGATTAAATTCACAAATTAGCAAATAATGAATGGGGTCATCTATGCAAAAGCCCTTGAAAAAAATAAAACACTTCTCAGATTAAAGAGCAGAATTAGCACTCCATCACAACATCAAGAATAATAAAAATAATAATAAATTGATAATATTATCACTTATTGAGCAACTCATATAAACCAAGTTATAAACTTAATGCTTTATATATTTTACCTAACTTTAGTTGCACAACCAGTTCTCTATGCATATTTACTGACCAAATAATGAATGACTCTACAAAATGGATATTATTATTCCCAATTTATATATGAGGAAATTAAGATTCACATAGTTTAAATAACTTATCTGAGGTTTATGTGGCTCCAAAGCCTAATCAAATAGAGATACATCTAAAGAAACAATGTGTTAACCAAAGGAAAATGCCCTAAATGAAAATACAAAATGAGAGACTACAAAGGCAAAAACTAAGTGTACTTTTATATTATTGTCCAGTGGAATGTATATCAGGTCAATGGCACTATTGGATAGTACAGGTAGCCCTTGAAAAAAGGTGCAGGAGGCTTTCGGCTTCTAGTAATTAAGATCTTTCTAACACTCACCCCTCCCCCTACACCTGGGATCTGGGCACCAGATTGTGGACCTTGTAGACCCCTGTAAGAACCCTTGGGAAAGTGGAGAGCTATTGGAGAGTTCTAAGCAAAGGAATTTTATCACTTCATAAATTAGGTTACTAGGGCTCTCATAACAAAATACTAAAGACTGGTGGCTTAAACAACAGGGATTTATTTTCTTACAGTTCTGGAGACTGGAAGTCCAAAGTCAAGGTACCAGTAGGGTAGATTTCTTCTGAGGACTCTTTCCTTCTTTCTGTGTCCTCATGTGGTCATCCCTCAGTCTGCATATTGTCTGTGTCCTAATCTCTTTTCCAAGAAAACAAGTAATATTGGAAGTGGGCCCACCATATGATCTCTTTGTACTTTAATTAAGTCTTTAGATACCCAATCTCCAAATACATATATATAGTCACATTCTGAAGTACTAGGGGTTATAACTTCAACTTATTTTTTTTTTGAGGAAACAATTCAGTCTATAATACTCCCTCCAAATTTGTGTTATTCTCACAAAAAGGATATGAAAAGGATGGTCATCTCATCCCAACAGCCTCCAAAATCTTACTCTTAATTTGTTCCAGCACTAACTTTAAGTCCAAAGTCTCACCCAAATATCATCTAAGTTGGGTATGGTTAAGACTCAAGGTATGATTCATCCTGAAACAAAATTCCTCTCCAACTGTGAACCTATGGAACCAGACAAGTTATCTGCTTCCAAATGACAGTGGTGGGACAGGTGTAAGATAGACATTCCTATTCCAAAAGGGAGAAATCAGAAGGAAGGGGTGATGGGTCTCAAGCAATTCCAAAACTTAGCAAGAATTCCATTAAATTTTAGGGCTCAAGAATAACCTCTTTGGCTCCATTCTCTGTCCTCTGGGCCCAATAGTGGGGTGGCCCTACTTTAAGGGTAACACTTTCACTGTGACCCTGGGCAGTAGCAGCCTGTTTTGTCAAAACTAATGAGATGGCTCCCACCCTCTTGGACTGAGGAGGAGACAGCCTCACACTCCTCCAACCCTTCATGCCCTCTGGGCCAGTGGGGGCCCAGGGGGCCTATCTCTGAGTTACCTTCATGGTCATTCTTTTATGCTCTTAAAGGATAATACACGATTACAACTGTATAGCTCTATTAGCCTGTCCTATAGCATTCCAAAAATCCAATGGCTTTCATTTATTTCCCCTGCCCCCTTTAGTCCTAACTGGCAGTGTTTCTGCTGACATGATCGATTGAATTCATGAGTCACACCTGTAGTCCTTTCAACAAATGAATGTCCAGCCAAATCCTTGAGGTTCTCTACAGAACACACTTTTTATTTTTTGCAATATGATTGAGAATTTTCCAAATCTTCAAGTTTGATTCTTTTTTTACTTAATAATTACTTCTTCAATTTATCTCTCTCATTTTATATTTTACTGTAAACAGAAACCAGGCCAGACCTTTAACATTGCTTGGAAATCTCCTCAGCTAAACATCCAAGTTTATCATTTATAAGATCTACCTTCCACAAAATCTAGAATATAATGTGGCCCAGTTCTCTGCCACTTTAAATTATAACAAGGATTGCCTTTCCTTTAATATTCAATAGCATGCTTCTTATTTCCATCTCAGACCTCACCAGTGACACATGTAACATTCTTATTTCTACCAACAATCTCTTCATGGTAATCTAAGCTTCTTCCAACATGCACTTCAAAACTCTTCCAGCCTCTCCCTACTTTCAAAGCTGCCTTCCACTTTAGCTATTTGTTATAGCAGCACCTTATTTCTAGGTACTAAAATCCATATTAGTTTTCTATGGTTATCATAACAAAATATCACAGATGGGGTAGCTTAAAAATAAAAATGTATTTTCTCACAATTCTGGAGATTAGAAATCCAAGATCAAAGTGTCAGCAGGGTCAATTTCTGAGGCCTCTGTCCTTAGTGTACAGATGGCTGTCTTCTCTGTGGGAGCTCACATGGTCTTCCCCTCTACATATTTGTGTCCTAATCTCCACTTCTTAAAAAGCCACCAGTCATAATGCATAAGGGCCCATACTACCAACCTCATTTTAACTTAATTACCTATATAAGAAACCTATTCCAAATATAGCTGCTTTCTGAGTGCTGGGTGTTAAGGCTCAACATATAAATTTTGGGAGGACACCACTCAGCTCAGATCTAACACTACACTTAGATTTTTAACATGAGCACTGAGCTGCTGTGATAAAAACAGACTGAAGAGCTGTAGGGATGCAATCACATAAGAAGGGATAGCAATTGGGGCCTATTACAACAATTAGGCAGCTCAGTCCAAGATGACAGTTTGGTTGAGGTGGTAATAAAAGTTTGCACTTGGGAAATATTTAAAAAGTTGAGCTGTAAAAATTGCCTTAGAATTGAATACAGGCTACAAAAGGGAAATTTTCAAGAATAACCCTAGGGCTTTTGGCCTGAGTAGTTGAAAGGATGGAGTTGCTCTTACCAGGGATGGGAAAATATGGGACAAGAAGGCTGCGGTGATGTGATTAAAAATTCTGTTTAGGACACATTAAGTTTGAGATGCCTATTAGACATCTAAATAGAAATGTCAGGTAGACACATGAAAATGAGTCTGGGACTTCTGGTAAAGATGGCAGGGCAGGCAGACACGGCTCATCTCTTCATACAACTACATCAAAATTACAACTAAAATATAAAACAACCATCACACAGAACCATCAAAAACTGAGGTGAATGGAAGTCTGACAACTACAGAACTAAAGAAACCACATCCATCCAGATGGGTAGAAGGGGTGCAGATGCAGAATGGGTTGGTCCCTCACCCATGTGTGGTGGATAAAATTTGAGAGGGGTATCTGCTGGAGTGAGGAGTCCCAGATCTACACTAGGCTCCCCAGCTCAGGATTCCTGTGCCAGGAAGATAAGTCCCCACAATTTCTGGCTGCAAAAAATCAGTGGAGACTGACAGAGTGGGAGAAACTTTTGTAGCCCCAGACATTTCCTCATAAAGAACACACACAGATTCACCTACTCAGACTCACTCCCTCTGAGTTCCAGCACTGTGGTAGCAGCTTGAAAGGCACCAGTGGTACAAAGGGAGAAAATGAAGTGTCTGGCATCAGGGCAAGCAGAGGCCTTTGTCCCTTTTCTAAGCCCACCCTTCATAGAACCTGCAAGCTGGTGACATATCTGAGGCTCCATCAATTTGACTAACACTGTTTGACCTGCCTTGGAGATTGCCAGAGACCCCAGCCCACCCAAAAAAGGGCCCACCCAAGCTCCCTTTCAATATGAATGACTGGTCTTGGCTCATGCTTCATAACTTCCTAAATCCTATCAAGTGAGCAACAGCTGGCCTCAGTGAGCCCCAGGCCCCGGACTTACAGCAGCCAGCCTAGATTAACAGCTTGGCTTCACCTGGGAATCTCCAAGCCCAGAACAAATAGCAGCCATTTCAGATTGTTTTATAGCTCAGGCAGGGTGTTACCAGGCAAAACACAGGTGGGGGCCGACCTTAGCCTGCACCACCCGAGAATCCCAGGGACAATACATCCAGTGGACAGCTACAGACCACATCAGAGCACCACCTCCCTTCCTCTGCACAGCGGCTCCTCCACAGAGGGTGGAGGTTGGTGATCAGTGGTCACAGCCAATTTTTGCAGCTGACTGGCCTAGATAAATCTTTCCCATTGATCCACCAACAGCAACCAACACTCCACTACAAGAGGAGGATGTACTCAGTCCATATGAAGGATGTACCTCAACTACCCAGCTTGGGAGATAGGGGAGGTTACGCCACTGTACCCTTCTGGACACCTTCTACATTAGGCCACAGTACCAAGACACAGAGTCAAAGTAGCTCTACCTAATATATAGAAACAAACACAGGGATGCTGCCAAAACAAGGAGACAAAGAAACATGGCCCACATGAAAGAACAGATCAAACTCCAAAAAAAGAGCTAAACAAAATGGAGATAAGCAATCTATCAGATGCAGAGTTCAAAACACTGGTTATAAGGATACTCAAGGAAATTAGTGCAGATCTCAGCAGCAAAAGAAATACCCAGTCAGAAATGAAGGATACTCTAATTGAAATAAAGAACAATTTACAGGAAAACAACAGTAGAGTGGATAAAGCCAGAATCAAGTCAATAATATGGAACATAAGGATGCAAAAAAAAAAAACAGTCAAACAGAACAACAAGAAGAATAAAGATTCCAAAAAAATGAGGATAGTATAAGTAGCCTCTGGGACAACTTCAAGAAATCCAACATTTGCAGCATATGGGGGTACCAGAAGAAGAAGAGAAACAGCAAAAAATTGGAAAGCTATTTGAAAAAATAATGAAAGAAAACTTCCTGGATTTGGTAAAAGATAGGCATGCAAGTCCAGGAAGCACAGAGAGTCCCAGATAACATGGATGCTAAGAGGCCCACTCCAGGACACATCATAATTAAAATGCCAAATGTTAAAGATAAAGAGAGAATCTTAAAAGAAACAAGAGAAAAGAAGTTAGTTACCTACAAAGGAGTTCCCATAAGACTGTCAGCTGATATCTTAAAAGAAACTTTGTAGGCTAGAAAGGATGGGAAAGAAATATTCAAAATGATGGAAAGCAAGGGCCTACAGCCAAGATTGCTCTACCCCACAAAACTATCAATTATAATGGAAGGACAGATAAAGACCTTCCTAGACAAGAAAAAATGGAAGGAGTTCATCATCACCAAACCATTATTATATGAAATGTTAAAGGAACTTATTTAAGAAAAAGGTCAAAACTATCAACTATAAAATGGCAAAAATGCAAATTTATCAAAAATTGTATCTGAAAAACAAATAAGCAAACAAGAAAAACAGAGACAGAATCATGGATACAGAGAGCATTTTGATGGTTGCCCGATGATATGGAAGTATGAGGAAATGAGTAAAGAGGTGAGGAGATTAAGAAGTACAAATAGGTAGGTACAGTATAGCTATTGGGATGTAAATTGCAGTATAGAAAATGGAGTATCCAAGGAACTTATACACCTGGCCCATGGACATGAACAATGATGGGGGCATTGCCTGAGGGAATGGGGGATGCTAGATGGAGCGGGGCAACAGGGGAAAAATCAGGACAACTGTAATATCATAATCAATACAACATAATTTAAAAAATAAAATGGAAATCATATAGTAAAAAAATAAAAATCTTACAGTAAAAAAATAAAACTAAAAAAGAAAAAAGAAAATGAGTCTGGAATTTGGGGTAGAGGTGTGAGCTAGAGATATATATTTTAGAGTCATTATTATATAGATGGTATTAAAAAAAAACAAGAAGCTGCATGAAACTGCTGAGGGGAGGGTACAGAGAGAAAAAATGTCCAGGGCTTAAGGCCTGGTACATTGCAATGATAAGAGATCAAATGCATGAGGAGGAACCAGGAAAAGAGACAAGAATGAGTGGCCAGGATGGTAAGAGGCAACCCAAGATGGTGTGGTTCTTGGACGCCATGTTATGATGTTGTTTCCAGGGCAGAGAGAGCAATCAATTGTGTTTGCCAAATGCTATAGATCAGTAAGATGAGGGCTGAAACCTGATCATCAGGTTTAGCAATGTGGAAGTCACTGGTGACCTTGAATGTATGTACACGTAATGTGTATCACTTCTTAAGAATCTAAAATCAATTCTGAGGAACTGAAAAGTTGAATTTGTGGACCAAGCTATAGAGGGAACAATGCCAAGGAAAATATACCTTTGTGCTTAAGTGTCTAACTACCTTATCTAGGTATCCTGTTGCCTCTTTGCTAATCAAACCACAACAGCCTATTTCTGTTTCAATGATAAGGTTAGAAATGCAGTCAACACACCTTGGTCTTTGAGTCTCTATAAATTTTGAGTTTTTGTTTCCGTTGTCATTAAATGCTACCACAGTAACTGTGACATAGTAGAAAATTAATAAATATCAAATTAATATAGATATAGATAGATGTAGATATAGATAGATATAGATTTAAACATGAATGTTGTTGGGTAAGTAGGTATTAGCCAATAAATATTTTTTTCTCTTACTCTGTGTTAGTCTGAACCCTCCAAGAAGAAGACCCCAAGATGAACAAGCTCTGCAAGAGATTCATTAGGGGAAATGCCTTTGAGGGAAAGGTAGCAAGTGAGGCAAATGGGGTTAAAAGAGCCATTAGAACTTGGAGAAGATAGGAAAAGATGGCTAAATGCAGTTGCCTTAGACAGCAGTACAGTAAAAAAAAAAAATGGCAAAGCTGACATGGAGTCCTTAAGCCAAGGATACCCAACAGAGGAATCCTTGTCCATCCAGGAAAGGGCATGACTTATAATCCTGCCCCACTCGGTCGCTGCCTGGGGACAGCCCATAGGAAGCATGACCATGGAACCAGTGTGGTGAAGTTTTTCAGGGTGTAATTGCTGGTGTTGTTCAGTTATGCTACAATTTTCACAGCCACCTCACCTCTCATGTCTATTTGTAGCTTTTTGTTCAATATTGTATATAAATGAGTGAATTCAAATGAAAATACCAAAGGAAATCTGAACAACCATCTTTTTCAGAATCTCCAGTCAACTACCTGAATATCCATAATGCTTCTTAGTTAAATAAGTCAACCAGTGGCAACAAACTGTAGTTTAGGTAACTTAGAATTGTTAGAAGATTAATGTTTTATCATAAAAGCCTAACACATTATTGCTATCCCATAAAATGATTCCATATCTTTTAATAGACAAGCTAAATAAAAAAGACAAAGGATACTCTCTCTGTTCTGCTTCCCCTTTATCCTGTTAGTTGCTAACCCTGAATCAGCCCAGGCCCCAGCTTCCTTCCTTCTCTTCCATTTTAGTTCACTCCCCACAAAATTCTTGTCAAGATTACTCCTTAGGTTGTTAACTTCTACCCCAGAAAGTCAAACAAAGCCACTTGCTCGCAATCTATTTTTCAAAGGAACCCTTGCATCCATGAATGCACACTTGTGTTTTTATAAAAATGTGACTCAACGACCATGTACTAAGAACATACTTTTTGCAAAGGAGTCTATTGGTGAGTCAAAAGTTAGTCATTTTTAATAAAGGAAAGTCTGAAAGAAAACATCTGGCTTGTTCTTCTCAGTACTGTGTGCTAAGATTTTTGTAATATAATGTATTCATTTTCTGAAAAAGAAAACTGAGTCATGAGATAATTATTTTATTTATTTTTTTACACTTTTTTTGTGACACAAAAGTCAGAAATCTTATATTAAACTTTCTTACCCTGCCCCACACTCAATCACTTACCTTAAATTGCACGACTACAGGCTGAGCACATCAGTACCTAAGAATCACATTGTGAGTGCATGAGAGGATAACTAACTGCTTTTGAACCTGAATGTTGATTCTTCAATGGTCTGTCCTATTAGACATACTATTACACTTGAATGAAGCAATTTCTTTTCAGTGTTGCAGAGAAAAAAAGTAATAGCTATGGGGCAGATTTTCCTGTCTCTTAGTATATAGTTAATTGAACAAGAACTGCTGTTTTTAATTTACCAGTAACCACGTTAGCCCTCAGTTTTATCATTCTCCCCAGTAATGTTTATGTACTTAGATTTTAAAGTAGGCAGGGGAAAGAGGATCACAATAGAGAGGAAAACTGAGTTTTCCTTTTTCTTCCCCAGGGTAAAGGAAGGGATTAATAGCTATATAGTAATAGATTTTATAATTGTACATTTTTTTAGGATGGAAAACTCAACTGCCCCATCCATGTAGCACATCTTCTACTATTTCTAAAGACAAAACAAAAACTCTACAGAAGTTTATTCACCTTACTTAAAGCATTTATTTACTGCGAGCTTGAATTATTCCATGCTAAGAAGTTGAGCAATTTAATGGAGTTAAAACAATTTCCACAGGTCTCCAAAGGACCATTCCTATTTTGGAGCCTCAAGGTTGGTCATTGACTCAGAGTCTTAGGAAGGTCCAGAAGATGTGTCACCTACTATTTTGTTCAATACAGAAGTGGTCAAAACTCAGCCTGAAGACAGTAATGAACCTGTATGTGCAGCCCTCTGCAAAAGGGAAAAGTGGCTATTCTAACTTGTGGTGACTGGATATAATACTGTGTTCTCTAAAAGATTTGATATGAAACTACTACACTTAGATTTATGATGACTGGAAATACCTGTCAACTTTATTTTGTATAATAAATTACAATTTTTTAAAGTGTGGTTGTGGTCAGTAATATTGAATGCTGGTTCCCACCCTTTTTAGGTCTGGCCACACTTGCTGGAATCCTATGGACAGAGATAAACCAAGATTTTCTGTATAGATGAAAATCCATAAAATGTTCGACCTAGTTCAAAAAGAGGTCAGAAAAAGAGATTATGCAAGTTTTGTTCCAAAAGTTTCTTTCCTTATTTTTTTAATTTTTAATTTTTTATTTTAGTTTATTCAGTACAGTTTCTATCCTTTATTCCCATTCCAGCCCACCCACCCATCCCTCCCCTCTTCCCTCCTATTTCCAACCCCCCTAGTTTTGTCCATGTGTCCTCTATATTTGTTCCTGTAAACCCTTCCCTTCTCCCCTAAAATTCCCCTGGAATTCCCTCCCCTCTCCCCTCTGGTCACTGACTACCTCTCCTCTATTTCAGCGTCTTTTGTTATATTTTACTTGTTTCTTTGTTTTGTTGTTTAGGTTCCTGTTAAAGGTGAGATCATATGGTATTTGTCTTTCAATGCCTGGCTTATTTCGCTTAGCATAATGCTTTCCAGCTCCATCCATGCTGTTGCAAAGGGTATGAGCTCCTTCTTTCTTTCGGCTGCATAGTATTTCATTGTGTAAATGTTCCTTATTTTTTTTCAATGATTCTTAGTACCTTAAAAGTTATTGTTTGTTTGCTTTTTTAAAAAATACACATGAGTACTTTGGGCAGCTTCTCCACCAACTTTCCAGGCTGCAACAATAATGGTTATCTTATGCTTTACTCAAGATCTTATATCCCAGACTTAAAAAACCTGAAAGTATGTCTTTTTATTTATTCATGTAATAAATTATTTGGGCCCACACTGAGTTCTGTGGGGAAGGCTGCAGCTGACACAGATCCGGAGTCTCCCAGGGCAGGGGCACAGGGCCCCACGCTGTGCAGGACACTCCTGGGTGCTGGTTTCAGCTTGGCTTCCTCTTATGTTTGTTTAATCCTCACATTGTTAGCAGAGCAGAGAAAGCAAGGACAGGGGAGGGCTGCCTTTGCCACTTCTTCCCCCCACCCATTTTTTAGAATCAAGTAAATTTTTCCTAGAAATCTTCCAGAGCTTTCCACTATTTTTTCACTAGCTAGATTTTGGCTCTAAGACCATTGCTAAAACTATTACTAATAAAAGAATGGGATTTCTGTGTTTGGCTTAGACTATTTCAGATCAAGTGGATGTTGAGAAATCAACTGTAAGAGCTATAGCAGGCAGGTAAACAAGTCACAAATTGCAAGATTGAAATTGTTGTATCATAAAGAGACAAACTGTGTTTTGGGTGTTAAACCTAAAGAACTTATTTCCAGCTGGGGATTAAAAAAAACTGACTTCTGGAGTGGAATACTGGAATTATACAGAAGATAAAAAAGAGCATTTTAATTTGCCAGTCAAAAAAAAGAAAAATAATGGGACATATATAAAGTTACCAGGTACATTTGGCTGAAGTAAAGATATCTGAAGGTATAGCAGTTAGCTTTTGCTATTACAATAAGCCCACATCTCAGAGGTTTGCAGTAGTTCCCATTTCTCCATGGTTTTACTTTCCATGATTTCAGTTACCTGTGTCCAACTGTGGTCCAAAAATATTAAATGAAAAACTCTAGAAATAAACAATTCATAAGTTTTAAATTGTGCACTATGTTGAGTAAAATGATGAAATTTCATGCAGTCCTGCTCCATCCACTGGGACATGAGTCACCCCTTTGTCTCCCTGCCCTATACACTCCTCACCTGTTATTTACTCACTCAGTAGCCACCATGATCACTAGATCGACCATCCTGGCATCACTGTGTTCATGTTCAAGGAACACTTAATATACTTCATAATGACCACAAAGCACCAGAGTAGTGATACTGGCCATTTGGATATGCCCAAGAAAAGTCATGAAGTACTTCCTTTAAGTGAAAAGGTAAAAGTTATCAACTTAATAAGAGAAGAAAAAAAGTTTATGCTGATGTTTCTAAGATCTATGGTAAGAATGAAATTCTGTCTGTGAAATTGTAAAGAAGTAAAAAGAAATTTGTTCCAGTTTTGTTGTCACATTTCTAACTGCAAAAATTATGGCCACAATGAATGATAAGTACCTAGTTAAGAAGGAAAAAACATTAAATTTGTGGGTAGAAGTGAATTAGAAATGTGTTCTGACTGATGGCAATGTGTTGCACCAGAAAGCACTGAACCCATATATCAGTGACACCAAGCCATACACTGGAAGTAAGGCACAGTTCCAA
Organism: Trachops cirrhosus; assembly: GCA_028533065.1. Taxonomy (NCBI): domain Eukaryota; kingdom Metazoa; phylum Chordata; class Mammalia; order Chiroptera; family Phyllostomidae; genus Trachops; species Trachops cirrhosus. The sequence goes on from CM052542.1 coordinate 76,876,573, forward strand.
TAAGATATTTTGAGAGAAAGAGAGAAAACATTCATATAACTATTATTACAATATATTGTTATAATCATTCTATTTTATTTTTAGTTATTGTTGTTAATCTGTTACTGTGCCTACATTGTATGCTAAGTTTTAGCACAGGTATGTATGTGTAGGAAAAACATAGTATCTATAGATTTTGGTACTATCCAGTTTCAGGTCTCCACTGGGGTTCCTGGAAAGTATCCTCTGTGGATAAGAGGCAACTACTGTAACCACAACTATTGTTGTCCTGCTCAAAAATCTGCCAACCATCTGTAGCTCTGTTTGACCCTGTTCTAAGTGTCTTCTTATTTGGGGCATCAGGCTAGAGGAGCAGCCTCTAGCTATGATAATGCTCCTCTTATAGCAGAAAGCAGAAACCCAAACCTATGGAGAAGTTTCTAGGGGCTCAGTGGTCTGGGGAATATTGAGGTATTCCTTCAGAGATGAATCCAAAGTTGCATCATCTTGTGCCTCCTACCACTAAGAATGAGGCATAAAGGCTGGTAGGACTCTGGACTCAGGAGGGAGCATGTGTCATATGTAAGTGTGCTATTCTATGCAGTTTACCAAGTTATCATTAAGCTAGCTAGTTTTGCAAGGTGTCAAGAGCAAGAGAAGGATCTACAACAGGTCCAGGCCACTACATAAACTGCTCTACAACTTGAGTGCTTTGATCTAGAAGATCAGAAGGTGAGTGAAGTATCTGATGCCAGATGAGGTCTTTGAAAACTTTGATAGGAGTATCACTATGCAGACTTCTGAAATTTGGATGCATAGCTGTTCCCTCTTTTGAAAACTAACTACTGTTCTCCTCATGAAAATCATCTCCTTGTTTGCTGCTGGTAAAGAATAAATATTCAACCATAGAAACCAAATTACTACCAGTCAGACTGCAACTGCCTCCACAGAACAATGGCTTTTCCTTCTCCCTTTCCAATCTTGTGCAAATTGTTCCCACTGGCAAATTCTAACCCGGAGCAATATGGCATAAGAGATGGGAGAAATGTAATCCCTGGCTTCTCTGCAATCCACAGGCCCTAGAAGAGGTGTCAGTGATGCCAAGTTGGCAAAGAAAAATGAGATTGGAAAGAGAGACTAGGACTCATTCATGGAGGGCCTCAAATGCTATATTAAGAAAAGAGGTAATAGAGAGTTATTTAAAGTTTTAGGTAGAAGAGTGGCATGGTCAAGGATTAACTCCAAAGTTCTTTCAAGTGCTCTATAGATACAAAAGTCACAGGTGGACCCAACAGAATCATAACATTTACTCCTTAACTGTTTTCCTTTGTGCCTGGTAATGAAATATATCCTTTTGCTTAATCTTCATATTTAAATCCTTTTAATCCTTCATCTAGTATCCTTGCAAGGTAGATTGTAACATCTCTATTTTTTAGGTAAGAAAACTGAAATTCAGAGAGATTAAGGAACTTGCTTAACTTCCTCCAGTTAAGAAGGTGTAGGACCTGGTACCTAAGCAGGTTTTCCCTATTCCATCCTCCAAACACTTTCACTTTTATTAAACTGTCTCTCCCTATGAACTAAGACACAGAGACAGGGTGCCCTACAGCCAAAGAAAGTCCAGGTAATACACAACTCTGAGGGGCTGAAATCTCTTTGCACTCAATTGTTTATTTATTCCTCCATTCAACAAATAACTAGGAGCTAAAAGTTAGGCAATTTTGAGGAGATTTGAAAGGCACTCTTAGCATGCTTTAAACTGTGGTTCTTTAGACGTTGTATTTAACTTGGGTTTAGGTGAAGTAAACTCAATCACAATTGCTTCCAAGAAGGAAAACTATGGCTGTTTTACATCTGTGTCTAGCACATAGTAATTGCTCAATAAAGATTTAATAGGAAATGTGATGACTGAGTGGCAGGCTGATAGGATGAGAAGAACCACACAGAATTTACCTCTACTGTGGCAGTAAGAATCAGCTGGTAGCCTTTCTCTTGCTGATGGGACTGGTCTTTTGAACCTGCAGCATGAGCTCTCCCTCACACACTCTCCAGTTTGACAGCTAATCGCCTAATAGCTCTTTCTGCCTCAGTCTCACTTCTTGCTAACCCCTTGCCACAAGGTTAAGTGTCTAAAACAGACACCTCATTTGCTATGCTATTCTGCTAATGACAAACCACCAAAGACCCTCCACTTGACTCCAAAGTTTAGCATAACATCTAAGGCCCCTTGGAGAGTCTATCTTCAGATAACCCTTGAGCTTTCTTGCCATCATTTATCACCAGCCCTTCCCTCACCCCCATTCCAATCCCCTGGACCCTACACTCCATCCATAAACAACACTATTTGCAATTTCTCAAATACTCTGGCCCCTCTTCCATGGCTCCACTGTAACTCCAACTCCTCAAGATACAGCAGCTCAAAAGTTGTCTTGACTGTCACACCTCATGCAGAGCTAGTCACACCTTCTGGTGAGATCAATGGCACTTTGTTTATAGCTCTTCTGTAGCTCTTCCCATAGTATTCTGATGACATATTTCCATGTCTAGCTCTTCTCAGACTAGCGAAAGCTCAGAAATGAGGCTTTTTGTCTTTGCCTACAGAGGTGGCCAGCAGATCACAGATGTTCGCAAATGGTGGTCGGATGAATAAGCCTACATAGTGAGCGATGAAGATGCTTTCACTCGGTCACGAGGTTTTGATCCAGTCTTCTTTGACTGGGTGTTCATTCTGGTTACAGAAGTTTCCATGGTCCTGTGTCTACCATGGCCAGCAAACGAGAAACTTCCCATGAATGCTGGATGGTGAATAGGTCATGTCTTTGCAGTCACAAAACTGTCCTCCCTGGGTAAACATAACCTGGGATTATGTGTCTGTGACCAGGGAAGGCCCAGGAGATTGTCCACTGAAAGACTGAGGGGTTTAATTCTGAGATGCTAGCCTTTGGATCAGCCTGACCCACTTTCACCCTGGCTCGGTTCTGATTTGTTTGCCTTGTAGTGCAGGCTGCTGTATGAAAAGTGAAAACACACACTTGATTTTGTAAAGCTAATGCTTGTGTGTATTTCATCAAGGCATTTTCTCAAAAAGGGGCAGATGTAAATTTTTTTTAAGGTTTGGTAATGTGGAGGATATGACCAGACATGCTCCCTTGCAGCTGAAAAATATTCCCTTCCCCTTTGCAGCAAGTATGAGGATGACAGCAAACTTTCATCTGTTCTGACAAGATAATGCAGACATTTTCCTCAGGGAGAAGCAATTGATCATTTGGTTCTGCTCAGGAACAACATGGAGTATATAAAAGCACTCACAGGACTTCATTCTTTGTAGCTCCCTCCTTTGAAAACATGTGAGAACACACAGGATCTTCTTCATTACACAAGGCGCCCACTTGTGATTTTTATTTTAAAGGCTCTTGAGTACTGGGAGCTATGACAGGAGGCCATTTCTGCTCCATAATGCAGACCAAGAGAGCTATTCCCAGCCCCCAAACATGCCCCTCACCTGATGACTTTGGTCAACATTCATCTCACCTCTCTCTGAATTCTTAAAAGCTCTTTATGCCTGAAGCTTTCTGCAGAACATTTATTAGAGATTGCATTGTGTCATGTGCTCTCCTCTCATGTTTTGTACTGTTTCAGGTAGATTTAAAACTTCTGAAGGACAGGGGACCTACCATCTGTTTCTTTGGTAATCCCTAGAGTGCCTGAGTATATAAATCACGCTCAATAAATATTTTGATTGATGTATTTCCCAAAAATAGGGTGTAAAAAGGATATGTGAGAGAAGATTAATCACGTCATGTCACTTTTCAGGCAACTTCATGAGAAGCCATCATCAATTTATAACTGAACATTATTTCTTTTTGTAATCTGGATAACAAACAATTCTTTATAACCAATGATACATACAGCCTGCAGCTGGTTCCATAGCTTGTGCTAACATAGGATGGTTTTAAGTAACAGGATTAAAATAGTATCACATTCTTGAGCCTAACCAAGATATGTCTACCTGGGGAAGTCTGTGTGTCATTCTGTTGTCAGACCTTAAAAGTGATAACTGAGAGCTGTGGAGACCCATGTGAAGGCATTTCAAAGGGTAATGTAATTGGATTCATTTTCGGAAAATCAGTGGACATACTAGAATTACTTATTTAGACTACAGAAAGGTTGACAAAAATACGATCAAAGTTTATATAATATTACCCTTTTGAAATAAATTTCCTTTTGTAAAAAAAGTTTACAAAATAATGAAGATAAACTGCATATTTAATATGCATGAACTGTATATTAAATCTTATAATTCTACCACTGATAGAGACTCAGCAAAAAACAGACTTGAAGAACTAGTTAGTGATCATATGATTAAAAATACAAATATATCTTAGAAGGACAGGAGTCAATTAATGGTACACAGAGCCACAATATATTATTAAAGAAATCAGGAATATTTGGGATTCTTGTTCTGAAGGGCACTTTACCACACCTTCTTGCAAAAATGTTACTTGATAGATAGCCTTAGCCTTATCAGACACACAATACTGAGGGGATGGGGGAATTGGGCTTCCCTATTATTATATGTCTTTAATGCTTATCTCTAGTCTGAAATTATTTTTCCTTTCCTTAGATTCCTACAGACTTTTATCTATATGAATAATATAATCTGTATACTTTCTGCCTTTTATTACAAATATGTGCATGTCATTTATCCTACTAGGTTTAGGGGTCCTTAACTAATGACAGAAATAATGATAAGGATGATAATGATGATAATAACAGCTAACATTTACTATGTCCTTACTATGTGCCATGCTTTACTGGGCTTCATTGATTTATATTCATTTAATCATATTGCATATTCATCTTCACATGTTTATTAGGCATAATAGCACTTGGAATAAAATTATCAATGAAATCAACAAATGGTCAGTAATCTCAATGTTTTCTTTTCCCCTTGAGTAACATGGGAACATGGGCAGATTAAGATCCAAATGCATGACTGTTTTTTCTCTCCCTTTTAATTTTTTAGAAGCTTCTTCTACTAGGCAAGAAAGTCACATCTTCTGATGACATATTTACTTGCAGTCTCTAGTGCAATGGTACCTGCCTAATATGTCCTCAGAAAATGCCCTTTGACTTTTATATACTCCACAGTACCAATTAAGCAATGATTATAGATTGGGGACATCACTGTGGGTCATATGTAAGCAACATGATACTAAATTTGCAATGGAATCTATACTCAGTGTCCCATGAATCTCATCAAAATAAAAAGCTTCTGCCCGACTAAAGAAAACAACATTAAAATGAAAAGAGAACCAACTGTATGGGAAAACATATTTGCCAATGATACCTCAGACAAGGGTTTAATCTCCAAGATATATAAAGAACTTACATGACTCCACTCGAAGAAGATAAGAAACCCAATTAAAAAATGGGCAAAGGACTTGAATAGGCATTTCTCCGAGGAGGACACGCAGAGGATCCAGAAACACATGAAAAGATGCTCAATATCACTAGCTATCAGAGAGATGCAAATTAAAACCACAATGAGGTACCACCTCACACCAGTCAGAATGGCCATCACAAACAAAACAACAGAAAACAAGTGTTGGAGAGGTTGTGGAGAAAAAGGGACCCTAGTGCACTGTTGGTGGGATTGCAGATTGGTGCAACCACTATGGAAAACAGTATGGAACTTCCTCAGAAAACTAAAAATGGAACTGTCTTTTGACCTGGCAATTTCACTGCCAGGATTATATCCTAAGAACACTGAAACACCAATCCAAAATAACCTATGTGCCCCAATGTTAATAGAAGCACAATTTGTAATAGCCAAGTACTGGAAGAAACCCAAGTGCCCATCAGTAAATAAATGACTTAAAAAACTATGGTACATTTACATAATGGAATTCTACACAGCAGAAAGAAAGAAGGAGTTCCTATCCTTTGCATCAGCATTGATGGAACTGGAGAGCATTATGCTAAGTGAAATAAACCAGGTGATGAAAGACAAATACCATATGATCTCACTTTTAACTGGAACCTAATCAACAAAATAAACATGCAAGCAAAATATAACTGAAGACACTGAAATTAAGAACAAACTGACAGTAACCAGAGGGGAGAGTGGAGGGGATAACAGGTGGGGGGAAGGGTGAAGGGTTTACAGGAACAACTGTAAAGGACATGTGGACAAAAACAAGGGGGGGTGGAAACAGAAGAGGGAGGTGGGGATGGCTGGGGTGGTGGGGAAGGGTGGGGGGAAAAGGCAGAAAACTGTACTTGAACAATAAAATTCAAAAGTATTTAATAAGAAAATTAAAGCAGTTGCTTAAACAAACAAAAATATACAATGTCCCATGAAGATAATATAGTATAGAATATATGTGTATATATGTATGATATTAAATATATATGTATATATGATATAAACCTATACATAACTTTTAATCCTAGGAGAGAATTACTCCATCTGTCCCATAAATTCATTGATTCCAATATTTCAACAAAAAAGATTATATTTTCTATCCTTTCTCTTTAATAAGATGTAAAAAATATATAGAAATCTATCTATCTATCTATCTATCTATCTATCTATCTATCTCTCACATATTCCTGATAAGCTCTGCAATGATTTTGAGAGGTCCCTGTATGTTTCTAACTAGTTTGTCTACATCTAAGACAGTGAGTGGGCTCTAAAATGTGTCAGTTTGAAAACTTTGGAAACTATGAAAATAGTCAAACAGAAACTGCAAGTGTTATTCTAAAGCTCTAAAAAAACTTAAAAATAAATTGCAAACATCCTTAAGAAACTCCCACTCTTTAGAAAATTATTAACTTGTGAGTAATGTGAAGATTCCCAGTTATATTTCCATGGTCTTAATTGTTTCCTCTTTAATTAGAGTGAGCCCATCTCATATTTTTTGTGGACTCCCCAAAACATAAAATAACACAACTGAAATAATTCTTCTTGTTACTCCCCTTTCTATACTACCCCTCATCCCTTCTAGCACCAATTTGGAATTTTCCTGGAGTTACAATCTTCTAAGGGAATTTGCCCTGGGCCAGTGAAGGTCGGGAGGAAAGGGCAAGGGGAGTATAAGAGTAGGGAGCAATGGCAACTTTGAGGTCCCTCACTATCCTGAACAGTTCTGAAGTGGCCTGTCTTTGTAACAATCTATGAAATTTGTCACAAAGCAGAAGATGAATCCTGTAGAGTTTTTTTTTTTTTTTTTTCCCTATTAAGGGAATCTTAGATCCTGGCTCTTAGAATTTGCTAAGTTTCTTTTCCGTGATGGGCAATAAGTCAAGATGGCTGAATTCCCAAGCTTTCTGGAACTATGTGAAAGTTCTCAGCCCCTACCCAAGTCTTTTTCCCTGCCAAGTGGTATGATAAAACTTGTGAGAACAGGTTTTCCTTGTGAGGTAGCTAATGCTTCTGCATTCATTTCTGGCAGAAAAACAAAATAAAAAAGAATTTGGGAGAAGCTTCACAGAGCATCATAAAGAGGTTGATATAAATTGGTTTTAGGAGTTTAATGATTGTTCAAGAGAATGTGATTTTTGTTTGACCTTTATCCAAGCAGTTTCTCCCCATTATAGCACTCATAATTAGCCCTGCTTAACCAGCCATGACCCAGGTAAGGCACTTGAATGAATTATAAGACTTTTACCAATTAAACACGATCAACAGGCTGCCTAACAGGTCTTTCTCAACCACAAAACTCCACAATAATAGAACTGGCCTTACAACTGTGTAAGTATGTGAAAGTTCAAAGGCCTTTTACATGAGTTACCACTTTTTTGTTGTTGTTTTCTCTTTTAATCCCAGGAGAGAATTGTTCCATTTGTTCCATAAATTCATTGACTCCAGTATTTCATTACAAGCTCTTATTTTCCAGCCTTTCTCTTTAGTAAGATATAGAATCAAAAGAGAAATGTGTAGACTTGGCTTTCCTTTGGAAATGAAGAAAAAAAATAGCTGCTTCCCTCTGTAGGAGGCTGAGGACTCAAGTGACTGGCCCCTGGTGGTGTCACCATGATCAGTCTGAGCCTTTGCTTACCCCTCCACTTAGACCCAAGGAGCAGCCATGGGGACTATCAGCCACTTCTTGAAGCTGGGCTCCCCACACTGTTCTCTGCTGTGAAAAGCCCACAGCTGTTAACTACACACTTGGTGGAGAATCCAAGCAGGCTCAAGGTCACCAACCAATGTAGACTTTTAAAATACTTTACTGGTTATCCCACTGAATGTTTAAAACAATACTTTGGAATGGATATTATTCATTGTTACTTTTTAGATGAAAAATCAGAATTTTAGCGAGATTAAGTAATTTACATGAAGTCAGGTAGAACTTGAATTGAACCCATGTCTTTTGATTCATTGGAGTCAATTCACCACATCCTTGATATTCAAAGCATGTTCTGCAGACCAGAAGCATCAGCATCCCCTGAAAACATGTTAGAAATGCAATTTTAGGCACTTCCAGACCTACTGAATCTGCATTTTATCCAGATCCCAAGTAACGTGCATGTACCTTGAAGCATGAGAAATAGTGATCTACAACAAAACTCATTCCAGCCAAGCGAAAATTCAGTTGAGTCCCCACATGCAGAGATGGATGCATCCATAGGAGGAACATTATGGCAAGCTCACTCCAATCTTGTATTATTCATCTGCATAAAATTTAAGTTTCTCCGGCTCTTCCAAATCTGGAGAAACAGAATCTCAGCCTCCATGGGTCACATAGACCTGTTCTCAGTGCCTCTTTGGGTGTAAGCTTTATTTTCATGAGAAATTTTTTGAAGCTTCCTAATGGAAGGGGGTCATCACTCCTGTTAATACTGGAGTTCTACCTGATGTGGCTTGTGAGAAAGTACATTTAGCTTGAATACTACTGTAGATACTCATAGATAAGCAATACTGATTTTTTGCTTGAACAAAAGATAACTTGTTGCAGGGGATGAGGAAGCATTGGGAAGGAGAAAACTATTAAAAACCCCAGGAGAATATGGAGAAATGCTGCCTCTGACTTCAATCCCCTGCCCACTAAGCATCCCCTGCGAGGAGGGTTGAGTAGGCCACTCAGAGCCTGTCTTTAATATATTATTATTCAAATAAAAACAATTCTGGATTCTTTTTATCTTCCATCCTTCCCAATTTCCCATAAGGGTGGTCAGGAAACCAAATGGCATGATTTCAAAGATTGGGAAAGTCCAGTTATCCTAAATGTAACTCACACTCCTTCCTCCATCTGCCCTGCAATGCTAGGAATGTCATTAATCACTATTTCTGCTCCAGTGATTCTCATTCATGTTCTAGAAACCTGAAGCAGTAAAAAGCCAGGTCCTACTGCATATAGGTGATGCCTTTGGTAAAAGATTACATTCCTGAAGCTTCACCTGTTTGGTGTGAACATTGAGACTTAGTAATCCAGACCCTTCATGATAAAATGATTCCTGTTTCTATCTTCCATCTTGAATCCTGTGGGTCTAAGTGAAACCTGGCCTTGTACACAGATGTGATTCTTCTCTTTTTGCACAGGCTGCCACGTTGGGGACTCACAGCATGATTCAGGCAGCTTATATAACTGTCTATTGTTAGAAGACAAGTGTGTGGTAATTGTAATGTTGTCTTTCTCATCTTTGTTTAATTTGACCAACTGTACATTATTTCACTTTTTCTGTTCTGGAACAAACATAGTACCTCTAACCACAGTCTGTCTAGACTCTAGTCCAACTTGGCTTCCAAGAAACCAAATCAAATGTTCTATTCCAATGTTCAAAACTCATTTCACCCCTTGGATTCTCCATTATGTATCTCTAGATGTTCCCAATCTTCTATGTTGATCTGAACTCTCTCTTCTGGCTTTCAATTTCTAGTTCTGCTTCTGGGACCAGTGGCCCCAGAATCTCCACAACAATAATCATTGTGTTCCAGCAATTCTCTCCTCTGAACAACATCTTTGTGTTGGAAAACTGACATCCAATCAAAAAAACATCTGTTGAGGTAAGGAGTTTATTATGCAATCAAGGTGGAACAATTGGTAGTTTTTGAACAAGAGCCGTATGATTTTTATCTATATTTTTAGAAAGCTTGCCCTTGAAATAGTGTGTACAAAAGAACAGAAGAGATGATTAGAGAAGCAGGTTTCAACCTCTTTCTCCCTATTCATGATGTTGAGATTTAATGGAAATTATCAAGTCAATAGTAAACATAAAGGATTAGATAAATGAGTGCATAAGAATAGTTTTTTGAAAAACACCAGACCATACTCACATACACATATACACAAATAACCTAGAAATAAATGGTCCCTTGAGGCCTATTTTGATTATCTATTGCTGTGCGTGGAAAAAAAAAAGATCACTGCAATATTTTTGGGCTTATAAAGATAAGGTGATTTATTATTTCTCACAATTCAGAAAGTTCTTTTTTGCATGATGTTGGCTGGGGTGTATAAGAGCTGGAAGGTTTAAAAGGGCTCCAGTCACATGGCTGATATTTAGTTGGTGCTGGTGGCTGTCTAGGAGCTCAGCTAGGCTCTTAGCAGAGAGCTTCAGTTCTCCTTCATATGAACCTGTTTTCTTGGGCTTCCTAATTATACGGTGGTTGGATTCTAAGAAGGAGCCTTCCAAAAAATAAAGGCAAGAGTTTTAGATCTTTTAAGACTTTGCTTTAGAGAGTGCACAGTGTAATTTGGCAGCATTATACTAGTCAAAAGAGGTCACTTGGCAAGCCTAGATCCCAGGTGGGTGGAGAAGGCAATAGGCTCCACCTGTTTAATAGAGAGTGGGAAGATCATAGTGCAAAAGAGCTGTAGAATGAGAATATTGTTGCAGACACCTTGAACACATAATTTACCACAGGTTTTTTTAAAGTCCCCTTGCATGGCACTTGAACTATTTTAAATGACAGGGAACAGATTATGATATCATTTAAAGAAAATAGAGGCTGGCATGCCTGAGATTTTGATAGCTCTCCTATTATAGATGTACATTTATATTAATGGATCAATACAGTCCTAATCAATGTATTGGGTGAAGAAAGGCCAGAGTTTGTTTTCACTACTTGAGTAAAAATATCAGTTGGCATTGCCAACTAATGGAGTATCCCAAGTGTATTACCCTATAGCAATACATTTTGTGTCCTCTCTGATGCTAGCACTAGATAGATATGGTGGGCTGCACAAGAAGAGAAGTACAAGTCCCTGTCCTTCAACCTTTGCCCCTATGTCTTGCAAAATTAGATTTATGCTTGAAATGAGAATCTCAGGATAGAGCTCCTCAAAGTCTACTTAATCACATTCTTCTAAGAGTCCTGGAAAATTTGTGTAATGAATGAAGAGCTTAATGGGAGCAAACTAAGAAATCATGGCTTGAGTTTCTACAATACTTTTAAAAGGAATGGTTCTAGAGTGAGGTACAACCCACTTCTTCTGGGAGAGTGAGTCATAAGGGTGTGATCAAATTAAAACTGGAGTCTATCTGGAGAGTGGGGGGGCACATTTCTCAGATGGAGATGGTAGAATCTTGACGGTGTTATTCATGCCTCTCATACCCAATTTCCTGTCCTCGTGTTTCACAGTTGAATGTAGGATTAGATTTGTTGGACCTGACTCTGGACAGAAAACACCTTTCCAAACATCTTATTACAATGAATTCTGGCAAGAGAAGACCTGGATACAATGGAAAACAGTCTGGAGGCCTTACTGGAGTAAGAGTCAATAATGTGATTTGTCTGCTGACATAATGTAAAATTTATTTATTTTTTAAATAAAAAAAGTACTTAATTATCCAAGCATCTTATAGTAAGCTTTCTTTCAAGATAAGGAAATGTTCAATGTCTCCAGATTCTTAGATAGGACTTATAACTTACATAGATTGTGACAATGATGAAGTCTGGTCTCTTAATTTTCTTTACATGGAGCATCTAAACAAGCTTTCTACTCAGAGTGAATGGTCATCCTGGGTGGAGGGGTTCTTGATCAGAAGTAGCAAACACATAGTAGACATTCAGCCATTGTTGTTGAGTAGGTAACTGAATGATTGAGATAGATGTGACAGGCAAGTTAATTGGATTCTCCAAGTCTCCCCACCTGCCCTCAACTCCCACCTTACACACACATACCTACCATTTGAGATGGCTTCAAGAATCCAAGAGACTATAAACTGCTCCAGATTCCAAGGTATTTTAGACCAAAAGCTTAGTAAATATTTCCTAAATCAAAATCACACAGGCTGTGTTCATTCAGCCTACTACTTTGGAACAGTTGCTTTCTGTAGCAAGACACTCAGCAGTTGTAAGTAAGAAATAGGGCTCAAGTGGAAAATATTTGTAAAGGGAACAACAGCAAATGGTGTTGTGTTTGCCAATGACATCTTAGAGAACCAGAGGGTATTAAAAGAGGGAAAACAAAGAGGCTTAATATTATAATATGCTTTTCTTTCAAGCACACACATACAACAAAAATAAGGCAAGCCCCTTTCAGGGGAAACATTTCTGGCAGAAATAATTACTCTATACTTATTGCTGCTGGAGTTATGGCCCAACAGGGGAGTAGAAGGTACAAGGCAATGAAGTAGAGCTTCGAGGGGGGTACCAACAGGCATTGAGCAATTTACAAAGGCTAAATGTTCTACCTGAAAAGAAGAGTGTATATTTTAAAATATCACATTTAATTAACACTTGAAGAGAGAAACCTAATGGCTCACACCAGTGATTCCAGGCAGCTTTTGTATGAAACAGATGAAGGGGAAAAAACCTGATTAGGCACTGGCCTTAAGCACAGTTTCCTTGGATTTCCTTTTTCTTCTTTACTGTATAATAACATGGATGAAAATTAGTTCTGACAGCTAATCAGAGTGAGTGGCCCTTTCTTTTCCTGGAGTGGTTAACAAGTACTACGCATTGTGCCAACACACCATACAGCTGAATGGATGTAGGAAGGAAAGAACTGATTACTTATTTCATGACAGGCAGCTCTGTACCTCCCTTCAGCTGAATTAAAAGGATCCTGTGGTACTAAGGTCTGTTATGTGTCTGAGGGCAGCCTCTTGGAATGTCAGAATCCAGCTCTGCAAATATGATGACTTCTCTTCCTCCCATAAGTACTGATGTGCCTCCCTTGCCCTCCAGTCCCTATCTAATGCCTCCCACTCATAATTACTTCTACTTTTCATGTGCATTGGAAATCTGGGCTATAAAGATGGAGTGTGGAACTAAATTTAGGCTGTTGAATAATAAAGCAGGAAGTAGCTAAAGACAGAAAAACAAAATCAAACCCAACTCTTTTATAGAGAATTGCTTGGGACCTGGGGGTTGGCTCAGGACAGGACAAGTATTTGTGTATAATGGGCAGATATGAGTTAAGATCATTCCAGGTGAGCAGGTAGGTGCTTCCTTCCACAAGGGGTGTCCTTTACTTGGTTGGAGTGAGTTTGTTTGCCTCAGCAAGAGGGGTTTTTTTCTAGTTTGAAATGCAAGAAAGAATGATCACTGCTAAAAGAGCTGTGATGGGATGGAATGCATGCAAAGATCTTTAAGACTCTCCCTAAGAAGGCTGTGCAAAGGGGTACAATAATTGCCCTGCCAATTAAAAATAATAGCAACAGCCAAAGTGGCCAAAGGATAGTATTTGGGCCAAACACAGCCCACAGGATTCCAAAACTTGCCCTAGAGCTGAGTCTCACTTGAAATCCCAAGGAATATCCCTGAGACTACAGCTCCTGACACATTCCCTTTCTAGGATAGAAGCCAGAGGAAATGTTTCTGGATTAAATAGGGCAACATGACAAGCCACGACCTGAACTGTGGCAGCTCCCTCTTAGCTGAGAGTAGCCCCATCCAAGCCAAGCAGTGGGGTGCTTAGTCATGCCCCAATAGGCTCTTGGCCGGGCTCCTGGAAAGTCTCCTTTTTAAGTTGTACTTTGAGAGATGAGGGGACACTCATATTCTCCAGGCCAGTTTTCCTTGGCTCTCTTTCCTTGAGCCCCTGAAATAAGAGTGACCCTTCTTTAGTACAAATATTCTGATTTTAAGGCTCTGTTTTGCTGTGTCCATGCATGTAGCTCAAAAAGAAAAAGAAACAAAAAAGCCTTTGAAATCACTTTAAAAATGCACTGGCTGCATTTTGGCTGGAGGTACACTTGCCCTTTTTTTCTTTTTAATTGTGGTAAAATACACATAACAGAAAACTTGTATTTCATTTTATTTTACAAGTCAGTGACATTAAATACATTCACAGTGTTGTGCGTCCATCACCACCATCTAGTTCCAGAGTGTTTTCATCACCCTTAAAGGAAACTTGTACCTATTAACAATGAGTGTCCCATTCCCACCTTCCCCATCCCCTGACTACTACTAATTTGGTTTCTGTCACTATGGATTTACCTCTTCTGCATATTTCATATAAATGGAATCATACAATATGTGACCTTTTGTGTCTGGCTTCTTTCACTTGGCATAATGTTTTCAAGGGTCACCCATGTGGTAGCATGTTTAATACTTCATTCCTTTTATAAATGAATGATATTCCAATGGCTTATTCATTTATCAGTTGGTAGACATTTGGGTTGTTTCCACCTTTTGCATATTGTGAATAGTGTTGCATGAAATGTACATGAACATTTATGTACAAGTTTTTATTGAACATTTGTTTTCACTTCCTTTGAGTATATGCCTAGGAGGGGAACTGGTAGGTCCATATGACAGTTCTATGCTTAACTTACTAAGAGATTGTTAAACTGTTTTCCGCAGAGGTTGTACCACTTTACGTTTCCCTTAGCAATGTGTAAGTTTGTCCATGTTCTCACCAATACTTGTCATTTTCTCTATTATTATTGGCATGCTTGTGGATAAAAAGTTGTATCTCACTGTAGTTTTGATTTTCATTTTCCTAATGACGAAGGATGTGGAGCATGTTTTTGTGTGCTTGTTCATCATTTACATACCTTTTCTGGAGAAGTTCTTTGCCTATTTTTAAACTAGGTAGTTTCTGTCATTTTGTTTTTGAGTCGTAGTAGATCTTATATATTCTTAATGCTAAACTCATCAGATTTACAAGTATTTTCCCCCATTTAGTGAGTTGTCTGTTTATTCTCTTGATGGTCCTGATTTTAAAGAGAAGATACCAGACGAAGCATTCAGATGCTTTGGGAAAAGGCTAGCCAAATAGAACAGTAGCAGCTACAAGAGTGTGGTAAGGGAAGTCTCCTTGATGTTATTATTTTTTCCATTAGGCAGCCCATATCCCAAAGTCTTAATTATAGCAACAATATGTTGTATAAAGACTCCATGTACCAAACCTCTTCATACTCACCACACATTTGTTAAATTTTGTTCTAGAAAGCTTTGGGGCCTCCATGTGGGTGTCTCTTGGACCTTCCTGGCCATCAGACAGATGGTCAGTAGAGAGTCTAGATCTCTGGGGCCAGCAACTTCACCAACCAGGGAAGCTCCGCTTCGATAACTTTTGTAGTTTTGGGCTCAGGTGTAGGACTTTGAAAGAAAGAGGCATCTAATGCTTTCAAAGTGTGTTTAAAATCACTGCTAAATCATGCTATGCTAAGACAGAAAACCCCAAAGCTCTTGTAACTTCTTGTAAAATAGATGTTTAGTTAATGGAAAATTGGTTCTAAATGGGGAGCTGTTGTTCAATTGATGTAAAGCTTCAGTTATACTGAATGAATAAGTGCTAGAGATCTGCTGTACAACATCGTGCCCATAGTTAACAGTATGGTATTATGCACTTAGAATGTTGTTAAGAGGGTAGATTTCATGTTAAGTGATTTTTCCACACATACACAAAAAAAGGGTAAGGGGCTCAAGAAAACTTTGGGAGATATTAGATATGTCTATTATCTTGAGTGTGGGGATGATGGTATTATAAGTGTTTGTATACATCTGAGTTTATCAAATTGTACTTATTAAGTATGCTTTTTGTATATTGATTATACCTCAATAAAGCTATTTTTTAAAAGAAAAACTGTTCTTAGCTTCATTGAGAAACTCATTGTGTTGTGTCTGCACACACCCTCACCCACACACTCCCACACTCTTCCTCTATCACCCTATCCCTGCACATTCCTACTCTAGGTGGATGATGCCAACTCTGGAGGGAGTTGCCTCTGAACTCCCACTCACCAAAAAAAAAAAAGTGGCTCTTGACAGCTGCCGCACCCACACTTTCTGGCAGTCTCAACTATCACCAATCATCAGTTAGGTATGTTGCCTGCTCACCTTTGATAGCATTCTCACAGGCTACCAGCCTAAGACATCCTCCAAACCACAGCCATCTTTTGGTTCTTTTGTTTTTCAATCTGCAAAATGAGTTACCACCAACGAATGAAGGAGAACTTAGCTCTTTGTCATACTGAGTCGCAATGACCCATATTCAGGAAGACAGCCATTCAGAAGGTGAAGCCAAATCTTAAGAAAACTAGCTTGCAGGTGAGTGTCTGCCAAGCCTTACAATTACTTGCAGAGGGGGCTGTGTGGCCAGGTGAGAGGACAGTGGGCTGAGAGGGTAATGAGGCTGCCGCATCCACGTAACATTTCTGATCTTCAGTAGGTCTCACTCAGCAGGGTGGTGCTCTGGGCCTAGAAATCCCCTGTGTACAGGAAGTTGGGCTTGGTCTCGAGCTCTCTACTTTCTTTCCCCTTCTTAGGAGACTCCGGCAATCTGGGACAAGTTCCATGCATAGTAGAGTCAGCATCTGAGGTTCATCACTGTGTGAATATGAACAGTTACAGAGAGGGAGTGGGAGGGAAGGGACATGGATTTGTGTAGCTTCTCAGAATTGCAACTTGGGTGTTTGAACATTTATCTTGTGTGTCAATAAACTGTTGCCAGATGTTCTCTCAATTTTAATTCCAGTGTGAATTCACACAAAGAGGTCTAATGCCCTTTATTGCTTTGGTCAGAGATGAAGAGGGGTTGATGGGGAAACTTCTCTTGCCCACTCAGTAAAATGGGGTCCAAGAACATGATGCCTTTTATCCACTTCTAGTTTTCTCCAAATTAAACACTACACTGTGCATTTGTTTTCTTTTGTTCTCAAGAAATAACCAGCTGACAGTGAGTATTTATTATCAGATTCCTATAGTGTAAATAGTGGTTCCTGACCTCATTAGGCAACAACCTGCAGGTGGAAACTGCAGAGCAGGCAAGTTTAGGCAGGATGTGTCTTCTAAAACATTGAAAGGCCTTCCTCACCTCTAAATCCTCCCAGGGACTTGCTCTAATCTAGCTAAAATGTTCCTAAACTTTAAACTGTTGAGGTCACTAGTAGGTTAGCCAACCAATATGGGGCTTTTGCTGTCAGAAGGCCCCTGGTGAAGTACACATGGAACCACTGGCTCAGCTGGGGAGTGACCCCTCTCTGAAAGATTGAGACCCCACAAATCCAACAAGACAGAAAGGAGAGAGAAAGGGAGAGAAAGAGAGAGAGAGAGAGAGAAGCAAGCACAGGTGTGTCTTGCCACTTGCTGCTTAGGTGTGCACGCACATGCTGTACTACACCCAACTCACTTATCCAGATAAACAGCAATGGGTCCCCAGGCAGCAGCCATTTGAGCACACAGTGAATCATCTCTGGGACACTGGATATCTTGAAATTAAGAAAATGTCCTTTCTCCCATACTTCTTCCTTTTAAAGCCTAGGAGTCTGACTGTCATTTACTCTGTTTTTCATAACCAGAAAAAGTTTTTCCTAGGTCCTGAGAAAGAAAGAATCTCAGAGGCATTTAGTACAGCCCAACCTGCATTCCTCAGTATGTCAGATATGTATACATATTGGTGATGAAGTTTCCAGCTGGGAGAGGCAGGGCAGAAAAAGCACAGGCCCCAGCCCCACATACTACAGGCTGATGGGGAAATCACTGGCCTGGGTGCTGTGCCTTTCAGTCAAGCCAAATAGCTAGCTCCTACTCCCATCACAGTTCTTTCACCTTTCCATGTACCAGGGAAGGGAATAGTGGAAAGATATTTGGGAAACACTGAAAACTATCCTGAAGGCCTACAAGAGAGGAGAGATGAAATTTGGTGGGGAAGCATGATAACCCTGGAAGGAAGGCGATAGAATGAAGTGCTGAATGTAAACCCTCTGTAGCATGCTGTGTCCTTACTGTTTAGGGGTGTCTTTGCTGTCAGATCTTCCTACTGAGTCCAACTAGCAAATGTCAGGGTTTCTGGGTCAGAAATCCCATGGATTTGATTTAAACTAATCTCCAGAATACTCTTCTCTCAGCACTGACAAGATTTCAATGAGCAATAAAGAGATTTATGATTGATATGTCTTATGTGAAATGCAGAAACAGGAAACCTTTCTTTCTCACACTGTTAAGGTCCCCCTAAAGTGTACCTGCAGCTCTGAACTGTCACAGCAAGGGCTATAGGCAGCATTTTGAAGGGATAACAGTGCACAGTTGTATACAATGAGTCAGATACATAAAATGTTTAGTGCAAACATGCTCTCTAAATTCACTATGGCTTGCCAAATTAATTCCTATAAACAAAGAAAAAGAAATTCAATTCAGTTCAATAAGTCTAATTATGCTTATGAATTTTGCAAGGTAATGACTCAAAACAAAGAAATGAAAATGGTGAAGGTTCTAGGGGGACTGGAAATGGGAGGGAGGAGGGGAGGGATGGGTGGGTGGGCTGGAATGGGAGTAAAGGATAGAAACTGTACTTGTATAATGATTAAAATAAAAAAAGAAAATGGTGAAGATTTAAAAATTACAGTAGGACTTAATGAAGAACCTGAATTTGAAATTATGTTTGATTTCTATTTTTGTAATAACTACCATTCTTCTTATCAATGAATATTCATTGATACCTACCTTCATAATAATGCTCTGTGTTTATGCTGGGAAAGACAGGTCTGGATATATTCAGGATCTGAGGAGCAGGCTCATCAATTTAGGATCTTTCTGCTGGGGCTTAAGAGGTTTCTAGGAAACAAATTTTACTTCTACCCCTCTGACCCAAGTACATGACTCATCTGTGACAAAAAGCAAAAGTGCAGTTGGATGTCATATGATGTTCATATTCCTTTTTTAAGAAATATATTTTATTGATTATGCTATTACAGTTGTCCCATTTTCCCCCTTTTATTCCCCTCCACCCTGAACACCTCCTCCCACTTACATTTCCCCTGCCCACCCCTTTAATTCATGTCCACGGGTCATACATATAGGTACTTTGGCTTCTACTTTTCCTACATTATTCTTAACCTCCCCCATCTATTTTCT
>CM052542.1:76896306-76947141 GCA_028533065.1 Trachops cirrhosus
GGAAAACCTATTAAATGATAGAAGACTATACCGAAAGAAGAGGAATACTAAAATACTATTTCAATAAAAAGTGTAAGGACAATGAAATAACAATACAGATATGCTATTACTTGCAGGTTAAAAAAAAATTTTAAGAAATGAAGGCAATAAGCAGGAGATATAATGAAGAGATAAATTTGGAAAGAAAGGTAGAAGGATCAATACTAGAAGGAAATAGAAACATAAGTAATTGAATGAAATAACAATAATAAGAATTAAAAAATGAAAAGTTACTTAATAAAAAAATCCAGCAAAAAATAGAAAAAAGAAAAGGAAAAAAACAAAAAAAAAGAAAAAAAAAAACCTTTGTTGGTTTCAAAGTGGCCAAACCAGTTTTCCTGGTTTTGCTGGCTGCAGCAGACTTAGGGGCGAAGGCTGTGGCTTTGTTCCACTTCCTGTTCAGAGCTCTGTCAGCCTCTGGCGCAGTATCCCCAGGTCTAGCCTCTCAGGCCCAATGCCCCAGGCACCATTCTGTGTACTCCCAAGCACTCCCTTTGGCACCCACCGAGGAGTTCCTGCACGCGTGCGTCCCTTCACAGGTGTGTACGCTGGCGCCTCTCACCAGGGTTCAGGCCTCGGGCGCGCACTTCAGCACTCCTTCGATAGCTCACTGCGGAGTGTGCGCCCGCACGCACCCCTTCCAGGCTCACGGGTGTGTACACTGTGGATTCTGAGGAGCTGGAACCTCCCCCGAATTTACGTCCTGGGCACCAGGGATCCGGCAGAATGCCTGTGCTTTTTCCGGGCTCACGGCTGTAGGCACCTAGCCTTTTACTCAAAAAAGTAACTCTCTCCGGGTTGGGGCGCAAGACACGGTGGTCCCCGGATCCATTGTACTGGCGCCTCTCCCTCGGAAAGCTCACTGCTGAGTGCGCGCGCTCGCCACCGCTTCCAGATTCACGGGTGTTTACGCTGTGGATTTTGGGGGACTCGAGCCTCCCCCCACATCCCGGCCTGGGCACCGGAGATCCCACAGAATGCCTGTGCTTTTTCATGCTCACGACTGTAGGCACCAAGCCATTTACCCAAAAAATAACTCTCTCTGGGTTGGGGCACCCACGCAAGGACCTGCCGTCTTTGGCTCCACTGGCTGGGCTGTGATCTTCCCCAAAGCCCACTCCGAGGTCCCCCGGATCAGCACTGCTCAGTCCTTGTTTGGCCAGGGAGGGAGCGGATGACCCAGCTCCCCTACTCCAAGAGCCCTGCGGCAGCTCCCGGAGCTCTGGGGCTGGGGCTGCAACCTACCTGCTCCCCACGCTGATCCCTGGGCTGTTATTATCCTGCAGTAGTCTCCTTACCATCTGGTCTTTCCATGTCTGCTACAATTTTGATTTCTTATTTTCATGTATGCTGCAATGTCCTCTGTAGTATGGTTAGGTTTTCCTGTCTTTTGAAGCGGGAGGTGGCGTGTGCTCCCTCCTACCACGCCGCCATCTCCCCCCCCACCTAAGTGTCATTGTTAACCATGAACGAAGACATCCAATTTGAACAATTTTTTTTTAAATGGCATAGTTGTTAATTAGACATGACTTTACAAATAATTCTTTAGAGGTATAAGCTTTAAAAAGCATAATTTCTTTTTTTATGAAATTTATTGGGGTGAGATTGGTTAATAAGATTATATAGGTTTCAAGTGTACAGTTCTGTAATACATCATCTTATTATTGTGTTGTGTGCCCACCACCCAAAGTCAAATCTTCTGTCATCATGCATTTGACCTCCATTACCTTTTACTATCTCCTATCCTCCTTTCCTATGGTAACCACCATACTGTTGTCTGTGTATATGAGTTTTTGTTTGTTTCTCTTGTTTGTGTTTCTTGTCCATTTGTTGCTTTCAATTTTATATTCCACATATGAATGAAATCATATGGTTCTTAACTTTTTCTGTTGACTTATTTCACTTAGCATAGTACTCTCAAGATCCATTTATGTTTTTGCAAATGGCAGTGTTTCATCTTTTCTTATGGCTCAGCGGTATTCCATTGTATACATGTACCACATCCTCTTTATCCAATCATCTCACAAGGACATAAAGCATAATTTCTAAAGAAGTATTTAGTTTACTGAAAATAGATATATTCTAAATAAGCTTCATCTCTGAGAAAGAAAAGGAAAACAATTCCAAGTGTTTAACTTCAAAGAAACCTGGCATTCCACACACATCTATACCCACATCCATATACTTCCTCCTACTAGTCCCCCATTCCTAGCAATTCTGCGATCATGCTCCTAAGCTGTGGTCACCATGAAATATAGTTGAGAGAGACTGTTTTACCCAATATGAGGTTGCATTAGTGATTATCCATTCCCACTGTCTCCTCCAGTGTTTCTGGGGATATGTGTACAGCTCAATCATGGACTGTTTGCATGGGTGTGGGGGAATGTCTTATTACAAAGCTGATTCTTGACTTTTCCCCACACCTATTGGAGCAGAATCGCTTGGGAGAAATTGGGAAAGTTTTTTAAAGAGCCCCAAGTAATTCTTATGCAGAATAAAGTTTGGTAACCACTGCCAGAAAGATTGAAAATAAATTGGTTCATATGGAAACTAAAACTAAGACCTTGAATCATTCTCATATTTATCTCAGCAACTGTAGCTCTAGTTTCTACCAATGACCCAATACAAGAAAAAGAAATGCACAAGACAAGATTAAGTGAAAAGGAGAAAAAAAATTTAATAAATGCTAGAATGCTGAAATAGAGTGATTTTTAACTTTTTATTTTTTAACATTTTTTATTGTTGTTCAAGTACAGTTTTCTGCCTTTTCTCCCCACCCTTCCCCACCACCCTAGTCCTCCCCACCTGCCTCCCCTCTTTCCACTCCCTCTGCCCCCTGTTATTGTCCATGTGTCCTTTATAGTTGTTCCTGTAAACATTTCACCCTTTTCTCCCATTATCCTTTCCCCTCTCCCATCTGGTCACTGTCAGCCTGTTCTCAATTTCAATGTCTTTGGTTATACTTTGCTTGCTTGTTCGTTTTGTTGATTAGGTTCCTGTTAATGGTGAGATTTTTTAACTCTTTTTGATCATGCAGAGACATCATTAGTGATTGTGACTCAGGTGACTAATATCAAACTACACGTGCATTTTAATATGAATATTTATTTAACTCAAGTGAACCAGAGACATAAGAACAGCAAAGCAAAGCAAAACAATACAAAGTAAAAGGTAACTGTGGCATTCTTCTTTAAAATCCTTTATGAAAGTGTGTGGGTCGACAATGGTTACCTAACATACAAGTGGACATAGCTCAAAATTTTTAAGTTATAAGGGAGACTGTAGGTCTATCTCATTCCTTCAGTACCTTGAAAGTTATCAACTTCAAAAATTAAAAAAAATTACAAATGGCACTCATTTATGGTCATATGGGACTTGTCTTAGAAGATATCTGTATTTTAATAGAGAACAGTGTTTAACATGAGGAATCCATCTCTAGTGCTGAGTTTCAAGCTCTCTGGTTGGCAAGTAGATATGAGTTGAGGTAGAGAAAGCTTTTCCAGGAGAAGTATATACACAAAGAAACTTCTAGAAGAAACACCTTCGGTTGGAAACAGAAATTCAAGGCAGTTATGATTTTTCAGTGAATTCAGCAGTTGCCTTCCACTTTCCAATGAAATTCAAAATATAGTCAGACGGGTTACTGGTGGGCTCAGGTAACACTCATTTGAGGATGAGTGTGTTGTGTTTCCTATATTCTTATTTTTATTGCAGTTTTAAATAGACTATTTCAGTTAAAGGATGGACCCCGTGGTCTCCTCAATTCATTCATTTTTTTATTTAGAAAAACATTTATGTATTTGTGCTTTGCTTGGGAAGGAAAACTCTCAGTTCTTTATTTGTCTTTGCATCTTTCTCCCTTTTACTCTACACTGTAGCTGGAACATGTCCAATTCCCACTTCCAAAAATGCCAAACCTATTTTATGAAAGGATCTGGTTTAGGGTGACCAACTGTCCTAGTTTGCCTGGTACTGTCCTAGTTTATCACTGAAAGTCCTGTATCCTAGGAAACCCCTCAGTCCTGTGTAAAGTGGACAGTTGGTCATTCAAGAGTTGCACTGCCCAGGATGGTAATCAATGGCCATGTGGGACTAATTAAATATCAATCAACTTAAATGGAATTTAAAAATTCAGTTCCTCAATTGTACTAGTCATATTTCAAGGGCTTAATAACTTGTGTTGCTAGCAGCTACCTTATTGGACAGTGTAGATAAAAAAAAACCCTCCATCATTGCAGAAAGGTCTGTTGGATAGTGCTGAGCCTGCAATTACCTAGAACTAACATCTTTTAAAACAATAATACCCTAGTCAAGCATCACCATTTGGCTGAGCAAGCTCATGTGATGGGGCATGCCATCTCAGTGGACACACAGAGTATGCTAGCTCAGCAAAGCCACAGTGGAAATGGGAACATGGCATAAAAAACATTTGACATGACAGCAAGAAAAGATGACTGGACCCCTTTTAAAGTGTGTCTGTCTATAAGGTATGAGGGTCACTCTAATTTTGTTCCAGTGTGGAGATTTTCCCCTAATGCACAGCAAAGAAAAGAAGATAGCAGGACCTAGTGGAGTCACAGCTGAAGGAGGACATGCCTAAGGGAAACCACCTTGGAATGGGTGGGTTTAAGTCTACTAGATCCCTACCACAAACATCAGTTGCATAGAACTGGGCTTCTTGTGAAAAGTGGCCAAGAGTCGTGGAGAACACACCATTTTGACCATGTCCCTCTTCCCTCAGGGCAAAGGTGAATTAGAAACAGAAACTGCCTATTGATTTTAAAATGCATTGCTGAAAGATGTAATTGTGAGCACAGGAATTTACAGGCACACCTCAGAGATGTTGTGGGTTTGGTCCCAGATCACCACAATCAAGTGAATATTACACTGAAGTCACACAAAGTTTTTGGTTTCCCAGAGATTATCAGGTTTACATTATACTGTCACCTATTAAGTGTACAATAGTGTCAGGTCTAAAAAATGTTCATACCTTAATTAAAAATACTTTATTTCTAAAAAATGTTTACTATCATCTAAGCCTTTAGAGAGTCATAGCCTTTTTGTTGGTGGAGGGTCTTGCCTCGATTTTGATGAAAGTGCAGTTTTTGCAAAGCTCAATAGAGCAAAGCACAATAAATGAGGTATGTCTGTATTTGTTTTATAAAATGTTACTTGGCACCTACTAAGTTGCTACTCTTGAGTCATTCACAGTCCAGTGGGGGAGTCTAACATGTTCACTGGCTTTAAAAGTGTAACGTAACAGATGATTATTTGTTTAGACAGTGGTGGTGATGATGATGATGATGATGATGATGACGACAAACCTAACATTTACTGGGACCTTTCCCAATAGGAAGCTCTATTTCTCAGTGTTTTACATCAAGAAGTACAAGACAAAACTTTGGGAATATACTCACAGATGCTGGAAATATCACCAGGTAAAAATATAGCACATTATTTTTCAAAATTTCCAGGAAGTTTAGCATATAAACAAAACAGAACTCTCATAAGTTATTTGGAGAGAGTAGAGCAATTTAAGTAATGGATTTCATTTTTAATAACTTTTTTTAGACAAACTTTTAGTTACCTACATGGAGTAGTTGCAAAACAAATTCTTAGAGTCCTCATATAATAATGGTTTTCTAAGTCAGAGAGCAATGGCTTCAGTTCTCTGTTATTTATTATTGTGTCCTTGGACAAGTTATTTAACCACTCATTTCCTCAAATGTGGCTTCTTGAATTGAAAAATGGCACAATAATACTTGCTTTTGAGGGTTGCAGGCAGGGAAAAATATGAGAGCAGAGAGAGGAAGCCAACTCTGTCCTATGTTTTCCAAGAGCACTAATTCCATTATAAGGGCTTCACCCTTGTGACCTGATTACCTCCTAAGAGCCCCATCTCCCAAAACCATCAAATTGAGGGTTAAGGTTTGCATATATGAATTTTGGGAGGAACAAACATTTAGTCCATAGCACTGACAAGATAGGAAGCTGAAATGATCTGCTTTGTTGTGTTCAATATGGGCTCACTGAGAAGGCTCACAGAGCACCCTCTTAGATGCTCTGAGCATGGACATAGGGACTCCCTCTTCTGTGGGTCTGGTGAATAGTTCACAATTCAACTTCCCTTGTCTCTATGCTGAGCTGGAGATGGGACTGAAAGGTCAGGGAAACTAGGGGACCAAGCAACCTTTTTCCTTCTATGATCTCTGAGGTACTGAGGACTTTTTCTTTACTTCTCAAGCACAGAGAATACCCAAGATGCCCAAAGTCTCTTAGGGTTATGCACACTTAACCGCTATCACTGAATAACAGTTACTCCTAAGATCTGATTTCTTTAGAAGGAAATACTTCTAACTAGACAGCATTTGGCCTGTGCATTCAAACTCAGTTTTATAGCTTCATAATTTGGCAAACAGTTGAGCACACTTGAATTTGTCCACACTTCTGTCTGCTACCTAAAAGACACTTCTATGCCTTAACATCCCTCTTGATTAAAACAAACTCAATATTGAGTGTTTTCTTTTATCCTAACCTCCCTTGCTTACTTACATGAACCTTTCCCCTAGGTAGTTGTCTCTCTCTCTCTTCTCTCTCTCCCTCTCTTTCTCTCTCTCTCTCAGAGAGAGGTGATGATAATTCATAAACCTTGGACTTTAGGTTAGTTTCAGTTGTTCTTTTCAATTCCTAAGAAACTTAACAGGGATGTTGGGAAATTCTGGGTCATTATAGTCTTAATGGAAAGCCCCAGGTCAAGAGTTACAACATTTTTCCAGTTTAAAAACTAATGCTGACCTTAAGAAAACTCTGCAATATGTTTGAAAATTGTTCCTATTGAATGTTTTCTGGAAGGAATTCAGGCTTGCAGTGGGAAGAATATCGATGGGTTTAGCACCTCCACCGTGCCAACCACTGAAGACACACTGCAAAAGTTGCTCCTGCAAAAACACTTCCTAGTGGTGAGACACTTCTTGTGGGCCAGATGGGCATTCTGCTCAGGAGGTGGCTGTGAGGGCAGACATTCTCCAAGTACCTCCTCTATCATAAACCCTAATGCTTATTGAGGACTTACTATCTTAAAGGCTCTATTGTTGGCACACCACAGATACTATCTTGTTCAGCCTACACAGCAACGCTATGAGTTGGGCATTTATTATCATCATCATCATCATCATCATTTTGAGACACAGAGAGTTTCATTAGCTTGCTCATGGTCACACAGGTGGGAAGAAGTGAAACCAGTACTGAAGTTGGACACACTAACCTTGGAGCCCTCACTCTTGGCCACTGTAAAATATTTCATCTCATTTCACTGTGGAGTCCATGATTCTTTAGCAGCCAATAGTTAACTGCAGGCTGGGAGCCTGTCAAAATGACAGAAAGCAAATTGAGATCTACTCAAATCATCTAGCAACTTGCAAACATTTCCTCAGTTATCCTTTTACTCTTAGAGTCACCCCAATGATATCACTGATGGTAGAACAATGGCAGTACAAGGGCCAAGGGCTGGATTTTCCTACTTGGTCACAGCCTAGTGGCTTCAACACCCAGTGTGTACTTCCTTAGCTCCTGAACCATCGAGCTTACTTTGAAAGTTAAAGCCAGATTGATGGGACCAGGGATGCTTACACTAACTCAAGAGCCAAAAACTACGTAAAAACTATTTTATGTTACTACAACTGTGGGGGATGGTGTCATTAGTTCTAGAGTGGAGTAATTGTTGTTTCTAAGAACAGGGAAAAAATCAGTTTTCTAGCACTTCAAGTAAGTTCATTGGCAAAGAGGTCTCATGGTTTGAGAACAGCCCTGAAGACAAATGGCTATGCTTCACATACTTTCTGTGTAGGCCTTTTCTGAATCATTGTAGCATGACTGCCTCTGAATCTTGGAAGGTGGAGACAGAAAGGGAAAAGTCAGAATATCATGGAAAAAAGTTTTGACATCTTTAAAGACAAGTATACAAAGGGTTGGTGCTGGAGTACAGGGTCAGGAGGAGGCATTTCATCTATCCAACTGAATATCATCTGCATTTCTGTCTCCAGGACCTTAGAACCTATAAAGCATTCTTATCCTGAGCAGGTCAAGTTTCAAAGAAATCTAATTTGTTGAAGGTGAGAAAGAGAGAGAGGTTGAGTTTATTCTTTGTCAGCATGTCATTTATTTTAGGCCACGACAAAAATTGAAATCACTTTGAATAGCCCAAAACACCATGAATGTTCTAGAGGAGATTATTGGAAAATGCTTAGTGACCATGGATGCTCCTCAGCCAAGGAGATAATGTAAAATAATTCCAGATGAATAATTAATATACACTAATTTAGATTTGCTTGGTAGGCAGAAAATGCCAAGGAAGCTAACACATTTGACCTTCACCTTCAGCCATTTTATAAACAAAGATTCTGTGAAATTTTGTTTTATTTTCTTATAGTTTGAGAATGGCACTTTTATTAGATGGCAGTAAACAATTAACCCAAACAACTCTTTTTGACCAGATAAGTCAACTCCATAATGAACAGTTTTGCAGCTTCTGCTCTGCTTCTTCTTTTTTTTAAGTTAAAGAGATTTTTTTTTTTTTAATTTAAAGCACAGCAACCTTTTCCTTGCTTCTACGAAACACTGCCCTATGTTTCCAGGCAGAAAAACAAAATCTTTCAAAGGTCATGTGATATTGTTTTAGCAATGTAGAAATAAGAAAACCAAGCAAAAGGATGTATCTGATAATGATCTTTGGCAGCACATCTTAAAGCAGAACATAAAAATATGCATGCACACATATGTAATTCTAAGAGGATTTCACCTTGAAACTTGATAGCTGTAATTCCTTCATAAAGGCCACTTGTTTGTCAAGGGCTAGAGTAGTCTCTAAGCTGGGTTACACAGGAAATCAAATCCTGTTCCACTATAAGAGTCCTTATCAGTAGCCTCACTGAGTACAAGTATGGGCAGTTGTGGAAAGAGGCAAAAAAAAATCCCTTTTCTCTTCTCAGGCCATAGGAGTTGGTGCATGCAAACACAGATTAGGATCCTAAAGTGTTTTCCTAGGGCTTTAGGGGAGAATACATGCCCTTCTTTCCACGGGATCATGGTCTCTTCCACACTGGGGGCATTGAATTCTTCTGGTTTCTATATAGCAATTTTCTTTAAAGCAGTTAGAGATGATTTTCTTCCCAGAGCACTTTTGGTAACATAGGAAATATTTTTGGTTCCTATGCTGGGAACCCCAGTGACACCAGATATACAAAGCAGATCAAAGTAGCATGACAAAGGAAAAATTAAATTGACATTGGAACCATAGCCTAGAAAATTGAGGCCAGGATCCATGTGCTATACCTAAACATAGTGGCTGACTGCTTAAATAAAAATTTAAACAGAACTTAGAAACTTTTAATATAATAATCCAAATATCTAGGTTACAACTGAAAATAACTGGCCATACTAAGAAGAAGGAAAAGTACAGCTTAAATGAAAAAAAGACTATCAACTGATAGATACCAACACAGAAGAATCAGATGTTGGAATTATCTGATAAAGATTTTAAGGCAGTTATTATAAAAGTATTTCAACAATTATAAATTCTCTTGAAACAAATGAAAAATAGAAAATATCAGCAAAGAAATAAAAGTTATAAAAAAGAACCAAGTAGGAACTATAGAACTGAAAGATACAACAACAGAAATGTTTTTTTAAAATATTTTAAAATTATAAAAAAAGACCTACTGGATGATCTCAATTGTAGAGTGAAAATGACAGAGGATAGAATCCATGAACTTCAGAACAGATTAATACAATTTGCTCAGTTTCTAAATGAAGAGAAAATAGACTGAAAAAAAAAAATGAAGAGAGCCTCAAGGAACTGTGAAACAATACTAAAATATCCAAAATTCACATCATTGGAATCCCAAAAGAGTGGAAAAGGAGTTGGATTAAAAGAATGTTAAAAAATAATCATACCTGAAAATTTCTTAAATTTGTCAAAGATGTAAATTTATAAATTTAAGAAATTGAAAATTTCTCTAAATATGATAAATCGAGGAAATACATGTCACAACAGATCATAATTAAACTTCTGAAAATTAAAGACAGAAAGTCTTTAAAGTAATCAGAGAGAAGTGACGCATTAACCATAGGGGAATATAAATTCAAATAAAATAAAGTTTCTCACCTAAAACCATAGAAGCCAGAAGGGAGTTGCATAAAATTTTGCATGTGCTAGAAGAAAGGAACTGTCAATGGTGAATTCTACATCTTACAAAACTATTTCTCAGAAACTAAAAGTAAACAAAGACACTCTCAGATTAAGGAAAATTTAAAGAATTTTGTTGTTAGCAGACACTCCCTTAAAGAATGGCTAAAGGAAGTAATTCACATTGAAAGACAATGATAAAAGAAAAAGTTGAAGCATTGGAAAGGATAGAAGAACAATGCAAAGAGCAGAAAAAAACAGATTATTCTCATAAATTTTATAAATCTTATGTAATGGTTAGAACAAAATCGATCATCTGATGCCCAAGACTATGATATTTAAAACTGGGAAAGGTAAAGGGACTGAAATGAAAGCAAGGTGTCCACACTTCATCTGAAGTGGTAAAATAATACCAGTAGACTGTGAAAAGTCACACTTGTACATTGTCATACCCAGGGCAACTACAAAGAAAACTATACAAAAAGACAAATACACTCAAAAACACTATAAATCAATATGGAATCGTCAAAAGTGTTCAGCACATGCTTATAAATACTCAGAAAAGCAAGAAAAGGGAAACTAAAGTACAAAACAACAAAGAAAATAGAAAACAAATAATGAAATGGAAGACTTAAGGAGCACTAACATATCAACAAGTATCTTAAATATAAATGGTTGAAATACACCAATTACAAGACAGATATTGGCATAGTGGATTAAAAAAAAATCAACAACCATAACCCAACTATATTGTTTACAAGACACTCACTTTAATGTCAGTGAAGTAGGTGGCATGACAGTAAAAGAACTGACAAATATATACCATGTAAGCATCGATTTAAAAAACAAGAAAAAAACAATATAACTATCAGGTAAATTAGACTTTTTCTGAGCAAAGAAACTTACCAGAGACAAAGAGAGATATTACAAAATGATAAAAAGATCCATCAACAAGAAAACAGCAATCCTAAAGGTATATGCACCAGACAACAGAGCCTCAAGTGCATAACACAAAAACTGGTACAGCTGAAAGGAAAAATAAACAAATTCATAATTATTGCTAATACGACAACAGCCCCATTTTCAGCAAATGATATAACTGTTAGAAAATCAGCAAATCAGAGTGCAGTTCATGTGATATATGAGTGTTCATGACTCAGATGTATGTCTCTACAGATGGCTAAAACAAGTTCTTGTGGTGAATTTCTCAGGAAAGCAAGAATTCACATGAAAAATACTCAAAACCTTAAAATTAAATGTGTTTCTGGTCAGCATTAAATATGTTTCTTAACTTTGCTGATTAATTCAAGAAATAAAAACCTATGAGTGAATATATGAGTTTTATTATGAGAAAGTGTATGCATTTCTGATTAACAAGGTATTTGCAAAACATATGCAATCTGACAGAGTGTAAAAAAAAAGGTGTTCCTAAGTAGATAGTTTCTCTTTAATAACTTCATCAGACCTCACATAAGTAACATGTAAGCTAATTTAGACAAGAGAAATTCACAAGAGAAATTCTAGAATTTAGATACAAAACAATTCAAGAAAGAGTGAAAGTTTATTGGGCTTGTTATTCCTTAAGAGACTTGTAATCTGGTCATTACTCCCCCAATAATAGCGGTGTGGGTTTAGGCAAATCCCTTAATCTCTTTGAGCTTTCCTTTTTCTCACCTGAAAGATAAAAACATTGAATCAAGTGACCTCAGATGGATCTTTCCTGCTCTAAACTTTTAAAACAATGTGAATCAGTTTCATGCTTGTAAACAGGAAGCATTCTTTGGCCTCACAACTGAAAACGAACCTTTAAAACTGTCAACAGAGAACTCTCTGCTCTTCTGAGTCAATCTGAGATCACCACAGAACATTGCATTTCATTGTGAAAGCAAAGCTAGAGATCAAGGAGTAAGGCAGACCTGAATCAGGTTTCCCAACGCGAAGTGGTGGGCCAAGAAAGTTCTCATATTCTAAAAATATAGGTTCCAGTGCCTTTCAGAGTTGCCTTGGTTTGGTGACTGAAAAACCAAACATGATCTCATCAAACAGACTTCAGATGGGGCCCTTTAATAAATGTTCTAGTTTTGAAAAAGGACAGTCATAGTAACCTCTGAGAAAAACAAATGCTCTTAGATGCAGTATAAGTAACCCAACGGGGGAGCTTTATTCTAACTCAGTTCTCAGCTGCATCACAGCAAATGGACAAGGGCTTCTAGGGATGCAAAGTCCACTGAAAGGAAGGCCCTACTCTACCTTCACCTTGGCTTCTACTGGGCAACACACACATATTTAATTATTTCCAGAACCATCTACCTGTTATTAAGGAGAGGCCTTTAGAAGACAGTGACAGTAAAACGATTGACAAATATGTACCATGTAAACATCAATTAAAAAAAAACAAGGAATAGCAATATAAATACCAGGCAGTAGGAGTGCCAGGAAAAGACAAACAGTACAGTACAATGAGGGTGGTAATGATCAGGAGGCCCAAGAGTTAGAGACCCCCTAAATAGGTATTAAGAATACCACAACACCAGAATTGATCCATACAAATGAAGCTTTATTAGCATCTTGAAGTTACCTGCTGTCATGAGTGTGGTGAGGGCCCAGAGGTATCAGACACCCTGGAGGAGATCACAGTCAGATTGGCCTCATTAGTTAGAGTTCCAGCAGGAAAATGTAGCCCACCCATTTGAGGTTTTAGTGATGGGTCTATTGACCAAAGAGGGGTAAGAGGACCCTGTAAGGTCTGTGGAGGTATATATTAACTGTCAAGGGAATGTGTGGGTTAAGAGGTTAAGTGGAAAACACAGATAAATCCCACTGACATGTCTTGAAGCTTAAAATAATTGGGATTTACTGGTTAGATTTTTTGTTTAGCACCAGCAGTTGCAGAGGCCTCTCCCTTGTGCCAGAACAAAATCACACTCCCTCAAAGCTTTCCACCATAAACTCAAGAATTCTGAGCTCTGCCATCCTTGGTTCCTTCTCACCACTGTGCTACCTGTAGCCAGCAGTGTGGTAGGTCTCCTGACACCTTTCACTATGGCTAGTTCCGTGGTATGTGTGGGAGTGGAGGTGTACTTGGGTGGGTTTGGGGCTTCTCTCCAATCTCTTTGATGCCAACCCTGGTCAATTGTTCCTTTAGCTGAGTAGATATCCTGGCTTTAGGAAACTATCAGCCCTCTAGAATCCTAGGGCCCCATTTCATGCTCTAGGGAAGTAACACCCCGAGGAGGCTGATGGTTGACAAGTTCAAGGTTGTACAGTAGACTCATGCCCTGGTTTGATCTTCTGCTCTTTGACAGTCACTCAGTGACTGGCCTTGAAATGAGTTATAATCCTTATCAGGCAAAAGTGTTATCTTTGCTAGTGACTACTTTGCTCAGAGAGATTACTTTAATCCTTATCTTCTCTTACAGGATGTCTGAAATTTCCCATGATTTACCCAATACATTCATCTTTAACTCCATCTTCTGTATATTCAGAGTGACAGAATAATGTGCAGGATAATTTAGGCTCCATTAGTACATTATACATGCCTCTATTATAGTACTTATCACATCATGCTGTAATTTTCTGTTTACATATCTGTCTCTGACATTTGACTGCAAGTTCCTCCAGGGTTTAGGCTATGTTTTACTCATCTTAGTATTTTACCTGCTCCCCAGGACCCAGCAGTTAAACACTGAGAATAGTAGGTTTTAAATGAATGAGCTGGCTTTATAGTAAGGCTCAGCAGACAGGTAAGCCTGATATGCACATATTCATTTATTCAGTAGATACTTATTAACTTCTCACTGTGTGCCCAGAAATATGCTAAGCTGTAGGAATCCAAACACACTACCTATGAACTGGGGAGATAGAGGCACATAATAAGATTAAATTCATAATTATTGCAGACTAGTTGTTTTTGTTTCTCCAAAATTCATATGTTCAAATCCTAACTGCCCAAGTAGTGGTATTAGGAGATGGGGGCCTTTGGGAGGTGATTAGATTATGAGGTGGAGCCTCTATAAATGGGATTAGTGTCTTTACAAAAGAAGTACCAGACAGATCCCTAGCTCCTTCAGGTAGTAAGGACCCAGTGAGAAGACAACTGTTGAAGAAGTGAGCCCTCAACAAACATTGAATCTGCTGGTGCCTGCATCTTGGACTCCCCAGCCTCCGGAACTGTGAGAAATAAGTTTCTGTTTTTCATGCCTAATGTGTGGTATTTTTGTTATAACACCTCAAATGGACTAAGTTAGTAATTATTCATCATGCAATTTATGAAGATGCACAGGGTATTAATGAAGACTAAAGGGGGTTATTTAATATGGCCTGCCTGAGGAACGCCTGAGGGAAAGAGTTCTTAGGGAAGCAAACTTCTGAGCTGTGTTTTGGAGGATGGTTCTGAGATAACCAGCCAAAGCCATGTTGAAAGGAGGCCATCAGGGAGAGAAGTCAGTGGGAATAAAGGCACTGGGACACAACATGGCCATGTGTGGGTGGAACACTCTGCCAGTTGGGTGGTGTTGGAGGGACCATCAAGTGTGAGACATAAGATGAGGCTGGAGAGAGTAGCAAAGCCATATGGAAGCGGGAAGTTTATTAAAAGTAATGGAATTCGGATGTTAGGCTGTAGGTGATATTGATTCAGTAAAGGGACTCAAGCTGGGGATGGGGATGTGATAAGATTGGTATTCCAGATAAAATCACCCCCCTCCCTGGCCTTGTGAAGAACAGAATGGGAGGATAAGACTGAAAATCAGGAAAACCAGTTAAAAGACAGTTGCTATGGCACTGGAAAGAAATAACAAAAGCTTGAACTAGGACGGTTGTAGAAGGGATGGGAAGAAGAGGACTGATTTAAGCTTGACTTGGCAGATGAACTTGGCAAGATTTGGTGGTTAATTGGATTTGAGATATAAGGAAAAGACAGGAGACAAGAAAGACAAGAGGTTGATAAAAGCAGCCTCAGAAAACAAAATAGAGAAGAAAGGCTTGGGGGAATATACTGAGTTCATCTTAGACATCTTGAATTTGAGGTATACTTGATTTATTCAGGAGATGTCTAAGAAGAAGTTGAAGATATGTTTGAAGTTTGGTGGGGATGAGGAGAGGGCTGGGACTAGAGGTGTATGATTTGTGGTCATAAACTAACATAGTGGTAGAAACTGTGAGAGTGGGAAAAAATCACCAGGGTAAGAACATAGTGTGAAATGGGCACTTGCTGACCACACTCCCTGGGAAATAGCAACTTGTAAGGAGCTGGTGGAAGAAGATGAACTCACAGAAAAAGACTGAGAAGGACCATCAGGACATGATAGGAGTGCTGGGAGGACCAGCACTGTTCACCTGTGGCTTCCTCAAGGCCTGCTATTCCCTGACCTCCTGACTACCCCAAGTCTGGGACTGTTGTCCCTTTAATAAGTCCTCTGTGCTTGTTCTTCACAGAATCTGCTGTAGCTATACATTAATACCTGATTGTGTTATTATTTAATGTCTATCTCTCCTGCTAGAATATAAATTCCATGGGAGCAGGGAATGGATCTTTGCCTGACAATTAGTTGCTCAATAAGTGTTTGTGAAAACCTCCAGAGGGTAGAGAGTTCTTTAAAAATGTCACTTTTAATAATCAACTTGGTATCTGTATGTTTAATTCAAAGTGTAAAATAATGCCCATTGTATATTTTTAGTATTTCCTATGTAAAATAAATTTAATTTTTGTAAGTTTTGAAGAAGTAGGAATAATTCCTGCTTCTTCTGGATATGACTTGAGGCCTTCAAGTACTTGGAGAGTGGAGAGAGGCAGGCTAACAACAGACTTAGTATTTATTATTTTGAATACTGTGTAGCTAAGTGGTAACACTGCCATTGTTCCCCAAAGTTCTACCTGTTCCCCAAAGTGCCAGGGAACAGATGGACAAAGTGTTTTATAAAAATTTACCTGGTCATTCAACCATGGATACATATGATCA
This sequence comes from Trachops cirrhosus, assembly GCA_028533065.1. NCBI lineage: Eukaryota > Metazoa > Chordata > Mammalia > Chiroptera > Phyllostomidae > Trachops > Trachops cirrhosus. The sequence continues at coordinate 76,912,489 of CM052542.1, forward strand.
TGCAAATATGTTCACAATATAGAATTTCCTTTAGGCAACACTTTTGTAAAAGAAATTATAAGAAAATAATGTTGAATTAAGAAGTTACCTATTTTCGATATGTAGCCATGTGCCTCATGAGGATGGTTCAGTTGTCCATGTGAGAACATCCAAACCTAGAGACAATTTTATAGGAGTTTATTTGAGCTAAACTGAGCACTTGGAACAATATCTGCCATATACTAAATACTAGAAATCTCTTTCATTGAATGAAAAGTAAAATAGAAACATATGAAGGGGGAGACCAAAAAAAAAAAAAAACAATTATTTTGGAGGGCAGGCCCCTTGTAGTACACGCTTCCCCTGCTAGGTGAATGTTCTAGGAACCCATCTCTATCAGTGCACTAGCTGGCGTTGTTGTGAGAGGCTGTGTTTGGCTTCAGTAAATTTTTTTGAAGACTCTTTTGACTTGTTTGCCCTTTTCATCACAGGTGATTTATGAGTGTACCTCCCCACAAAGTGCTAAGCAGTCAGCATTTTTGTACCAAAAATGGCATGCTCTGAGCAACTTTTTTTTTTATCTCCCAAGATGAAAAAAAGTCCTCAAAGGGAAGCTTTTTGCCAATGTGGAAGAGGTGAAACAAACAAACAAAAACAGCAGAAACACTGAAAGGCATCAAAATCCATGAATTCAAAAGCTGTTTTGAGCAGTGGAAAAAAGGTCTCAATAGGTGTATTGCATCAAATGGAAAGTACTTTGAAGGTGACTGAAGTTTGAACATATAAGAAAAAACCCACAATTTTTTATAAATAAATGCTGGGTTTTGGGGTCTCCCCTTATACTTCTTGTACATGGCAGGATACAGGATAGGTAACTTTTAATATGGTAAATAGAGATGATACACAGGCAACAAGATCATGTGCTCCCTCCAGGGTGGTTATGTCTCCCAGTGGTCTGGAAAAGAGAATTATTCTGGCATTTCAAAGGTGTGTTAGCCTAGAAGCTAAAGAACAATGGGCAGGGCTTGCTTAATTAAGGCAAAGGTAAACCTTTTACTAAGGAAGTTATAGGCCTGGGTTGTGACTACCTACTGTGACCTGCCCAGTGAAGTTACTTTCGGCCACTGAGCTTGTCATATTTGTTACATGGTTTATTTTCATTCACCGAGTCAATGACAGACTGCATATGCAATGGTGGTCCCATAGGATCAAAAGGGAGCTGAAAAATTCGTATCACCTAGTGATGTCACAACCATAGTGAAGTCACAGTACAATGCATTGCACAAATTGCCTACAGTATTCATTCAGTGTGGTAGCATGCAGGATACAGGTTTGAAGCCTAGGAGCTGCAAGGGAACAGAATTCATCACCCCAAAATATGTCTATTTGGCATAAGGATTATTTTAGGTTGGTTAATTTAGAAAAACAGCAGACATGGGAGAATCTCTGAAAATCAAATAGAAGTTACCCTTTGTAAGATAAGAGGGGAACTATCTTATCTCTAGAAACTCTTATCAATGCAGAAGACTACTGAGTTAAATCTGCATAAAAACCTTACCTTGCTCCCTGTGTTTTTTCTGGTAACCTCCCTCCACCCCCAACGTCTTTTACCTTCAGCTGGAGATGTTATTTAAGGCTATGGCTTTAGTCATTTTGGCAAGTTACTCAGCTTTCCTGTGTTTCTACCATATTTACAGGATATAAATGTATGTTATACATGTTAATCTTTTGTTTGTCTTCTGTTAACCTATCTTTTATTTCAAAGATGTCTCAGCCAAGAACCAGAAGGGTAAAGGGAAAATTATTTTTCTCCCTTATAGAGCAATGTACAGCCTAGGGGTATAGTGGGCTATACCATCTAGATTTGTATGAGTGAACTCTCTGGTGTTCACACAACGAAATTGCCTGATCATGTTTCTCAGAATGTATCCCCCATTCATAGGCAGTGCATGACTGTATATACTCGTACGTATATTACATGTTGCAATTTATTGAGATGCTAACAACTGAATTTCAATGTTAAATTGTTACAGAACAGACCCAGGGGTGGTAAATGATATACTATTACTGAAAGGACCGCCCCTTTTTCTCCGGGGTTCCCCCCGCCCTACTAGTTTCTCTTTGCCTGCCGCCAGAGGAAAAGACATTTTTCAATGCCAGAAACTGGTGAAAGGAAAGGAATTATTTATTTGAAAGTCATATAGACTTAGAGTAATGACTTAATGTCTTCATTAAAATACTAAAGTTCTTTAGAATACCCACAAATGCACACAATCCTTCCTTCTCCCCTTTGCCCAGTCTGGGGTACCATATCTCAGAAGTAGAAGTCCGTGGTTCAGGCAGTCCCTCAGTTCTGGCACCATCCCCTGTGTTGCTGCCATGATCTACAGTTAATCCAAAGCCATGTGGCACCTTCTCATGGCCCACCAGCAAGAGTCCTTTCACCCCTCTTCTTCCAGGCAAAGTTTTTCCTGCTGCCTAAACCAGGTGGCAAAAGGGAGCACCCCAGAGTCACATGGTTCTGACTTCTGCCAAAGCTGTGTGTTCCCAACCTCTGCCAGAGCCTCGTGGTCCTGCCATGGTATGGCTGCCACACCTGGGTTTAAATCCCCAAGCCAATCTTCCTCCGCAGTCCTATTTCTGACTCCTCCCACAATCAGTTACACCTGCCAGCATTCATGTATACTTCCAGCTTTACTGGGCTGCCATAGCAAGTCCAGGCACACATGGCCCCATGTGTGGAGCCAATCATCTCCAAGCTCTCATGCAGGTGCTGTAACCAGGGGGAGTTGCTTCCCAGTAACATCCTGGGTTGAAGTCACTCCCATCCCCCTGGCTCAAAGCATGGCCACAGCTATTTAACATATCTATGAAACCCAGTTAAAGGCTATAGATATGTTAAATGACCATGCCAGAGGTTAGCTACAAAACTGTTGGTATTAAAACAGCTCTCAAAGGCCCTGCACCATGTGTCCCATCCCCCAGCTCAGTCTGGTGGGGTTGAAGACATTATATATATATTTTTCTCAAATATTTCCTGAACACCCTGAGTTCTGAACCCCATTACAAATCCCTATTTGCCCCCCCCACCTTGGCTGCACCCTGTTCCAAAATGTCAAATGTCTTACAAATAAATTTAAATAATTTTGTCAATATTTATGAAAGGCCTCATCTGTGAGCATTGAAGCTAATGAAGGGGAAAAAAACCTGTGTTAAAAGATGAGTCTCCAGGTTTGAACATACACATTTTCTTTTATTTATTTCTATTCCTATTTAATATATTTTATTGGGTATACTATTATTACATTTGTCCCATTACCCACCTTAATTCCCCTCTGCCCTGTATCTCCACTCTCACCCACATTACCCACCCTTACTTCATGTCCATGGGTCGTACATGTAAGTACTTCAGCTTATCCTTTTCCTATACTATTCTTAACCTCCCCCTGTCTATTTTGTACCTACCATTTATGCTACTTATTCCCTGAACCTTTTCCCCCATTCTTTGCCAACCCTTCCCCACTGATAACCCTCCATGCGATCTCCATTTTTCTGATTCTGTCCCTGTTCTAGTTGTTTGCTTAGTGTGCTTTTATTTTTGTTTTTTTAGGCTTGCTAAAAAACAAAAGGCTTGATAGTTGTGAGTTTGTTGTCATTTTACTGTTCATAGTTTCGATCTTCTTCTTTGTCTTAGGTAAATACCTTTAACGTTTCATGTAATAAGGGCTGGGTGATGATGAACTCCTTTAACTTGACCTTATCCAGGAATGACTTTATTTGCCCTTCCATTCAAAATGACAGCTTTGCTGGATGGAGTCATCGTGGATGTAGGTCCTTGCCTTTCATGACTTCAAATACTTCTTTCCAGCCCCTTCTTTCCCATAAGGTTTCTTTTGAGAAATCAGCTGACAGTCTGATGGGAACTCCTTTGTAGGTAACTGTCTCCTTTTCTCTTGCTGCCTTTAAGATTCTCTCCTTATCTTTAATCTTGGGTAACTTAATTATGATGTGCCTTTGTGTGTGCTTCTTTGAGTCCAACTTCTTTGGGACTCTCTGAGCTTCCTGGACTTCCTGGAAGTCTATTTCCTTTGCCAGGTTGGGAAAGTTTTCCTTCATTATGTGTTCAAATAAATTTTCAATTTGTTGCTCTTCCTCTACTCCTTCTGGCACCCCTGTGATTCTGATGTTGGAATGTTTAAGGTTGTCCTGGAGGTTCCTTAACCTCTCCTCATTTTTTCTGAATTCTTGTTTCATCATTCTGTTCTGATTGAATGTTTATTTCTTCCTTCTGGTCCACATCATTTGAGTCCCGGTTTCCTTCCCATCACTGTTGGTTCCCTGTACATTTTCCTTTATTTTGTTTTGCACAGATTTTACTCTTTCCTCTATTTTGGGACCATACTCAACCATTTCTGTGAGCATCCTGATTACCAGTGTTTTGAACTCTGCAGCTGATAGGTTGGCTATCTCTTCATTGCTTAGCTGTTTTTTTTCTGGAGCCTTGATCTGTTCTTTCATTTTGGCCATGTTTTTTGTCTTAGTTCACCTGTTATGTAATAAGTGAGGGGAAGCCTTAGGTATTCACTAAAGCGGGGAAACCCAGGTTGCTGCGTTGTGGCACTCTATGTGGGGGAAGGGTCTGAGAGGGAACAGTGCAGCTTGTTCCATTCTCCAATGCTTTCAGTCACTTCCTCTACTACCCACAAGCAAATTGGGCCCTTCTGGTGCTGATTCATGGGTGGGTTGATTTGTGTACATTCTAGGACCCTGGGGGTCTCCCCAGAGAACTGTCCTGTGAGGCTGGGGTTTCTCCTGCCACTTCAATCCCCAGTTTTTTTTCACTCAGAGGTTTGAGGCTGTATTTCCCCTAGCTGGAACCCTGGGTTGCGTGGTCTGTGTCACTCCTCGGTTGTTCCTCCTGGTTTATCTGTACAGAAATGTGGGACTGCCCAGTCCACCAGCTGCCGCCTTGCCCACCCAGGTCCTCTCTGGCCTGGCTGCCCATCTCCACCCTTCCTACTGGTCTGGATGAATGTCTCTTCTTTAACTCCTTGATTGTTGGACTTCCATACAGTTTTATTTTCTGGCAGTTCTGGTTGTTTTTTGTTTTTAAATTTGTTGTCCTTTTGGTTGTGCGGGGAGGCAAAGTATATCCATCTATGCCTCCATCTTGGCTGGAAGTCTGAACATAGACATTTTAGAGATTTGTGTGTCTTGCTCTCTTTTCTCTTTGTGTCTCAAATTCTTACCCATCTGCAGACTTATGCTTCAGATGTTTTTTTAAAGAATAAAACCCCTAAATCTACAGTGATATTTGCCTTGAAAATGCCCTGAGAAAATGCCCTGAGAGACATTGCACAACAATTTAAATGTGCACCATGTTTTAAAACATATATATGATATACATATACATGCATATATAAAAACATATATATTATATAGTCTTGTAGAGAATTTTCAGATGAGAGAGAAAGGATATAAGGGGCTCAGCAGGGAATGCAGGTTGTTTTTTTTGTGATCAGGCACGCTGGTTAGAGGACAGACTGCAGCTCTGCCTCTTAAGGTTTTGAATGCTTCCTTTTAGCAGTCAGGGCTTCAATTTCCTCATCTGAAAGTTAGGATCATAATAGTATTTAATTAAAAATAAACAAAAACAAAAATAATAGTACTTAGTTCATAGTGGTATTTGGAATTTAAATGAGTTAATATGTGTAAAGCCCTTGGAAATGCCTGTCATATATTAAGTAGAGTATTACCTGCTATTGTTATTCACAATTTTAGCCTAGGCCGTGGAATTGTAAGAGTTTTGTGTCACCCATTTCCCAGATCCCCCCTCCTTTGCGAATGTTTACAGTGCAGACCCTTTCTTGGCAGCTCAGGTTTGCTGTTTACCCATCTGCAGTTCCTAAGGTTTGCAATGGTATGACTGACTCACATGGTGGGTTTGTTCTGTTTTGTCCTGCAGGTACAGCCTGCAATTCTTTCTCGTAGTACTTGTGCAGCCTGATTAAATTACTGAACAGTACCAACTACAAACTTATATAACTGCATCGAGAGCATTGCCCTTAGGAATTTGCTCAGAACCATCCTAGTTGCCCAGGGAAACAAGCTGGTGATGTCACAAGGTATCACTCCTTTAGCTCTCTCTCAGGTCCCTTTGCCCAGCTTAAGGCAAGGTTCAGGTCTGTAAGCTCTGCCCAGCCTGAGCACATTCTTGTCCTCTCCCAGGCCATGCTGAGATTTTCACTTTCTCCCAGCAATGTCTAAACTCAGGTATGTTGGAGCCAGGACCACACACTGCTTCTTTGGTCACAGACTACTTGCTATGCTTCTTCCCTCCGAAGGTATAGAAACACTTAGGTGAATAAAGTGTCTGGGGCAGCCCTGGGTAGCCCTTGGTTCTTTAGGATATAGATACAAAATTAAAACAAAACAAAATAAAACCTTGGAACTGCTCCTTGGAGGTCCAGAGGTTGATTCAGATTTTATGGGGCATCAGAGACCTCAGGAGCAAGATTACAAGATCCCTCCCCTTTACACTTACTTCCCTCTTTGTCCTAAACACGCCCACAATCTCTCCTTCCTGGTTTACCAACCTGCTCCTCATTCTCTCAAGAGATACTGTGACTTCCTTGTTCTGCTCAAATGAAAAGGAAAGAAAAGAGAATATAGTTATAACAGTATTTCATCAGTTTAGCGGCAGTTCATAAGAAGGTTAGTTAACCATACACCCATTCCAGCTTAATAGGGCAAAGTGCAGCTCTAGTGTGGATCTCTGCCTTTATGCAAATTGCAGATTACCTGTTATCTAAATAGGACATCTGAAAACAACCAATAATCCTGTCACCAAATTGTCAGGAAGGGAGCCTATAAGGGAAGCACAATTCAATCTTGTTGGAACTCTCACTCTCAGAGACGCGTGTGTTTTACAGCTCTGCGGCCTGCTGTAGGGCCTCAGCTCCTACCCAATAGAAGGACGCCAGGGGAAAGCGACTAAAGACATTCCTAGTTCTGCTCTGGTCACAGCAAGCTATGACGAGGACTTCTACGTGCATATACCACTTCCTTGTTTTGAACTGGTATGTTTTCCTCAATTATTACATCTCACAACAAGAAAAGGATAAGCAGAAATCCAAAATCTTTCAAAATGGTGGACAGTGGAAGTACTTGACATTCCTTAATCTGGTAAGTCCATATGAGCATCTCAGCAAGTAATCCATTTGTCTGTAATATTGGATCTTCTACATATATCATGTATTTAAGTTTTATTAAATACAAAATTCTATTATTTCTATTCCTTCTTCATGGTTTTTGAGTTTTGGCTTTCTTTTTTACCTGAAAGTTTACTCTGAGAAGCCCAATTTAGAAGTTATTCATAGATACCTTTTGTGCTTGCTAATTGTTAAGTGCTTTTTTGAAAAGAATCTTATTTGGGGGCTCTTCTCAGTTGATCTCAAATGGGGGGCTAAATCAATGTTTTCATCATGAGATTGACTACAGATGCAGATAGGATTTTGAACTTGGCTTGGGGAAATCTGTGAGAAAGGCAGAATGGTGTATGTTGAATAGAAATGTAATTTCTTATGGAGGAATAATGCCATTTTACAGCACACACAGACTAACAGATTTATCTGAGAAAAGCAAATATATTTTGCCATGTTCAGATCCCACTTCAGTTTTTTATAGGCTCACGTATCCACCTTAAAGGACAAAATCACCCAACCAAATGGCAAATGCAGATTTTCAATTATATTTACAAACTAATCATATGACTTGTTCCCTTCTTGTCTTTCTAACCCTGATGACCACATTCTAATAAATGAAGTGTGAATGAATGGGAGAAATAAAATTTTTTTAAATGTTTTGGTAACATAGAAACAGATTTTTAGAGTTAAAAGCTAAAGATGTCACATCCTTTGGGGATGCTAATTAACATTTGATATTTTTAACTAAAATTTAGAGTGCCAATATCAACATCTGATTTCAGAAGCTGGACAAAATATTCCAATCCTCTGGAATCAGACTCCTAAGTAGAGGTTATATGTATGGTCAGAAAAAGTGACTCTGAAATACTAAGGGTTTGAAACTCAGAAAGTTCAAATCAAACAAGCCTGGAGGTTCTGCTTCTCCTTCTCTGGTCATTTGCTGGCTTTTGATTTTGGCCTGAAAAATCTGAAGCCTGAACACAGCTTTAGTGTGTTTGAAAATATCAAGGTGATAATTTATTTCAATCATAGAATTTTATAGGGGTAAAAGAAAACAACAAAAGAAAAGCTTTTGTGGAGCTAGAATAATACAATACAAATCTCAGCTTTGTGTATTTGTTGGCTTTATGTTAAAAAATGATCAATGAAAACTGAGCTGTGTCTGTAGTCAGAATTAATACTTTAAAGAAATCTAAATTCTAGTGTCCCACCTCACACTCATTATGGTTAAGAATAGATTGCTTTATCACCTACTCCCATAAACCAGCTCCCTGACTTCTTAATCCTACCTCAGTTACCTGCCCCAGAGCTCCCACATTTCTAAAAATGAAAAAAAATTCACTTATTTTGTTCAGACTTATTATTTCTTACTGCAATCCCCTTTTGCTTCCCTAAGTAGTTATCCACTAAATCCTATGTGTTTTCTTTTGCTTAGTTCATCCCATCTTCCCTAATCTTACTGCCTCTCTCATTACAGGCTCTAATTAATTTTAACTTGGATGGCCAGATCATCTCATTATCAATCCATCCATCTACGACTCCAATACAGATTAATCTTTCCAAAGCACTGTTTTTGGTTGGGTTTGGTTTTAAACATCATAAGCCAGCTTGAGAAATGTGGTCTGCTACTCTAGAAACTTCAGTGGCTTCCTTCTACCTTATGGGATCAATTCCAAACTACCCAGCCTTCAGGTTGCCCTCCCCCAAGGAAGGCTAGTCTCTTCCCCAGGAATGCCTGTGTGTTCTTCAGTGCTGGTCCCCAGGCTTCTTGCTCTAACTACTCCACCCATGTTCACACTACCCTTGAATGAAAGGCCTACCAGCTTCTCTACCACTTTGTTATTTGCATAGATCACATGAAATCCCCTATTTTCTTTAAAATCTCTGCTGACCAACTCCAGCTCCAGTTTGTTTTCCTTTTCCTAAGATTTTACAGCGTCTCTCAGTGTCTCCTTATTTATATATAGTATTGTCTTCTAATTTCCACCTGCATGTGACTCTCAATATTACAATCAGAATGTAAATGGCTCCAAAAAACAGGAATTTTGTCCCTTAGGTCCTTGCCAGTCCTAATGGTCTATGATTCTAAGTTGTATTTGTACAATTGCTGGCACAGAGTACCCTCATAATAAACACTGGGTGACTTGGTATGTTGGCTGAACTTGACCTTAGCTTTTTCTGCATTCCTGAGCAATTAGTCTCTTCTGACATCTCCTCACCCTTGAAATGAGCAGAGAGGGGCTTACCTGTGGCTGTTTCCTTTCTGAGCTCTGTTAGGTATCATTTGGAGAGTATAATAATGCAAAGTTTCTCAGTTGGTAAAGATGGATTGAATGTATTTCAGAGGATTAATTTAAGAATAGATTTCAAATATGTTACTTAAGGTAAAATGTTGGGCCTTAAAATTTCTAGTTCTTAAGGTCTTGTGCTGATTAATGGTTATGTTTCCTAATGATTAATTAGTTGAGCATTGTGCCTATAAAGTTATAGAGGTCTCATAACTTCCTATAACATTTTAAATTTTATTTATGTAAGCTTGTTGAAGTCTGTACCTGACCCTGCTTTCCAGGAAATTTACATCCCTCCCCTTTAAGCTTTACTTGCTAGTTGGCTGAATATCAGTTATCCCCCCTTTTAAGAGCAGGTCCACCTTAGTGGAAGTCAGCATTCCAACTGGGCCTCATTTCCTCCTAAAGTTATCCCAGAAGTTTCAAAGGGAAGAGCATAGGACTGGTGGCAGGCGGTGGGGTGGGGTGGGATGAGGTGCAAGGGGGTGTCACTGAGAAGTGGTCATGGTGACCAATTCATGCCTAATGCCTAAGGGAGAGGTGGTGTCACCTAGAGATTACAAGGAGAGTTTTTGGGTCATCAGCTCTCTGGGATGGTACTTCAGCTTCACCACCTACTGGCTCTGTGACCCAGAGCTAGGTATTTCTTTGTACCTTCCATTTCTAAATCTATCAAACAGGAATAAAAATAGTTCAGCCCTGGCTGGTGTGGTTCAGTGGATTGAACACTGGCCTGCAAACCAAAGGGTTCCCAGTTTGATTCCCTGTTAGGATCTATGTTTCTCTCCCTCTCTTTCTCCCTTCCTTCCCCTTTCTCTATAAATAAATAAATAAAATCTTTTAAAAAATTAGTTCATAACCACACAGTGACCATGAGGGATAAATAACTTGGCAAGTGGGAAGCACTCAGAATGGTCCAGGGGTGTCCAAACCCTGCAGGCTGCATGCAGCCCAGGGTGGCTATGAATGCAGCCCAACATAAAATCGTAAATTTACTTAAAACAGTATGAGATTTTTTGTGGTTTTGTGTCACAATGTATTTAATGTGTGGCCCAAGACAACTCTTCTTCTTCCAGTGTGGCCCAGGGACACCAAAAGGTTGGACGCCCCTGAAGCTGTAGATGAGAGAAAGAGAAGATGGGAAGGGTTGGTGAGCTTCTACTCATCTTATATTTGAGTAGTGGTGGTACAGAGGGGAGGGTAATTTAGCGGAGCATGGGTCTCCTCACTGAGCACCATGGTTGGTGGGTCATGTTTCCAGGCAAGGGCCCTCTACCCTCCTCATTGCTTACTACCTCCCTCTGCAGGGTATAGGCTCTGGCTTCCCATGGAGTCCCTGCTTTCCCTGCAATAACTGCCCATGTGGATGCCTTCAGCATTGGGACAGTCCTGGAGATAGAGTTTGCAGGCTCAGACAGACAGTACTGAGTGGTGCTAAATGGGAAAGCCCCCAGAGCTGGGCGTGGAAGCAAGGCAGTGTTGTGGACATCCTCAGGGTGCACATGTTAGCTCAGAATTCCCATGCCTCAGTCTTCCACCAATGTTCTGTCTCAGTGACTGTCTCTAACCCCAGGGAAGGCAAGCTGGGGAAGGGCGTCACAGAATTCATAGTTTTCTGGGTTTTCCTCTTTTAATAAATAATTGTCCTTCTGAAATGTTGTTAGGGGTGATGCTACATAACTGGGCTCTTTAGGAGAGACTCTGAGTGGGCCTCTCCCCACTCCCCCACCCACCTCACCTTACCAACAGAGGCATGACTCCCCCCCCCCCTTCATTAATTTGCCCAAACCTCAGGCAGCTCTGACTTCATTATTCTCAAGCTCTCAGGGTGATTACAGTGACTCCATCACATAGGTCCTCAGGGATGGCAAAGCAGAGCCTGGGGAAGAGAGAACCTTGAGGAAGCTCCATTGGTCTGAACTCTAAGGCAGCCCGTGAAGAGTGAGAAAACAAGAATTCATTTATGTTTCAGAACCCAGTTCAATACTTGGAGCCAACCGTTAATGTCCATCATCAGGTTAATGTATTAAACCATGGAACTCTTAAACACAACAGAGTCAGATATACATTTAATTGTCTATTTTACAAAAATACTTAAGGTCACTGTTTTTAGCTCTCAGAAAGCTAAAGGGATGAGGGCTGATAGAAATAATAGTCACCACCAACATCCAAAATAAAATAGCTATAATTTATTGAGCAACCGTGAGAGCATTTTGGTAGGTTCTTTACACACAGTGTACAGATTGAAGACTTAGCTTCTGGAGTCAGACTCCATGGGTGTGAATGCTAGCTCTGCCCTTCATTTTCTGTGGTATCTTGAGTGAGTCACTTAACTTCTCTGTTCCTCAGTTTCCTCATACGCAGTGGATACTATGGGATGGCACTCAGATCCCGCCCACCTCCCCAGGCATTGAGGTACTCATCACTCTGCTCTTGGGAGAAGTATTATCTGCTGATGACTCACAGCCAAGAATCTGTCCCAGAAATTGGCTCAGCAGAAGGGAGCTGCCTAGATCAAGGCTAAGAGACCTCCCTGGGGTTGCTGTATCCAATGACTGGTCGACTTGGGGTACAAAGTCCAGGCTCCAGGAGAACACTGAAGGACCCATTTAGTTCCAGGGCTCCTTTCAGGGATCAGCTGAATCCATGCAGCTGCACTGCCTTTTAGCTCAGTCCTGTTTCCTGCTTCCTTCCCTTACTCTTATAGATGATATCAGAGCACTGTCAATGAACACTCTGCAAGCAGACCTTAGAGTCTCAGATTCTGTTTCCCAAGGAACCCGACCTACATAATGTAAAATAATAAACTTACAGAAAAGGTTCCTCCTCCTCCTCTGCGTCTCTTTTCTTCCTACTTAAAAGCCTATTAATATAGAGCCTGCCCTGGCCTGTATTATATCTAATACAATTTCTAGCACCCCATAGGCACTCTGTGAATGTTGATTGCATGAATAAATGGCCAGAACATGGTTCTAACTCATAAGAGCCACTTTCTATGGACTTTAGACAGCCTACCTACGGGCCATTCTATACTAGACTGAAGCCTGTGGTCATGTAAGTACAACTGTGGCCAAGAATGCTTATAATTCTTCTTTCCAACCTGTCCTTCAACATTCTTGGTTTCTTTTCTTTTTTTCTCATCATTCCAGCTTGTGACTTTTATATCATTTCTTCTGCTATGTGCTTTTTCCCATCCTTTATCTCAGTTTCCTACTTAGGCTAAATGCATTAATGATGATTGAAATAGTATATACATACCCTACAGATAAATATATTTGGCAAAGTCTTCCTCTACCTGCCCCAAATGCCACCACCCTAACCACCACAGTTATATAAAATACACTCATCACAATTAGTCCCCATTTGCTGTTTTATTCTGAAATAGTCTCTCACTGCAAGTACAAGTATTGCATCATTTACAAGGCGAGACCAAAGAAAGTCCCGGTCTATCCAAGTCAGGCATGGAGTGCTGAGCTGGGCATTGGATTACTTGACTCATCTAAAAAGAGTTGTAATGTCTTGCTCAGAAAACTTGTGGAATCTCCCTCTCTGGAGTTATTTTTTAAATAGAAAAAAAAGTCTCATTTCTTGCAATAGTTTAAAAGGGTTCTGGCTTAAAGGCAAAGACATAAACTTGATGACTTAGAAAGACTGTTTTGGTGATTTCAAGATTTTTGTGAATTTCACAAAGATATGTGAATATAAAAACTGAATATCCTTTACCTATGGTTTCTTAAATTGCACTAGTTATACAAATGTAAGTTCAACTCTCCCAGGTAGTAAGTTTGTCAGCTAGCTACAAAAATGGAAGACATCTAACAAACTTAAGGAAGCAGCATTTCAAAAAAAAGGCACAAAAGAACAAACAGATTTAGGAAGGGACTGGTAGAAAAAAAATAAGTCAGAGAGCAGCAGCTCTGAAGTAAGCCTTGATCAAGATACCATTAGCTCTGCTTTCCTGGGCAGCCAAAGTAGTTGAAAAATGTAAACAGCAGTGATGTTGTTAAAAGAAGGCCAGTTGTTACTATCTTATTTTAATGCTGCTGTGTTATTCTCCTCAGGCTATCATAATATAGCACCACAGACTGGTGGCTTAAACAGCAGAAATTTACTATTTCTCTAGTTTTCCATTGGTTAAAAGTCCAAAATCAAGGTACTGGCAGGGTTGGTTTCTCCTGAGGTCTCTCCCCTTGGCTTGTAGATAGCCACCTTCTTCTTGTGTTTTCACATGGTCTTCCTTCTATGTGTCTGTGTCCTGATCTCTTTTAAAGACACAGTCATAACTTAATCACCTCTTTAAAGACCCTATATCCAAATACAGTCACATTCTGAGGTATTAGGGGTTATTCAACACATCAGTTTTGAGGCAGGGGACACAATTCACCCTGAACTGCTATCATTTTCTCCCTTCACTGTTCCTTCTGTGCATGTTTTATAAAACATTCCATTGTATTTTCCTTAGAGAAAGAGCAGACCATTGTGCAGTTTAGTGAGCTCATTCAAACCTGTCCTTAAGGTCCCCAGAAGCCTCATCACTGAGTAAGGTCATGGCATCTCCTCTCCTTACCCTGCAGCTTTGCTGCAGCGTGGCTCCTCTGTGCCCTAGTTCTAGCCTATTTCTCTTGGCTACACCCTAGTTCTCTGCTCCTGGGCTGCTATGTGGAGGCACTGTAAATATTCCTTGTTGATACAGATGATGGTATGTGAATGTGGATTAAGATCAATGGGGACAAGGCTGCCTCTCACATGCACAGTTGGTATCTTTACTCTGTGGCATATGCCTGTGAAATAATGTGTGAGCTGAGGGTGGAGGGGGAGGAGTCATTGGCAAGTTTGCAGTGTGAAGCAAATTTTTATTGGTGAATGAGAGCCGTGGAAGCTCTGAGTAATGTGTTCTTTTCCTCAGTCCAATTTCCACATTCTGTGACTGGGAAAGGCAAGAGCAAGTCAGGATGAGCTTGACTCATGATGACCCTAGGAAGCTTTTGCTAAGGAAAGCGGTCACATGTACTTCACATGCTGGGTGGAGGCAGCCTCTCCCCAAAGGGGGAAAACCTGGCAGACACTCAGTGCTCAGTATGTGATTAATTGCTGTGTTGATAGAATAGTGCAGGCCTCCTCACCCAGAGCCCAGGCCCCATGCCTGCCTTTGCTAACTAAAGCAGTTGCCTGCTGTGGGTTGAATAGCTGGAAGTGAAACCCGGTGGGGGTGGGGGTGGTGTGAAGGGACTTCTAACACTCCTGTGCAGAAGACTGCATTTTAAATTCTACAGCCCTAGGGGCCAAATGTTCAAAAGTAGATGACAAGTATTAGGATGGCAACCTCTTCATGACATTTAAAATTGCTGCCCACCCTTCCCTGAAATGCCCCCTTCTTGCTTGAAGCTTCTCCTTCAAGGGCCATGAGTTTCCTGTACATCCCTGGTCTTCTACCATCTGACCATTCTTTGCTCTTTTGCTGGCCCTTTACCCACTTCTGTTCCTTAGATGAAGGCATTCCTCAGCATTCACTTCCCATGTCTCTCTTCTCTTCTCTCCTCTCCTTCCTCTCTCTAGCAATCTCATCCCACCAGGGCAATCCAACTCCCTAGATCTCCACAACCTCACCTCTACTGAGAAGGCCAGGTCTGAGTTTCCAAATGGAAGTTCCTCTAGGCAAGTGGTTCTCAACCTCAGCTGCCCTGATTAGAGTCACCTGGGAGAATTTTTTTTAGTCCTGAAGCCCAGGCCAAACCTCCAGACCCATTCAATTAGAATCTCTGGGTGAGTGGAAATCAGGCATCAGTATTTTTTGGAGTCATTTTTAAGTCTCCATCTTGAAGATTATTTTCTCTTTTCTGATCTCCCACAGTTCTTTATCTGAACTGTTCTTAGAAACATGATATTTTTTTTTTTTAAGTCTGGCTCAAGAACCAGTCTTTGGGTCTCAAATCCTGGCATTGACATTTACTAACTATGAGACTTTAGGAAAGTTTGTTTATCTGACTATGCTTCAGTTTCCTCATCTGTAAAAAGGGTTAAGAGAGGAAATAATAATAGGACTTAGCTCATAAGGTTGTTATTAGAAATTAAAAGCCTAGATCAGTACCTGACACTTAAAAAAAGAGATAATTAGAAGTTAGCTCTTATAGCTTTAACTAGTCACTAGAATTTATGTTTAATCCAGTGTTCTGGAGCTTTAGCATATATAAAGATCACCCAAAGAGTATTAAAAAAAATTCTTGCCTTGGTCAGGTGATTCAGTTGGTTGGAGCATCATCCTATACACCAAAAGGTTGTGGGTTCAATTCTTGGCCAGGGCACATACGTAGGTTGTGGGTTCGACCTCTGGTTGGGGCACATATAGGAGGCAACAAGATTAAAAAAAAATTCTGCATTTCATTTTTATTTTTTAGAGAGGGGAAGGGAGGGAGAAAGAGGAGAGAAACATCGATCGGGGGTTCCAGGCCCACAAGTCAGGCATGTGTCCCAACCAGGAATCGAACCAGCAACCTTTTGCTTTACATGTTGATGCTCAACCAACTGAGCCACATGGGTCAAAGCAAAAATTCCTACCTTCCCATGAAGCTTTCAGGTGATGCTGGTGCTCCTGGTATGAGGACCTACCTGGGAGTATTCCTGACCTAATCCACTCCCGTACCATCTCCTGCCCATACCTTCAGCCCAAGGAGTCTCAGGAGGCCAACTCTGTGAGGTCTTTCCTAAGTTCAGACCTCGGAGGTCATTCACCAATAGCCAACTTGATCCATCAAGCTCCCTAGGTTCCAAAACTTGCCTGACTTATACTCTCAGAGCAGGGTCCTGATTCTTTTGTACCAATCCAGAGCTTTCAAGGAATAAATGGATTCTGATGTAAGCATAATTCAAGAACAACCCCAACTCTGGATTAGAAGTCATAGGTTTGTGCAAAACATTAAGAATGGGCAATGTTTGTTTCATGTGATCTTACTTCTTTGGAAAAGGTCCTTTTCTCCTTTATATGACCTCAGGGTATTTAGTGACTGACCAGAGCCCATGGCTTGCTGTGTCCCTGTGGATTTAAATCCCTCTCTCCGACAGGTTTTCGCTGTGAGGACTTCAGGTACGCTCTTTTAATGAAGGAAGAACCTGGCTTCTCCCTCAGATAAGCAGATGCCATTCAGTGCATCTCCCTCAGGAGCGCACACAGCTCCTTCATTGTGCTCTTGACCCTGATTCTGGCTTCTCTAATTAGATGGCAGCACCAGGTATTTTTCTTCCTAGGAAGAACATATCCACCATTGTGTCTGGCCCTCTGCCCCTGTGCTGTTTATTCGGTTTGTCCCACCTCTGTACAGCCAAGGTATCTAGCTCATTACATTCTGCGTTTCAGCTGACTTTTTTTTTCCACTTTAGCTTGAGTCCATTACACTAAATACTGTACACATTATTATCCCTTAAATGACTTTACTCAATCAGTTTTAGCAGCAAGGTCAAGGCCCAGTGAGCTGGAAGACCAGCCCTCAAATTGGCTTTCAACCAAAACAGCCAACAGCCCCCTCCTTCTTAAATCAACATTGCTCTCAGAGGGATAGAGCTTTGCGTCAGTGAAGAATGTATTAATTAAAGCAAATGAAAACGCCCTCATTTGTTGTAATGAATTTAGTTCTTGCAGGCCATTTTCTATGGAGTCGCCTTCCTGGAAGATACGCTGAAAAGAATAAAAGGGAAAAAAGACATTAAGTTCATAACTGCCTTCAGGGACCTGCTTTTCACCACACTGGCCTTTCCTGTATCCACAGTGAGTTGCAAAGATGTATATGCAATACGATACACATGTACATGTGGATGAACTCATCTCCTGGGTGGCGAGGCTGTTTGGGAGTCCATTATTGCAGACCAGAACAACTGTATTTGCATAAATGTCCTGAGGACTACATCACATTGCCCAGCGTTTTCAGGAAATAGAGCACATTACTGACAGACTTAGCATTAGCTTTTGTGTTTTTGTGAATATTTGACACAAGATCCATATTGCTGTCTAATAAAGAAGTTTAAAGGACCATTCTTAATCAAAATACAACTGAGTTAACCTTGGTTTAAGCAGGGCAATGGAGATGGAGAGTGCTAGAGAGAAAGACAACTAATTTTCCCTTTTATACATCTTGTTTCACTTGCTACAGTAAGTATATGTTACCTCTGCATGAGGAAACCACAAAAAAAAAGATATGAGAAACTTAAAGTTGGCACATGAAAAAGACAATTGAGGAGAGAGAGACAGACGATCTGTCTGAAATACCCACTTGGGGTACAAAAAGAGGGCCTTATTCGTTTTGTTGAATGAATGGATATTGGAAAGAAGCAAGACATATGCAAGGGAGAGTAAGCTTGTTTGCTGACACTGTCCACATTTCTTAAATGTTCATTCATTAGAATGGAAACAAACCAAGATCAAGCATGCCAGCTGCCCAGCAGGGCCTATAATTAAACATGACTACCTCCTTCCACCTGTCATTGTCCTACTTCTTACAGTATTGAGACTTGAAACTTAAATGCAAAACGAAACTCTCAGATAACAGAGCAAGTACCGGCATTCCAGTTTCGCTTTGCAAGATACCTCTTCTTCAGTCCCATAAATCTAAAGGCCAAGTTTTTTATAACAATGGACATTACTCATTTTTTAAGGTCTACTAATCTAGGCTTTGGAATTTAAGAAGATTGGAAGATTAATAGTTTCTTTTTTTCCATCTCTAAATTGACTTTGATATAGAGGACAGACACTTTGAAAAGATAGCCAGGGGATATAAGAGGATGAGGATCAACCTAAACCTCTGAGCAATGGAGAGATTCAACTCTGTTAACTAGCTTGTGAGTGGTCCTGGGCGTTTGTCACTCCTCTCTCCCAGCCTTCCTACCTCCCCTTGCCATGTCTATGGAGAAGGTGGGCAAGGAAGGTGTAAGACTCAAGGCATTCCAAGTGGCTGCTCTCAGCACTCCTGGTGAAAGTGTAAAGAAGAGAGAAGTCATTGGTTAAAATGAAATGTCTTAATGGTCTGCAAACCCTGTTCGTCTGTATCCTCACTGCCTGCCCCAATGACAAATAATTGATCCCTAACTCTCCAGATTCCTTAGGGTATGAAATTTTTTCTTTATTTTACATTTTTATAATGTCTCTAAAACTGTGATCTATTTTTTGCTATGTTTTCTTTTTATCTTAGAGAGCTTTGATTAAAAACAAACCTAATGCTATTTTTGTGATTTATTTTCCAGTTTGTATTTTTGTCATTCTGGATCCTCTTTCTCTATGATCGAGAACTTGTTTACCCTAAGCAACTAGATGGTATCTTTCCAGTGTGGATGAATCATGCAATGGTGAGTGAGGGAAAAATTTAGTGCCTATAGAAAGGCAATAACCTCTGTACTGAACTCTAAAGTACCTTATTTATGTTTCCAAACTCTTCCTGAACCCCCAGCATCCTGTTCACTCCTCTCTCTGTATCCTGTCACTATTTATTTAAAGAGCTCATTGAGGATATAAAATGAATAAAAACTAGTACTGTAATTACAGTCACTGAGAGCACAGGGGATGACCAGGCAAGACCCTGCCAAGTTGCTCATGAAGTCATTGAAAAGACACGCAACCATAAGGGCAGGCAACCTCTTGGCAGTTGCAGTCATAACAGAGAAATGACTTCAGCAAATAACATGTAATGAACATTCTGGTCTAGAAATGGAATTAAGCAAGCTTTAAAAAAAATCCACCCCAATATCTAAGGAATATCTCAGAGCACAGCAGCAGCTTCTTAGCTAACACGGGATTATTCATCACAAGTGGAATGATTATTCACATATTCTATGAATGCATTCCTTTTTTTTTATTCATGCACTTTTTTTATCCTCACCCAATGATGTATTTATTGATTTTAGAGAGAGAGGAAGGCTGGGAGGGAGAGAGAGAGGGAGAGGGAAACATCAATGTGAGAGAGAAATATCTATCAGTTTCTTTCCATGTGCACCCCGACCCAGGACCAAACCAACAATCTAGCTGTGCGCCCTGACTAGATGTCATACATACAACTTTTTGGTGTACAGGAACAGTGCTCCAATCAACTAAATGGCAACATCCAGGGCCATGCACTTATTTTTAAAGGGCTAAATAGTAAACATAACCTGTTGTGAAATATTCAGGCTACTAGCATCTGAATACCAGTAACAGTCACCTGGACAAGCAGCATGGTGGCAAGGCTGTCCAGGTCTTGGATGAAAGATGGGCCTGAGTCATGGGCACTATCTGCATGAAGAAATCATTCAGCATCCTAGCTTTGCTGCTTCACACTTACAGATCTATTTCCACATTAGTCAGGAATTCGGAGTGAGTTTTCAGAGTGTGTGAAGCAAATGACATTTAAAAACCAGGGGAATCACAAGGCAGTAGCACTGTCAAGGCTCCTGGAGATCACAGACTTTTTTGACCGTTCCATTGTCTCAACACTCACATGATTACCAATCAGGAAAAGCAGCTCAGTCCGCTGACTCTGCCCCTCCAACATGCCCCATCCCCCAGTAAAAATGTACTTTCAGTTTAAATGTGTGCTCAGTGAGATTACTGATTACTAAGATATCCAAGTTCTAGTCTAATTCAGAGTTCAGCACCAAAAAGTATATGTTCAATGAGTCTTACCTTTCAGAGAGCTCCTCCTACCACCTCTTTCTGTCTGACCACCTCTTCCAAGGAAGCCCTGCCTACATTTCTAATTCCCATTAGCATTAATATGAGACAACTATTAAGGGACATTCCTGCATTTTCACGGTACTTTACTGAGTACATTCCTCAAATATGGGCTCATTTAACTCACACAACATTTAGATAACTATAATCCTGATTTATACAAATTAGCAAAAAAAAAAAAAAAAAGCTCACAGAAGTTAAGTGATTTGCCTGGGGCCACAGAGC
Organism: Trachops cirrhosus; assembly: GCA_028533065.1. NCBI lineage: Eukaryota > Metazoa > Chordata > Mammalia > Chiroptera > Phyllostomidae > Trachops > Trachops cirrhosus. The sequence goes on from CM052542.1 coordinate 76,932,873, forward strand.
TAATAGGTGGGACACTAGGATTCAAATCCAAGGCTGATTCTGCTCTCCCTTGTTCTTTGCTATAGTAAGTGCAGGACTGTAGTCTGATCTTGTTTCATAATTCACCAGGCAATCAAAAGACTGCTTGGTTAACATAACAAAGTGAGAATTTTCACTTAAAATATCCAGAATCCCCATCTGTATGTTAATAAACTAAAACATGACTTAAAAAAATTAAGTGATTTGGGACAACTGACTGAGCTAGATGTTACTAAAAAAAAAAAAGAAAGGCAGAATCTTTCATTTGTGTCTTTTATTTGGGGCTGACCACATATATCACACCTTTTCCAGGCTTTGTGAGCTCATCTAGCAGTTTTCCTGCAACTATTACAAGTTTCCTCGCTCTTTATGCTTCCATTTTCCAGATGGAAGTAAGATTAGATTTCTTCCAAATACTTGTTTTGGTGATGCCCAGCATCTGTGATCTTGCTAAACAGACACATAGATTTTTAGTAATTGTAAAACAAGATAGCTATGCAAGGTACATCAGATCCAAGAACAAAGACAGTACTGTACAATAGAGATCCTAAAATGTTTTTGTGCCTTCACAGCCTGGGTTCTTTGTCTGCTCCTAGTCCCTTGGTCAATCAAGTAACCTGAATCTCTTTGAGAGAAGGGACTTGGGTCAAAAGAGGTGGGACAATGGCGACAAAGAGAAAAGAGGAGGTGACAACCTGTCTTCAGTCAGACATTGACTGATTCTGTTCGCTTACATGGACAAAATCCCAACAGAGCCATTTCTAGGGGGAATGTTGGCATCAGCAAGGCCAGCTCTGCGGTCTTCTCCAGACTCGCATGCTTTCTATTGGTGTTTGCTCCAAGTCCAGTGTCCTTGTGACTGCATCTCATCCCTGACTCCAGATTGTGTCCCTTATGCTGGACATTTTCTCTCCTCACTATTAAATTCTTCTGGCCTATTGTGTCAAGGAATGCTTTCTGCTAATTTCTTAAATACTAGTATAAACAAACATGGAAATGGATGTTACTGGGTCAGTTTGTTAACACTTTCTACATTTTCCCCTGTCCTTCCATGACAACCCAAAGGAATGACTGCCCAGAAACCACCACTGTGGCTGCCAGAGTGCCCATGGGCAGTCAGGCCAGACATCTGGTACTAGTTGCCTACACGTACTTGGGCTGGCTCTGCTCTTACAGAGGATTGCTTTCTGTACTGCTCCTTTCTCTTGCACAATATAAGAATTATTGGCTATATATTCAGTGTCGTAATTTCCTGAAAGTTTCCTTCATTTCACAAAAGATTTATATTTGCTATTTTAGCCTTAGCTTTGAAATATCTTACCTGTTGCCATTTGTGATGATGCCCTGGGCTTTATGAGTAGTATTTGTCATATTAAGAAATACCATTCTCCCTCTTGACAGAATGCAGTTCTAAAACTTTTGTGATTTATCAAGTCTTTGGAATCCTTCCAGTGCAAGCCTTCTAGCTCACTGGAGATTTGTCATTGCAGTAGGACAATTTAAAGCCGATTTTCATCTTCATGGACATTTTTCTACCTTTGTTTTGTATTCAAACCAAATAGTAACATCAGTGAAACATTTGCATCAACCATGGACAGGCTGCCTTCACTGGTGCCCTAACACTCCCATTTAAGCTGGCTACATTATTTCAAGTCGATCAACCTGATGTTTTACTGCTAAGCAGTTCTCCAGTCTTCATGAAAGAAGGGAAAGCACAGCAATTCTCCAGGTTTGCCAGGAAAAATTAGCTCCTCAGGTCTTATCTGAATGACTACTAAAGATAGAATCAGAGCAGATGATTTAAATAGCAGGAAGAGGACTCAGTACCTGAGGAAGGCCAGTGTGGCTGGTTCAGGCTGAGCTGAATAAAGAGAAGAACTAGAACTGTAGCCAGGGTTTGAATTATGCCTCACAGGATTTATAAGGAATTAGGATTTTATTCTGAGTATGAATGGGGAAGGGCATCTTTTCAGGGAGACCTTATCTTGTGGGGGAGCACTTTTAATGTTTAAACTATATAAACTATATAAAGTCTGAGGAATAGGCCTTAGCTGTCCCTTCCCAACACATTACATATAATATATACAAAATAGTGCTTAGGGCCATATAAATTCCTATTTCATTTCAGTATCTATCTGTCATCTGTCTATCTATCATCTATCTATCTATCTATCTATCTATCAACCATCTATCATCTCTATCATCTATCTATTAATCTATCATCTAATCTACATTGCATTTTATTATTTATCTTGCTTGCATTTCAAGAGCATCACATTTACTACACACTGAGAGGGGCACAGTGGAGGTGTGGTGGGGGAGCAGGGAGTGAAGGCCAGTTAGGGGGTGCTTGCAAAGTGCAGGAGGAGATGAAGGTTGTTTGGGTTAGTGGCATGGCAGTGGTATTGATAAGATTTTTAACTTAAGATACAGAGAAGGAATAAGCATAGAGATGCTAGGACAGGTCAAAGGATTGTATAGGAGGAAATTGATTCCAAGGTGCCTGAGACAACAAAATCTAAGGACCTGGGCATATAAGCCTAGGGGAGAGTTCTGGGCTGGTGAGATAAATTTGGTTGTCTTCATCATAAAGATGGTCTTTAAAGTCAAGTAAGATCGCCTAGGGAGTAAGAATGGTTAGAAACTGTATCTCAGGACTTGGCCTTATAACTTCTAGTACTCAGGAGGAAAAGCAGGAGAATTCAGCAAAGAAGATTTAGAAAGAAGTACCAATGAGTTAGGAGAAAACCCAGTGCAGTTTAGTCACCTGGAAGTCAAGTATAAAAATATTTCAAGAAAGAGGAAGTATTTTATGTGAAAAGCTGCTGAGAGGTTAAGTACCGTGATATTGTAAGATGACTTGAGTTAAGATTTTTCCATTGGATTTGGCACTATCAAGTTTCTGGTATGAGAGCAGTTTAATAGAGTGGTGGGGAGACATAGAGCCTTAATAATGCTGTATGTGTTAGTTTCTTTTGCTGCCGTAACAAAGTAAAATAACCTTAATGTCTTAAAACAAGACAAATCTATTAACTTACAGTTCTGGAGGTCTACAGTACAAAATCAAAAGTACAAGATCAAATCAAGGTGTCAGCAGAGCTGCATTCCTTCTGGTGACTCTAGAGGAGACTTTGTTTCCTTGTCTTTTCCATCTACAGTCACCTACATTCCTTAATTCATGGCTTCTTCCTCCCAAATTTGTTGTACCATTAAATTCTAAAATGTTCCCTGGCATTTTCTACTCTAGACCAGGTCCACATTAGAAAGAGAAAATACAACTGCCACCAATGACCACGAAATGGTATTGGTAAAGAACTTGTCATATGACCCTGTAGCAGGTAGAGATCCACTAGGTGAGCCAATGATGGATGCATTAATGGTATGCCACTGGAAAGATCCTTTTTCAGAGCATTGTTCCAAGGCTCCTGAGCAAGAATGAAAATGGAATCATTTGTAGCATACACATAATTACTTGGATATTTTTCAGGTTTAATCACCTCAGTGTTATTTATGGACAATTCTTTTGGTTAAAACATGTTCTAGCCATCCCTTTATTCATTCCATTCACTTCTTACTCTAAGGTAGGTTAGGCTCCCCAGTGGCATTCACCTGGGAAATACTGAGAAGTTACAAGAATGCTTAAAGCTCAGCAGTGAAATTAGAACCTAAACTCAGATAAGGAAGCAGAATTAGCCAAGAACAATAAAGGCATTTGCTCCTCGTGAAATCTTAAGACAAATAGAGGAGATGTTGATAATGAACTGCCAAAGGATTACCAATCCACTTAAAGTTTTATACAACTAGAACCAAGCATTCAGAGTACCTAGCTTTCCTAATCTCTTGAGAGCAAAAACCAAAATGGTGAAAGTATATCTTCTTTTTTGGAAAATTCCAATTCAGAGAACTTTCAACATGTGCTGAAAAGTAACTAGTTTTTACAATTCCATTATCCACAGGCCACTTTTTAAATAGAATACCAGCAGAAAATAAATCCCAGTTTCAAAATCAAGGTCAAAGGTTTTTACTGATCAAAAAATGTGTCCTGTCTTCTAAGAATTTAGTAGGAATTTGAATAGCTGAAATCATTTGGTGCCCTTGAGGGTTTGCTAGTGGGTCTCCTCCCCTCCTGTGTGATATAATTAATCCTCACTTCCATGGCAACCATGCGTAATACTACCAATGGGAAGAATGACTTTACACTGGAGAATAACCAGGATGGAGAAACTCATTACAGAAGATCCTAAACTCCTCTGAAGTACTGAGAGAAAACTCAAATCTATGTGAATAGGAAAGAGCTGATCTCAGAACAGAAGTGAAAATGCCCAAGAGCTGTCCAGTGAGTGGGTAGGTGGGAGAGGCTTCACTGTCACATTTGATTGGACACCCCCATTCTGATCAGAGGGCAGCACAGAAGAGCCCCTGGTGTGCTTCTGGTTGCTACATAACCCCATAGGCAGACACTCTGACAGCTGCAGAGTCCTGTCCTTGCCTTGAACAGGGAGCTGCTGACAGGCTTTCAACCAGCCCCCACATCTCTTTCCCTGGTCTCTTTATCTTCTCTGATGACAGAGCCGTCTCATACTTAATTGGAAATTTGAGATGTCCAAGTCCTCTACCTCTGTCTCACCTCCAGGTCTTTGTGTTACCTACCACCTAGTAGACTATTTCCATAGGGTACTATCTAATCTTCTTAATGGTGCCTCCACTTGCCCACAGGTCACACACGTGAATTTCTAACTCTCGGATGCTTTATGTCTAGTATTTTGAATTCTGAGCCCTGCCCTTCATTTCCCTCTCCCAATCCACTGGCCATGTTCATTTACACAGAGGTACTTCCTTTGCCAACTTCTTCCTAAATCTCACCAACTCTTCCAACCTACCGCCATCCTTAACTTACTAAGCAACTTTGTCCTCTATCTCCTTAATGCACTTGCTAGATTCATCCATTTTCTCTAAAATTTTATACTAGAGCAAAACTAAAGCAAAGTGAGAAAAGATATACAGACAAGAAAAAGCTCTTTGTCTAGGGAGCTCATGCATGCTGAGGTGTGTGAGACAGAAATGACTGTCAGAGTCTGTGGGAGTGTGAGTAAAAGGTTTGCTCCAAGAGGGGATCCTGTTTCTGTGCTCAGTGCTTTACACTGAGTGCCAAGTGTATGTGCACAGCCTTGTAACAGTGGACTGACATCTAAAAGTGCCCTGTATGTCACTAAAGAGCATCACCATTAACATAAAAATCTACAGGCATGTTGCTTCATACTCCATGTATACACTCAAAGAATCAGCCATCTAATTGTGGATGTTTAAAACAGAATGAAAACCTGATGCTAAATACCAGGCCTGCAATCTGGGGCAATATGTCTGGGCCATTGCTTGAAAATGCTGTTTTTGCTGTTGTCTTAAGAACATATGACTATAACAGACAATAATGTGCTAATATTTCCCTTTCTTATCCATTTCATGCTTGACAATAAATATTCTTTTGTAGAGATGATTGGCAGAGATACTAAAATACCTAACCTATCAAATAGTATTTAATAAAAGTCTTTTGTCTATAATCAGCTCAGGGAGTTTAGTTTAAGGCTTATATGTAGGAACAGTTTAATTAATATGCACACTGTAACTGACATATTTTAAAATACTTTGCTAACCTAATAATGTCAGAGTTAGTAGCATGAAAATATCATGAGGATCACAGAAATTGTAAGCCTCACAAAAAAGGTGCTACAGAAGTACTTGTTGAATATTTGACAAATGGAATACTGTGTTGCATGTCCAATGGAAGTGACATTTAACCTTGGTGACTTTTTTTTGAGGTGATGACTCTTAGAGCATGGTGCAGAAAATGCAAGACATCTCCAGGTACAGGTCATTGAGAAATAAACCATCTGCGAATCATATTCTACTTTCACAAATGTCCTCTCACATGTGTTAAGGTTTTTTGGGGACTACAAAATTGAAAAGGGTAAATTATTAGGAAGACAGATGCTGGAACTTGATTCTAAAAAGTCAGATTCGGGTGAATGGAAGCAAAATTTCTTAGCTTTTTGTCTAAGTTGCAGAAATTATAATCTCAGGTGTTTTCTATAAGTTAACTTTTAATTTCATGAAAAAAATTGATTTCAGTACCAGAAAAACCTCAATTCTGGCCCCATTTCTTCCATTATCTTGCTATGTGACTTTGGAAAAGTTAATAGACCTCTCTGGGTATTGGGTTCCTTAAAATGGGTGTGTTAGTTTTTAATTCTCAGAACGTTATTAGGAGCAAAGGAAATAATATGTATGCAACATATAGTGCTATCAGTGATACATAATGACCTGTGCCAAATTGCTGTCAACTTGAAATCACTACCACCCCTTCTTCATTCTCCTCTGTGTAGTGCAAAGGAACTACACATGGTTCCTAGAATCCCTTTCTGCATGTGGTTCCAGATGATAGTCAGCCAATGAGAGGCATTCTCATGAGATGTGGCTGGAACAGAAGAATCCATTCTTCTCTGGTGGCAGGTGAGAATAGTTTTATGGGAAGATTCAGACACAAGGTTAGCAGCGGCTGCCGCCAAACACCTAGGAATCACTTTGTACTACAAGTTGCTGAGATCAATGGTGGCAGCTCCCAGAGACTTGAGCTTTGCCACAGCTTCTTCACCAGCTCCCTGGAATCACCTCCTTCCAACAGAAGTTTCCTAACTTTTACTGCCCTACCCTTTCCAACAGCTAGCTGCCTAAGCGCTAAAATCTTCCTCCTCAGAATGCCTTAATGGACTTCTGTGTTCTTGATGCACTGGTGACTGATACATGACCATAAATTTCCTGCTCCTTCCAAATCATGCCCATGAACCTTAAAAAAGGAAGCAGAATTCTGAGTGACTTTGCTTCAGGCTGTAAAGTGGACTAGTAGCCTGAAACGAACATACAACCATTACAAGGCACCTACTATGTTGCTGTAAGGTATTTCTAGAACTATTTTTAAATATTTGACTTATTGACAAGGAAGTAATGGAAATTCCCTCAAACTGAAAGAAAACAGAAGAATATCTAACAAAGAGAGTGAGGTATAGGCAATATTTAAGGAGACAATCACTGATTATTTCCTGGAATTTATGAAAAATTAATCCTCCAATTCAAAAGGTGCCCCAAAAAATGCCACCCAGGACAAAGGGCAGACATGTAGCCACTTATATGACACTATATACATTTATTCAAAAAGAAGATCCAAGTAGCTGCCAATCTGGGATCCAGTCTTTTGAAGTGCCTTCTCTATGGGAAGATGAGTTTCCCAAAAAGAAGTTACTGTTAGACTGATAGCTGATTTTTCAATAGCAACAAAGAAGCCTGGAGATGATTGAATAATAGCTTCAAAGTATTAAAGAAAAAAACTGCCAACCTATTTACTCCCTGAAAGTATATGACCATGTTTTCAGACACACAAAAACAGACTACCGTATCACCCACAGACCCTCAGCCATGGGAAATGCTGAAGGATGTACTTCAAAAAGATCTCACAAGGGAGGGCCAAGATATCAAAAGCAGTGGCAAGCAATTTTCTCAGCTTATGGTTACTTAGAAAAGGAATGCATTAAAATACTGAACATAAATGGAGTGTATGAAATTAAGGCATTCTAAATTCTCCTTGGATTGCTGGTGGGGAGAGGCTAGGGATAATGACATATTAGCCATTACCAAATTAAATAAACATGTTATAATGTCTAAAATAACCACATGGAAATGGAGTGTACTGCTTCTACATTAATAGAAGAGGAAAAGCTAAATAGGGGGAAAAAACTAATGAGAATTTGAATCCATGGTCAGAGGCTGTTCTAAAGAGTAGAGAAAATCACGGGAACAGGCCCTGGTGTGGGGTAGATGCCAGTCCATGAATACAGGAAAGCCTTTGTACACAATTAAGTTACCTCTCCCTAGAAGTATTTCTACTATTATTGAAGGTGCAAAACTCTAAATTATTCAATAACCTCTAATTGGGCTATTCCAGTTAATCATATAGTCAGACATGGGCAGGTAGCAATATGGGAAAGTCAGGAAACATTTGAGAAGAAAATTCAAAGAATCTAAAGTACTCATTTCAAAGGGGTAGGCATAAACAAAGAGAACTAATGACTAAGTAGTCCATTTTGTTCATCCCTTTATTCCAGACAAGAGCCCTGTTTCCTAAGATTGATCCCATAGGCTACTGTTGAGTAATACTGAATCATGATTACAGATGAATTTGGTGAAGTGTTCTCTTTTCTAATCCTGGCAGCCGTCTCTGGTGGGCAGGCCTTTAGAGTTTTCTGGCAATTATGAAAAGGCTCTTGATCGTAAAGTGATCTCTCAAGGTGATCAAATTGCCTGCCTTCCATGATTGGTAATGTAGCAATTAAGCACAAGTTTGTATTCCTTTATATTCCAGAGCACATTATCTATGTGTTAATGTATAAATAAAGTTTCAAGGTTGGGTTTTAGAGTCCCCAGGATTGCTTGATTTGTTTTCTGGTTAATGTCAACATAGGAGTTCTGCACATAAATCTACAGAGCGATCTGGGCCTACTGGTCAGGGAAGGTGTGAACTGCAGGTCCTAACTGTTAACTGGGATTTCCCCCATTGAGAGATTTAACCAGTAACCAAACACTCAGCTTTCCTGCAAGATACCTAATGACCCAAGAAGGAGACATTGTTAGCAGAGGTGGTGCTCCCCACCCCTCACCCCTCAATTTGCCACTCCCTTGAATTCTGGTAAATAATACTGAATTGTCTCTTAAACTTAAAGCTTCACTAGAAGCTGGATGGCAGCTTGCTGCTAGGTCATTTTCTGGGACTTACTGTCTGGCATCCAGCCTTTTGAACTGCCTCCTCTATGAGGAGATGAAAGGAAAGACATGAAAAAGCACATGGCTTCTTTCTGCCACCTGAGGCAGAGGTGAACCTCAAGTTATAACTTCATTTTCCTGGGCCCTGCCCTGACTGTCACCAGAATTGGGGGGGCAGAGGGATGGTTGTGAGGTTGGCTAATTAGTTTCCTTCGTGACAGAGACGTTGCCATTCACACCACATGAAAATGAATGTGTGCCTCTCTGAATGGAACAGAGGCCAACAGCATTGCCCCAGACCTATATGTATTATCTATACTTGTTCTGTTCTTTCCTTTTATTCTGCTCACCACTTGTTTCCATTATTGCAAATCCATGGATTTTGTTTTTTCCCCCATCTTACTTAACTCTCAGCAGCATTCATCACAGCAGACCTCTTCCTCTTTGAAACTCTGATTTTCGGCTCTGTTGATGGCACACTAACTAGTTTCCCTCCTAGTTTCTCTCAGTCTCTGCTTGTGTCCTCTACTTGCCCTCTAAATGGTGGTTTTCTTCCAAGCTTGTCCTGGGCCATGTGCTTTGCTGGTACTCTTTTCCTAGAAGCACACATCCATTCCCATGGATTTAATTCTATCAATGTGTTGAGTCCCTAGCTCAGATCTCCTCTGAGTTCCAGACTTGCATCTCTGTCTATCTGATGCTGCTGTATTGGCCCATCTCTGAGTCAACTTGTCCAGAAGTAGATATGTAATACTCACCATCAAGCTGTCCTGGGCTCCTTCTTAGGAAAAGGAGCCACCATTCTCCCGATTGCTCAAGACAGAAATCAGCATTGACCTTGCCACCTCCCTCCATCCCACCACCCTTATATTCAATCTGTTAGCTAATCTTGTCCCTTCTACCTCCAAAGTACATAGCAAATCTGTTCACTTCCTAATTCCATTGACAATACTTGGTGTCTGCCTTCACTTTCCCCACACAACACCACTAAACTGGTCTCCCTGCTTCTATTCTCAACCTTCTCCATACAGCAATGAAGTACAGTTGTCCCTGAACAACTTGGATTTGAACTGCATGAAGCCACTTATACACAGATTTTTTTTAGTCAGTCTGTGGTTGGGAGTTCCTGGGTGCAGAGGGCCAACTATATGCATTGAGCATCAACAAATTTTGATATCTACAGGGGTCTTAGAACCAGTCCCCTACAGATACCAAAGGACAACTAAGTTATTGGGGTGTCAAAAGTTACATGTGAACTTTTGACTGTGGGGTGTGGGGGCATGTTAGCATCCCTAACCCCCATGTTATTCAAGGGTCAACTGTAAGTTGGAAAAGAATCCCCCTTCCTATTACTCTACAGTATTAAAAACAACCAGCTCTAGAATGACCTCCTCAGGCTGGCCTTCCATGACTATTTTATTTAACATTCCTCCATTTTTCTTCTGATGCATAGATTCCTGTGTGTGTCCTTCAGAGTAACATGGCATAATTGGTATTTGTGTAGTTTTTTACTTGTTTAAAGAAAATCTTGCTGATTAGACCACAAAGACTACAAGGACAGGGACCATATTTGTTTGCCATTTAATTCCCAACCTAACACAGACTAGCATGGGGTAGGCACTTACTAAAAATTGCTGCATAAAAGAATGAGTGAGGTCTTTATCTCTTATTACTTGGGTAGTTTCTCTGTGCCCTTGACTGATTCCAGAGTTCCTCATTAGGAGTAGAATGGGGTGTACTGGGGCCAGGGGACATTGAAGGCAGAGAGAAAGCCTTTAGTAGCCTTGCCTTAGAATCTGTGGCTGACATTATATGCTTTGATATTTTGAGGTGTTCTTTTGTTGAGAAAGTTGTAAGTGAGGAAATTTCAGAGAGAAAGTATTGGTCCCTTGAAATATCTATGGGGTTTTTAGTTGTTTATCAAAAATGATATATTAGTGACTGATTTATGTCGAAAAAGATGCAAAGTCATAGTAGTTGCACATATTTTATTAAAGAAGAGATGATGTTTGTTCTGATGTTGACTGTGGCTCGAGGGTGGATGCTCTTCAGTAGAACCATTTCCAGACTCACACTTTCCTCTGTTACAACCATTCTTAGATCTAATTAGGTAACTGGGTACTCCCATAACCAAAGAGAGTTCTAAAAAGCCATGAATCAAGGAAGAAAGGCGGCAAAGATTGAAATAAGGAAGAATAAAGACACAGCCTCAGAGGTAACCAGATGAAAGAAAGGTAGTCAAAGGAACCAGTTTAAAACAATAGCTTCTTTTTACTGTTGTTCAAGTACAGTTGTCTGCCTTAACCCCCACCCCCCGCACAACTCCCCCCAACCCTGGCCATCCCCACCTCCCTCCCCTGATCCGCGCCCCCTTGGTTTTGTCCATGTGCCCTTTATACTTGTTCCTGAAAATCCTTTTCCTTTTCCCCTCATTATCCCCTCCTATCTCCCCTCTGGTGACTGTCAATTTGTTCTTAATTTCAATGTCTCTGGTTATATTGTGCTTGCTTGTTTGTTTTGTTGATTAGGTTCCACTTAAAGGTGAGATCACTTTTTATCACTGTGAAGTGTGTGGAAGGTCAATTTCCCCCATCCTCTTCATTGCTGGGCTAGAACTAGCCCTGAGAGATAATATCCAACCCAGGATTCCTACTGATGGGCAAAGAAGCTAGCAATGGGTTCATTAGTGTATGTAGGTGAAAACTGCATCTGTTGTAGGTGGAAATCAAGCTCTTCCATGGGATTGCAAGGAAAAGTTTCCAATAATCCATGCATGGGAGATTATGATATGTCCAGGTTTATTTGCATAGAAATAGACTCCTGGGTTTCCAGTGTCTCATTTCCTTCTATCTTAAATGGAAAAAGTCCAAATGTGTCTTCAGCATGGCCAAAACAAAGGACAGTGTCCAGAGTTTCTGCTTCATACTAAAGCTTAGTCCTTTGGAGCCCACATAGTCTGCCACAATAGCTGCTAGACCCATATGTACAGCCATGTGCTTCTGGGAGAGAGACAACACATGAACACACGGGGTACATGCAGGTCACTGAATGAGAAGGAGAGAGAGAGTTTCTTTGTTCTTCTGAGATTATAACCAGGAGCTTTTTCAAAATAACCAATCAACTTCCCAAGAGTTCATGGGCTTTGGATGGGTCCACACTCCCTAGTTAGAGTGACAGGCCTCTATGGCCCAGCACCTCCCCCTGTGCCCTGCAACAATCTAGCACCAGAGAAGGGAAGGGAGGAGTGTTAATCTCCTTGGCAGAGCAATGATGATCCCCTGGGGTGTGAAGCTGTCACTTCCTGGTGAAGCAAACAGGTTCATGTGCCCCAGTTTACTAAGCTCAAGGTCTAATTCCCTTTGCTCTCTTTCTTATTAATAACTAGTTAACCTCCCACAGTAACAAATCCAGAAACGTAGAACTCCACCAATATTTGGTGGCTGCCATGGAACCTAACATTTTAACAGTTCAATAGTAATCAAGAGTTTTCTTATTCTGAGGGCAGAATAAAAAAAGCCTCATAAAAGCAGGGGAAATTTCAGCATTTCACTTCCCTCAGTAGGAATAGATTTACCAGTGAAAATTCACATTTGAAAGCTAAAAACAAAACAAAAACTTTTGTGCTTCCCCCCACCCAAGTTTGGAAACCAAAAAGTTCATCATTTTAAAAAGGTATTCTGAAGAACTCTCTTACTATGGATTAGTTGGGAATAAAAGCTTGTGTGTTTTTGGTGTCTCTGTAAACACATCTAGGAACTCATAAAAGCCACAATTTACTATCCTGTGGTGAGAAGGAATTTTGTGACCTTTTAAGAAATTTTGTTGTTTTTCTGAAGAAGACCAAGATAAGGAAGTGAGCCAAATTTCTTGGCAATGGGAAGATTATTTCAATGCCATAGGCTTGCATTCCCAAAAGTGTAGAGGGCTCTGTGCAAGCCAACTTGTCATCAACTTGTCCTGCATGTAAGTTCCTAAATTTTATAATTACAAACTTGTCTAGATTTCCACCCACCCTTAGGTTTTGTGGAACAGATGGCAATCGCAGCCATGGAAACATATCTGTGTTAACCTCCAAGCTTCCAGGGGCTCCAAGGTCCAAGTCTAAGAATACTGTGAGCAGGGAGTTGAAATCCAAATTTGTAGAGGACTGCACAGGAACATGTGGTGTCATTCTAGAAGGAAGAACAAGCAATTTTGGACACAAGGAGCAAATTCCTGTGTGCTTACCATAGTGTTCTTGTTTCTAAAACTGGGTGATAGGGGGAGTGCTACTCACGTCTTAATACATTTCCTTGACATTTGACCACATCTTTCTCAAAATACTCTCTTTTCTTCTTTAACTTACCTCCATATTTTCTGATTGCCCCTTGTCAATTATATTTGTAAGTGTTCTTCTTTGCTCATCCCTTAAATGAGGGATTCTTAATTGGGATTCATTTTATTCTCCAGGGATCACTTGGCAATATCTGGAGACAGTTTTGATTGCCACAACTGGGAGTGGATGGGTGCTCCTGATCTCCAGTAATTAGAAGCAAAGGTGCTACTAAACATCCTACAATGCATAGGCAGCTCCTACAACAAAGAATTATCTATTCTACAACATCAATAGTGTGGAGTCTGAGAAACTCTGGCTTAACTATTGCTGTTCCACAGTGTTTGCTCCAAGATCCCTGTTTTTAAACTCATACTCTTTTAGGGCCATCTCATCTACTGCCACTAAAAAAAAAGTCACATCTACACTCTGTCTCCCAAATATTTTCTCCAGCTAAATTTCTCTTCTGAGCACCAAACTCTTATCTATCATTCTACTTGGCATCTTCAGTTTTGTGTCCAATAGACAGCCTTTTTGTTGTTTTTTTCTCAGGAAGAAAAAAAGTTCATAATTGAAAAAGTAGTCTAATATATAGTTATCTATTTTTTAATAAAGGGGAATTATTTTGTTGTTGTTCTCAAGTTTATTTTTTGTATGGCATTAATTTTTTAAAATATATTTGATTGATTATGCTATTACAGTTCTATTTTTTCTCCCCTTTACTCTCCTTCACCCTGCACAGCCCCTCCCATGCGCATTCCCCGCCTCCTTAGTTCAGGCCCATGGGTTGTACATGTAAGTTCTTCAGCTTCAACATTTCTTATATTATTCTTAACCTCCCCCCTGTCTATTTTGTGCTACTTATCCCCTGTACCTTTTTGTACAGGAAATAACCTCCCCCCTCCCCTTCCCCACTGATAACCCTCCATGTGATCTCCATTTCTGTGGTTCTATTCCTATTCTAGTTGTTTGCTTAGTTCATTTTTGTTTTTAGGTTCAGTTGTTGATAGTTGTGAGTTTGTAGTCATTTTACTGTTCATATTTTTTATCTTTTTTTCTTAGATAAGTCACTTTAACATTTCATATAATAAAGTTTTGGTGATGATGAACTCCTTTAACTTGACCTTATCC
>CM052542.1:76947241-76996783 GCA_028533065.1 Trachops cirrhosus
GAGCTTCCTGGACTTCCTGGAAGTCTATTTCCTTTGCCAGGTTGGGAAAGTTTTCCTTCATTATGTTTTCAATAAATTTTTAATTTGTTGCTCTTCCTCTACTCCTTCTGGCACCCCTGTGATTCTGATGTTGGAATGTTTAAGGTTGTCCTGGAGGTTCCTTAACCTCTCCTCATTTTTTTGAATTCTTGTTTCTTCATTCTGCTCTGGTTGAATGTTTATTTCTTCCTTCTGGTTCACACCATTGATTTGAGTCCCGGTTTCCTTCCCGTCACTGTTGGTTCCCTGTACATTTTCCTTTATTTCATTTTGCATAGTCTTCACTCTTTCCTCTATTTTGGGACCATACTCAACCATTTCTGTGAGCATCCTGATTACCAGTGTTTTGAACTCTGCAGCTGATAGATTGGCTATCTCTTCATTGCTTAGCTGTTTTTTTTCTGGAGCTTTGATCTGTTCTTTCATTTGGGCCATGTTTTTTTTTTTTTGTCTCGGCATGCCTGTTGTGTAGTAAGGAGTAGAGTCTTGCGTATTCACTAAGGCAGGGTGACCCCCGTCACTGCGTTGTGGCACTGTATGTGGGGAGTTGTCCGAGAGCAAACAATGTTGCTTACTCTGCTCTCCGCCCACTTTCAGTCACTTCCTCCACTACCCACAAGCAAATTGGGCCCTTCTGGTGCTGATTCTCAGGTGGATGGGCTTGTGCACACTCTAGGACCCTGTAGGTCTCCCCAGACTACTCTTCTGTGAGGCTGGGAGTTTCTCCTACCACCTCAATCCCCACAGGTTTTTTCAGTGAGAGGTTTTGAGGCCTTATTTCCCTGTGCCGGAACCCTGGGTTGTATGGTCTGTCTTGCTCCTCAGTTGTTCCTCCTGGTTTATCTGCACGCAAATGTGGGACCACCCTGTCCTCCAGCTGCTGCCTTGCTACAAGTCCTCTCCACCCAGCTGCTGCTCTACACTTCTACTGATCTGGATGAATATTTCTTCTTTAACTCCTTGGTTGTTGGATTCCATACAGTTTGATTCTCTGGCACTTCTGGTTGTTTGTTTGTTTGTTTGTTTTTAATTTGTTGTTGTCTTTCTTTTGGTTCTGTGAGGAGGCACAGTGTATCTACCTAAGGCTCCATCTATGTTCTCAAGTTTAAATATCAATAAAGGGGAAGTACAATTAACTTTTATTTTGAAAGAACAAAACACAACTTAGTGACACTCTATGAGATACGAAGACACAGTTTGATATGACATGAAAGCTGTTGAAGAGAAACCCCTAAGTATTTTAGGTCAGAAAGATTTTTACCTAGTGAGTGAAAGAGAAGTCAGTCTTTGCATTAAAGAAACTGTGCTCTTTTATTGTGGACTCCAAGGGCTCAACCCAGGGTCACCTGTTGTTATCATTTTCAGAGGCTCCACTATATAATGCTTTAAAACTAGCCTAGCTCTAGTTCTGCAGGGTTACAATACACATATAAGTTAAAATTTTTTATTTTTTTGAGTTCCAGGACCATATTTTACATACTTTTTAATTGCCTGATATGCTGAAACATAACTGCTTCTCATGAGATATTTAATGGATATTGAATGAGGGCATTTCCCAAGCATACTTATCTTTTTCTTTTACCTCTAGACCCATCACCAGCCCTTTCATCCTCTACTGTTAAGACCCCCACAGTGATCTCATGGGCCCCTCATGAAATCTGACATATAGACTAAAATCAACCAATTACTTGCATTTGGGCAAGTCCCTTCAGGAGCACCCTGATGGGTTAGCAAGGGAAGACTAGAATCAGGAACGAGAAAGTGTGGAAACAGGTTTGTCATGGGATCAGTCATGCGAGGAGTTTGGAACTTTGCCCCAGAGCTTGTGCTTACAGGATGCTTTCCTAAAATACTGTTATCTCCCAGGGAAACCAGCTGCCTACACATTCTGAGTCCTTTATGCACATCATGGTAAGATATCTGAGAGGAAGGGAGAGTGCCCTGAGAGATGGTGACTCTAAAGCAAGAACAGATCCCCATGCTTCCCAAACCTTGTCTTTCTTGAAAAGAACAGTCTTCTTCCTCCAACTTGGAGCAGCTTTCTAAAGAGCTGCCCATCTGTCTCTGTCTTAAAAACAAGTCTCCATGTGTGCTCTGTGGATCCAGGCACAGACTCATAGAGGAAAGACAAACTACAGATTAATACAGAGGAGGGGTATAAGAAGATATTGAGCAAAAACTGGGGGATTTCTATCTGGCCCAGTTTTGGAATGGAGGGCCAGAGGCCAGTGAGCCCCAAGATCAACAAAAAATAGTCTCTGTTGCCTGCATATCTTCCAGCTTATGCAGGGTTGCCAACTCCTGGATGGTGACACCCCTTTATTGAGTCCAAAGTTTTATTACCATGATGTGGGCACCCAGGGGTTGTTCCCAGAAGTCACATTTTCTTGCAAGTTTCTCTGTGACATACAACACCCATTTTTCAGGATTTGGGGTGCAGTCTATAGCCATTAAAAAGAGTAAAGATGACCAGCCTAAAGTGGGACTGGCTCTGTGATTCTGCTGCTATAGACACAGCTCGATGTTCGACTGCCATGTCAGTTGAATCTGGACTGCAGCTGTTGTTTTCTCACACCAGGACACTGGATTGTCTTTCCAGGCTGTGAAGAAGAACTCTCCCTTCTTCCCCTTCTACCCCATTCCATTGTTTTCTTGATTCATTCATTAATGCCACAGTTACTAAGTGGCCAGGGTAGGTTGAGCACCATGCTAGGCACTGGAGGTAAAATGGTGAAAGCCTTAAGCTTTGAATTGTTTCTATCTCTAAGGAAGCTTTGTCCAAAATTAGGCAAATGCAATAATGTGATGCTGTGAAGGGGATGAGCACAGGGAAGTTCAGCCATGCTGGGGAAGGGGACTGGCGTCTTCAGATTCTGCCCTGGAGTCAGTGATATCTAGGCTGAGTCCTGCAAGGTAAGAAGAAGGTGTGAGGGCCGAGAGAAGAGAGGGATAGGTGTGTGATGTATCAGTGGTGAGAGAGAGAACTGTGGGTGGAGTGCAGAGTAATTAGAAGGTAAGGACAGGGTAAAGGCTGTAAGTAGGGGGCTGGGCATGAAAGTAAGACAGGACAGTTTTGTAGATCATGAGGGACTTTGTAAGCCATGTCAAGGCTTAATTCTGCTTTGCAATACAAAGGTTTAAATGAAGAAAATCAGTCAAAAAGCATTTATAAGTCTGAGGGGGAGGGAAGTCCTGAAAAAGGAGAGAACTTTGACCTCAAATTGCTTGTAATTTAATTTAGAATAGAAGAAAAATACATGAAACTGACAGTGTAAAAAATAAAACTGACTACAATTAAGCAATGAAGAGTCTAGCATGTACCAAAAAAGCTATGAGGAGAACAGATACATGATGTGGCTGTGATGTGCATGGAGCATGGGCCCCAGAGGTAGCAAGGGCTAGGTTCTCAGCTCCAAGAGTCAGGATGGTTTTCTTGATGAGAGTCCTTATCTGCAATAAAAGGGCACCAACATTAGCAGTGACTCTCTGAATTCCTTCATGCATTCAGATCTCTGTGTCATCAACAATATAATACCTACACTTTTGGCTCTAAAAACAGAGTAAAATACTGGCTGTTGTCTGACTCATAATTGGAACAAAAAAACCAATAAAAGCACTCATGAAGGAAGTAGTATTTCTGGAGTACTTCTACTGCTCTGATGATCAGAAAGCTACATAATTATACAATATTATCTCCTTACTGGCAGAATCTCCTTTAATAGATTGTGTTTTATTTTTTTGCCTTGAGATTTTTATCAGTTTATAGAAACCAGACCTCTATTTTTGCTATGACTTACTGTCCCTTAACTAGAATACAATAGTAAAAATTTATTTGATTAATTAGGCCTAATTAGTAGTAGAAAAAATTAGTTTCCTTAAAAAAAAGAATGGTATACATTTCATCTCTCTCTTTTTATTCTGGATGTCTGGAAAGGTATTGATAAATTTGAATGTCAATAGTAGCGGACCAGCAAGTCTGTGGTTGGTGAATTTGTGTTTCAGTATTCTCCTGGGTCCTAATTTTCTTTTATATCTTCTCATGCTAATGTGTGTGCTTTTGGTTGTAAGGTGTCTCAAAGGTGGATCTGGTTGGGAGAGATGAATTAAAGAATTAATGAGAAAAGAAAGGAATTCTGGGGAAAGAAATGGAATGAAGCATAAGGATAATGAAAAAACTAGTTTGAATTGAAAGGAGGGAGCTCATTGAGATACTGTGGAAAATGGCAGAGATATGAGCTTAGAGAAGGGGTATAGGCAGGGGACTGAGGCAGCAGGGAACCAGAGAAGGTCTTTGAGCAATATGAAACTTGTTCTAGAAAGGTTGGTCAAGTTGCAACATTGAGTATGAATTGTACCAAAATAGGGGAAAACTAGGCAGGTGATGCTGGGGAAATTAAGAATAGGCAGTTATAAGAGGAATTTGAGGGGGAAAGTGAATCACATTTGGACATGAGAAGTAAAGGAATGAGTCAGTGATTACAGCAGGTGTGTAAGCGTGTTATTATTGCCAGAAAAAGCTAAATTAGAGAGAGGGATTTGAGTGCTTTTGAGAGGGAGGGAGAGAGGAGAAGAGCAGGAAGAGGCAGATGCAGTCCTGATTATAGGGTCCTAAGATCCCAGATCTTTCTATTGTCTTACCTGTAACTGAATAGAATCCACACAGCCACTCCTTCACCACGCTGGACACCATCAAAGCCAACTAGCTTTCCAGGAGAAGAATGCTACTTTGAGATGTTGGCCAGATTACATATTAAGCCATAGGAAAACAGTGTAGGAAATAAAAAATCACTTGGAAACTCTCCTTAAAAGATTCAGAAAGTTATTATTTAACCACCTGTTTAATTCACATACAAGTTCATGAATAATGGCACTCTTTTCTTCTTTGGCCCAATGGAGCATTCAGTTCCCTTTCCAGGTCAGTAAAGACTATTTGTATTTCTTCAAACATTTTATTAAAAAATTTTAACATAAAGCACAGCTTAAAGAATTTTACATTGAACACTTGCATTACCCACCACTTAGGTTCTACAATTAATAGTTTACTGTATTAGTTATATACATCTATCCATCCATCAACTCATTTTAATTTGGTGCATTTCAGAGTAAACTGCAAACATTACTACTCTGCAGTAAATAAAACTACTGGTTTTTAATTTCTGTTTTTGAATTTTTAGCAAGTTGGGTTGTGTCAGCTCACCTATATATAGATGATGTGGCTCTTCCTGTGGGTGGTTTATCTTCCCAGGCCCTCTTCCCCAGGCATTTGAACATTGACTCTTTAACTATAGTGGTGCTTAGCCTATTCACTTGAGTTCCTAGAACATGGAAAAGGATATTTTTACAAATCCAATTATCTTCTACACTCTAGCATTTGAGGGGGGAAAAAAGACCCCTGCAGGTAGTGTAGATGGGAGAGTGGAAAAAACAATTGTTTTCCCTTAGAGATATAATCAATTTAGCCTATGTCTACATTTCAGGGTTACCATATGGCAGATTGACTTAACACAAACTTTATTTCACTTTTAACAACACAGGAGCTATAGAGAGTATAGCTGGTTAGAGGCAGAAACTGTAGTGAGGGGAGGTGGTAAGGAGTGAGGTAAAAGTTTTTAGCTGGCAAATGGATGGTATTTTCAAAATGAGAGATTGCTTTATAAGGGTTTAAAAAACAACTATCACTGCATGTAGTTTTCACGCTTAAGGAACATGATCCAGCAGTATAATAACAAGCCTGTTAACATGGCATTCTATTAAAGTTTGTTTTGCCTCCATTTTCACATGTCTTGTATTTACATTTAAGTTTTAATTGATGTTTGGCCCTGAGAAGATTTTGTGAAGGCTTTCACTTTTTACATAAATTAGAAAGTGACATATTTACTATATACTAAGCAAAAATATCCACCTTAACATCCCCAGAAATGAGATCTTGGTGCAATAGAACTTGATTTAAAACTTCGTATGTATTGGCACCATACACGAAAGACATTATCTTAGAGACTTGGGGAAAGTACATCAATTTGGGAAGAGCCAATGGAAGAAGTTAATTCTCGCCCCAGGTGTTGCCTAAACAGGTGAAGAGAGAAGATGAGGCAAACATGAAGTGGGCGACATTATGTAAGTTCACTAGAAACAGTGGATGAATGAGCAAGTCTCTCAATGCCCAGTCCAAGAAGGCAGCAGCTGTTTTGTTTATCTTAGTCAACACAAGAGCTAGTTCAACAAGAAAATGAAATAGAGGAAAGAGGCAGAGATCATATTTTTAAATGTTCTTTGATTTTTAAAATGTGTAGGCTCCCTGAAATTTCTCTCACTGGAGAAAATTAAGTGCTCTTGTCTCAGAGATAAGAGTGTGACCATCCTAGCCTTACTTACTGATTCAGTCCTTGGAGCCTGCATGACAGTGATGAGCTTTGGGCTTCACAGGTTATCTCAGTGATTAAGCCTGGAATCTTTCACAAGAGCCAGGCAAATGCATCCCATTGTAGATTTAGCTTCATACACAGGAAGCTGTTTATAACAGCTACTTATCTACTGGTACAAGGTGAGTAAAACCAAGTGCTCATTACTTTCCATGTTGCCACTCATGTAACCTTGTAAGAATTTTCTATGGGCTGGTAAATTTTAGTACTTAACTATGAGGCTATTTTGCAACCAGGGAATAAAAATGGCAATTATTATACTAATGCTTAAATCAATATTTCATGCCTGCAGTTCTGTCTCCAAGATATCCAAATGGAAGTAAACATTACAACAAGGACAGAGGAAAAGACATAATTTAGTAGAAAAGAGTAGGAAAAGAACAACACTGTCCTTTTAACTAATGCTTTTAAAATGAGATATTTCAAGAAAAATCCACCAGAATGATGGCTTAATTGACAAGGAAAGATAGCTTCTTCTATCCCTCTGTTTATGCATACTATTGTTTCAGCCCATGGTGTTTTGTTTACTTTGGAAGAAAATATTTCACCCCCTCTGAGATAATTAATTTTTGTCAGCTTCACTGTTTATAAGGGAAACTGAGAAACTGTTAATTGAAATACAGAATGAGTCACTGTTTTCAGCAATTTTTGGCAGCATTCTAAT
Organism: Trachops cirrhosus; assembly: GCA_028533065.1. Classification (NCBI taxonomy): domain Eukaryota; kingdom Metazoa; phylum Chordata; class Mammalia; order Chiroptera; family Phyllostomidae; genus Trachops; species Trachops cirrhosus. The sequence goes on from CM052542.1 coordinate 76,954,364, forward strand.
TTGTGTCAATCTCAGCCTAATTATTGATTTTTTTGGAAGTAGAAAGCATATTTGACTTTTTTCTTACTGAATTTTTTCTTCTTTTATAAAAAATATATATGTTCTGCCTGTAATTTATATCAACATGAGGTGAAATACCAGTACGTTTGAAGTACCAGGACGTTTATTGTGTCATGTTTGGCTCCTCACAGTAGCTAAATATTTAGAAAGTTCACAGAGTGTGGTCTTCCTCCTTTCCTCATTTCTACCCCAGCCCAACTAAAAAATGTGTTTCTTTTAAAGACCTTTTAGTGGGTATTAAGCCACAGTATATGGCCCATCACTAATGACACCAGTGAAATAAACTTCCCAGAAGTAATCAGGAAGAATTCATTTGGAAATCCAATTGGATGTCACTTGCAAAGGGCAGGCTCCTAAAAGAGGTGACCAGTCATGCATCCCTGAGTTATTTGTTGGAAAGGCATTAATCACCATGAACTCATTTTCCCTTAAAGCAAACACACTACATTGTTTCACAGGAATTCTGTTCCAAATGATCATTAACGTAGAGAGCGGAAACTGCTGACTGTGGACAGGGCTAATAAAATTTGTCAGATCAATGGCCAGTGTAATGGTACTTTTAGTAGTTGCTAATAGAAGTTGGATCTTTCCTGGCTGTGACAGAATGAAGGCGGATGGAGGGGCAGTGGTTTTGCTGAGGAGACAGCCCCATCTCTCCCGTCCTGAGGTGGCTTCTGGGTGAACAGAGCATCCACGTTAGTCTCAGAGCAGTGCCAGGGCTCCGAGGAGGCCATGGCTGGAAGCACAGGCACCAGCTGTGGGCTGAGGAGGGAGGCATGGGGTGGCCATGGGGACATCTCCGCAACACACCCCACCTGCTTGCGCACCACATCCTTCTGCAGGCTACGGATCAGGTCGTGTCTGAGCACCAGGTACTGTGCACATCCCAAAACTTTGCCTTGCCCATTCCACATTGGGTCAACAATGAGATGAAGGACAGTATCACAATAGGAGTGACAATCACAGCTACTGCTCATGAGAACTCTCCTGAGCCAAGGAGCAGCCCTTTACATACACTTACCTCAACCCTCAGAGCAGCACCCCTAAAACATGTGTATGATTTATTATCCCATTTCATATCTGAGGAAGCTGAAGCTCAGACAGATTCAGGAGCTAGCCCAAGGCCAGATTCAAAAGTGTGTGCTCTTAAACACCATGCTCCTTTATTGAGGAAAGAGACAGAAGCTGTAGCCTAAAATCAAACCCAGAAAAGATGCCATGTATGGCAGTGGGGTCAGAGGTCTTTCTATTTGCATATTCAACCAGTCAGTATGTTCAGAACCAACCTTGTACAAAATGTATAAAAGGCATGGTTTGTCTGAAATCCTGTTTCTCTAGGCTTTGCTACTAAAATGTGGGTACCCAGGGTCTTTAAGAGGTCTAACTGCTCTGTGTTCCCCAATAGCAGCTTTGGTAGGGTCCCCCCAGGAGGCCCAGTAAATACTCTATACTTAAGGCTTGTTCCTTCTCATCCCACCCTTGCCCCATCAATACTTGTCTCATTTCCTGTCATGTAAGAGTCTTGATCTCCTGAATGGCTGTACCTTAGCTAGGCCAGGTAAAGCCAGAGGAAGATATTGCCTTCTGGGGCTGCCCCTGAGCACAAGAACTGACAGCAAGGGCCATCCACAGCCAGTGCCCAGAGTTCCAGCAGCATGGCTGGGCATGGGAGCAGGGTGGTAAGGGCACTGTGATATTCCTAACTACCAGGTGACTTCTGCAGCCAACTTGCTAACATAGCTGCCTCGGGGCTCAGGAGTGGGCATGGGATGGAGCTTGCAGGTAAAGGCTATGGATGCAAGAGAGATGAAGGAAGAATGACAGGTGTAAGTGTAAAAACTGTAAAATACATTATTTAGTATTCCCAGTAAGTGCAGAGTATGGCAGAAGTGCTCATTTAATGTGTTTAATAAATAAAAGGACATTTCACATAAACTCAAGTCACCTACCTTTCTCAGATCAGTTCCCATGACTAAGAGGGGAGCAGGCCTCAGTACTCTTTCCATCTGAAAACACCACTATTACTAAAGGCTTATTTCCTTGATTATATTATTTTTTATAAAAGTAGTGTCAAGCGTTCAAAAGATGTGAGAAGGCAGATGGTTGTGAAGTAGAGGATGAAGCATGGAAGGAGTGGGGAGGACAGAGAGGGTTTTAGAGGGAGGCTCTCACACACCCCACAGCACCTACCTCCCATCAACAGGATGGTTCCATAGGCCCAAGTGCAATGGAAACGCAGAGACAGGCTAAGACGTGTTCTCTGGCCCCCAAGACCTTACGAATACACATCATAAGTGTTCAACTGCATGGCACAGGCTATAAATGCAATCGAATTGAGTAAAAGATGTTAGCAAGAGGAAAATTCAGAGACAGCATCATGGAAGATTGCTTAGGTTGTGAAGAGCATGGACCTTGTGAATAAAGGGAGAGAAGACACATTTCACACAGTTGAGGCATGAACAGAAGTCTGTCTGAAGGTGAAAGCAAGCATACTGGGTTCAAATAAGGATGAAGGAAACAGCTTTGTTCCAGTGGAGGAGTGTGTGTGTGTGCACATTCATGTATGTGTGTGCATGTGTGTTAGGAGAGGGAAGCAGCAGGCAGTAAGCAGAATGAGAGAGAGTGACAGAACTTTACAAAGAACCTTGGTAGCCAGACAAACGAGTTTGGATCAGTATGATAAGCAATAGAGAACCAGTGTAGGTCCTTGGGCATCTGAGGCGCATGATCTCAGACAAGTTTTGGAAAGTTTCATCCGATAGTTGTGGAAGAAGCTAGAGTGCTAGGGAAGAGAGAATGAGAAACACTGGGAAGCAAAGGCACCCTGACATATGATTTGTCGTCTTTTCTCTTCCAGCACACATCCATATTCCCCTTCTCACTGATTGAAACCATCCTCAGGCCACACTGCTATCCAATGAAGAGGAAAGGACTCACCTTGTTGGCTGCTGCTAGCCTTGTTTACATTAGCAGGTAAGAATTGCTGAGAGAAAATCAACTTAGACTTGTAGTTCAAGTCTCTGAGGAATATTCCAGAAAAATACTGTTCTGTAAGAGTGCCTTCATATTGAGTTAATGGGGATTTTAGCCATCTTTAAATTTTCAGGTAAGAAGGACTTTTTTTTTTTTTTTTTTTTTGGTGCACCATTTCTGGAAATACTGAAATACCAAGTGGATTCATAGAGTGGAGGAGCAAGCTCCTATTCCATCTCCTGGCTCCAAATATCCATTTAACATAATATTCTTGGATACAGGATATATCAGATATTAAACTGATAAGAACAGATATTACACTTGATCTTAGCCAAAAGGCCAAGAAGTGATCAAGTAAGAAAGATTTTTATTGTTTGCTTTTGGTACATCACAGGAAACATCACAGGCCAAAAAATACACAGGTGGGCACACAGCAAGGCATGATTTCCTCTCTCTTTCTCATTCAGAATTCATCATTGCAAAGCTACACATGTTACTTCCTCCAAGAAAATGTTGGTCTTCGGTTCCATTTCCAATTAGATATTTGAATAGCTGAATGATCCAAGGCATCTAAATATATTCCTTTTAAAAAGGCATTTTGCAGGTTGAACATGACAGATTTGGTCCATTCCTGTTGCCTATATCATTATGGGTTTATTTGCATCAAAATCTGGCACTAGAGCTCCTAGAGGGCATTTGGGCAATTGCCCAGGTGCCTGCAGAACAGCTAGCAGGGTGCATGCAAGATCATTTTAGCAGCTGGTCTAGATTTTATCATTCAACCACCTAGTGACACTAATTGTCAGAAATACTGCCCAGAGAGTGGAAAGCCCCTTTCCATTCTGCAGCCTTCTCGTTCACTCCATGCTTTTGCTTTACTGAAAAGGGCATGCCAAGCATAATGCCTACAGATCAGAAGCTAATCATGATGTTCCTTCTGTAGTCTAGACTCACATAAACTGTCCATATCTGACAATCTTGGTAATCCTCCAAACACTAAGTGGGGGAATGTCTAACTAGGTACAGTACTCTGACAGAAGCCAGGTAGAGAACACATCCAAAGGGGCTTGGGCTCAAAGTGCCCACTCCATGGGCTTCATGAACTTTTGTCTTAGAGCAAGTAACCTTTGTGCCAGAACTCAGATGATGGTTTCTTCCTAGTGTTTCCTTCCCTTATGGGAAGCCTACTCTTCCATCCCTTCTGTGCTCCTCTTTCCCTGAGTGCCCGAAGTCTTCCTTGCTTCTCCTGTCTTAAAGAAAGTATTGCCCAGTAAATCTACCCCAAGATCCCAGTGATCTACACTGTTTTCCAGCCTGGAGCCTTTGCATTTTAACAAATGTCATTTTAGAGAATAAGGCTTACATTGGGAACCTGCTGATAATTGATATCTGGAGCACTGTGTTGGGGAGGATTCTGAGGTTCTACCAAAACAGAGTTGTGTTATCTTTTAGTAATATCTGCCAATAGCATGAACATGGGGAGTAGCAGGATACGTGCCACATATTTGCTAAGTCTGGCTTAACCAAAGAAATAAGTCTCTAAAGACAGAATACTTGGGATGGGGTTGTGGAGAAGAAGGGTGGTAGCTGGTTGATTATGTACATGAGTTTCCATACTCCGATTTTTTTATTTTGTTTGTCTGTGGACTTTAATCTTATTTAGTCTTTCTTGCCAAGTGTAACTTTTGGAGTTCATATATAAGAAAGTACTTTTGATCTATTATCTTTTTCTACCTAAAGACTTGGAAGTTGATCGATCATTGATCTTGAAATCTGATCTCTGCTCTTTTCCTCCTCAGTAACCAAGAAGGCACAAGAACACTCAAGTCCACTGGCATTTGGGGGGAAATTGCAGCAGCCCTAAAAGATGAGAAACAGTGGTTGAGAGGGTTTAACTTGTCATTGCCTGATCATGTGTTCTGACAATGCAGAGAACTGGGTGGCTGGGGAGAAGTGCAACAAAATGGGGTCAGGTGTGAGTACATCATATGCCCATTTAATTATATTCACAATGCCAGACACTCTGCTAAGGTCCCAAGGATACAGCAATGTACACAGTCTCACACTACTTTCTGGGACTGTCTGGGAGAGAGAAAAATATACACACAATGGGAAGACAGGATGATGAGACTGTTAAAGGTGTAAACACAGGGTGCTGTGGGCTGCTGAGGACTAGCTTCTTAAGGAAGTAATGTCTAAACTGAGACCCAAAGCATGATTAGGAATAAGTCAAAAGAGGCATGGATAAGACCTTCAGGCTTACAGATCAGCATCTGTGAAGGGCTGAAGGAGCTGAGGGTATGGCTGAATTGTGGGACAGGGAAAAGCTAGATCATGAATTCACATTAATGAGTTTGGACTTTTAAACTGAGGGATTTTCTATGGGAAAGTTTTAAGCAGAGGAATGAAATGATGTGGCTTATGTAAGAAAGGTGATTAAAAAGTTGATTTTGGCCTAAGTGTGGAAGTTAAAGAGAAAAAGGATGAGGAGAACAGTGGTAGTATTTGTGAGACTTGATGTTAGCCCACTGATCACAATATCAGTCAATTTCAAATAGAATTATAGGAGATGAGTCAGAGAAGGAGACTAAGAGATCATCTAGCAGGAGACCTGAAACCTCAGTAGGTTAAATGACATGCCCAAGGTCATATAGCCAGGGAAAATCAAAGCTGGGACTTAAATGCGTGTCTATTTTCAAATCCAGTTCTCTTTCCATTCTATTCACATGGCCAGGTATATTTTCAGTTCACTGCATGTGCAAAATATATTCTGCTAAGTGCTGGAGGAGTTGGGTATGCAAAAAACTTAATGTGGTCCCTACTATCTAAAAGCTTCCTGGATGCTGTATCCAGAGCTGTGCTAGTGATGTTAAAGTGATGTAATAGAGCAAGTGAAGGAAGCACCAACAGAAATGTGACTGGGTGGACCCAGTGGTTTGGGATTTGGACCTCCTTATCATTAACAAAGTAGTAAATCAGCATTTGGTCCATCAGGCCCCACTATTCCTAGAGTAAATCAAATACACCTGTAGGTGGGCATGTTATGCTGCGCCATTGACTGAAGCTTCCCGACTTCTGTCCATTCCTGGTTAAAAGAGCTTAGACTCCTTGCTGCCTGCTGTCTCCACCCTTAAGGATGCAATGCTCTGGGGCCCACAAGCCCTCCCAGCCACAGATGGCCATCAACAAGCTCCACAAACTGTGAATATCCATGGAGATGTTTTAGAGAAGTAGCTGTGGATCAGCTGTTAGGCGTGCCTGTTTGGATGGTCAAATAGGGAAACGATATAGCAGAAATGAGGTCAAGAATATGGGCTTGGGCCAGACAGAGCGTGAGAAACAAACACAAGTCTGAAAAATGGCAATAACTCTGAGCTAGGGAAGCATTTCACTGCAGAAATCACATCACAGTGACCTAAAAATAATTACTAAGGCCATGGGGACTGCCTTACATGTGGAACTTACTTTTTGTTATTTTTCAGATTGCGAAATTGGAGGGCTGGCCCCTAAGTGGGAAAATAAACCTCACAAAGTAGTAATAACTGCAAATCTTTCATTTCCTTTGGAAAGCATTAGTCACCTGTAAATATGGTAGCTCACTCACTCCTCCCTTCTCTCTCACCTCAGAACACCTCAACTATCCCTCTCTGAGGCAGTGGTGAGGAGCAGGAAAATATAAATGTTCCTACTCCTGACTCTTATTCATTCTTTTATTTAACAAATATTTCCATTAACACAGGGCTAGTCTTGCTGGGAAAAGCAAAGTTATATTAGGCCACCCCCCCCCCACCTATCGGGGGCATGTGCTTATTAGTAAGTGGAGATGAGCCATGCATACGAATTATAAGAACAAACAATGGGAAGTAATACAATGTCAGAACAAATACAAGGAGCCATAGAAACATGGAAGAGGAAGTGATTGTGTCTTGCTGGGCAGTGTGGGAAAGGTGTGCATTGAATCTGGGCCCTAAAGGACTGACTGGATTGGAGCTTTTAAAAAATGGGAGAAAGTGAACAGCACATCATTGTCCCAAGGCTGAGGAAGCACAGATCATATTAGAAGAAAGCTCAACAATTCACTGTAATTGGACCTCTTAGTGAAAGAGAATGACAGGCAATCACCCTGGAACTGCCCTCCTAAGGGGGCTTGTGGATGGCAGGCTAGAGGCAGTTAGACATAGTTTAGACAATATGAGATCTGATTGTTGCTGTTGTTTGTTTATTTCTATGACATGGTGGTAGGAGTGAGAAGTATTCGCAACACAGCCAGAGACTTATGCTTTCAGAAGGTTCACTTGACGAAAGTGCTTAAAATGGATTGAAATGGCAAGACATGGGAAGCAAAACAGAAGAAAATAATATACAAATAAAAGTTATCTAGAATATTCTTTTCATCTAGTTTAATCACATTGTCTTATTCTTCATCCATAATTATTTCACAGTTCCAGTGTCATCCCACATCTGTGTGCTCAGAGCACCTTCTGCCTGTGTGCAGGTGGCCCAGTCCTCCAAGACCTCCATCTGTACAGAGTTCTAATGATCTGATAAGTGCTCATACATGCCCCTATTGTACAGAATCCTGAAAACTGCTCTCCCACAGAGACTGTAGAGCCACAATACCTAGTCCTCTGAGCCCAACAGTTCCACTTGGCTCTGCCTGAAGGTTAGCATTCCACCTCCACTACTAACAATGCCAACACTACCATGGCCTATTGCCCATTAGTCCCCTGTATTAGTAGAAAAAGAACAATGCTGCTGGCCACTGCAACAGCCCCAGCTAACCCAAAGTATATCACCACCTTGCTCTTGGTAGACCAGAAATTTGCTGATGCCATAGGTATCTCTGCTAGTGTGTAATTGCAGGCCAAGTGCAAGTGTTGCACAGATATGCAGCCAAAACCCAGCCTTGAGGGAGATATTTTCAGAGTCACTATTCTGCTATTCTCAATAGCAGTTTGGAAGAGGCAAGAGGTGATTCCTTTCTTCTATACTATGCTTATTCAGGGGAAGACCACAGCAAAGCTGCCAGAGCCCCCAGGTTTAACAATTTTCTAAATTAATGCACCCATTTACACATACATGCTTATACATACAGACCTCATACCCCCAGAATACCTTAAAAACTGCCAGAGGGCTGGACTAAGCTGAGTTCCAGAATCAGCCAGCCACCTTGCCAAATCTAGCATCGACAATACCCTTCTACTGCCACTAGTGCCTTGTGTGAATTCTCTCCCAAAGCCACTGTTACCCTTTTCTGAAATACGGCCTCCTTCTGGGACCATCTAGATGCTCCATAGTTTCATAACCTCAAATCTTAATGAGGATCAGAATCCCAGCCCCATTTTTCCACAGGCCTCCTTAGATGTCACATAAATTTACATATGAAAATAAATATTAAAATGCCACACAACTACCCTTGTTATCAACATTTGGGGTCCAGGCTAGCCAGCACTCCTTGAAGAGGAGTGGTAGTGGAGGGCTAGGAGAGGCAGTGGTTATCTATACTTTTCATCCTTTCTGTCCAAACCTCAGCTTCTGCTCACCCAAAATTCCTATTACAGAAATTAGAAATAAGAAAACCTGATGATAGATACAGCTGTACAATCAGAAAAGAGGGACATACCTGAGACACTTTGTTGAAATAACAAATAGGTTCTGTGGATTAACTGGCATGTAGCAGGCAAAATGAAAAAGAAAATATCAAGGATAATTCTAAGAATCTTCAGCTGGATTCCTGGGAAGATAGTGATTCCATTAATAAATGTACAGAAGTTAGAAAAGAAATAGCTTTGGTTTTAAGTAAATAACTCAATTTAAAATCCCATATCTGAGTCTCTTTCCAAAAGATCCTGATTTAATTGGTTCAGAATATGTTCTGGGCATCAGAAGTTTTAAAAGCCCCAATGCAACTTTAATCACATCTATCTAGCATCTATCTATCTATCTATCTATCTATCTATCTATCTATCTATCTATCATCTATCCATCTATCATCTATCTCCTTATTTTTCTTCATCTAAAATGTATTGAAAGTTAAGTAAATCATGATAGGAATTTATTTTTTTGTGAATGGTAGAAATTCACAACTTAATGTTAAAAATCAGATTTATTTTTTGTAGCTATTAAAGCTAGAAGTTGTTTTTAATATATCATTATTCATATTTGATTAGCAGAATGCTGTATGGGATGAATAGAAAGCCTGGGAAGGTAGGTAAACTGAGGTGTGACACAGGGGTGGTTTTCAAGGGCAGCAAGGAACAAAGCTCCATGCTAAGGAACCACAAGATTACCATTCTCAGGGACATTTTTGTTATGGGAAATCTTCTGCTAACTTGTTGAATTCATTTACAAATTTGAAGGTAAATTGTATTTGTCTCTGGCATTAGATGCAACCATGACCCTCTCATATGTTTATGTTCATTTCTCAATATGAAATGTGAGACCGGGGGATCCTTTTATTCTATTTATTCTGCTAGGCTAGATACATATGACATGAGGGATAATGCTTTAAGAATTATGATGTGTAAAGCCCATGAAATCCCTAGCTATCTACTAATCTCAAACTCACAGACTTCCACTATTTCCCTACTGATAAGATACAGAAAATATACATTTCATGACAATCATTTGACTCTGCAATGCTACAAGGTGTGGGATGAGAAGACTGCAAGATTATTTTTTAGTGACCAATGCCTTCCCACCCAGACTCACAGATTCACATGGAAGATGCTCCATAGTTTCCATCTTTAGCCTTTCCAATTAGTTACTCTGATGTTCACTTTATTAATACTTTGATGAGGCCAATGATTATTACCCTCAGTTGAGTTATCAATAATATATATTCTTCTAGAACTGTCAGGGGTTGTGGTGTTCCTGCTTGGTCAACCAGCTGTAGTGAAGAGCAGTTCAAAGGGAACCAGAGAAGCTAGTAAGCCACCCATAAAAGCCATTAGCTTTTTTTTCTTGTTTTAAATTTTATTGATTATGCTCTTACATTTGTTTCAAATTTTCCCCCTTTGCCCCCTCTCTACAGAGCAGCCTCCATTCCCTCAGGCAATCCCCCCATCATTGTTCATGTCCATGGGTCATGCATATAAGTTCTTTGGCTGCTCCATTTCCTATACTGTACTTCACACCCCCATGGATGTTCTGTAACTACCTGTTTGAACTTCTTAAGTGCCCCCCCACCTCTTCACCCATTCTCCCCCACAAACCCCTCCCATCTGATAACCATCAAAATGCTCTCTGTATCCATGATTCTGTCTCTGTTTTCCTTGTTTGCCTAGTTTGTTTTTTAGATTCAATTGTTGATAGATATGTATTTATTGCTATTTTATTGTTCATAGTTTTGATCTTCTTTTTGTTGAGTAAGTACCTTTAAAATTTCATATAATAATGGTCCAGTAATGATAACACCTTTAGTTTTTTCTTGTCTGGCAAGCTCTTTATCTGCCCTTCCATTCTAAATGATAGCTTTGCCAGGTAGAGCAATCTTACCTGCAGTTGCCTGCTTTTCATGGCTGAATATTTATTGCCAATCCCTTCTAGTCTGCAAAGTGTCTTTTGAGAAATCAGCTGACAGTCTTATGGGAACTCCCCTGTAGGTAAACTAACTGCTTTTCTCTTGCTGCTTTTAATATTTTCTCTTTATCTTTAATTTTTGGCATTTTAATGATGGTGTATCTTGGAGCAGGCCTCTTTGCATCCATCTTGTTGGGAGTCTCCGTGCTTCCTGGGCTTACAAGTCTGTTTCCTTCACCAAATTAAAGAAGTTTTCTTTCATTATTTTTTCAAATAGATTTCCAATTTCTTGCTCTTTCTCTTCTCTTTCTGGCACCTTTATGATGCGAGTGTTGAAATGCTTGAAGTTGTCCCAGAAGCTGCATACAGTATCTTCATTTTCTTGGATTCTTTTTTCTTCTTGTTGTTCTTATTGGTTGTCTTTTGCTTCCTTAGTTCAAAATCATCGATTTGATTCTTGGCTCCATCCAGTCTATTGTTGTTTCCCTGTAAATTGTTCTTTATTTCAATTAGTATGTCCTTTGTTTCTGACTGGATCATTTTTGTGCTATTGAGGTCCTCACTAAGTTCCTTGAGCATCCTTATAACCAGTGTTTTGAACTCTGTACCTGATAGATTGCTTATCTCCATTTTGTTCAGTTATTTTCTAGAATTTTGATCTGTTCTTTGATGTAGGCCATGTTTTTTTGTCTCTTCATTTTGGCAGTCTCCTTGTGTTTGTTGCTATGTACTATGCAGAGCTGCTATGACTCCCTGTCTTGGTAGTGCGACCTAATGTAGATGTCCTATAGAGTCCAGTGGCATAGCCTTCCCTATCACCCAAGCTGGGTACTTGAGATGTGCCCTCCATGTGGGCTGAGTACACCCTCCTCTTGTAGTTGAGCCTTGGCTTCCATTTGCAGGTCAGCAGGAGAAACTTACCTAGGCCAGTCAGCTGTAAGTATTGTCTGTGACTACTGACCATAGCCTCTGCCCTCCGTGAAGGATCAGCTGTGTGGGGGCAGGGTGGTGGTGCTCCTATATGGTCTGTAGCTATCGAATGGGTACACAAACCATGGGGTTTCTGAGTGGTACAAGTCAGAGTCAGCCCCACTTGTGTTTTGCTTGGCACAACCCTGCCTGAATTATAAAGCAGTCTGAGATGGCTGCTATTCCTGTTGGGCTTGGAGATTCCCAGGTGTAGCCAAGTTGTGAATCTAGGCTGGCTGCTGCCAGTCCCTGACCTGGGGTCATTTAGCAAGAAATATGGGGGCTGAGGGCTCACTGAGGCTGGCTGTTGATTGTTTGAAAGGATTTAGGAAGTTGTGCAGCATGAGCCTAGACCAGTCATTCATATGGAAAAGTCACTGTTAACAGCTTGGGTGAGCCCATAAGTTGGGTGTAACAGTGCCTCAGGGCATCTCCAGGGTGGGGCCAAATGTGTTAGCCAGGTTGATGGAGTCTCAGTTGTGGCACCGGCCTGCCAACTCTGTGGCTCTGTGTCTGGAGGGTCAGAGAAGGCGCAACAGCCTCTCCCCACCTTTCTGTCTGGGAGAAAGCTATCTCCCAGCTCTCATCTTGATGCTAGACAGTTCAGTTCCTCCCTGTATGCCACTGATGCCTTTCAAGCTGCTAACCTAATGCTGGAGCGCTGAGGGACTGAGTCTGATTAAGTCCATATGTGGGATCTTTAAGAAGAACTGCTTCGGACTCCAGAAGTTTCTTCCACTGACTCAATCCCTGCTGGGTTTTTGCAGCCAGAAGTTATGGGGACTTAACTTTCTAGCACTGGAACCCTAGGCTGGGAGGCCTGGGGTGGGGCTGGGACTCCTTGCTCCTGAGATATCCATCCTGAATTTTTATCCAGGACCTGGATGTGGAACCAGCCTGTTCCGTGTCTCCACCCCTCCTACCAGTCTGGATGGATGCATTTCTTCAATTCCATAGTTGTTAGGCTTCCATTCAACTTGACTTCTGATGAGTCTTAGTGATGGTTGTTCTATAATTTAGTTGTAATTTTGATGTGTTTGTGCAATGAGGTGAGTGATGTTTACCTATGCCGCCATCTTGACTGGAATTCCCCAGGCCTTTCCAACAGCCATTCACTTAAAAACATAAAGAACATGCTGTGTTCTTGCATTTAGGAAACTGATGTGCATGATGATATGATCCTTGTCCTGTAGAGCTTCCAGGCTAGTGAGAATAGTCAAATAAGAACAGTCAAATAAGCAACAGTCAAATAAGCAACATGGGAACGGAAAGCATAAGGCATAAGAACCTAAGTAAATGGAAGTTAAAGAATGTTCAGGAAATATTTTCTAGTGAAACTAACTTTTAAGCTGAGACTTGAAGCATGATACCACTTAGCTAGACCCAGAACAAGAAGTGTGTCCCAGGATGTGAAAAGGTCAGAGGTGTTCCAAGCAGAGACAACAGCATGGATAAAGGTCTAGAAGCTGCAGAACTTGATGTATTCAAGAAACAGAAAGGGGTTCAATATGGAGGGACTGCAGATCTGAGGGTGTATGGGTGGGCCAAGGCAATGCCAGGTGGGCTGGGTGAAGGAGCTTGGATATTTTCCTAAAGCAATGATGTTCAACTGAAATCAGAGGTGCACCATGAACAGGTTTCTCTTTTAGAAGGATTATGAGATTACTGGTAGTCTATGGTATGGAAAGTGGACTGAAGGAAGCAAAAAAGCCTAATCAGTAAACAATTCCAGAAAACCAGGTGAGATGAAGAAGCCTACACTGAGATTATGAAATGAATGCACTGGAGAAACATTTAGATATGATTTTATGGGATCTCCCCTGGGGGCTAAGGAAAAGTTGATACAACTGAGAGAACAATGATGAATTCAGTTTGGACTTGCTAAGTTAGTCTTCCCTCCCTTTCTCCCTCCCTTCCTTTCTTCCCTTCTCTTACTTCATCTTTCCTTCCCTCCCTTCTTCTCCCTCCTTCTCCTTTTCATTCTCTTCCTCCTATTCTCTCTCCCACTCCTTTCTCTCTCCCACTCGTTTTTCCTCTCCCTCTCTCTCCCCTTCGACCTATATTCAGGCAAGCCATAAAGAACTGATACCAACTGAGTGTGGCATCTCCTCACTCAGGCCTCTCTGCTGACTGCCCTTCATTAAATAACTGCATTCTTGCCTGATACTTTATTTGAATTTTCATTACTTTCCTCACTGTCAGTTAACACACAACTTTCTTCACACTTTTTCTGTGAAAGTACAGACTTCATTAGTTTACCTCAGAATCTTTCCTTTCCAAAACCTTATGCTGAAGGAAACAAAAATTAAGTAAATAAACAAATTTTCCAGGCTTCTAGGGGAATATCCTTATTTATAGACTATCTTATATAAATGTGCATGGGAACTAGGAAGCCCTCATTCCAAGTACATAAAGTAAACAAAGTGAACTAATTAATGCAACCTGTTTAGAATATACTCAGATGTCCTCACTGACGCCAAACTCCTAACCCTAGCCATCAGGGCTATTTACTTCCTGTCCATGGTCCATTCTCTGGGCTGTTATGAGAGACAGCCCTGGAGCAAAGGAGTGCTATGGATATCTTTCTAAAATGCTCTTGTTAATGGCTGCACATTCATAGAATTGAACTATTGGAAATAATAATTATCATTTGCTTTTAATCCAGCAAAATTTTCATTACATGAGAGGAACACCTAGACAAGTTTGAGACAGCAGAGTGGTACTAGTAGAGCCACAACTAGGGACCAAGGGCCAATCTAACACTTGTATGACCCTAAGAGTGATGCCTCCTTAAATATGTTTAAAAACTGTGTTTATATAATACACATAACATAAAATTTTTCAATTTTAACCATTTTTATGTATACAGTTTAGTGGCATTTAGTACATTTTCATTGTTGCACAGCCATCACCACCATACATCTTCAGAACTTTTCTCTTCCCAATCTGAGATTCTATACCCATTAAACAGTAACTCTTCATTTCCCCTTCCCTCAAGCCCATGGGCACCACCATTCTACTTTGTGTCTCTATGAATTTGTTAACTCTAGGTACCTCATATAAGTAGAATCATAAAATATTTGATCTTTGGTGTCTTTCTTATTTCATGTAACATAATATCCTCAAAGTTCATTAATGTAGCATATGTCAGGATCTCCTTCCTTTTCAAGGCCAAATAATATTCCATATGGTGTATACATATTTTGTTTATCTGTTGATCCATAGTTGGACTTTTGGGTTGCTTCAATGTACTAGCTATTGTGAATAATACAGCTATGAATGTAGATGTACGATTAATTTGCGTCCTTGTTTTCAAATCTTTTGGGTACATATCCAGTAGTGGAATTGCTGGGTCATATAGTAATTCTATGTTTACTCTTTTTGAGCAGTTGCCATGTTGTTTTCCACAGCAGTTACACCCTTTCACATACACATCAATAGTGCACTCAGGTTCCAATTCCTCCATAACTTTTCCAACACTTGATATTTTCTGCAATTTTAATAGTAGCCATCCTAGTAAGTGTGAAGTGATATCTCATTATAGTTTTGATTTCCATTTCCCTAATGATTAGTGATGTTGTAGGAAATACAAATGAAATGAAGATGTAAATGTTTTCATGTGATTGTTGGACATTTTTATATCTTTTTTGGAGAAATGTCTATTCAAGTCCTTTATTGATTTTTAATTCGATTGTTTGTTGAGTTGTAGGAGTTCTGTATATATTCTAGAAATTAATTCCTTGTCAGATATATGATTTGCCAATATTTTTTCCCATTCTATAAGTTGCATTTTCACTCTGCTGATTGTGTCTTTCAATGCACAAAAATGGCCTCTTAAATTTCATGCCATAGGTGCCTCCCTTGCCTCATCATAGTCCTGGCCCAATATTAGCCCTTGTCTCTTCCACAAGCATTTGACAAACTTCAAATATTTGAAACAATCATGATTATACTTGGGGTTCTGAAAGTTCAATTAAGCTTTCAGAATTTTATTTTTCCATCCTTTGATAACCTGGGGTATACAAATTTGAATGTCCTTTATGAAATATAAAGAAGGCTTATCCTATTATAACAAAAAATGAATAACCTTAAAAGAAAGGTTGCTGAGAAGACTCCCACTGTGCTATCCCTAGAGGAAAGAAGCAATATCCTAGGCAATGTTCTATTTTACATGCCTTAACTCCCTTAATCCTTACAATGGCCTTATATGGTGCATGATATTTGTACCCCCACTTTACACATGAGGGCAAGGGACAGAAAAGTTGAATAAATTGTTGAAAGCAACATGACTGACAGTTGGCAGAGCTAGGATTTGAATCATGGAAACCTGGTTCCAGATTCTATGCTCTTAATCAATTATAAACTGTAGCTGATATATCATCTTCCTCATATTTAATTTTAAAAGTTATTTCAGGCTTTGGAATCTTCTAGTGCAGTTGATTTTCAGAAAATCGCACTTAGACATTATGGCTTCTCTCCAAGCATTTATTTCCTTCTTTTGGCTTACAGAAGTGACTTATATTCTATCCTCACATGAGCAAGACCCAAGCCTCCTGTAATTCCATCCATTCTTATTTAACACTCTGTTCATTGCTATATGGTAAAATTAGAGCCAACAATTAAACCCCAGGTATATTGTGTTAGAGCAATAATGCTCAATCTCTGTCCTTCCTGCCCCAATGGACTTGGAGAGCTAATGGAAAACTAGACGTGACTCTTAGGTACAGAAATGCAAACCCACTTGTCTGGCTGAGACCCAGCAAAGGGATGTGGTCTTAGCAGGTTCCATGTCTCAGCAGGTCATATCCCTCAGGGAAAGGAATAATTCACATTCTCTCATATTGTATTTGACTAATGATGTGTTCAATGTCCTCCAATATTTTTTCACCATCATTGAATTTAATTGATTATATAAACTAGCCAAGCTCAGTCCACGAAATAGAATGTCTCATTGAATCAAATCTATCTAGAAAAGACTCACTTCTGTAGGTTTGTAGAACATGTTAACTGGTGACAAATATCCCCCATGCCTTCTTTTAATTTGCTTGAGCTAGAACTCATTGATCTAAAAATAAAATAGCTTTCCCCCTTACTGTCCTAATCATTGTGACTTATCATTTTCTGCAGGGTCCTATGGATCTACTTAAGGACTGGTACATGGGTATATCCGGTGTTTGCCAAACTCAGCGCAGTGGGTCTAGCAGCCTTCTTCTCTTTCAGCTACGTCTTTGGTGCCAGCATCTACCTACTGGGAGAGAAGCTCAACCACTGGAAATGGGGTCAGTTTACTTGTAATTCACCTAGAGATACTTATTCCTTACACTCTCTCCACTCCTCCTGGAAACAGAGGAGAAACTAGTTCAAGGCAGAAAGCAGTGATGCTTGATGCCTTTGCCCAAGGACTCAGACAGGTCTTATCAAGGTAGGCAAAGGAATAGACTGGGGAAAGTTCATCCTCTATCAGAGAACCCCATGAAATTATCTCCCCTTCTACCAAAAATGACACCTCATTTAACTTCAAGGCTAAAATGAATCTTTAGAGAACTTAGGACCCAGAGAGCAAGGTGTTACGACTCCCAGCATGAACAAATGGATTCTCAGTCTCCCTCCCTTAAGTGAGTGCTTGAGAGATACAAGATGTTTAAATGTCAAGGTTTTGTTGTTGTTGTTTGTTTGTTTTAATTTGGTTTGGTTTCGAAGGAAATGATCCTTTCAGCTCTTCCAACCTCAGCAGTGCTTTCCCGGAGGAGTTCCCTCCCCTCTCCCATTAGGTTGCTTTTCAAACTTTAGTAAAGCATTTACCAGAAAAGATCACATCCTGTACTTGAGATTGAAATTCTCATTTAGACAGGGCAATGTGAATATGTCAGCAAGCTAAGCTTCCTAATTATTGGTGGGTAGAACAATGTTGCTTCTTTATAAGAAAAATTAATCTTAGGTGACTTTAAAATGAAAAATTTTATTGTCATTGCTTCCCTTACTACCCCAACCCCCCAAACATTATTTTGTTGGAAAATTAACCACCAAAAAGTCAGGTTGCAAAATACCCACGATTTTTTCCTTACCCAAGGAGAAGTGCAGGAACCGTACTCTGATTTTGTATATAAGGAAGGCAAGTGTCACATACAGTCCCCCACATCACACACCCACATGCCATTCTGTTCTATCAAAATAGAAATGGCAGAAGTGGCATCTTCCGCCCAATCTATGAACTAGTGTGAAAACATAAGCTGTGTCTGAAAAAAAAACACAACAGTTTCAGAAGTTTCAGCACAAGAGTGTACATTTCTGAGAGGAGAATGAAGCCCTGGATAAATCAGCATGCATTTGGCTTTTTCACATGTTTTCTACTTGTGGAGAATTTAACCAGTTAAGAAAGTCCCAAAGGCAGTATCCTCCTTGAAAGCAAACACTTAAAAATGGAATACTAAAAATTACTCCCAAAATCAGGACTCCAAATCACAGGAAACTATCCAGAAAAAAAATGTGTTAACATTTCAGATGTGTTGACATCTAATTCTAACTAGTTTTGGCTCTTTGAAATTCTAGGTAAAGATTTCTGAAGCCTTCCCCAAATCTTTATTTAAAAAAAAAGAAGAAGAAAGAAGAAGCTAATCCATTTAAAATTGGGCAAATAAAGATGTGCAGGGAAAAATCGATTACTCAGAGCTCAGAGAACAATAACTTTTTACTAAATCAGTTGTATTTAGTTCAATAATGATTAATTTTTAAATTGTTAAACAGTGACTTTGAAACATCCATTAAATTACAAAACATTTTCACTATATTTAATATTATTGATTCACTATTTTCAACACCAAGCTCTTTTTAATAAGGCTTGTTGTTCGAGTACTATATCCAGTTTTTCACCACAATTAGGACCCATGAGCAAACAGGCTGGCATCACCATGTGGACCCTCATTTGCATTGTGCATCTGTGAATGTTTGTGTGAGGGACCGATTACTGTAAAGAGATAGAGACTGCTGTACCTCTCCTCTCTCCTGATTTTTAACTCCTTAAGGTTAGAATGAATAAAAAGTCATTCATGCTATATAACATCAGAGTAGTATCATAAATGTGTTAAATTCTGAACATATCTTAATTACAAATGGTTGAATAAACATTAAAAGAGAAATCAGAGCCCTGGCTGGATAGCTCAGTTGATTACAGCATCCTCCTGAAATGCCAAGGTTTCGGGTTGAATCTCTCTCTCCCTCTCTCTCTCTCTCTCTTTCTATTTCTCTTTCACACACACACACACTCTCTCTCTCCTCTGTCTCTAAAATCAATAATTTTTTTTTTACAAACAAGATGTTAGATTACTTAAAATTCCAATAGCAGCGAATACTTTTAAATTGCCTAAAATTAAACAGAGCTATCTATGCAAACACATTTTGCCATGTCCTAGTCTGCTTAAAACACTAAGGCTTCCCTTAACCATTAACCTGTGTTAATACCATTTAGATGACCCCTAGGTAAGGGCCAAAACATGTCTCAGTTTTGTGTCCATGGACATATAGTATCACATTGTCTAGGCTTGGACAATCAATTGTATGGTTCCTCTATCTCTGGGTTCTCCAAAACTTCTCTTCTGGATCTATGGGAACACCTACTAAGTGGCCACCTACTCTGTCCAAATTCAGCACTAATTTTACTTTCTCACCTCCTTCCATAGCCTGAGACTTCTTTGATGAGGACAGACACTCAAAGGAGTGTATTGGTGATACCATGGGAAGCAGTGGTTAGGAGAAGGGTTCTGTGCCAGGCTGCCTGGGTTCCTAACTTGTTCTTAACCCAGAACTTACTTACAAGAGATCTTATACTCTTAAGGCACTCAGTGTCTTTTTGTTTCAGTATTCTCTTATGCATCATGGAGACAGTATTAGGACCCACCTCCTAGGATAATGGAAAACCATATATAAATGACTTGGGAAGTGCCAGGTGCCAAGAACGGGGCCTAGCACGTAGAGTTAGTCACTATTGCTGTTAATCTCATTCTTCTTCAGCAAAAATGTACAACCTTCCTTTCTAAGTGGATATTCTAATCCTCTCCTGCTAATTTAGGCATAAATTACCAGTGTCCCTAGCTAAGGCAATTAAAAGCAACAACTACCTAAATGAACACAAATTGACAGAAATAGTGCAGTTCCTGAAGAATTTATTGTGAACTAGGAGGTCAAGCTAATTCAAGCTAGAATTAATTGGAATCTCTGCTTCTGAAATCCTGAGACCCATTATGCCCTTAGTTGAGAGTCACTAGCCAAGTACTGGGCAGTCAAGAAGTATCAGTCAAGACCCATCTAATATCCAGGTATCTCTCTAGCAGTAGTTCTTAACCTTGACTGCACATTATGAAATGACTAGGCAAATTTTAGAAATACTAATACCGATTAATGGGCAATGAACTGACTGCCTACTAGCTGCACCTACTACATATAGGAGGCCTTCCAATTTGGTTTGGGAGCCCATAACCCCTCTACTTACATCCAGGAGGGATATGGGCTGAGGTCTGAGACTATAGATCCTTTCCTTCTAATAACAGTTTATCAACTGAAAATTTCAGTCTGGCCAAGTGACTTCATGATGGTGCCTAGGGAAGAATGAATTTAGGCCTTCCTTTAATACTATTTGCTCTAGAGCAGATTTTTTAAAAAGAGATTTTATTGTTAAAAGCTGCTTAGAGGCCATCTAGTCTACGTTCTTGCTTTTATCCATGAAGAAATTTGTTACAAGGTCTGCCTTGCATGCTGTCCCTGATCATTTCATAACAAAAGAATCTTGTCATGAGATGACTTTTCATGTATTTCTAAAGCATTTGTGCCTTTCTTGTCCTAACTTCTTCCCCCTGAACAGTCTTCTCTAGATTATTCCTTATCCCTCTTCCTTGGCCTCTTCCCCCATAAGGCTTTCTCCAGAAGCCCTCTGTTCCATTTATTTCCTGCAACTTTTGCACTGTGACTGTACTCATCAGTGCTCAAATCTCATTCCTGTAACACCTCATACCCCCCTAACCATCTGCCTTCTCACCCTTTTCCAAGCCAACTAGCTAAAACGAGAGGCACATGTTCTTCAAATTTACAGTTCAAAGTCTAACAGTAGCTTTTGTAGTTGTAGATATATAGGTGTAAATCTTTGTGAATTGTATGTTTTCACTTGTCCTGTGTTCTGACTATTGGAGTAATAAGATGTGTAAATACATATGGTATCCATAGTGATATTGATTATGGTTCCTTTACTATGCCAGCAGAAAATGTTTGGATTTTATATAAGATGACCATTAAACGTTTGGCCTAAAATATCTCTACTCCTTACTACTAACAGAGGATGAAGAAAGAACTAAACTCAAAAGTGGACCTAACTCCCTAACCACCAACTGGGAGGCGTTCCACTAGGAAAACCTCCCATCAATAAAGAAAAGAATAATAACAAACAACATTATTTCCAAAAGTTTGAAATCCATTTTATGAACTCTGTTTGGATAAAATAATATGATCTAAGTCAACAGTTTTCTTATCTCTATCCATTCACTGTGGAAACATGTTAAGAGAGGAATTTTGAAGATTCAAAGAAGCCTAGAAACTGCTCAGTCCCATGAGAATACAAGACTAAGAACCCACCCCCACTTGCTAGAAACAAAAAAAGAAAATATTATTTCTGTTATATTCACACCATGTAAGTTTATACAGAAGGAAATGACTGTTGGAGTTCCACACAGATACACTTTGGAGGAGAGTGCCTTCTCTAGCACATTGGTGGGTATGTGAGAGATTTCCTTAAATTACATCCTCTTGCCTTGGAAATGTGTCTTCAACTTTCCACTGCCTCAAGTCACAATGAATGTCTTCCTATGTAAGAACTCCTGTTCGGGAAACCGTGAAGTCTGAAGTCTCTCTCTGTTCTTATTTGCACAGGTGACCTGGGGCAGTCAAGGAAGAAAAAGAAGTGATTATATGCTGTTTTGCAAGAACTAAAAAGGAAGAAAACATGAAAGTTTTCTCAATCTTTTTTTTGTTTGGTGGGGGGAGGTGGTGGAGAAACATAAGAAAGTAGAAAGGATAGTAAACAATATTTACATTTAATAAGAGGGTTATGAAGGTAGATTAATTTGAGGACTCCTGGGATTTGAAAGGCTTACAGGACATGTCAAAAATAACTCCTGCTGTTTCAGAATTTGTTACCTTCATCTGACCTCTGTGGAGGACAGTCTGTGGTCAAAATCTGGCCATAGGCCAAAGAAACTCATAATTCAGTGTTAGAGAATGTTTAGACAGAGAAAATAATTTAGGATCATTCAAACTCTTTACAGAGGCAGTTGTTGCGGACCTAGATGAGAAGTTACCTGCATGAGGCCAAAGACTTAGTGTGAGAACTGAGACAAGAGCTTTTGTCTTCCAGATATGTTAATTCCCAGTCTTATGCCATTTTTTAATAATCTCAACTTTCCTAAAAATAAGCATTTTCATAAGCTAGCTATTTTATGGACTGTTCATCTGTTGTTTTTCCCCCTCAATCTGGATAGAAGTGTAGGAAGATGGCAGGTACTAAAGTTGTCTACCAGGTATGGTATAACAGCAAATTATTTGGGGTAATGAGAAAATAAGTTATAAAAAATATTAGAAAATCTGTCTCCCTTGTGGGCATTCTGGGAAAGTATAAACACTGAACCTGGTGACACTGTCAAAATCTCTTCTATTCAAGTATTGATTAACTTGTCAAATAAGTGTATATTTTACTTGGGGAACAGTCTAACTGGGAAGTGATATGGTTATGAGGAGTGCAGAGAGTGCTTTGGAACAAATCACTTTGCTGAGTTAATTTATGATTTAACAAAGCTGACTGTCAGTAAGCACATTAGCAAACTCTGGTTTGACTTTTCTAGTGGAATTTCCCAGGTCTTACAGGCATATTTGGTAAAGAACACAAATGGTAAATGTCTAGTGATGGATAGAGATAGTCAAATCTAACAGTGTGTCATGAGGCCCAGGCAGATTGGGTTGTGGGCACCAGGGTAAATTGTACCTGGGCTTCACAACCAAACATAGTACAGGAGAAATTTGGTGAAAATGCATAAAATGTGGTAAAACTGCCTGGGACCAAATAAAACTGATTGCTACATAATTGACCATTGTGCAATATATATTCCACCACTAGAAATTCCTCAAAAAAATCAAGAGTGGTCTTGCAGGGTTAGGGAAGAGAGCAGGCTATACCTATAGGGCAGGCAGTGTAAGGGAACACTAGGATGGGCACCAAGAAACCTGCTTGGTCCCTACTCCTCTACACTCATGTAAATATGAGCCTCAAGTATTTCCAGATTGAGCTGGAGACACCCCCCCCCCACCGCCTTTTCCTGTACCTGCTGCTTCTTGGCTGCTCAGAGCACCTGGTCTCAACAGGAGCACAGAAGCCATAGTCACAGTGGAAATTCCCCGAATATAAAGCCCACCAAGATCACCCAAATTTTCCACATTCCAAAGGTGACTGTGGCTATATGCTTCTCAGAGTCGTAGTGAGCTCTTGGCTGGGATGAACATGCAGATTTCTCTTTGTAGCTTTACTGTCCTCAAGGCCAACTTAAACCTTGATTACTGCCCAACAGGCCATTGTGCAGTATGTATCCCAACACCAGAAATACCTCAGAACCATTTCCCATTGAGCACAGTGCTCCTTGGTGCTGCTGTAGAAAAGAGAAGCAACAAAACACCTATAAAGAATATTGATTAAACATTCATTAAAAGGTATGAAGTGCCTACATAAGGCTGCATTAGGTTTTTCATGCTTAAAAACCAATACATTAGGCTATTAGTGCTTAAAGAATAATACAAAAGATGAGATAACTAGCCATAATGTTTGTATAGTGTCATGTGGTTTACAACCACACCTAGCGCCATGATCTTGTTTTACTCTCACAGGAATCTTCTAAGCAGAAAACGTATTATGTTCTTATTTTTCAAATGAGTAAACTGAGTTTCTGATATTGGTGTGCTGGTAAATGTTTACAAACCAACTCTCTAGAAAAAAATTTTAAGGTTCTGCTTTATAGTGTTTACCCATTTCCATGGTATAAACACTCTACCATGGCCTTGTTCAAACTATCAACAAGTCACTGAAGCAGAGTTGGGTAGAGATGAACAACACTTGGTCCTTGCAAGCCCGTACGAGCTGGCTCCAATTCAGCACTGGGTTCAGAGGAGGGAAAGTTCTGGTCCGAGGTTACACAGACAGTTGCCTTTTGAGCCCACCTTCGTTTTTATTACAGGCAAAGCAGTAACTGGTCTGAAAATGTTTCTTTACAAAAGCAAAAGTGCTTGTATAATTGTAAGGCAAAAGAAGGTGGTCAGGGGACCCCAACTTGGTGGAAACTCTCACCCATGCATATAGGCAGAGGTAGGAGCAACACCACTGCCTCATGGACCTCACAGGTCACTGTGCTTATTATGTTCTGGAGGCTCTGTCTCACGTGTGAAATCAATTTTGAAGTTGGGAGCAGATTTATTATGTTTGCCTAAACAATACATTAGCCCTACCCCTTCCAAAAGAGTCATACATTTCTCAAGCTATTTCCAGCTCCACTGCACCTACTAGCAATACTTGTCATAACAGGAAGTCAGTCTTAAATACTGTAATCCCCAAACATGTTCTGCCTGCACATGGGGAGTGGGAGCAGGCCAAGGAACAAGCAGGGTGAGACCAGGCCTCCCAGAAGGCCACCTGGCTGTGCACTGAACCCATCCCCAAACTGGGTGTCCCCCCTCTGAGGGCCAAGTGTCAGAAACCAGAATCTACATCCAGACATTGTTTTCCTTCCTCATGCAGTTGGTGGAGCTTTTTTTTTAATAAAGCATTTGAGTAGGCAGCAAAGCCCATCAGGACTGTTTATTTATAGCTGTGGATTTTCAATGCTGTATAAATTAGAAACCATTGCTGAATAAGGCCCATGCCCACTCACACACACAGGGCTGCTGTGAGTCCTTTCACAGAGTTTGACTGTATACAGTCTAAAATGGGAGAAAATGACATGCTCCGAGTCAAATGACGGAGTCACAGCTAAACTGCAAAGCAGAAAACTAGCAATTATTTTTCCTCAGCACAATATGGGGAGTACGACAGGTGCAATTATCCAATATTATTTAACAGCACTGGTTCACAGTATAGGAAGAAAATAAAGGTTTCTATGTCTTGGAGAAAAAAGAGAGAGAGAAAGGACCTGCCTTCTAGCTCCTGTTTCTGTGGATTAAGCTGTGTTACGTAAATTGAAATGGGCCAGGATTCCAAAAAGGAAAGAGAAACACCTGGCTCCTTCACCTTTCCTCCTGAAAGTTCACAACCTGTGTCACTAGGGACTTCTGAGAAAAGACCCCTTGCCTTGGGGACCTTGAACATTCTCCTTTGAGGCAGTGGCTCCTGGTAAGATTGAGAGGAAGGTTGGGTTTGCTGAGCTCCTGTCCCTGAGAGGGGAACCTTCTCCTGCATTCACTCTCCCTCCCTCAGTTGAATTAAGATGAGGTTAAAGAGTAGGCAGCCCACAAAGAATAATTTTCATTACCTTAATAAAGTTTCCCCCTTTTAGCCTCCAGAACACTTTTATTCCTACTCTTAAGCCTTTCCTTAAACTGATCACCCTGCCTGAAAAGACTTCTCTTCCAGCTACTATCGAATAAATGTGTTGTCTTCATGGTTTCAGAGCTTAGTGGAGCATCACTTTCCAGTTATCCTAAAAAGTTTTCTCTTTGTTCTCCAGGCACTGGGTTCATTCCTTTCTTGATACCCCCACTGTATGCCATGTCAGCCCTATACAGTGTTCTGTCACTCTCTTCGCCATCTAGCCTCTTCTTGGCTTTTGTTTCTGTGACAGTATTGACTGCTGGAAAGAACATAATCTTCAAAAGCAGACCAAACTCGAATCTAAATCCTGACTCTACCTCTCACAATTTGTATAGAACTTGGGGAAAATAGTTTATTTTCTGAACCTTGGTCTCTTGAAGTCACATGATAATACCCACCATAATAAGATTTAAAGTGGTGGAAGCAAGTGCTTGGCACCCAAGATTCCTCAGCCTACTCTGCTTAACTGCAAACCCATTGAGGCCATGGGTCATGTTGTTTGTATCCCCTACAAGGAGGCCCAACTCAGCACCATGAGAACACACTGAAAATATGAACTGACTAAAGGATACTTATACCTTCTTGATCCTATAGGCTTCCTCACCTAATATCTTCCTCCTCTCCTGGAAATTGAAATTCTCAAAACAGGACTCCCTGTTTCATTTAAGATGCTCTCTCCATTTATATCCCAGAATCCTATTAACAATGATGATCAAGTTATAGTTTCATGTGACCTAGCAGTAGAAAGCACATCGATAAAATGGGTCACAGGACAAATAAACTTTGATAAAGAGACAATGGCCTGGAGGAATGGCCTGGAGAATAAAGATAGCAGCAGGAGAAGCTCCAGGCTGGACATCTGAATGGCCGTGACTACCCCAGGGAAAGCCTGTGGGTAAAAGGCTTCAAATCGGGAGACTGATCTTTAAGATAAAAGTGGCACAGGGGAAGCACTAAAGACAAATCTTTACATCAATTTATTTTCCTTTAGGGGCCTGCTCACTCCTTCCTTGCAGATGCTATCTGCTGTCATTAAGACCTGGTCTGGTCTGATTCAATTTATCATACTGGAGGCTTCTTCAGCCACTGCTGGAGTGTGATTCTTCAAGGACCATGGAAAGGATCTCTGCTCTCACTGTCACCCCATAAATCTTGCTAACGTATAAAAAAAATCCTACACCAGGGATAAAGCCTACCATTTAGAGACATGAAGAAACAAATTTAGCATGTAAATACTTAGAGGTAACCTACTGACTTATACTCATTCATATTCAATTATCAGTGAAAGATATGTCATGATTTGAAAGCAAGTATTAATATGGAGGGACATACTGGGCACAGTGAAAATGAGGATATTGTGAGGAAAAACACAGCTGTGGAGAGGGTCTGCTTCAGACTTCAAGGACAAACCTTGTCCACTCTACAACATTTTATTATGTGAGTGGTCAAGAAAAGACTGGGAATGTATCTTGGCTCTCCACACCTCTCTGAGAGTTCTAACCTATGGTTCCAGTACCCCAAAAGGGAGCTAGACAGAGATCTCGGCCACTGATGGGTCAATGAAATTCTGCATGCCTTTGGAGGAATAGAAAGAGGAAGCACAGCTGTGACATGTCACTCTGTTTCTAGGCTTGGTTACCTGCACCACAGGAATTTAAACTTGTTTTATGGCTGAGGAGAGAAGTTAGTGTTGTGTTGTCATCATTTTAAAGGAGAGAGGTGACAGAGTACAAGAAGAAATTTGAATTTCATTGGCTCATGAGATTTAGCCAGCATTGAATTTGCCCAAGATTTCTTCTTCCCCAAATATCTTACCAACCAGTTCCAGAGCCACTGAAGTGTTATAGGGGAACTGACAGTAACTAAAGTCAAGGAGCATACCTTTTGCACCACCGTATACTTCACCCAGAGCATAGTGCATAATACACAGTAGACTTTAAATGCATATTTGACGCTTGGGAAGATTTAAGTAACATGCCCACGTGTCTCATACAGGCATTAGAATTCAAATTTAGATCTATCTGACTCAAATACCCCAGTAGTTTCCATTTCACAAATGGCTTTTAATATTTCCTGATATCCTCAGAAATACATTTTACATCATGACCCAGTAGAAACACAAATGCAGGCTTTTAATTTGTATCCTATATTTTCTATCCTATAATCTTCTATTTGAAATATACTGTGACCATTAAATTGATTTCTTAATCCAACAATAGGGTTGCAACTGATAAGTTGAACAACACTGCACTCCATCATATTGCAGGATTCATTGAATAAGTGATTATTAAGTGCCTACTATGTGTTTGGCCCCGGCCATATGTGTGCCATAGAATGGGGACAGGGGCATGGTGGTCATCATCCAGGCCATCTGCATGAGGATTGGAGGTTTCCATCCTTTCATCCTGCAGCACTTTGGGGAATGTAAAACAAGCCCTGTTTTTCCAGCTCGCTCATTTGCAGCTGCACTACTAGGCTGAACTCCTTTGAGATGCAGACAGGAAGAAGAGAAAAAAACACTTCCTCTATAAGAGCTTACAAAATCTTCCTCTGAGGCTTAAGTCTGGCGTGAGCAGATAGATTTGGTTACATTTTAGGGATTTGCTTTCACTCAACACTTAATTTTATTAAGCCTCAGAATTATAAAGTTAGAGGACTGTAGAGTAGGGAAAACAAATATTGTATGATTTTACCTTGCCAGAAATCTGGTGCACAATTCTGAAAACTCTCAATCTAGGCATTTTTTATTCCATTTGAAATTTCTTCTAACAACATACTAAAGTGTACTCACGTCATTTTAAGTACATGCATTAATTCAACTTTGCCAATTTTTAAAATCATGTGAGTATTTACAATTCTTTTTATTATAAAACAGATTGTACTGGCACTGTCTGTACTTTCATCTGCTAGATTTCCTGCCATCATGACCTCTTAGTGCCCTCACATGTCACCAAACTAAAAGCAAGAGGCCAAGGGATCTATCTGCAACCAAGTCAGTCACAGTTTCCCTGCAAAGCAATGTGATTTCCTGGGTAAGCTTCACATTAAAAGAAAGAAAAGACCTGTTAGAAAATATCCTTCCAACTCACAGATGAACTTCTCCCAGGCTCACCTGGGAGCTGTCTTAGACTCCACATGGAATCAAGGATTACTTGAGCGACTGTGTGAACAATGGTAAAGGTAGACTTTTTTGGGCAATCTAGTGGGTTGAATAAAAATGCCACATGAACCTTGGTCCAGTGGTTCTTTATTGGAAAAGAGATTGAAAGCACTACTCCAGGGTGGGTCTCCAAGGATGTGAGCCAGCAAAGCTCTAAGCCATTTGTGCATTAATATGTTTGTGTGTGTTACAAGGGGTTGTGTTTTTGCACCTGAGATCAAAGAGCAACCTGGCCTTTTTTGCTAGTTGGTGGGTGGAGGTACCCATGGAGGGCAGCTCTTTAATTTTGACTTATTGTCTTACTGCCCCATACCTTGCCCCCGTTTACATTTAACATTTGTCATTCACTTTACCTCACATGGTCACCCTTGACCAGTGGCCTTGACTCCTATTACAGAATATCATTGGACTAGGCTGTTCACCCAATAGCTAAATAATCCCAATTAACATTTAGCTAAAACTTTACCATTACTAAATTTAATTATGTTTACAACATAAATTCATTTGTAGTTGCAATAACTTGTAAGGAGTGTAGCTATTATTATCTGTACTGCTTTCCTAGGGCTACCATAGCAAAAGACCACAAACTAGATGGCTTAAAAACAACAGAAGTTTATCCTCTCACAGTTCTGGAGGCTGGCAGTATGAATTCAAGGTGTCAGCAACACCATGCTCCCTCTGAAGGCTCTACAAAAGAATATTTCCTTCTGATGGTTTGTGATAATCCTTGGTTCCTGGCTGCACTGCTCCAATCTCTGTCCCCATCTTCTTATGGCATTCTACCATGTATGTCTCTGCATCTCTTACCATAGAGGGGATCTGTGTCCAAATATCTCTCTCTTTTCTCTTATAAAGATACCAGTCATTGGTTTTATAGTCCATCCTTAGTCCAGGGTGTTTCATTCTAACCACCCCAACACAGAGATGTCCCCCAACCTCCCAGTGCATCTTTTCTGGCCATAGGAGCAGTGAACTAACTCCCATGGGAGAAGGACAAGGGGCCCAAAACTTAAGTCTACCCATATGATGGGGACACCAGCTACTTTTCCTACAATGATGGAAGCAAGAGGAGGAGTGGCTTTCTGGACCAGGCTCTTCAGTTCAAGAAAAGATGGTTCATTCCCACTATACTGTGTCAGCCCAGACACCTGCCAGAAATCCTAGGACAGGAACTAGGGGCCACACAAGTCCATTTAACTTCTGGCTTCCATAATCTCTTTGTGTCCCCTTTTCTTTGTATCTCCTTGATTTATGAGACTAGAGGAGATGGTCACTTCTAACTTACTATGAGATAATTAACTGATTAACTAATCACATCTATAAGACTCTATTTCTAAATAATGGTCACATTCTGAGGTTCCAAGTGGACATAAATATTGGGGAGGTGCTTTTCAATCCATTCCATTATCTCTATTTTACAAATAAGGGGACTAAGGGTCAGAGGTCATTGGATATCAAATTCCAGCTTTTCGTTTTTCTCACTCGTCTGTCTTAATTCAAGCAGTCACCAATCATTTATACTATTGAGAGCCTATTACAAAGGGCCACTGCCATATATTATCTGTAGTCCTCCCCACATCCCTGAAAGGTGGACATTAATATCCTAATGTTAAGGATGAAGACTCTATGGCTCAGTGAGATTAACAGATTTTCCCAAGGAGAATTATCTAACAAGAAATGCGCCCATGCCCCGCATGGTCAGCTGGGGTGCCTGCCCCCTTTCCTTTATGTAACATAATTTCTACAAATTCCTGCTTCTGTTTTCTTTACGATGTCTAGAGGATCAACCCTTTTTTCTGTCTCCCCAAGGTTAAAATGTCAAACATTTTTATTCCAAGCAATGTTTCTGAGGCAATGTAAAAATGGTGCAGGCCCTGAAAAGACAGGAAAAAAACTCACACATTATTGTGCAAAACCCTCTTTCCTGAGCCCTTGCTGCTTGAATGGCCAAGGAAATGGGTTAAATGGACATCGAGGGAGCTTTAGGGGGTGAAAATACAAGGGCTGCCAGAGGAGTACATGGCAGAACTATTCAGCCATGCCAGCGTATTTGCGGTCACCTGGGGATTTTATAAAATACCCAGGTCCTTCCTCCAAGATTTTGGATTGGTCTGGCTACGGATTAGGCACTGGGAGCTTTAAAAGCACCTCTATGTCATTCCAATGTGCTGCCAACACTGGAAGTATTGATAGTTGAGAATTCTTCTTGAATTTTATTTTGAAAGTGGCAGCTGAGGTCTGATTGAATATCAGGTTGTTTTAAACATCACCTGGAAGAGTTACAACCTTCTTTCCTAGCTGCCTTCAGGTGCCCAGCCATCCTGATGCTTGGCAAAACTGGCGGCATGGCTGATTGCCTAGTCCCTTTGGATGCAACACCAGAGGTGACTTTAAGACAGAGTGCAGGGCCAGCTCTGGGAATCGTTCAGAGTTTCTACAGAGCTTTCTGGTTGGGTGTTGTCACATCTTCCTATAGGCCCCAATTCACTTCTCTAGTGGTGAAGGAACCCAGGCTGCTGGAACAGGGTGGAAGCTCCTTATGGGAATTGTGCCAGCAGCCAGCCTTTGGACTTAACCATTAGCTCTCCTGGATCTCCAGCCTGCTGGTCCAACCTGCAAACTTTGGACTTGCCAGCCTCCTCAATAGCACAAGCCAATGCTTTAAAATAAACCTGTCTATCAAAATACACACATATGTGTACACACGCTCACACACATACCCTATTTATTCCGTTTCTCTGAAGAACCCTGAATAATACACTCGTCTACCTTTCTCTGGGTTTGCCCTCTCACCCTGCTCTGCACCTGCCCTCAGTCACTTGTCTTCCAGACCACTTGCCTGAAGTCCCTGACTCATAGACCTAAAATAAGCCCTCAGCTTCCACTTGCCAAAGTCTCTCCCTTCCCTTCATTCAAGAATCTCTTGAAATCCCACATCATCCAGTCAAGGAAACAACAGTCTTCCCTCCCTCAGATGAGCTCATTCAGTGAACAGATTTCAGGGGGGAAAAAAAAAGAAAGGGAAAAAAAAACTCTATAAGTGTTGCTTTGAAACAGTTCCACACATGCCTATTAAGGGACTTGTTTCAAAATGTTCTGCCTTAGAGATCGGCTGTACGGGGCTGGGGCTGGGCCTGTGCCGCACAGATACCAGTTTGGCAAATGGTCTTGGGCGTGGCTTCCTGATTGAGGTGCTAAAGGCCATTGCCCTCCAAAGTTACAGAGTTTAAAAGCAACCTCACGCTAACATTGCTTACCAGGTGAATTGGGTGAGAAGGTATGAAGGAGCCACTGCAAATCCATAAGTATTATGTCCTTTTGACCACGGGTCACTGTGCCTTGCTCCCAGGAGCAAGGTCCATTATTATATAAGTTCAACACAAATGATCAATACACAAAGTCCACAACACCAATCTGGTGGCCCATTAACCCCACCTGTGTTTACCTATAGGCCGTCCCAGGTCAGAGGCCATTAGTAGCTGGGATGACAAGAGCAGCCATGGCCAAACTCATGGCAGTTACTGCAAAAGAATTGCAAGGGTCTCATCACTGACCCTTCAACTGTGGTTGATGGAAGATTAGGAGGACATTACCCTCCCCTTGCTACTGCACATGGGGAGTACTTGTGTGATGTTTCTCTAACTACCATTCAACCACACTCCTAGTAATCATTGCAGGGGCTACAGAACACACTACCTTAAAGCTCTACCAATGAGCTACAGTTTCAAAGACCCCTGAACGGCTTGAGGAGAGGATAGTAGCCATAGGATAAAAAAAGCCCAAAGTACAAGCACATAGTATAGGGGCTACTGCAACATCAGAAAGAGCATGAACTTTACAGGCAGGCAAAATTCAGTTAGTCCTATTTTCATAGCTGTTACCACCTTGGATGACATATTGAATGTCTCAGAGGTGGGTTTGCTCATATATAAATTATGGATGAAATACTTAGCTATGTTAGAATTACTATAATGTATGAATGGAAGGTCATAATAGTCCTAGAAAACAGCCCAGGTTCAGGCAGTCAATAAACATCACTTTCCTTCTTGGCTCTTTGAACTCAAAAGCTCTATTAATCCAATGAGGGATATTTATAAGTTATCATTTGTAAGCCTTGTAGGTTTAGTGTTAAATTACAAAGGACAAAACAGCTAATGGGGCTCAGGGGATCAGAAGATTATAACGGGATGGACACTAACTTATTGTCTGTGTAATTTCACAAAATCAATAATGGGGTCCTAATCATTCTTTGATTTGAAGTACAAATAAGATCGTTACATATGACCCAACAGAGTAAAAATGGGGAGAAGGCAATGAAAACTTGTAGCCGCCATAGACTGCACAATCCTAGTTTTAAGAATCCTGCAAGTCTTCATAAAGCACTGACGTTTCAACAAACACACCACGTCAGGTAGGCTCGAATTCAGGGGAGCAGCGCGTTGCAGACCCCTCTCTTTCGCTGCCCAGTGTATGAGAACACCTCCTAAGCAGTCCTTGCATTACAAGGCGCTCGAGATAAATCCATTTTCTGATTAACGAAATATAAGGAGGCCATGCTTGACATTTGGAAATAGAGTATTTGAAGCACATTTGCTGAGTTTAAATCCTCTCATCTTATAATAAGATGACTTGGCAGTATGTCCTCACAATGGTAGTGTAACTAACTTTAACGGGAAGGAGGAGAATGTACATCTCTGCTAGTTTCAACTGCATTTTTCTGTATTTCATGAAAATTCTAGGCCCACAATTAAAAGGAATGTTGAGAGCCCTCTGGTGGCCAAATGGACTCTTCCCTTTGCTTAGAGATGTTAAATAATGTGTTTTGAAAGTCCTCTGCCTTGTTCCAATTAGCAACTTGCTGCATACACTGCATCTTGTCTCCACCTGTGCCGCTTACCCTGGGGTAAAGAGATGATGAGGTATTTTATTTTTCAATCTCTTTGATGCTCACGTTCAGCAAAGATCTGGGCAAGTATTTAATCCACTTTCTGAAAAAATTAAACATATTTCTAGAAATTTAATTTTCAGACATTTATCTAACAAATATATAATATCTATAACAAGTCAAACACCATACCAGCTACTGTCAGACATGTTAGAAAAGTTAAAATATAATCTCTAATTGCAAGTAGTTTATGGTAGTTTAGTACAGAAAGGAACAGCCTTGAATTTTTTAAATGTGTTTTTTCTTATAAACCTAATTGTTTTATGAAATACACTAAATTTTCTTTGAAGAGATATGCTTTTAGATTCTCTATCTTCTACCCACTCAGTGCATTTAGCAGGAATCTGAGCATCATTCTGAACTCTTCCTTCTTCCACCCACCAATCCAGTCATTCCTTGTGTCCTGCCCATTCTACTTTGTTTCTATTGACACTAGCTTGGCTTAAGACAACTTTTCTAGTTATTAAAATTTACTTTTAAAAATATTTTTAAAATTGTTTTTGAGTGTTAATACATGCATAGACCATAAGATTCAAAATGTACAATAGCGAACACATAAAAAATAAGTATCTCTCACACCCTATCGCCTAGTTCCCATCTACGAAAGCAGTTACAACTCCAGCCTCTTGCAAAAGCTTCCACAGACACTGTATTCATGTCCAAGCATATACATATTTTTTTTACAAGTGATGGCATGCTTTTCTGCACCATGCTCTCACATCTTTCAATACATGTTGGAGAAAATTCTAAATCAGTGTAAAGAGGGCTGCCTCAATTTTTTAAGATATGCATAGAATTCTATTATATGCATATTACTTTAATTTATGTAATCAACCCCCTATTGATGAAAACTCAAGTAGTTTTCAATCTTTTGCTATCATAAGTCAATGTTCCAATAAAGATAATCATATAGACATCATTTTGCACATGTGCCAGAATATACTTGGGATAAATTCCTAGAAGTGGAATTGTTGGGTCAAAGGAAATGTGTATTTTTACTTTTGATAGTTACTGCCAAATTATTCTTCATAGAGGTTTTACCAACATCTACACTCTCTGACAAAATATGAGATCATATTTACCCAAATCCCCAAATACAGTGGGCTGTACAATCTTATGGGTAGAAATGGTAGCTCAACACAGTTTTAATTTATATTCTAATTTTGATTAAGGCCAAACATCTTTTTATGTTTAATATGTATCTTAATATGTATTAATTATATGTATCTTCTATGAACAGACTTTTATGTCTTTTGTCTGTTGTTCTGAGTATTTGTTTTATTTCTTATTGAACTGCAGAGACTTGTAGTGGGCAGCCTCCAAGATACCCCAAATGACCCTCACTTCCTGGTATACACACCCTTTATAGGCTCCCACATTGTTCCAGTGTTGATCTGAGTGACTGATGGTATATGGCAGAAATTATATGTCCTTTTCAATATTTGCTTGTAAAAGGCACTTGGCTCTCTCGGTGACTCTTGCTCTCTCTCTCTAGTCATTTGCTCTGGGAGAAACCAGCTGCCATGTCGTCCAGCTACTGATAGAGAAGGCCATGCTGTGAGGAACTGAGACTTCCAAGAACCACATACATGACCTTCCAAGTGGATCTTCTAGCCCCAGGTGAGTCCTTTTAGCCCCAGGTGAGACTTTAGACAAGGCTACACCCACAGTGGACAGCTTAACAGGAATCTATCTCATAACAGAGTCTGAGCCAGAACCACCCAGCTAAGCTATTCCCAGCTTCCTGACTCTCTGAAACTGAGAGATAATAAATGTTTGTTGTTCTAAGCTGCTAAATTTAGGGGTAATTTGTTATGAATCAATCAATAATAATATAGAGATCTAAATACATTAAGAAAATAAGTCTTCTCTTGAGTTTCAGTTTCTTTATACAAATTTTAAATACTTGCTCCTATTTGCTGGTCTTCTGTGTGATTTTTTTATGTTCCTTTCTTGACACAAGAAAATTTTAATGTTTACATAATGAAACTTAGCAATTTAGGAAATTACTTCTTTAGTAGATTCCTTTTATTGCTATTATTGTTTTTATTATGTATTGGTTTTGGGTGTACAGTTTCATGGTTAGAAAATCTTGTGTTTACATACTGTTTCCTTCAATATTTTCAGTACCCCAACTGGTATCATACATAGTTATCACAATATTATTGACTATATTTCCTATGCTTTACTTGCTTTCCCATAACTATTTTGTAGCCACCAATTTGTGCTTCTTAGCCCCTTCACATCTTTTTCCCAGTGTCCTAATGCCCCAATTCAAAAGAATACACACCCCTATATTCAGTGCAACATTATTTATAATAGCCAAGCTATGGAAGCAACCCAATGCCTATCAGTAGAGTGGATAAAAAGTGATAGTACACAGATACAATGGAATATTACTCAGCCATTAAAAAGAATGAAATCTTATCATTTGTGATAGCATGGATGGACCTAGAGGGGATTATGCTCAGTGAAATAAATCAGAGAAAGACAAATACCATATGATTTCACTTATATTGGAATCTCAAGAACAAATAAGTAAACAAACAAAGTTGAAATAGTCTCATAGATACAGAGAGAAAATTAATGGTTGCCAGAGGAAATTACTTTTTTACTTAGAAAGATGAAAAAGAGACTATAGGCAAACCTTATTTTATTGCAGTTTACTTTATTGTGCTTTGCAGTACTGCATTTTCATCACTATTGAGGCAAGACCCTCCACTAACAAAAACATTATGACTCACTGAAGACTTGGTTAACAGCATTTTTTAGCAATAGAGTATTTTTTAATTAAGCTATATACATTATTTTTTAGACATAATGCTATTGCACACTTAACAAGCAACAGTTAAGTGTACACATAACTTTTATATGCACTTGGAAGCCAAACAATTCATATGAATCACTTTATTGCAATATTCACTTTATTGTGGTTGCCTGGAACAATATCTCTGAGGTATGCCTATATTAAACAATATTGAAATTTTATTTTCCTCCATTTCTAATAATAAAGAGCTAGGCTTTTGAACCAAGCCTCCTGCTAAAATCAACTAAAAAATGCATAAAATAACTTTCTAACCTGCTTAAAATCATCAAAAAATATGACAAGATAATAAGGAATTACTACACCAATTTCTAAGAGACTCTGAGAATCCATAAAGGCAAGAAAAACCAACAAAGCCTTTTACCCTACAGATTTAGGTTACTATTTTGAAGATCTCACAGAATAAGAAGGACAGAAATCAAAGCTCAGGGTCCCCAGGTTGAAAGGTTAATATTAGACATCCTGTCTTATGTTAACCTGAATCCCAAAGGAAGAACCCTCAGAATAAAAATAAACCAGAAGTAAAAACTACCTGCCTCTCTCCCTCGAAAAAAAAATCCCGAAATAGAGGTGTGTTAATGTTGAATAGAGCAAAGCAGAAGAGAAAAACTCACAATTTGTCCCTGAGTAGAGAACTATCCAGAGACCAGCTCTCTGAGTTTCAAATAACAACCTAAATTTAAAACCCAGGAGTGGTTAAGAAAACGTCAAACCATGATTTCAATTTGAATTGGTTACACATAGGTAGTCCCCCTAAAAGCCTGGGAGATGCAAATGCAAAACTCTGAGAAGGGCTGCTTCACCCAACTCACAAAAGTCATGTCTCATGGACAAGAAACACTGCCGAAGTCAATGGTAATCCAGTGTCAAGAAACTAAGTTTTAATGAGAAAGAAAAAGCAAGAAAAAACCACTATAGAGATTTTGAAAGACTCTGGGTCCTGGAATAATCAAAGGCAAATTATAAAATAGCTGTGTTTAGAAAGAGAAATATTTAAAATATCTGTAGTAAACAAAAACTTGGGGTAAAAGTGACCTAGCAGATTTGAAGATTCAAACAGAACATCTAGAAATGAAAAATACAAAAACATAAATTGAAAACTTATATGCTTTCACTCATATGTTGGCTGTAAAACTGAAAGCAACAAATTGGCAAACAAGACAAACAAAATTTCATAGACATGGACAACAGTATGTTGGTTACCACAGGGAAGGGGTTTGCAGGGGGAGGTAGTAAAAGCTAAAGGGAGTCAAATATGTGGTAATGGAAGGAGATTTGACTTTGGGTGATAAAACTCATTGCAATATACAGGTAATGTATTATAGAATTATGCATTTGAAACCTACATAATTTTATAAACCAATGTCACCCAGACAAATTTAATTTAAAAATGTTTAAACAAATAAAAAATAAATAAAGTAAAATACAAAAAACTAAATAGATGGGTTTAAGAGAAGAGTCAGCAAAGCTAGAGAGAACTGGAACATAGAACAAAAGAAATCATCCCAACTGTAGCATAAATAAGAATAAGAAGGTAGTTAAGAGAAATGAAAAACTGAAAAAGGTCTACCATATGTAGAAGCCAAAAAAATCATATAAAAAAACCCAACTTCCAGAACTAACTAGTGAATTTATCAATGTTAGAGGATACAAGGTCAATATACAAAATCAATTGTCTTGCTGTATATATCAATAGCAAACATTTGGAAGATAAGATTTTCAAAAATACTATTTAAAAGAATAGTATAAAAGCATAAAATACTTCGGGCTTTTTTTATTAAGGGAGAATTTATATATAGTGAAATGCACACATCTTATGTTCTCTGTTTGACGAGCTCTGACAAGTGCACACACCTGTGCACCCTATCCCACACCTCTTCCCTTCCCTGGTCAAGGTACAAAACACTGTCATCACTCCAGAAAGCTAGCTCCCTTATGCCCCTTCCCAGTCAATACGTGTTCTACCTCCAACCTCAAGCAACTCTCTTCTGATTCCTGTTACCATAGTCTATGGATTGTCTTTTATAGAATTTCATGTAAGTTATACCATGCAGGATGTACTGGCTTCTTTCCTTTAGCATGGGCATGATGTTCTTAAGTTTTTCCATGTTTTTTGATCTATGTTTCATCCTTTTCATTGCTTTTAGTATGTGTGGATATATCACAATTGATCCCTTTTCTGACATTTAAACATTTGGGTCAATTTCTGTCTGAACCATTATAAATAAAGTTACTATGAATAGTCCTATACAAGAACTTTTATGAACACATGTATAACCCATTTCCCCTTTTCTCTTGGGCAAATACTTAGAAGTGGAACTGCTGAGTTAAAATGCACTAATATACTAGAATAACCCTTATAAATGGCCACCCCACTGGAATGTAAACTCTTTGAAAGCAGGGTCAGGTTCCATTCACTGGCTTATTTGAGATGCTTGCACAGTAAAGGGTGCACAGGAGGCACTAACTACGTATTTACTAGGTCAATATACTTGGGATGCATTTGCCTAATAGCTGGTAAAGTTGAACATCATTTTATGCATGTTGGCCATTTGTATGTCTTCTTGGGAG
The DNA here is from genome assembly GCA_028533065.1 of Trachops cirrhosus. Taxonomy (NCBI): domain Eukaryota; kingdom Metazoa; phylum Chordata; class Mammalia; order Chiroptera; family Phyllostomidae; genus Trachops; species Trachops cirrhosus. The sequence continues at coordinate 76,992,993 of CM052542.1, forward strand.
AAGTGTCTGTTCAAGTTCTCTTCCGATTTTTTAACTGGATTGTTTGTTGTTTAGTGTTGAATTGTATTAGTTTTTTATGTATTTTGGAAAGTTAGATTGTTTACTTGGGATTTTTCTTGCTTCCTGTTGTAGGCTTGTATAACTATGAACTTTTCTTTTATAACTGCTTTTGCTGCAACCCATAAATTTTATAAAGTTTTGTTTCCATTTTCATTTGTCTCAAGTTAGGTTTTGATTTCCTGTTTAATTTTCTCTTTGATCCATTGGTTCTTTATTAGCATGTTGTTTTTCCAGTTTTCTTTCTGTAGTTGATTTCTACTTTCATACCATTGTTGTCAGAATATATACTTGATATAATTTCAGTCTTCTTGTATTGAATATTGAGGCTTGTTTTGTGGCCTAGTCTGTGTATCCTAGGAAATGTTCCATGTACACTTGAGAAAATGTGGAATCTGTAGTTTGGGGATGAAATGTCCTATAAGTGTTTACTAAGTTGAGCTGGTCTAATGTGACACGTAAGGCCATTATTTCCTCATTAATTTTCTGCCTGGACAATACATTGAGATAAGTGGGGTATTAAAGTTCCCAAATATTATTATATTACTGTTAATTTCTGCCTTTATGTCCATTAATATTTGCTTTATATACTTGGGTGCTCCCAAGTTGAGTGCATAGATATTTATAATTGTTATAGTCTCTTCTTCGGTTGACCCCTTAATTATTATGTAATATCCTCCTTTGTCTCTTTTTCCATTCTTTGTTTTAAAATCTTTGTTGTCTTACATGAGATTTCTACGTCTGCTTTCCTCTAGTTTCTATTTCCCTGGAATGTCTTTTTCTATCCCCTCATGTTTAGTCTGTGTGTGTCCTTAAATTTAAAATGAGTCTCTTTTAAGCAGCATACAAATGGGTATGATTTTGGCATTTGGGGTTATTTGGAGGGATTTGGTCCATTCTTCACCCTGTGTGTTTTGATTAGAGCATTTAGTCCACTTACATTTTAAGTAATTATTGAGTAGATACGTGCTTATGGCCATTTTTTAAATAGTTTTTTTTGTTTGTTTTTTTTGTGAGGATGGTGCTATGTTACTTTCTCCTTCTCTTGATCTGTTTCCTTTCGATTTTTTGGGGTTTATTTAGTGTTTTTATTTGGTCTTCTTCTCTTTATTTTTCTGTGTTTTTTTAAAGGATTTTGGTTTATGGTTATCATAAGTTTCATATATATCTATTTGTATCTACAGCAATCTATTTTAAGCTGATAGGCTTTTAAGTTCAAACACATTCTAAAAGCACTACATTGTTACTTTTTCCTCTACTCTTTACATGATGTCATGCTTTCTACTCTTTTGTTTTGCATATCCCTGTATATTGTAGTTATAGTTAATCTTGCTATTTTTGTCATTAACCTTTATATTAGCTTCTTAAGTAGTTGATTCACTGAGTTTATTATATACTTATCTTTACCAGTGAGATTTCTTCCTTTCCTGTATTTCTTAGTTCTGGTCACGGAGTTTCCTTTTCTGCATAAAGAAGACCCTTTAACAACCCTGTAAAGCCAGTTTAGTGGTGGTGAACTTTTTTAGCTTTTGCTTTTCTGGGAAGCTCTTTATCTCTCCTTCAATTATGAATGATAACCTTGCCAGATATAGTATTCTAAGTTGTAGTTTTCTTTCTTTTATCACTTTAAATATTTCCTGCCACTTCCTTCTGGCCTGTAAATTTGTTGCTGAGAAATTAGCTGATAGCCTTGTGGGATTGTCCTTGTATGTGACTTGTTTCATTCTTGTTATCTTCAACTTGTCTCTTTATTCTTAACTTTTGCTATTTAATTATAGTATGTCTTGCTGTAGGCCTTTTTGGTTTCATCTAGTTTTGAGCTCTCTGCTTCCTGGGACTAGGTGTCTGTTTCCTTTCCCTGATTTGAAAAGTTTTCCACCATTATTTCTTCACATATACTTGTTGCCCCTTTTTCTCTCTCTTCTCCTTCTGTAATCCTTATAACAAGAACATTCCAACACTTGAGGTTATTCCAGAAGTCCCATATATTATCTTTATTTAACAAAAAATTTTTTTCTTTCTTTTTGCTGTTCTGTTTTGGTGGTATCCACTACTTTGTCTTCCAGGTCATTAACCCATTCTTCTGTATTACTTAATCTGCTGTTAATTTATTCAAAAGTATTCTTTATTTCAGTTATTGTATTCTTCATCTCTGATTGGTTCTTTATTATACTTTCTAATTATTTGTTGAAGTTCCCTCTGAATTCCTTATTCTACTTTCAGGTTTCTTGAGTATCATTATGCCAGTTTCTTTGAGTTCTTTGTCAGGTAAATTACTTATCTTTGTTTCATTAGAGTTTTTATCTGGGTTTTTTTCTTGCTCCTTCCTCTGTGATACGTTCTGTCTCTTCTTTTGTTTGACTTTCTGTGTTTGTTCCTAAGAGTTAGATGAATAGCTATGTCCCCCATCTTGAAAAACTGGCTCTTGTGGAGACTGGGTGCCAGATGGTTTTGGCAAACTGGTTGTATTCAGGGTGGTTGCATGCTGTGTCTGGTGTGCCACCTAGCCAAGAGTGGGTGAGGTAGCCTGCTGTGTGTGCACTTCCTTGACCTTCTGATCAGGGCAGGGCTGCCCATTGTTGGAAGGGCTGCCCAGTGTAGGTATGGCGTGTCCTCTTTCTTTAATTGTCTATTTCTAGAGCAGGGTCTGTGTGGGTGGGCTGCTTTAAATACCAATGTTGCCATGCTCTCTAGCTCCACACTTTCTTCCTGCTGGGCAGCCTTCTGTGTGCAAATGGCTGCACTTCATTAGTTTCACACCTTCTCCTGTTGGGGCAGCCCTATGTGTGTGCTAGCAGTACCCCACTATTACCACATGTGGCAGTCCTGTGTATGTGTACCACAACGCTTTGCTAGTTTCACACACTCTGTAGACAGGGGAGCCTGACATGTGCATGTATCCCAATGTGTGCATGCATCAGTGCCCTGCTCTACCCACAGGATCAATCTCTGGGTAAAGAGGCCCCTTATTTGCATTCTGTACTGCCTTACTGTTCCTCCTGGAGCTAACTCTGGGACGGGTGGGATGTGCTAAAGTAGCCCTGTAGGTTGACCAGAGAGCCTGGATAGAGCTTCCACCTGCAATCAAGTGTAGGGGAAACATAAACAATGGTGCTCACAAGTTTCTCTGGTGCTGGATAGTTCCCTTGGCTCCCAGAGAGCTCTTGTGGTTCCCTAACCTTCTCTATGCAGTCTCTCTCTCTCTCTCTCTCTCGCTCTCTCTCTCTCTCTCTCTCTCTCTCGTTTGTTGTGCAGAGGCTGTTCAAATGGCTTTCAGTTGTCTCTTAGGAAGAATGGCTGTAAATATAGATGTGCATTTGACATGTCCTTAGGAGGGGGCAAGCTCAGCATTCTCCTATGCTACCAGCATGGACCCGCCTACTCTATTTATTCACTTTTAAAGCTTTCTCTGTTGATGTCATCAGGGCAGCTTTATTCTCTATTTAGAAACCTCAGGTGGTTATACTGAGGAAGCTACTCAACAAACACCACACAATAGTCCAACTCCTCTTCCTCCTACTACTTTCTCTGTGCTCTAAAGAGAACATTTCTTCAAGGAGGACACAAATAAATGGAAACATATACTGTGTTCATGGATTGGAAGAATTAACATCATCAAAATGTCCATACTACCCAAAGCAATCTACACATTCAATGCAATACCTATTAAAGGACCAATGGCATATTTCACTGACATAGAACAAATACTTCAAAAATTTATATGGAATTATAAA
>CM052542.1:76997283-77012836 GCA_028533065.1 Trachops cirrhosus
AAAATGAAGGAGAGAGTCCTAGAAGCAGCAACAGATAAGGGGATAGTAACCTACAAAGGAGTTCTCATCAGACTGTCAGCTGATTTCCCAAAAGAGACCTTATAGGCAAGAAGGGGCTGGAAAGAAGTATTCCAAGTCATGAAAGACAAGGACCTACATCCCAGATTGCTCTATTCAGCAAAGCTTTCATTTAGAATGGGAGGGCTTCTCAGATAAGGTCAAGTTAAAGGATCATCACCAAGCCCCTATTGTATGAAATATTAAAGAGACTTATCTAAGAAAAAGAAGATAAAAACATGGATAGTAAAATGACATCAAACTCACAATTATTAACAACCACACTTAAAACAAAAACAAACTAAGCAAACAACTAGAACAGAAACAGAACCACAGAAATGGAGATCAGATGGAGGGTTAGCAACAGGTGAGTGGGAGGAGGAGAGAGAGGGAAAAGGTACAGAGTATAAGTAGCATAGATGGTAGGTAGAAGATAGACGGGGAGGGCAAGAATAGTAGGGGAAATATAGAAGCTGAAGAACTTATGACACATGGACATGAACTAAAGGGGGGGAATGTGGGTGGGAGAGGGTGTGCAGAGTGGAGGGGAATAAAGGGGGGATAATAGGACAACTGTAATAGCATAATCAATAAAATATATTTTAAAAAAAGATAGCACAGAGAAAAACATTAAAGTGAGGACAAGAAATAAAATGCAACTTAGTGGATGAGTGGATAAAGGAATACTATGCAACCACAAAAATAAGGAAATCTTACCTTTTGCAACAGTATGAATGGACTTAGAGATCATTATGCTAAGCAGAATAAGCCAGTCAGTGAAAAACAAATACCATATGATCTAATTTATATGTGGAATCTAATAAACAAAATAAAGTGATGAACAAAATAGAAACAGCGGCATGAACACATGGGACAGACTGACAGCTATAGAGCAGAGGTGGGGACTGGATGAAAGAAGGTGAAGGGATTAGCCAAAGAACATATACACAGACAATAGTGTGGTGATGGCCAGAGGGAAGGGAAGGTGGGGCCTGGTTGGAGGTGGGCAAAGGATGGGAAAATGGGGACTTCTATAACAGTGTCAAATATAAAAACAAATAAAAAGATGTAATTCATTGCAGTGGAAACTCAGTCAACAAACACATAAGCTCAAACTCATTAATAATTTGGAAAATGCAAAGTAAAGTCCATGAAATAACATTTCTTTCCTACCAAGTTGGCAGAAATTCCAGTCTGATAATATCAAATGTGGTCAGGTATCTAGAGTGATGGGAATTCTCCTACACAGGTAGTGGAGGTATAAATTGGCACAAAGACCTTGGACATAATTTGTCAATATTTATTAAAATTAGGCATATGGTTATCTAAGAACCTGGTGGTTTTCACACCAGGGCTACTCAAGGGATTCATAAACGAAGGGAACCTTGCTGGATTGACGCAAGAGCCTGCCTGTGTTCTCAAAGCCCTTTCTATCCACAGCCATCACAATTCTTACTTCAGTGCATTGCTCCTGAGTTCAAAACCTTTGGTAACCAAAGAAAATAGAAACCTCCTTTAAGGATTACTTATGGCACCATAAAGCCTGTGGTCTTCTGGTCTTTCCTATATTACACACATTTCTGTTAAGAGTGAAGCATTGTGTTAAAATGGAATATTCAGTTACATGAAGAGGGTGGTAAAAGTGGTAACAATGTTCATTTTACCATTTTGGCTCTATGATTTCCAGACTAATTTAAAAATTACTACTCTATTGGAGGGAGGGGATGGAAGAGTTCATGAGAACAAAGAGTAGGTAAAATAGTTTTAATACACTATGAGTTTTGTCATGTATATAGGTATAGAAAATTCTGTTAGGCTACCCTCAATATCTATGCCTAAAACATGTCAGTAGCAGGAAAAAATACGTTTGAATAATCAGAAGAGTATACATTAGTGACTCTGCATTTTTTAATGCACCTGAAATGTTTTTCTGGGACCACCAACCTTCCCAAAATAAGTTGAATAAAAATCCACAAATAAAGCATGTTCATTATTTCTTTAAAAAAAACACATTATAAAACCATATTATTGCCCTCATCAGGTGGCTCAGTTGGTTGGAGCATAATCCTGTATAGCAAATGGTTTGATCCCCATTTAGGGCACATACCTGGGTTACAGGTTTGATCTTTGGTCGGGGTGTGTACGGGAGGCAACTGATTAATATTTCTTTCTCACATCAATGTTTTTCTTTCTTTCCTTCTTCTCTCTCTAAAATCAATAAACATATCCTTGGGTGAGGATTTCAAAAGAACATACTATTAAACATCTATTCTAGTTGAAGTTAATTCCAATCTAATTATATTTATGAAACACTTAATGCTTTACATCTCTGTTAAAATGAATAAAATATAATTATATGCTTGTTCTAGACCAGTGAGTTTTACCACTAGGTAACATTCTCTTTCTTTAAATACCAGGAAAATTGTATCCACAGGTCTAGAAAATAATGGCATTACTTATGGTATTTATATTTGACTCTTATTTAATTATTCCCCATAGCAGAAAACCAACTATCAGTGTATGCGCACCCACACATGTGCCAAAACAATGCCATGCTTTTTAAATCACATATCTGACTTCAAAAATAATTTATAATTTTAGCTAAATAGTACACTTCATTATTATATATTAATGAGAAACAACATCTCAATCACTTTCTTGTTTGCATAATGTATTATAAAGTGAATAAATTATTATATCTACATCATTTAAATATCTACAATATGCATTCTGAAATTTACTTCTCAGTAGCTTCAGAAGTATTTAGTATTTATTTAATATTAAATTCAAATTAAATTCAAGAAATACAGTGAGACTTTTGACTCCTATATTACCACTTATTTGAATTAAAAATTAAAGTGAATTATTTGTGTCAGAAAATAAGTCTTATTTTGCTGATAGATTTAACAAAGGGCATTGGTTTTGTCAATATAGGGAGGATCTTTTTAAAAATTAAGTGAGGTAAATCTGCAGTTTCAATGTTTTGTTACAACTATATTTTAAAATATAGTAAGATAGCCCTGGCCAGGCGACTCGATTGGAGCATCCTCCCACACACCAAAAGTCTGCCCCCTCAATTCCAGTCCAGACACATTTGTAGGTTGCAGGTCTGATTGCCAGTTGCGGTGCATGCAGGAGGCAACCCAATCCACGTTTCTCTCGAATTGTTGTTTCTCTTTCTCTCTCTCCCCACCTCTGTAAAATCAGTGAACATATCCTCACGGGAGGATTTAAAAATTTTTTAAATTTATTGTTGTTCCAGTACAGTTGTCTCACCTTTTCCCCTCTTGCTAACTGTAAGATTTAAAAAAAAATTTTTTTAAGCATAGTAAAATAAATATTTTATCAGTAGTTTCTATTGTTCTGCAATCACAGACACTGCTGATGTCTCACTGCATATCCTAAATGACCCACCTATGACTTCATGGAACCTACTAGTCTCAAGGACCCAAGTCTTTCTGCTTCTCCGCCTAAGAAGGGCTCTCTCTGGTACTTGGCCATAGACAGGAGCAAGCAATGAAAGTACATAAATTCCCAACTTCCCTGTCCTTTGATGGGACAGTTCTGAGGTGCATTTTGCCTGATACTCAGGAAATCCCCATTGAGACAGAGTTTGTGGGTCCAACTCTCAAACTTCTCGAACATAAGACCTACTTTATCTTAGAGTTTACTTTTCGGAGAACTCAAACTAAGATACCAATCTGATCTACACAAGGAGCTTCAGTGAAAGAGCAACAGGTATAATAACTAAGAGTACTCTGTATGTCTAGGTACATCTTCCATAATTTGAGACTTAATAGCTCTGAAAGTTGGGAAACAGATGTCTTGCATGTCATGTGGTTTTCAACTTTTACCAGTTTGAAGAACTTAATGGAATTTTTAGCAGAGAGACCACTAAAAATAATTTTCAATGATATGTGGTGTTTGGCATATAATTTGGATGGAACTAAAAGAATTGGATAAAATTGTTATAACAAATACCTTTTGTTCCCATTTATTTATTACCATAAATAAGTCTTCTCAGCAGTTACCACTATTAAAAAGGTGAGGGGCAAGAATAAAATCAATGCAGAAATCTGTGCTGTTCTAGCATTAAGCCATTCATCGATGGACGTGTGAACTCATTAAGAGAGAAGCACCATTCATATCATTTCAAGAGAAGCAATTCCAATTAAATTTGATTTCTCCATTTAATAAGTTACAAAATAAAAGATATTTCATAATAGTTTTGTTGTCTTGAGCCACCATGTAACAATAAAAATTGCAACAACTCCATCTAAGAGAAGGTTTAAATGTATTCTTATGATCTCAGGAAAGAAGATATTTTAAAATTTCAATTTTTATCCACAATTTTTCAAAGAAAGGTATAACAGGGTGGTCAAAAGAGGGACTTTCTGGCATGAAAATATATTACACAAAGATAAAATTCTGCGGGAGAATTGGAATGGAAAAAAGAAAAAAAATGATTTAAATTTTTCATAGGAAATTACGCACATAATTTCTGATGACATGATTGAATCAATTATGGTATTTAGATTCCTTTGAATGCACTTAAAAGAGTAAACATTTTATTTTAAAGTGTCAGTATTTACAAAACACCAGTTTATCTTTTAGAACTGATTTAACCCATGTTTTAAATTGTTAAATGTCTATGTTAAACTGTGTGAGAGGGACATAGCTTTTCCAGATTCTTTTAAGGGTTATACAAGAAAAAATAAATTTGTTGACTTATAGGTTGAACTGTGTCCACCCAAAATTTATGTGTCTGAAGTCCTAACACCAGTACACCAGAATGTGACCTTGTTTGGTGATAGAGTTGTTACAGAGCTAATCGAGTTAAAATGAGGTCATTAGGGTGGGCACTAGAAGTGTTCTTAAGAAAAGAGGAATTTGGAAACAGAGACAAGACTGAGGAAAGACAGTATGAAAAGATACAGGTGAAATGGGAAAAGTCAATGTCCATGCTGCCTGTAAGTGCCAGAACGAATAAGTACAGACAAGGAGTGAATCTTTGTGGGCGCTTTATTCAGATGGCCAGTGATCTCAGAAGACTGCAGTTTATGTACCGTAAAGACCATTTTATATCTCATCTCAAGCTGACATTTTTTACAAGGAGAAGAAGAAGGTAGGTAAGACGTTTGGAATTCAGGGAAAAGGTTAATCAGATAAAAGCTGCAGCCCAGAGATTTTCCTAGCATCCTTTCATTCACTGACCTGAGATTCTCTATCTGCCCCCAGCAGCCTCTCCCTGGAGCGCAATTGCTCAGATACCACCTCGATTGCTTGCAGTCCTCCTGGGCACAGAGGTCAAATTGCTTGTGGGTATCCAGGAGTCAGGGTAGGTCTGGTAATACATTCCAGGCCCTGGAAAAATACCTTTCTATATGCATTAATTACTAAACCTATTAACTATAACTTAAAGCTAAACAATTTTAGTTTCTTGAGTTTCCCCATCATAGGAAGAAGATGGGCATCTACGAGCCAAGGAAAGGGACATGGAACAGAACCTTCCTCACAGTCCTCAAATGGAACCAGCCTTGTGGACACCTTGATCTCAGACTTCTAGCCTCCAGAACTGTGAGAAATAAATTACTGTTCTTTAAGCCATCCAGCCTGTGGTACTTTCTCATGGCAGTCCTAGCAACTAACAAAGGCCATTCTCCTGGAAAAGCTCTCACACCACAGACAAGGAGGCAAAGGGACATTCATTGTCTCATTCTTTGCATTAGGGGCAATTAACTAAATGTAGTATTCCAGGCATTCCCTATGGAGTGCTGGGGATGGGTTCCTGGAAATGGAAACGCAATTCCAGGTCCTTCTAGCATAATGCTTTTGGAGACAGGATCCTGGCATCCAAAATTAGAAAATGGTCTGCCTTTCTCTTTAAATGCCCTGAGGTCACCTATGACGTGTGCCAGAGTTTTCTTTAGCTTTTTTTCCATGCAATCATTTGCCAGTCTTTGAGGTTACAGTGATACTTTTGACACACTTCATAATTTTAAGACTTCTACCAGCTACTAAATTCCAGGCTTGTTTTTACCCTCCACTATATTCTTAAATGTGCCCCTTTTCCCACATCTGTAAAACTTGGCTTTTAAAATCTGGCATGATTCCCTTTCTTTGTTTCATTGCAGCATGTCCAGTTCTATTTCCTCCTATATTGGGAGACAAAATGGCAGAATCTAAAATAAATGACAGAATCCAAAAAAGAGAATACATGGATTGATGTGATGAATGCCAGAATGGACAGACAGAGAGGTAAGTGATAAAGTGAGAGTAGTAAAAGGCCATTGGAGAGTCTATGTCAAGGGGTGGTATACAAAGTCTGTCCAGAAAGTATCCAGCCATTAAAAATTAGAGACCTTTATTGAAGAAGCTACAAAAAACATTTTACATAAGACAATGATGCCTCAGACCCCTTCAAATTAGGCACCTTGGGGCCTCACACAGTTCTCCCAATCACCTTCAGCTGCCCCATCGTATTTTCCTGAATCTCATTGACAATGTGAAATATCCTCCCTTTCAAAGGTGATTTCAGTTTGGGGAAAAGCCAGAAGTCACAGGACACCAAATCTGGGCTGTGGGGGACTGAGTCATCTGGGTGATTTGATGTTTCACCAAAAAACTCTGCAGGAGATGTGATGTATGAGTGGGTACATTGTCATTGCCCATAGCTGTGGCCTTCTCAATCATCCAAATTGTTTCCATGGAGGAATGTTCAAGCTTAATGCAAAATTTGATGCAGATTGTTTGCTGTACTTGATCAGTCATTTTGAATGTGATGGCCACACAGTACACATGCTCACTGAATGGCATCTACCTCCCCCACTGACTAGTACAGTGAAGTCATCATTGTTCATGCATGCACATTCCAGTCCAGTCTCCTTGGCTGCCAGGTTACACTGATGTTGTGCAAACTGTTCTTGTTATATTAACAATGGTTGAACTTTCCCTGGATAGACCCATAAGGTATTATTATAAAAATTTAAACTTAAAATTTGCTGTATATTTTTAAATTCTCATAATGAAATGCAGGCAAAACAATGAAGAAATAAATTGCAGAACAACTACAATACAAACAGCACACATTACAGAATACATCTAACTCAGGTGACCAAGATCAACATCCACTATGATGTCATATTGAAAAGAGGTGCTCTTGATATGATGCGATGAGAATGCCACTTTATCTGTGTAATTTTTCTCCCATAAATCCCAGTCTGACCATGGGGAAACATCAGCCAAATCCCAATTAGGGGACCATCTACAAAATACCTGACCAGCAAACCTTTGTTTGTCAAAGTCATCAAAAACAAGAAAAGTGTGAGAAACCTACACAGCTAAGAGGAACCTAAGGGGACATGCTGACGAAATACAATGTAGTATCCTGGACAGGATCCTGGAACAGAAAGATATCAGGTGAAAACTAAGAAAATCTGAGTGAAGTCTGATCATAGTTAATAGTAATGTATCAATATTGATTCATTAATTTTAACATACTTATACCATACTAGTAAGATGTTAATGATAGGAGAAACTGGGTGTAGAATATAGGGGATCTTTGTTTTATCTTCACAGTTTTTTTATGTAAATCTAAAACTGTTCTAAAATAAATTTATTTTAAAAACAGAGCAAATAATTACCTAAGGTAATTAATGTCACTTTATAATTTTATTGCAGGTACCATTAGATATATAACCCTCAAAATGCAATTTATGTTCTTTATCTGTGTGCAACCATAAAATAAATGTTTTTATTTTCAGTATTGATCACTTTAGAAAAAACTAAAAGCAAGGCCAAGGCTTAAGAATTTTGTGTGGAATTAAAGTATCTAGTCAATTCAATTGGTATGCTCTAAGTTTGTGGGTTGTTTTTTTGTTTGTTTGTTTGTCTTTAAAGATGAAGATGCAAAATGGTGCAGTAAGATGATGTAGAACAAATTAAGATGGAAATGATAGCATTTTCCCAGATTTGAATTGGCAATATGTTATACAGATGCAAACATGTTTATATAAAAATATTTTATGACAACTGTAAGTATATTCTTATTAACCTCTCTTGTAATAGGCAGGTGCAAGAGTTTAGTAAATGTATTATCATTAATACTTTTGCTAAGACACCCATCATTGCATTCTAAAGCTACAAAAATAGCCATGGAAAGAATGTCCTTCAGGGAGTCAATCTCCTTGTCCTTTCCTTCTTTTGGGCTTTATTCTGCTTGCTTCACAACCTGGTATCTAGACCTTTCTCTGTCTCCCAGAATCTCAGGTTGTTTGTTCACTGGGCCATCTCCCTTGGCTGTTTAATTGTTGCTTATTTCTTTAAGGCTTTAGTTGGCCAAAAATAAAAGTTTAGTTCCAAAGTTTTATGGGTTTTAAAAATGATATTTTATATTTATACTAAAAATTGCAAAGTATTTCCACATGTGGAATCTCATTTGATTGTCACAGAAATCTGAGATACACCTTTCTTAGCCAAGGAAACCAAGACGTCAAGGGTAAGCTTAAGAGCAACCCTGACTCCTGATGTTGGTCGCTCTTCCACTTCTTGGCTGCACAGCATCAGATTACTGTTGTGCCATTTAGAGAATTCTGCATCATATGAGGCATATATTTCCCCAGCCTCTATTTTCGTTACAACATAGAAACATAACCTAGAGCCCACCTATGAAATACCTTTGGCCCCTGACTTGAACCAGAAGTTAGAGGAGGCCATTCTGGAGTAGAGAAGGTACAGCTACATCTAAAGTTTCAGAAGGCAGCAATGACAGTAATTTCAAGCAGAAGCATCTCTAGTACAAATACCCTGCTGCTGGTAGTGCAAGAGCCAACATTTGGTGCCCAGCAGTGGACTGCTTGCCAGACACTTTTGCAAGACAGTTTGGGGCACTGTTCCTTGTTGTACAGCCTCCAGGGGTAGTAACCTCTGGGAGATTATCTGAACTACTGATACTGCATCTTACTGCTCCACCTTTTTTAAAAAATTAATGAAGTGTAATTGACATTCAGTAAAATTAAAATATTTAAAGTATATAATTTGATAATTTTTGACATACATGTCCATATGCAAAACTATCACTACAATCATGTTAGCGATCACATCCATCACTTCCAAGAGATTTTTAATGCTCCTTTGTAATCTTTCTTTCCCACTTATTCTCACTTGCTCCTTCCCTAGGCAACAACTGTGCTGTTTTCTGTCATTACAGAATAGTTTGCACTTTTCCAGAAATTTTATGTAAATAGAATCATACAAAAAATGTATGTTGTTGTCTTTTTTTTTTTTTACCAAGCATAGTTATTTCAAGATCCAGCTTGTTGGAAGTATGAATAGTTAATTCCTTTTTATTGCTAGGAAGTATTCCATTATATAAATAGATTACAATTTATCAATTTATCTACTAATGGGCATTCGGGTTGTTTCCAGGTTTTGGCTTCTACAGATAAAGCTGTTATGAAGATTCATTTATAAGTCTTTGAATGGACACATGCTTTTTTATTTCTTCCAAGCAAACACTTAGAGTGGAACGACTGGATAACATGGTAGGTAACATTTAACCAAAGAAACTGCCAAGAATTCTCCAGAGCAACTGTACCATCTTACATTTCCACCAGCAATATGAGAGTTCTAGTTCCTTCACATTCTCTGCAACCTTTAGTATGGCCAGTCTTCTTAAATAGTAGTCTTTTTAATAGGTATTAAGTGATATCTCATTGTGGTTTAATTTGTATTTCCCTAATAACTAATGATGTTGAGTATCTTTCATGTTCTTATTTTGCTATTCATATATATTCTTTCCTAAAGTCTCTGTTCAAATCTTTTGTTGATTTTTAATTGGGTTGGGTTGTCTTTCTTTTACTGAGTTTTGAGAGCTCTTTACATATTCAGGGTACAAATATTTCCACATTTTCTCCCAGCCTTTGATTTGCCATTTTATTCTTTTAATGTCTTTTATTTATTTTTTAATCCTCACCTGAGAGTATGTTTATTGATTTTAGAGAGAGAGGGAGAGATAGAGAGAGAGAAACATTGATGTGAGAGAGAAACACGGATTCGTTACCTCTCGTATGTGCCCCGACCAGGAATCGAAACTGCAGCCTACATATTTGTCCTGACCAGGAATTGAACCTACAATTTTTTGGGGAGCAGGGCAATGTTCCAAACAACTGAACCATCCAGCCAGGGCTTAAATGTCTTTTAAAAGGCAGTTTTCAATTTTGATGAAGCCCACTTATATTTTTTCTATTATGAATTGCATTTAGTATCACATTAAAGAAATCTTTGCCTAACTCAAGGTCTCAAAGATTTGCTCCTATATTTTCTTCTAAAGCTTCTATAATCTTATAGTTTACACTTAGCTCTATGATTTATGAGTTAATCCTTGTATATGGTGTGAGTTATGGACTGCTGTTCTTATGTGTGTGTATGTTCATGTATTGGGGTATTTAATTATTCCAGTACTGTTTGTTGAAAATACATTATTTCTTTTTTGTACCTTTATTGACAATCAAGTGCCTAAATATGTGTGGGTCCATTTCTGGACTCTGTTCTGTTGGCATTTTTATCTATCTTAGTGCCAATTTTTATTACTGTAGCTTTAAAACAATTAAAGAACTTTCATCTTTACTTACACAGGTATTCAGTACCATAAATTTCCCTTTGAGTACTACTTTAGTGGCATCTACAAATTTTCATAAATTGTGTTTTCATTTTCATACAGTTTAACAAAATTTCTAATTTCTCTTTTGATTTTTTAATTTGGCTCAAAAGTTACTTAGAAGTACTATTTTATTTCCAAATATTTGGGTACTTTTTAGATATCTTCTTTTTTAAATAGTTTATTTTTATTGTATTTTTTCTATTACCATTTATCCCCCTTATGCCCTCTCCCACTTCCACCCTTGCCCCATAATCACCACACTGTTGTCTGTGTCCATGAGTTCTTTTTCTTTTGGAGGGACAGATATTTTCTTGTTCATTCCTAATTTAATTCTGTTAAGGTCAAGTAACATACTTGGTATTACTTGAATCCTTTAGAATTTATTAGCATTTGTTTTATACTCCAGAATATTGTCAAATATTGTCTATCTTGGTATTTATTCCACATACATTTAAAAAATTTGTCTATTCTACTGTTGTGTGGTGTGTTCTATCAATATTAATTATGGATTGACAGTAGTTTTCTGACTTTCTATACCCTTACAGATTATCTGTCTTCTTGTTTTACCAAATATTGAGAAGTAGATAATGAAATCTGCAACTAAAAATATAGATTTGTCTATTTCTCTTTGCTTATGTACTTTGAAACTTTGTTATTATATTCATAAAAATTTAGGATTATCATGTCTTGATAAACTGGAAAACATTTTCAGTTTATTACTCATTTTCATTATAAAAGAACTTTTTATCATTTGTAATATTCTTTACTTTGAAATCTGCTTTAATATTAATATTGTCACTCCAGCTTTCTTTTTAATTAGTGTTAGTATGGTATATCTCCTTCCATGCTTTTATTTTTAATCTATTTGTATTATTTTATTTTATGTGGTTTCTTGTAGGCAGCATATAATTGGACAATTTCTCTTTTTTAAATTGAAGCATTTAGGCAATTAATGTGATAATTATATGGTTAGGTGTAAAGAACCCATCTTGCCATTTGTTTTTCTATCCGTTCTTTGTTACATAGTTCCTCTTCCTCTGTGTTCTTTTGAATTAACTGAACATTTTTACAGTTCCACTTTATCTGTTTTGTCGACTTCCTAGCTAGATCTCTTTGTTTTGTTATTTTAGCATTGCTTTAGCATTTGCAGTTTATACTATACATCTTTTACTTATCACAGTCTACTTCTTAGTAATTTAGTCTAAGGCTAATTTCTTCCCCACTATTGAGGTAAGAGTCCTTCTAAGGCATCTACTCAGAGGCCCAACGAACTTTTCAGGTGCTCATTCTCTGGTCTCAGGTAGTTTCCTTATGCAGGAGTGCTGTTCAGTACTCACCCGAATACTCATGGGGGCCCTTATGCATATCTCCAGAACTATCCTTCTGTGTAGCTCTGTCCTCTCTGGTACTTCATCCTGAAAACTCTACTTACCTTGAACTGTCTGGAGACTCTTCTTCCTCAACTCAGGGTGTCTCGCAGGCCCCTTCAGGGTTCACCATCCTGCACAGCAGCCTAGAAACTCAAAGCAGCAAGCTTGGCCGTTTGTAAAGCTTGTTTCATATTTTCTTTTTATCATCTCTTAGGTATAAATGTCCTTTACTGCTTAATGTCCAAAACCTTAAAATCTATTGCTTCATTATTTTGTCTAGTTACTTAGCTGTTTCAGGTAGGAAGGGAAATCTGGTCCCTATTACTCCATTTTGGTGGAAGTAGAACTTCTGTCTGCCAACACCCTTGTTATCAATTCCTTTCAACTTAACTGAGACAGAGTAAATATCAATTATTTGCAAATAGGAGTTCTAACATTTACACAACTACCTTTCCCTTATCTCATATACTCCATCTCCTAGTCCTATTCGCTTTATCACTTAAATATCTTTTTAATAATGATAATAATGTAAGTCTATATATGTGTGTGTATATGTACATATGCATACACATGTGTGTAATATGTTTGATTATTATGTACCAGATACTTTCTAATTATTTTACTTCTATTAACTTAATTCAATCCTTTCAACAACCTCATAAGGTAGGAACCATTACTATGAACCATTTTACAGATGAGGAAACTGAGGCACAGAGAAGTAAAATCAGTTTTCAAGTTCATAGAGCCTAGTGATTGAAAACTAGCAGTCTGAACCAGATCTGAAAGAAGCACTACCACCTCTCCTCACTTCCTTATGTCTCCACATTACCACTCAAGTTCAAACTATTGTCATCTCTTGTCTGAACTACTTTGTAGCTAGTATGCCTACTTCCAAACTGTTGTTTTCATCATAGTTAAACTGATCTTTCAAACCCCAAAGCTGGTTATATTACTGTAGTGCTAAAGACATATTAGTGGTTTTGCCCTGCTATTAGGATGAGACAAAACTCTTTAAAATGCCTGAGTGCTTCCCGACATCTTACCTTTTCCAACTCCCACTCCTTTTCCTGACAGCAAGCTACAGTGGTGTCTTTTTTTCTTTTTAGAAATCTCGCTGTACCAAAGGCTCTTGTTCACACAATTCCCCCACCTAGAACACTATTCTTTACCCCTTTGGGTCAATTTGTCCCTTAACTATTTTGACTCAACATAAGATGTCCAGTGCCTGGCATAACATTGAGCACAGAGAAGAAACTCCAAAATCTTCAAAAAATGAATGAATGAATGAAATTAAGGTCTTTGACTCCAGTGACACAATTCTAAGTAAGGAAACTTTTTGACGGCTGTTAGTTTCCATATTCATTTGGAGATGTTACAACCTGTAAATCTCCTGAGGAGTCAGCCCCTCCATGCCCATTGATTGGTTACCAGTGCATTTGGTCTAAGGAGCCATAATACTGTGAAGTTCTTTATGGGTGACTCTAGTCTTCAGGAATTTTGGTTGATTTAGTAATAGGTCTAAGCATTAGCTTTTGAAGATTTAGCTGTGTACCTTGTGAATTAATAATGACTAATGATAAATACTAATGATAAGGATTTAGAATTGATATCCTCAGGTTCCTAGTTTTTTTTTTAACAGCACATTCAATGTTACATCATTTAAAGTACATGTGCCTTAAATAATATTTTGTGAAAACTCAGAAGGTGAACCATAGTATTATATTAGTTGCATTAAGAACTAATTTTATACCTCGACATGGATCCAGAAGCAGATTCTTTTTAATGTAAATGAATGTGCTCATGAATCAGTAGTATAAGAATTCCAGCTCCCAAACTTTCAAGACTTGGTGCTTAAAAGGGAGAGGCATGCAAAACTGAATTTAACCATGAGAAAACATCAGATAAGCCCAAATTGAGAGACAGGTCTCAAAAGTGTCAAGGTCATGAAAGACAAAAGACACAGAGGAACTGCTCAACATTGGAGACATGACTACTAAATGCACTTGTGGGATGCTGGCTTGGATCCCAGAACACAGAAAAAGCATTAGTGTAATAACTGGCAAAGTTTGAGTACAGTCTGTCAATTAATTAAAGGTATTGCATAGACAGTATTTACTTTCTTGGCCTTGATCATTGTATTATGAATACATTTGTGGGAGATAGAAGTATATGAAAACTTTTGGGACTATTTTACAACCTGGTTATGACTGAAATTGTTTAGTAATAAAATGTTTAAAACATCCCTAAAATAAATTAATAGACAAACACAAAACATAAACAGATGAATATATAAAATGAGAGGGAGGTAATTTCTATGCAAAGAAGGTGGTAAGTATTTAAAATTTCAAGCAAGGTTGGTTCAAAGCATAAAAACAAGGTTGGAAAAACAGAATTGATCCTGTTGAGCCTCTGGTTCCTCAGGAGAACGCAATTCTTCTTTTTATGCAGTATTAATAGAAGAACAGAACCAAGGCCACTGGTCTCAGCAGATACAACAGTAGTAGCACAGAACAGTCACCAGCTCCGCAGACGGGTCCAGAAGCCTTAATTATTATGGAGTGTACTATTACCATTGGGTATAGGCCTAACAAAACAGAGGGTCTTTATGACTTTGATTAAATTTAGTTTTAAATCCTAGCTCTAGAAATCATATACCTCTCTCTATATATACACCTTTCACAGACTTAGCCTTTCTTCCCCTTTCCTCCTTCTTCCCAATAATCAGCAATTCCCCCAAGGCCGCAGAAGACAGTAACCTGGACCTGACTAATGGTCACAGGGTCCAGACCTCTGGCAAGCTAAATACACCTTGACTTAAATTTTATTTCAGTTCCTGAGCCCTAAAGTGGAATGATATCCCTCCACCCACTACTACTTTCCCATGAGACCAGACAGAGGGCATGTGGAAAAGATCTCAGAACTGTCCTCAAGACCAGAAGGTATTATTCATTACCCTTACCTCACCTCCAACCAATCAGCTCTCAGCATGACCTCAAACCCCTAATCAACAGTGTTCAGTGATTTTGCCTTGTACAATCTGCAACCTACAAGCCGTTAGGGAATTTTGGCTTGTAAGGATTAGCTTCCAGTTCTTCTAGGTGGCACCATTCATTAAAAACAAACAATCAATATTTCCCTGCAGCAGTTCTTGGTGTTTAGTGTTTGTCTCTGCCTGCACTGGGTGGATGGATTCTTTCTGTTCTATAACATTAAGTTCAAGCCAAAGTAACCAGAGAGCAGAGCTACTCTGCCCAAATACAAGTAAACCAGCAGTCCTTTTTATTTTTTTATTTTATTTTTTTTATTTTAGATTATTCAGTACGGTTTCTATCTTTTAATCCCATTCCAGCCCACCCACCCATCCCTCCCCTCCTCCTTCCCCTTTCCAACCCCCCTAGTTTTGTCCATGTGTCCTCTATATTTGTTCCTGTAAACCCTTCCCTTCTCCCCTGAAATTCCCTCCCCT
>CM052542.1:77013336-77060099 GCA_028533065.1 Trachops cirrhosus
TATCATTGGCAAATATGTTTTCCCATACAGTTGGTTCTCTTTTTATTTTAATACTGTTTTCTTTAGCCATGCAGAAGCTTTTTATTTTGATGAGATCCCATTTGTTTATTCTTTCCTTTATGTCCCTTGCTCTAGGGGATGTGTCAGCAGTCCTTTTTAAACGGACACCTAAAAACCAGTCACGTGCTTGTATTTCAAATATAGCATTGGTGCCCAACTCAAACCACTGTGCTGTAATCAATCTGTTTGTCCATACCTATAGCTGCAAACAGAAAAGCTGGTGACCAGAGAAATAAAGTCTTTTTCAAAGTAGTATCAACAAAAAAAGCAAATTGTCCCAAAGACACCCCTCTCCTTAAAGCAATTCTGGTCCATGTTGTGCACGAGGAACTCTGGTCTCAAAGGATACTGACTTGCTGAAGATGAAAGGGGATGATTTAAGTGATTTAAGCCTAAATCCAACACACTATTGGGAAGAATGACCCCTCTCAGCCTCCCAGGCCTGTTTTCTATTTGGTGAAAGTAGATAGCTGAGCTAAGTCATTCCCAATATCTCTTTTAACTTTAATAACCTATTATTTAATGAAAGAATATATGTGCAGACAAAAGAATGCAGATTAAAACCAATTGCCGCCATTAGCATTAGAACCAGAGGCTTGCCATTGCTGAATGAGAGGTACTTCTCTTGGTAAGAAAAATAACCTGCTATGCCTCTACCTGTGTGTTCTGGAAACTATGGCTCTTAACTTATCCTTTTACCTGTGCATTTTTATATACAAGTCCTCTTCCATTGGCATTTATGGATCTTTACATTTCTTCTCTTCTACCTCAAAGCAAATGACAAATGAAATGAAACAAACAAATGAAAACCTCCCTTCATAGCTCTCTCTGCCCCTTCACAACCAAACTTCTAGGAAAAGTATATATACTTTGCTATATCCATTGTCTTCCTTTTCCCTGGCTCCTTAATCTACTCTGCCGTGCTATGGGAGGGGGAGAGACATTCAATAAGGCCACTAATAAGCTCTAAATCATGAAACCCAAGGATCACTTTCAGTTCTAATCTACCTAGATTTCACAGACCATTGATTATCATGAGTCACTCTCTCCCATACTTTCTGTTCTCAGCTTTGCTGCTACTATCAACATCGGGCTTTTCTCCTATTTCTCTGGCAACTCTGCCTCAATATCTTCTGTCTACTTATCCGTGTATGCACAGCCTATTAAGTTTTGGAATGTCTGAAGACTACATCCTAGGATCTCAATTCTTCTACTTGTTATTCTTTCCCTAAGCAACCTCCTCCATCATTAAATATTATTTATATGTTCTGAACTACCACATATTTAACTGTCAATTCAGCAACTCCACTTTGCTATCTTGAAAGCACCCCAAATTCAACATGTACAAAAGTAATTCATTCACCACCCCCAAAGCCCTGCACACGTGTGCTGTTCTAACCCCACTGCAGGGCTCACCACCATCTTGGCAGTTGCGCCATCAGGAAACCACAAGGTTTGCTGACAGTCTGCTCTCCTTCACCCCATATCCAACACCAGGGAAATACTTCTCATCTTGCTACCTGAACATCTCTTATCTCCATTTTTCTCCATTTCTACCACTACAAGCCTGTTTAGAATAAATGACTGCAATTTCATGAATGACTGTGGAAAACTTCCTAACTGGTCTCTCATCACTTTCCCTGCACCCACCATTTTACCATTTCTGCTCTTCAGTCTGTTTTGTAGACTGCATCCAAAGTGCCTTCCTTTTTTAACTTTTTGTTTTTGAAATAATTGTAGATTCAAATGAAGTTACAAAGATAGTACAGAAAAGACCCATGTATTCTGCACCCTGTTTCTTCAATGGTTACATGTTACATAGTTATGGTATAGTATCAAAACAGAAATTTGACATTGATACAAAATGCCTATAGCTCTGAGGCACCTAATCATAGGAATAGGCTGATGTTACCACGGGTGCAACAATCAAGATAACTTTCCATCTCTGCAGAGATCTCCCTACCACTTTCCACTGACTGCCTCCGCCACCTCTGACCCCTGCAAACTCTAATCTGTTTTCCATCTCCATAATTTTGTCTTCTCAAGAATACTACATACATAAAAATCATAGAGTATGTGCCTTTTTTGAGATTGGCTCTGTTCACTCAATACAATGCTTTGAGGTCCATCTAAGTTGTGTATATCAATGGTTTGTTCCTTTTTATTGCTGAATAGTATCCGTGCTGTGCATGAATGAACTCATATAATTCATTTTGGTTGTTTCCAGTTTCTGGCTGTTACAAATAAGGCTGCATTAAACACTTGTGTACAGGTGTTAATGTGGACATAAACTTTTATTTCTTTGAAAAGCTCAGGAATGCAATTACGGGGTCATATGGTACATGTATATTTGGTTTTATAAGGAACTACCAAGCCATTTTTCAAAGTGGTTATATGTACCATTTTACATTCCTAGCAGCAGCATATGAGAAGTCCACATTCCCACGTACTTGCCAGCCTTTGGTACCATCATCATTTTTTATGTTAGCTATTTTAATAGGTGTGTAGTGATATCTTGGTCTTCATTTGCATTTACCGCATGGTTAGTGGTGTTGAATATTTTTTAATGCACTTATTTGCCCTCCACATGTCTTCTTTGGTACAATGTCTCTTCATATCTTTTGTCCATTTTCTAATTGGATCATTTCTTATTGTTTTTTTTTGAAGTTGCACTTTGAGAATTCTTTATATATTCTAGATCTCAGTTCCTTATCAGATACGTGATTTGCAAATGTTTTCTCCCAGTCTGTAGCTTGTCTTTTAATCCTTCTAACAGAGCTTTTGGCAGAGCTACAGTTCTTAATTTTGATGAAGTCAAATTCATCAATTTTTTTCTTTTGTGTGTCATTCTTTTAGTGTCGTGTTTAAGAACTCTGCACCAAGCTCTAGGTCAAAGATTTTCTCCTATATCATCTTCTAAAAACTTTATAGTTTTATGTCTTACTTTTAAATTTATGGTGCATTTTAAGTTAATTGTTATATATTGTTTAGGTCAAAGTTCATACTTTACCTTCTGGATATCCAACACCATCTGTTTAAAAAAAAACACTACAAGCCCATCCTTTCTTCACTGAATTGATTTTATAGCTTTGTCAAATGTCAGTTGTTGTACTTGTGTAGACCATATTTCTGAGTCTTTAATCTACTCCACTGATCCTCCACTAATATAACTGGTCTTGATAATTGTAGCTATATAGTTAGTCTTGAAACTAGGTAAAGTGGATGCTTCCACTTTATTTCTTTCTTTTTAGAATTGCTTTAGCTATTCTAATTCCTTTCTCTTTCTATGAATATTTTAGACTAATTCCATCTATATCATCAAAAACATCTTGCTTGGATTTTGATAAGAATTTTATTAAATCTGTGGATCAGTTGACATGTTTACTATGTTGAGTCTTCCAAGTTATGGACATAGAATACCTCTCCATTTATTCTGATATTTTCTTATTTCTTTCATCACTATTTGGAAGTTTTTAAGCATATAAATCTTGTAAATATCTTGTTAGATTTACACTTATGTATTTTATTCTTTAGTAATTATAAATAGTATTTTTTTAATCCTCACCCAAATGATACGTTAGAGAGGATAAGAGAGAAGGAAAAAAACAGTGAAATGAGAGAGGAACATTGATTGGTTGTGGTTGCCTCCTGTACATGCCCTGACCAGGGTCTGAATCCACAACCTAGACATGTGCACTGACCGGGAATCGAACCCAGAAACTGTTGTTGTACGGGATGACACTCCAGTTGAGTTACCCAGCCAGGGTAGTATTGTATGCTAATTTGTTTCCATGTTGATTGCTAGTATATAGAAGTACCATTGATTTTTGTAAGTTAATCTTGTATGCATACTGAACTCACTTAATAGCTGTAGTATTATTTTGTTCATTCCTTGGGATTTCTATGTGGAATATCATGTAATCTTCAAATAAGGCCAGTTTTAGATTTCTCCCTTTGCAATCCTCTTAGTTACCTTTCTTCCTTACTGTACTGGCTGGAACTTTCAGGTTTTTGTTGAATGGCAGTTGTGAGAATGGATATCCTTGTTTATTCTCAAAGCATTCGGTCTTAATGGTGATTAAGTCTGATGGTAGTTATTGGTTTTTTTATGAACCATTGAGGAAGTTGCCCTCATTCCATTTTGCTGAGTTTTTTTATCATGAGTGGGTGTTGAATTTTGTCAAGTGCTTATCTTGTATTGACTGATGTGATCATGTGGCTCTTCTCCTTTAACCTGTTAATATGGTGGTTTACATTGTCTGATCTTCAAAAATTGACTCAGGTTTGAATTCTCGGAATAAACCCCAGTCGGTCCTAGTGTATAATTATATTTTATTTCATTTAGTGTTGACACTATATAACAATAATTTGTATTCATATATATTGCCTCAAGACAATCTTTTAAAACATAAATATGACTGTCTAGTTCCTAAGCTTATATCTATCAGTCGTTTTCAATTACCTGTAAAAAAAAAATCAAACCCTTTTTCTGGCCCAGGCCATGGCAAAATCCACCCTATCTCACCACCTTGTGCTAATTTTTCCTATTTTCTAGGCCCCGGTCTCTCTTTACAGCTTTCACACTGTTCACTCTGCCTCTGACACTTACTCCACCTTTTACCAAGTTAACTTCTATACACCTTTCAGTTCTTGGCTTAGTGATACCCTCACTTTGGATCCAACCCCTTTTATTTAACCTTCATACTTTTATATCAATTGCTTCTGTACACAGCTTATAGTCACAGTATTGTATGTGTTATTATTTAATGTCTTCCTCCTATATAAGATGTCAAGTTTCACAGTGGACAGGGACCATGGCCATCTTAGTTTTCATAGTAACCCCCTTACCTGGTAAACAGAAGACATGTAAATACTTGTCGAATAAATGCATCAGAAGCAGTCTCAGTGGAGGGATAGGCAAAGGTACACAGAACAGAAGAATGTAGGGGCCAGGGTCCTTGCCTGCTTTGAGAATGTACAGAGTCCTGGGAGACAAAGCTCAAAGGGCAGGGCTCTGATTTCCAGGTGGGAGGAGGAGGCAAGGGCTCGTACACAAAGGGGAGCCATTGGCTTCTGGACCAAGAAAGCACCTGAACTTGTTATTGATTGTTATAAACAATGAATGCTTAACATCTTTTCTCTCATGTTTATTTATATAAATGGATCTTTAAGTAATAAATATGTATTTCTCATTTATTTGTATGTATATAAGTTGACTTGATATTAAGGATCAGCTTCAAGAAACAGAAAAAACTAACCAGTCACCTTGGGTAATCTTAGAAAGTTAAGGTCAGCAACTAAATTCCAAAATTTTGCTAATAATTTTCAAAAGTAAATCTAAGACCTTTTTAAAACCTGTTTTGCTCTTTCATTTAACTGTGTTTGATTCTGATGGAATCTCTTTTCCTCACCCTCTATGACTCAGTGCCTTCCTGAGACTGCTCTCATCTTTTGTTCCACTCCGTCTTTTCTGCCTTTCCCACCTCCTAATCACAGGCCTTCCCCAGGGTTTGGCCCTTGACTTTGCCTCTCCTCACTTTTTTCCTCCCCACTAAACATTTCTTCACTCAACAACTCTGTGGGGATAATTGCCTCTCTGGATGGTCATGACCTTCAGGGCCACTGGTTAGGGGTCATGTTTCTGCTTTCAGGGCCCTATGATCTCCCAGCCCTTTAATTTAGAACCCTCCCACAGTCCACTCTCCTGCAATATAAGGTTTGATAAAGAATCCCTGTGCTTCGTAGTATGTGGATGATAAGATTTTATTGCTATTAATTCCCCACAAAACCTTTGTCTTCCAGTAGAAATGTAGATGAATCCCAAACACAGTGAATAAAATTCACCTCTATGTCTGAGAATGAACTATTTTAATCTATCATAAGACTGACGGTCCTAAGAAATGAGCCATATTTCCCTAAGAAAATAAAACTCAGTTCAAGCCCAGAAGCCTTTATCTTATCATAATCATTAAAAAGATATTGATTACTTATGTAATATGGACATCCATTTCTCCCCAGTTGCACACGACTCCACTGATTCATGGGAATGTGTGTGTCATAATAATAACCACTCTGCAACCTCAAGGTAACATTTCTCATTACCTCCTTATTCCAAGATTAGCTAAAATAACTGTGTGTGTGTGTGCACAACTCAGAAGCTTTTTAAAGAGCTGTTGCTCTTACTTGCTCCCTTAAATCTTGCCTCTGTTTTTCTTTCTAGAAAATGCACAGGTTAAAAAAAAAAGAAAATGCACCAGTTCCCTTGCACATGTCAACAACTCTGAAATTTACATTTTTAGCCTTGACTTTTCTTGAAACTCTACCCCAGATTTCTACCTGTTTGACAGACCCTCTCATTTAAAAATTAACTGTGAATTCCTTGAAAGCAGGGGCAGTATCAGATTTAATTTCATATCCTCCAGGCCTAGTACAATGCCTAACATAGGGTAGACACTAACAAACATTAAAGAAATACATGAATGTTATATGAGATTATGAGATTATGGGATAATGTCTGTGGAAAACAAAGTAACAAGAATAACAACCAATACTTGAATTACCCTTGAGGATATGTTAAGATTGAAATAATGGATTAATGCCTTAAATGTAATCCATCACCATCATAATATGGCTGCAACCTTAGTTACTACTCCTAAAAACTAGTAAAACTATTGTAATGACTTTCTTTGGAACACATTATCTTTATTTCTGTGCTTCTGTAATCTCCTTCTTCTTCTTTCTAACACTGAATTCCTATTTACTCTTATTTAATTTTCTTCAAAATCCATCTAAAGTACCCCCCTCCTGTACAACATGTTCCCTTGGCCTTTAAGCCAACACATCTCTTTTTGTCCTCCTAATTCATAAAACTCATGCTGTAACTTCCTAGTGGAGAATCAGGATGCAACCAGATGTCTAAATTCCAGTCTTATCATATTCCATATAAACTTTCTCAGCTACTTAACCTTCCTGAAACTTGTTTCCTGAACTATAAAGAAGAGATACTAATATCGACTTCTTAAGATTTTTTTAAGGGCTACATGAAATAATTATAAAGAACTTAGCTAGTATAGCTTAAGTATTCAATGAAGTATAGCTATGGTGTTATTAGAGGGCACATACTATTTGCCATCTTATTTTGTTGTGGGTTTTTACTGTATAAGTCATAGCTCTCTAGGTGGGAGACATTTCTTTGTAATTCTTTAATTACCAAGCATTGTGCCCTACAGAAGGCCTTGGTGATTTATTTAATCATGACTGTTATTGCTGTTATCTTATTATTATACCTTTGGCTTGTATAATGCTTTACAGTTTACAGAGCTCTTTCATGTACATTATTTTATTTTATCTTCATAACCATTTAGTGAAACAGGCCAGGAAATATTGTTAGAACTTGTAATTTATTGAATAAGAAATAGACTCAGAGGACTTCCACTTCCATCCAAATTGAATTATCTAGTAATAAACTTGTTCTTCCAGTGTAAACAAATATAAACCTAGACAAAATGTATGAAACAACTGTTTTCAGTTATAAGAGCATACGCAGTACAACACTGTAGCCACTGACAGAACAAAAGCAAGCAATGTGAGCACTACAATGATTTCTGCGTTCTTCTTGTAGAAAGTCCCCGGGCCTTGACACATGACCAGGAGCCCCAGCTGCACATGGCAGTCTCACTGACAGAGAATAGAGATTTGATTTCAGGGAAGCTGAGTGGTCAGAATACACGGGTCAGAGTATTGGAGGAGAGGGAGCCACACAGAGAAGCTGTTTCCGAAATCTGAATAGGGCTATTCTTAAATTTTTCTGATTATTAAGTTGTATGCATGTAGGGCAGATATCCACAAAGCAGGCATAGAGTAACTACCATATATCAGTGATTTTCAACTTTTTTCATCTCATGGGACACATAAACTAATTACTAAAATTCTGCATACTAAAAATATATTTTTAACAATCTGACCAAAAAAAGGTATAAATTTGATTCATTCACATTGAATGGCTGTTGTGTTGCTGTTGTCATTTTTTTTATTTGACAAAATAAGGGAAAAGAGGTCAGTGCCCCTGACTAAATAGTCAGGTAGTATGTGTTTTAAAAATCCTTGCAGCGCACTCGTTGAAAATCACTGCCATACATTAAAACATGAAGAATTCCTAGAGCTCATCGTAGCCACAGGAACATTTGCATTCCCACCAGCTAGCGTGGAGAAAGCACACCGAACACCAGGGCATTAATACTGGCCCCGGAAGAGTGATTCCTCAGACGTAGGGCTATATTAACCCTAAACTAAAGGCAATATTTGGATTGCCTTAATAAAACTTAAAAAAAAAGTCCTGTAAATGACCAAGTTGACCCACAAAATAAATACATGCCAAAATAAAACCCAAAGTCATTAAAGGAAGAAAAAAATCCAGCCACTCATCAACATAATATTCACATCGTCCATCATTCTATAAATAATTACTAGACATGCAAAGAAGCAGGAAAATATGACAAATAATCAAGGGGAAATTAGTAAATCAAAACAGACACAGAAATGACAAAGATGATGAAATTATCTGACAAATGTTAACACAACTATGATAAGTGTGCTCAAGAATTTAAAGAAAAACATGAGCATAATGAGAGAAATAGAATATATTTTTAAAGGGCCAAATGGAACTTCTAGAGATGAAAACTCTTAATATCTAAAAAAAATTATTTATCCTATTTATTTATATATTTATTTTCGTGGTGATAAAATGAGTTATCACTTTATGATACTTCATACATTGTTTCTTGATATATATGCGCTTTTTCACAATGAGGGCCACCTGTGCCTGGAATCCCTCACCCAACCCCAGCCCAGGGACAGAAGCACTAAGATCCCAGGAACCATTTCCCAAGGCCAACAGGGTAGGGGAAAATGACGAGGCACCCAGGACAGTCTCCCCCATGATGATGCTGTGGTGTCCTTCACCAGATGGTCACCAGGAATGTCTCAAAGTGCTGGCTCTCCTCCTCAGGGATGAAGGTCTCAGGCCCAGCAGCAGGTACTTGCAGCTGTCTGCACAGAGAGGCTTCAGGTTGACGCAAAACTCTGAGACATGGCCAGATGTGGTACTCTTGCAGCGACACAATGACCTGTGGAGCATCAGCACTGGTCCCAGCAGCATGGTGGCCTGGGTGCTCCAAATACTGCACAAGACAGGACGCCACCAGTATGTGCAGCTCAGGACAGGAGGGCATGCTGGCCTTGGTCTCTAGGGTTCCTCATGTCCACTCTTGTGGGAGTCAGTTATAATAGAGGAACAGGTGGTAGGTGGCTGTTGAAGCCACATCACATACTGACCTGTTTGGAAAGTCGGTGGTGAACTCTATGTAAACAATCTGGAAGACTTGGCCAGACAGGGAGCATGCTTGGCATGCTTGGCATATCCAGGGTCACTAGGTAGCCTCCTCACAGGCCATACTCTGCTCTCAGACTGGAAGCCTGCAGTGAGGCCTCTGGAACTTTCTCCACACAGGGTCTGGTTGCGGAAATGCCAGGGTCCTAGGCTGTTTTCGGGAGCACCAGGTACAAGGCATCATCCGGGAAGTAGGAGATGGTGGCAGTGTCATGGATGGGGACCCTGAGATGGTGTCCTCTCCATCCTTCCAGGCCAGCTTGATATTGTAGGCAGACAGGCCAATCACATCATTGGTGAGTAAATCCTGAGTTAAACGTTAGGGAGTGGGTGGGTTCTGTCTATGAAATGCAGGATTTCATTCCTACAGGTGTCCCGTCTGTACCTTAGCCAACCTAAGTACTTCACCTCCTTCTCTACATGGTCACTCAGTAGTCTGTCAAGCTCCACATGCTTGGGGGAGGACAACACCACAGTGTGCTGAGAGTGGCTTTTCCTGGGTTTCTTATCTCTATTCTTTAACCTTTTAGGAATACTCACATAAATGGTGATGGAATTCCAAGCTCCTTGTACTTCTTGCCCACCTCTTCCATGTCACTGTCAAAATTCAGTAGGTGATTAAGCAAAAATTTGACCTACCAAATGTTAATACATTCTTTATGTCTTGATTCAGTGTTTTACCCAAGTAGCAGAGAGGAGGACTTTGAGTTTTGTTTTGTTTTGTTTTTTATGAGAGTTTTTTTTTTACGGCTCTTATATACAAAGGGCTGTGGATAGCTGTTTGCATGTTTGGTAGTTTATAAAGTTAAAAACTCCACATTTTAGGAGTTCTGTGCCATTTAGTATTTCATTTTATTTTGGGTATCAGATTTAATCTATTTCTGGGTATAAAACTAACACACTTATGTACACAAGCAAGATTTTTGATAACAATATAAAACAACATTCTTAGATATAAATATATAAATGATAGATGTCAATGTTTTTTATGTTAAATAGTATATAGGGTAGTTAAAAACACTTTCTTCTCTAAAATAATTGATGATTTAATAGATATTTGTCACTAAAACTTATCAAATATCTCAAAATCGCTTACAGAAATAGTATGATTTTATACATTTTTATTTTATTTAACAGGATTATATGCAGTTTCCTCTTCCACTGATGTCCCCAACAAACAAGTCTAAAATACTAAGAAAGTATATTTAATAAAATAATTTAATAAACCAAGTTAGAGAATTCTAAATTATGTCAACATATTATAGTTCTTATTTAAGTTGTTTTCCCCTAATGTTAGTAGAAATACTTTTATCTTGTGAAAACATTTAAATATAAGATAACTAAATATTACTTATTTTCTCTAGAATGTAATTAATTTAGACTCAAAGTTTTAATGAAAGTTTCAAACTTAAAAATATGCTCATCTTTAAATAATAAAATATAATACAATATTGACAATAGTGCCTAAATTAAAATTATAAAAATATGAAATTAAAATTATAATAAACTATGTTAAGCAGTACATATTTATGCAACATAGGATAGTGTTTGAATAATTATTTGTAAGAGATGCACATTATTATATATATTTTTTAGTCATTTCAAATCCTGCTAATTCCAAAACATTTTTTCTGGTTCTCTTGGCATTATTCACCAAGAATTTATAATATAACTTAATGTTTATGAGTATTTCTTTAGTATTATGCATTATACTTTTATTTTATAATATCAATGAAAGCTTTTTCCATCACATTTTATCAATTTATTTATGTCTTTGTGATATCAAATTCAAATGAACAAATATTTATTATTTTATTTTGAAGAATAACTTCAACCTCATTAAATATTACAGAAATATGTAATTTTGAAGCATTTTCCAATCTACACTTTTATTTTACTAACCTCACAAAAATTATAGTAGTAAATCTGTACTCTGATCATTTATATTCATATAATGAAACTTTTTTCATAACAGAACTTTTTTCTATTTTATGAATATGTTAGTAAAAATGTTTTTGAACAGATGCTTATAAAGACAATAAGGTAATCATGTCTATGAATACAAATAAATTCAGAATATTTTCAATTATAATATATTTTACTTTCAAAATTAGAATATGATATATCATTCAGCAAAGCTTCATTAATTTTTTAAGCATTATAAAAGTAACATAAATTTTTGTTACTCTTATTTTCACACATAAAATATGAGAAATCAGAGCAAGTAAATACAAGAATTCAAAGATAAGGTGTAATTTTGGAAACATATTCCAAAGAAACCTATTTTAAGAATGAGACAAATGACTGCTCCACATTATCTAAACATAATGCAAATGGATAAACATAATGTAATTTTTCAAATTCTTAATTCTTTCCTGCCTGTAAAAGGTGGAACCAACTGATGAAAAGCCGAAACAGGAGAATAGAGAATTCCAGTTCCTGTGGTAGGATATTATTACTTCATTTTTTCGCTTATATAAATCTGGGGCTAAGCCTAGGACTGTCAAGATTTCTCATGTATGCTTAAGATTATTTGAATATGACTTGCAATTCAGCTGGCATCTCTTAATAAAGTTCTGCATAGAACCTAGGCAGGAAGTTATATTAGTATTTGGGTGGGACAGAGTTGATTTCCCACTGGTTTGAAAAAGTTTTATTGTTATGTCTAAAAACTTTAAAAACCACTTGATGGGATTAAGAGCAAATTGAACAATGGTCAGTGACCTTGAAGGCATACTTTCAGAAATTATGCAAACTAAATCCCTGAGAGAAAAGATTGAAAAAGAAAACAAATAGAGCCTTAGTGGCTTGTGGAATAATATTAAACAATCTAACATATATTAATAGAAGTCCCAGAAAATAAAAAAATAAAATGGGAAAATGGAAATAATATTTAAAGTAACAATGAATAAAAAATTTCTATTTAGATGGAAACTGTAAACTCACAGATTCAAGAACATTAATGAACCCCAAGCAGGATTAACACAAACAAAATCATGCCAAAGTATATCATGATTGAATTACTCAAAATCCAGTGAGAAAAATAAAGCCTTAAAATCAGCCAAAGGGAAATATATGGCATATTATACACAGAGAACAAAAATAAGAATTACTTCTGATTTTTTGTCAGAAACAATGTGAGACAGAAGACATTGAAAGAAAATCTTTAAAGCACTGAAATCAAGTAAAAAAATGTCAACATAGAATTTTACATCCAGAAGAAACATCCTTCAATATAAAGGCAAAATAAATTTTTTATCAGTAAAATAAAGGCCAAGAGAATTTATCACCAGCAAATCTACACCATTAGAAATGTAGAAGAAAATTCTTCAGGCAGAAGCAAAATACAAATAGATAAAAAGAGTTCTATAGAAGTACATAAAGAATGTCACAAATGATAAATATGTGAGTAAATGTGATTAAAGTTTATGTATCATAAGTGAAGTGAAAATATTATTTGAATATATACTGTGATGATTTAAAGATGCATATTGTAAATCCTAGGGCAACCTCTCAAAAGGGAAAACAAAGAGATATAGCTAACAAGCCTATAGAAGAAGTGAAATGGAAAACTGAAAAGTTATTTATCCAAAGAAGTCAGGGAAAGAGGAAAGAAGCAAGGAACAACACATAGAACATACAGGAAACAAATCCCAAGGTGACTTAAACTGAAATATATTCATAATTACATTAAATGTATAGCGTCTAAGCACTTCAACTGAAAGAGATTGTCACAATGGATAACAAAGCAAGACTCACCTATTTTCAGTTTATAGAAAATCATTTTACTATAATGATAAAGATAGACTAAAAACAGGAAGAAAAAATAGGAAAACACTTGCTCTAGCTGGTGTGGATCAGTGGATTGAGCGCCAGCCTCCAAACCTAGAGGTCACTGATTCGATTCCCAGTCAGGGTACATGCCTGAGTTTTGGGCCAGGTCCCCAGTTCGGAGAATATGAGAGGCAACTGATCACTGTATCTCTCACACACTGATGTTTCTCTCACATTCTTTCTCCCTCCCTTCCTCTCTTTCTAAAGGTAATTAAGTAAAATCTTTTTTAAAAAGTAAAATTAAAAAAAATAAAATAAAAACAAAAGTGGCCATGTTAATATCAGAAAAGTAGATTTTAGGGCAAGTAATACTACCAGATATAAAAGAAATATTTCAAAATGATTAAAGGGTCAATTCATCCAGAAGATACAATTCTAAATTTATATTCAACTAATATCAGTGATTCAAAATATATGAAACAAAATCTGATAGATTTGAAAGGAAAAATAGATAAATCTACATATACAGATCAACAATTCAATAATCCTTTCTCATTAATAAATAAAACTAGTAGGCACACAACCCTAAATATCAGTAAATTTTGAAAAACGTGATGAACCATTTGGACTGAACAGTTATAGAACATTAAACCTAACAAACACAGAGGGCACATCCTTTTTAGTGCATTCTGAACTTTCACCAAGTCACACTATAGATTTGATCATAATGCATATCTCAATGAATTTAAAAAATTAAAATGATACTAAGTATGTTCTCTGTTGATAACAGGATTAAATTAGATATCAGTAACAAAAGATGTCTGGAAAATACCCAAGTATTCTATAATCAAACAATAAATTATAAAATTACCCAGAACTGAAAAGAAAATTAGACAATATTTTAGTTGAATTTTAATGAAAACACAAATATCAAAACTTGTGGGATTCAGCATTTTAGCTACCATTTTAGGTACTTAAAGGGAAATATATGTTTGATTATTTGTATTAGAAAAAATCTGAAATCAGTGATCCACATTTACACCTAATAACTTAGAAAAAGAAAAGCAAATTATACTTAAAGGAAGTAGAAGGAAGGAATAGTCAAGATAAAAGCAGAAATGACAAAAAAATTAATAAGCAATTTTTAAAAATCAATAAAAACCAAAAGCTTGTTCTTTCAAAATGAAATTGATAACCTTGAGCTAGAGAGAGAAGATACAAATTACCAATATAAAGAATGCAAGGGCAGACATCACTAAAGATCTTATAGACATTAATAGGATAAGAAAATATTATGAGTGATTTTATATCAATAAACTTGATAGCAAAAGTGAAACAGACAAATTTCTTAAAAATTATAAACTATCAAAACTCACTAAAATAATTAGAGAACCATTATAGAAATTGAATGGTTATTTTAAAAACTATTCCACATTAAAATATTTCAGAAAATAGTAAAAAAGGAAATATTTCGCAGTTCATCTTTATAGGACCAACATTATCCTGACACCAAAGTGAGTAAAAGAAAATACAGGCAATAAAAATTATAGACCAATACCTTTCATTATACAGAATAAAATTGTTTTTGAGCAATACCAAATCAAATCTAACAATATACCAAAAAAATACATTATGACCAAGGAGTGTTTATCTTAGAAATACAAGGGTGGTTTAACACTCACAATTTAAATGAATATAACTTTCCATGTTAACAAACTATAAGAAGACATATGATTGGTCAAGATGCAGAAAAACATATTTAACAAAATTCACATCTTGTCTTGATAAAAACTACCTGTGATGTAGGAGACTACCAAGGACATCCTCAATCTAATAAAGGTCATCCCTGAAAAATCTACACCATCGTCATACTTATTAATGGAGACTTAATTTCTCCCCAACATCAGGAACAAAGCAAGAATAACCTCCTATCACTTCTATTCAATGTTGGACTGGAAATTATAGCCAGTACAATAAGACAAGACAAGTAAATGAAAGACATACATGTGAAAAAGGATGAAATAAAACTGTCTTTATTAATGTATGGCATTATTATATGTGCAGAAAATTTTATAAAAAATGCTACTAAAACATTTAGCAAGATAACAATATGAGGTACCTATAAAAATCAATTGTATATACTTAGGGATAACTTTAACAAAATATATGTGAGATCTATATACTGAAAACTATAAAAGAGTACTCAGAAAAATTAAAGAGAATCTAAATAAATGGAGAGATTTCTGCTCATGGATTGAAAGGCTTGATACGGTTAAGGTATCAATTACCCCAAAATTATCTATGACTAAAACACAATTCCAATCCAAGTTCCAATAGGACTTTTCAAATAAATTAACAAGTTGATTTTAAAATTTATATAGAAATGCAAAGATCATATATATTACCAAATAAACACTGAAAAAGAACAAAGTTGGAGGAATTTCCCAGGTTTGTGCCCAAGAGAAATGAAGATACATGCCAACAAAAAGACCAATACATGCATGTTCACAATGGTTTTGTTTATAAGCAATAAATATCAAATAACCATCGATAGGTGAGTGAATAAACTGAGGCATATCCATATAATGAAATATTATACAGCAATAAACAGGAATAAGAAAAAGGAGTAACTATTGATAGATAGGACAATATGAATAAATTCCAAAAATGTGCTGAGTGAAATACAAAAGAATACGTACTGTGTAATTTAATTTATATAGAATTCTAAAATAAGCCAAACTATGTTACAGTGACAGAACGCAGATGAGTTAGTTGTTGCCTGGGGCTGGGGAGGGGGAAGATAGACTGCAAAGGGGCAAGAGTGAAATCTTGGGGCTGATGGAAAAGTTGTATATCTTGATTAAAGAGGATGCATACCTTTATCAAAACCTATGGACTATACATTTAAAATAGGTGCAGTTTATTGTATGCACCTCAGTAAAGCTGATTTAAAAGGAAAGAAGGGGAGGAAAGAAGGATGGGAAGAACCTCAGAAGGTTTACCTGATTTGCTGAAGACCAGGACCCCAGCCCAGGTCCTCTGTTTCCCAATACCCTGCTTTCCCCACCAGACCAGATTGCCTCTGACTTACCACAGGGCACTCTTTAAATGTTGAGAAAAAAACAATCACATCTTGTCATAAATTGTAAAGGTGCATCTGTTTATAATCCAACTTCCAAAATTTTAATTCAACCTATGTCCTAATCTCTAGTCAGGGCAACACATAAAACTGGCAAATGGCCCTGTGGTTGACCTGGTGGCCACCCATGGAGGTGATTCCTGGCTAAGTGCTTGCTCAGCCACTTAGGATGAGCCTGAGCCTGCTAAGAACCTCTCCTTATTGTTCTGCACCGCACTCTCCTATCTGCAAGAGCTGGTGCTAGGACTTTGCTTTCCCAATCCATAGCCCAGAGCTTTTGCTAATATATTAGAAGCAAATATCTACAGTAGTGCCTCTCACCCTCAAGAGATAGGTTCCAAAACCCCCAGTGGTTGCATGAAATGTCAGTAGTATTGAACCTTTTACATATAAACCTTTTCACTTCAAGGAAGCACTTATGGCTTCCCTCTGGCATATCTGAATGGCCAGCATCACTACCCTTGTGCTTTGGGACCACTATTAGGTAAAATAAGAGCTACTTGAACACAAGCACCATGATAACAGTGGATCTGACCATCAAGACAGCTACTAAATGAACTAAGGGCAGGCATATAAAAGCATGGATGAGCTGCACAAAGTGATGATTTACATCCTGGGCAGGACAGCAGGCAGCGTGAGATTTCATCATGCTACTGAGAAAGGCATGCAAACTAAAATTTATGAAGTATTTAGTTCTGGAATTGTCCATTTAATATTTTCAGACTGCAGTTAACTGCAGGTAACTGAAAGCACAAAAAGTGAAATTGTGAAATGGGGGGGCTACTCTTCTGTGAGTTAGTGGTGTTCAGCCCTATACTCATCATTTATATGGATGTATGCTTTGGAGATACAGGGTTGAAAGGAACATCAAATTCATTCCACATCTTCAAGGCAGAAAGACCTGCTGCTTTATCCTTCTCCAATTAACATATATATTTACTAGACTAGCAAGCTATCGGCACTCAGTCCTGAAAGCCTGGGTAGTTCATTCAGTGCATTTCACAGTCTCTTAACTGTATTTCAATATAAAAACAAGGAAAGCTGAAAATAGTGGAGGAAAGAGGGTGAATGTAAGGCACTGGTAAGGACGTGCATACCAGGATAAGGTAGCTTAGGATCTGAGCAATGTGGGAGACACCCAGGCATCCAGGAGAGGGCACCCACAATCAGGGAAGGAAAAACACCTAAGGCATACCCTCAATGACTCTAATATTCCCCCTAGAGCATGGGACAGTGTGGTTTGGTGGAAAATACATGATTTTCAGAGCAGGCAGATCCTGGTTTGAGTGCTGTTTTTTTTCTGGATGAACTTAGGTAAATGACTTAACCTCTCTGAACTTCCACTTTTTCACCATGCAGAAACTAGTAAAATCTTCCTTTTGGTATTATTAGAAGAATTAAAGGGCTATAACACATGAAGTCATAATAAATTCTCTGTTGCTCCTTTCCTTTCTTTCTTCTTTTCCTCCATCCTCTCTTCCTACATTTCCCCTTGTCTACTAACCTTCTTTTTTTATTTTTAATTTTTTGTTGTTTACAATTAAAGTTGTCCCCATTTCCCCCACTTTACTCTCCCCTGCCCTACCCACCCCCACCTCCCACATTCAATCCTCCCCTCTCTGTTATCTTTGTCCATGGGTCCTTTATACATGTTCTTTGATGACCCTTCCCCTTTCTTCCTACCTTTCTTGATGTATAAAATAGTAGAAATAGAAGAGACCCTAAAATTCTTTAGTGTAATGTCTTCCTCATACAAGCAAGAGAAACAAGAGACTTGCTTGTGATCCACTGCTGGCCATTGGCAATGCTGAGATATCCTTAGTTGTGGAATCTTTCCCCCATGCTATGAGGGCTGGTGAATTAGTAATCTAAGTTCCAATGCCCAAAATACATACATGCATGCACTTGAAGGTCCAGAACCAAGAGGACATCAAAAAGGACAACTCTCTTATCTTGCATTTTTTACTCAAGAACACCAAACTAGACTGCCTCCTATTTTAAAAGCTGCCCTGATGAATAGTGTATAAACCTGTGGCATTTTTATAACCCAAGGCCTTCTTGATGTTTCTCCACAAGTACCTCTGAGTAAACTCTATGCTCTAGAAGGAGGCAATGCCAGGAATTCCCAAGACAGAGCCCTCAAACTCCTCAAGGTCCACAATTGTTCAGAGGTGAACAGTTATCATTTGGGGGCTGCCCCACATCTAGACCTCCTTCAAATTTTGAGAGAACTTCTATATTTTCTGAGTCTTCAGGGAAAGCTGGACTCTGCAAACTGCAACTGAAGAATATGGAAGCAAATGTCCCCTCTCCCTACTCCCACAGCTAAAACTGGGTCATGTGACATGTCTTTCACCAATCAGGCATTCTCATCAGACCATGACCCTAAGTGAGTGATACTTAGTTTAAAATTCAAGGCAGTATCAGTAGGGGCAGAAATAAGGCATTTGTGGAAGTAGTGTCTCAAGCTGTTTTTCTCAATTTTTATAATTATTGCTCTTGTAAGGAGACAATTTAGACATTTTTCCTTAGATTGCCCTTCCATGAAATCTTAAGACAACAGACACAAAATATATAAGTACTGTATGCATGTTCATGCTTTATACATAAAGAGTAGGATGTCTATCTGTTGCTCCCGTGGGGGGAGGTGATATCACCCTGCTGAGAATTCATGGTCTAGAAGATGTGGGATCCAGCAGCAGAATATCCCAACTTAATGTTCCTGTGTACTAATAATGGCAGTATATCTTATTCCCCAGGGTCTCTTGCCCACTACCCATTTTCACAGCCTGGATCTTTATTCATCTGTGACTTACTGGGGATTTTTCCAACACAGTCCTACCTTAGTTTGGATTTGCCTGGAAGCAGACTCCAGGACAAGGATTTAAGTGCCAGTAGTTTATTTGGGAAGTGATCCCAAGAAAAACCAGCAGGCGAGTAGGAAAAATGAAACAGGAAGGAGAAGGAAGCAAAACAATGGATGCATGATCAAGCCAGTTACCATCACGGGCAGCTAGAGCTCGAGCCCATGAAGGTGCTCTAGGAAAGGGAATAAGGCATACACCAAGATTATCCACCCAAGGGACAAGGCAGCTGGAGAATTTGTACTCTAATTCCCGCCAGTCATTGGTTGGGTGCTGCTGCCAAGATGCTACTTCACTGCATTCCTAGTCCATTGTGCATGAGTAGCGCAGCTCTGGAGACCAGAAAAAGTGTTCAGGTAAATGCTGGTAGCTACAAGTCTGGTGTGTGTGCACTGAAGTGAAAAGAAGGATCAAAGGGACATAGTTAGGACACGGACATTGAAAGACAGATAAAAGCATAAATCGTGGACTTTAATCAAATATTTCTAGGGCGATGTCAAAAGAATGGAGCTGAGGTAGCTGGAAAACAAAACAGGGCTTGATCTGATGTTAGTGAATTACACTATCAGATGAACATACTCCATCATGTTTCTTTTGTATGTGTAATGACATCAATTAGACAAGAGCTGGAGTGGGGACGTATGGATAGATTTAGAGAGCTCCAGTTTTTCCAGCCCTCAACCCACTCTTAGCCACCCCCACCTCTTGCCTTCCTTAGTGACCCCTTCTTTCTGTGTGATTAGGCTCTTCACGTCTGACCTAAGGACACTGCTACCTTCTTCCAGAGGCCATTAGTTTCCTTGGAAGAGGGAGCAGATTCTCTTCATTTTCCATCTGCTCCCACCACCACTCATATACATTGATCCCTGATATCCCCAGAACAGTAACTAAAGTCAGAGTCCAGCACTTCCTAGGGGAGAAGGGAGATTTACAAAGTCAAACCCAATAGGAGATTGACTCACCAAAAGACTAACAGGACTTTACTCACATATAGATTAGCAAAGATCTGGGAATGTATGAGGAAAGGGATCCTGATGTTATTGATCAAGGAGAAACAAACATCATTTTGATCAGGATAAATATGGATACACTCACCAATTCTTTTCTTCTGATGAAACGGGTCCAATTGAAAGTACAGTCTAGGGAAAACAGAGATGCTAGAAATGGTGAGGTTCAATAGAAGAAAAAAATTCAAAAACACTAAGAGATAGGATGGTGGCTGTAGTTTTAGCACTATAGATGATCTCATTGTCAAAGCCTGAAATACACACCAGTGAGGAAACACTAGCATCTTGGGGGAGCAGCATAGTGGCTATTCTCTGTGGGTGGGGATACTGGTAGAAGATGCTGCCCTTGAAAAAGGCTCCTTGGTTATGATGAACATGGTAAAGTCCCAAAGTAGAAAAGGACAGGTAGCTACACCAGAACAGTCAGATACAAATGGTTACCGTTACCTCAGTAGACATTTAGGGCTTATCAGAATAGACTGACCTGTAGGATCTTAGGGTGTGGTAGATTAATCATGGAGTTTCTTGCCCAGCTTGATGTATATAACCGAAGAAAAATCCCAGGTCTGGTGAATCAAGGCAAACACCAAATCAGAAAGTTAAAGCCATTTGTAAATTCCAGTCAGTTCACAGATCTACACCCCCTTTAGAAAGGAAAGAGAATGGCTAAGGAATCAGTTTCTACTAATATTGCAAGTATATTCTGTGAATTTTCCTCCTAGACTTCCTCAAATATATTTATGTCCGTTTACATGGGTCACTGTACTGGGTCAAGGAAAATTCCCAAACTTTTCAGAAATAATTGGACACTAGCTTTTAAGCCAACAACACTAAAAAAGTAGGGGACTAATAGAGGTCAGGTGATTAATACAATTATGGAGTGTGTGTGCATGTGTGTGTGGTTGGCCATTTTTCCCCAGGGGAGAAATATAATAAACATGGAGAAGAATGCAAGAATCATGATGAGTTTTTGTTTAGTAACAGCACCAATTCTCCCCTTCCATCACTGAGTTCCTTACCCACCTGTATCTCAGTATCTCAAACTCTCCATTCTCCCTTCCATGCCAGGTCTGAACATTCTTCCTATCTCTTCCCACTCCTTTACCTACTTAATTCCTCCTTATCTTTCCAATATCAGCTCCAGGCAGGGTCACCTCCCTAAGGAAACTTGCTTGTTCCCATCTCCCCTGGAATCTAAGAATCAAGGTCAACTTCCTTGGTTCAACCACATCATGGAAACGTGTTGCTTTTCTTCAAAGCCGTTCCTCGGGCTGTTGTGCATTCACATGGATGAGCTACTTAGCATCTGGGTCTTCCACTCTGTGACAAACACCCCGAGAGTTTCAGCCTCATGTTTTCCTTCATCCCTGTATTCCTGGCTCCTAAGTACAATGCCTAGCATGGCAGGCACTCAATAAATATTTATCAGATGATGAATAGATAAGTGAATTACATGTGTTTTTATTTTTAAAATGTCATAATAAATAAATATTCAAATTCAAAAAAATAAAATCTTATTTTATTAGTGTCAAAGTTCAAAATAGAAGCATTTTTAGTGGAAAAAATACACAGAAATAATTTTGATAGATTTATGCTTTATGTATTGCATGACTTATTTACATATTTACATAAAACTACACTATTACCTACTCACACTGTCTCAGCATCACATATTAAGACGTATAGAAATGTAAATAGTTTGATACAAGCTTAGGTATATTTTAAAATAATTTTTTTAAATTGGAATGAAAATAGCCATCTTCCCAGCATTGTACACTAACATAATTATATGTGATTTGTTAGGCAAAGTATTTTGAATACTTCATGATTCTACTTTATAAGGTATCTACAGTAGTCAAATTCACAGAAATATAAAATAGAGTGGTGGTTACCAGGAGCTGGGTTGGGGAAAATGGGGAGAGTGTTTCGCTTTTGCAAGATGAAATATTTTCGAGGAGCTGTTGAAAAATATTGTAAATATATTTAGCACTACTGAACTGTAAACTTAAAAATAGTTAAAATGGCAAAATAAAAGAATTAAAATTTGGCATGAATTGGTCAATATTTTTCAATATTTTTTGTCTGGCAGCACTTTATTCTGGTAACTATGAGTAGAGGCAGAAAAACCATCCCCCTTAGCACACACCTTTGAAAGGTGTAGGTGTGCCCCTTTCAAACAGGGCCTGGATCAGTGAGGTTCCATTCTGATACCCCTATCCCAAACAGGGCAAAATGTTAACAAGGGTATAAAAGCAGGCTTGTGATGCAGGAAAGAGAAGATTGTGCAGTGAGCAATAAAAAGGGAAAACCTCGCTGTCCTTTGTTTCAGCATCCCGTGTACTTGCAGGCCTAGAAGGAGCTACGGGAGGGTTTGTGGGCAGACAGAATGGATTTTAATTGGTCTACAAAACCCTAGTAAAGCTTTAAAGTCTTTAATTTCACCATACTTCCCTTTTAACAAACTTCAAGGAAATAACTCACTCTGAACTGCACCAGAGTACTGCCAAAGAACCACCAAATAAGAAAGGCACATTTCCTGAATTTGGGTGAATGAACCACACACTCACTTAAAAGGCCTTTTTTTCCGCCCTAACAGAGGATGCAAAACTGTTATTTTTCTAACGAAA
The DNA here is from genome assembly GCA_028533065.1 of Trachops cirrhosus. Classification (NCBI taxonomy): domain Eukaryota; kingdom Metazoa; phylum Chordata; class Mammalia; order Chiroptera; family Phyllostomidae; genus Trachops; species Trachops cirrhosus. Next base: position 77,036,196 of record CM052542.1, read on the forward strand.
ACATTTAGTGCCACCTGCTGGCAAAATTCATTCTGACTTCTTAGCATTCACAGAGTGTAACTGTCTTAAACAAACAAGCCAGTAAAAAACCCTGATACAACTTGTTTGGTAAAATTTTAAGAACATAAAAAATTTAAATTTCATACTTTTTATTGAAAAGAATCCCTTCTGAGATACTCCACCACTTGAGGCAATATTTGTTTCTACACAGTTGTCTTTCTGTTCATTTTTGAGCTAAAAGTGGGACAAGGGAAAAAGAAGAAGGAATTGCTCAGAAATTCTTAGGCCCCTTTCATCCCTCACTAGGGATCTTAGGCCCCTTTCATCCTTCATACTAGGATTCTAAGGAGGTTCAAAACGTTTCTGTTGCAAACATTTGGCCCGTGCACACTTATCCAATTGGTCAGCTTTCACTCTAAGAGGAATCTCAAATTCCTTGTCCTTAGATAAAATATAAATAGACCCAGGTAGTTCCTCTGATGTTTTATGAACTGGAATTGTACTTTTTAACCTACCACTCATTCCTGAGTATGAGAAAAACAAAAGGAAAGATATTTAATGTCTGAACAAGCTCATGCAGTGATACCAATTTAACTAGCTGATACAATTAACACAATTTATGTTTCAGAGTAATTCACACCCTTGTAAGTCACTGTGTTTAAACATCTGCACATAAACAAGCCAAGTATATGGAAAACAGGAGAAAAAGTAATTTTCTTGGAAATGTGTTGGTTGATTAGTTTCATACTCCAAAGGAATATTCACAGTAAAGGTGTTACTGAGTGTGCTGACCCCAGTTTTGCTGACTATAGGAAATTTGATTCTAAGTATCAGCCAGCGCACGAAAACATCTACAAGAGTTGGCAAAGTGGCAGTGTTTCATGCACCGGCCAGCTTATCACCAGAATTTAAGTTACTTCAAAGGGAAGAGCCCCTGGAAACAGACAAGCAAGAGCCTGAAGTGTCTGAAAGATCTTTTAGTTCAAGCCCCTCTTTTTACAGACAAATCAGTGGAGGTCCCAAGAGTTTAGGTGATTTTTCCATAGGCAGAGCTAGAAGAAATAGATGGTAGACAGATAGATAACAGGTGAATGGATGGATGGATGTGAGGTCTCCTGATTTTGCACTTTCTGCTTCTTCCTCACCACCATGCTTACTGTAACCAACGTCCTGCTGCAGGGTGATGCAGAATACAAAGGTGATGAGAGAAGTGGCAAAAGATACCCATGAGTATATTAAAACACATTACTCAGACTGATGCTCCTTTAAAGAAATAAATAAAACCTGTATGTAAAATAAAGGGATAAGTGAGAAAACAACTCAGCTAAGCAGAGGGTATGCAGCAAAGCGAACACTGCCATCCATGTTGTTGAGCATGTGCTATGTGCCCAGGTCCTTGCACACACTCTATTCAGATTCTATAAACACTATTCAAAATAGCATGATTACGTCCATTTCAAAGGTGATTGACTAATGCTCAGAAGGGTACATTACCCACCATCAAGTGATAATAAAGGTCAGAAACACACATGAAAGCAGGACTCCCTGATTCCAAACCTCACCACCTGCTCACTTCACCAGGCTTCCTTCTCCTAGCACCTACAGTTACACCCATTCTTATGTGAGACCTGGATAGGAAAAGGGGCAGAGGTATGTCCTGCTTCAAGAACCTCAGAAGGCGCCGTTTCTAATAAGCCAAATTAATACACAGAGCTACTCCAGCCAGTGTAACCTGGTTAGATGTAGAGCTCAACATTTGCCTCTAAAATGTGAATTACTGACTCAGGGTAAAGACTTCATCAAGCATGAGTCATGGAGCCTAGCAGACCTGGTTTGTTTTTAGTCAAATGTGGTGGGCGGGTCATTTTTGCCAGCAAAACATGTCAAAGAGGATGTAGACTTACACACTTGTCTGCCTATTACAGCTGCCCCAGGCATCCCTGGCCTGACAGAATAAGGTCTGTTTCCAACCCCCACATATCCTTAAGGAATGTGATCTTTGCAGAGATCATTGACAGGAAATGACCTTGAAAAAGTTACTCAGTATCATTCCTTGAATGTTCTGCTGTCAGCTCCTAAAACTGTCAGGAATGAGGTCATGAATGTCTCCTTCAGCTGCACAAACAGAGGTCACTGAAGGATTCCAGGAAAGAAAAAAGTAGTAATCACAGCCAGTCACATGTGGACCAAATATGGCAGCACCGGTAGACGGCTGCTTGGGATTGTGATACAGTCAACTTCAAGATCAAATTCTACAGTTGCCATTTTCCAGGGGTAGGGTAGTGTATCTAATGCCTCAGTTGCCCGTCTTCTTGGTGGACCTCAGAGCATGATATAAGTAGTCAGCCCTTGATAAATGCTACTTCTCATTCTTTTTCTCTCCAACCCCCTTGATAAGGTTAGAATCTCTGGCGCCCTCCTGGAGCAAAAACTATGGCCCATACGAAGGGCTCACCAGTTCAGCTTCCCTGCCTTTCAGGTCATGCTGATGCTAAACTGGAGCAAATCTCAACATTTAATCTAAAACTGTTTGCATCAGATTCTCAAAGGGATACATTCCCTCCCAGAGATTTAAGAATAACTATTATAAATTCTTCCACACAGTTCCCAGAATCTCCGTCTTCCACTTAGTAACCATCACCACTTCAGTTCAAGGCCTCATCGCCTCGCCCCAAGGACTGTGGCCTCCTCACTGTCTGTCTGTCTTCATTCTGCCCCCACCACCCCATTCTCTACACTGCTACTGGAGAGAGCTCTCTGGCATGTCAGTCAAAGAACATGGATATTATTAGCTGTGTCCTAGCATCATTTCCCTGTCTTCTCTCAAATGGATCCTGGATTTTATTGATACCCATAACTCCCTCGTTTCCCTGTTCCTTGCAGGGAGCTGTCCCTGTCCCCATCTCCTCAAGTGGGTCTGATTGGTCTAAGAGTCAGTCCATTCACTTTACCAGTGACTGGTCTAGTATTGGTCCACATCTTAATTCTGGTCAATGACATCTGAGAAAAGGTTTTCAACTATTTTCAGGAACGTGAATGTTCTTCATCATACTTATCTGTAGATCATGAAACATGCATAACTGTGTCATAATTCTATCACAATGCCTATTCATTGACATGTTTTGGTCCCTACTGAGACTGTAAGTTCCTAAGTAGACCTTTTCTTATGCTACTTTTCATCCTATTCCTAATAAAATACCCGGCATATAATAGGCCCTCAAATAACATTTGTTGAATGAATAAATAAATTAATGTTATAAACTATTCATAGTGGTGAATTTTCCTAATGTGCTTTCTAATAGAGATGAAGATCTTAGTTCACGAAGAATATCCACACGCTGATTATGTGTGGCTACAAATTCTCATCTGTTGTAGTTGCATTTTTTCCAGACCATGATGGCAAGGCCAGATTTCAACCTTCTTTCCTAATTAGGAAATGGTTCCTACATGACACAAGAAGACTTTTCGACATGATGTTATAATCACAATGAATCAGGTTTTTAGGATACCAAAGACAAAGAGACTTTCAACACCCTGTCATTCTCAACACAGACAGTATTGCATACTGGTATGCATCATCAAAATCAACAAAAGTGGTAGTCCAGAAGGGATCCTTGTAGCACCTGCACATGAATAAAGTAGATATAAGGTGTAAGGCATACTCCCCTAATCACCAAAAACATTAAACTAAAAATCCTGCCTGTCCCTATACAGTCCAGAGGACAAATAAGCAGCGGTGTATACAGACTGCTATGGAATCACTTGCAATTAAGAAGCAGTAACTGAGTTTCTGTTCCTGTAATTACAACTTGTCTGGTGTGGACAGACAGATCCCTCATTGTGTCTGGAACAATCACAGCATTCCAAACATAAAGCAAGCCAAAGCAGCATACCCCAGGGCTGGCCCTTTCAACAATCTATCCCTCAACAGCTCCTGGCTGCAGCCAGCTCGAAGACCCAGTTTCCTGCCATTGTTCTCACGTTGAGCCTGAAATTCCATCCAAATGGATTTGACCTTTTTACTAAACACCATGCATATTTCCCTGATTAGTATATTCCTGTGTTTAGATGGGAAGTGGCAGGATTGGGGGAGGCGAAGGGAGAAAGACAAGGAAATAAACAATTTCATTCTACTTATGCTATAATGATAATAACCTGGAAATCTGGCTTCATCCACAAACATAATAAAAATGATCACTCATACACAAATACGCATACATCTATGAAAAATCGTGTGGTACGCTGAAAGTGACTGCATACCTGGCCTCATTAATAAATGGTTATCGCTATGGGGACTCCATTTATTACAAACAGTAAGACACAGAAAATTATAAAAAGTAATGTCTTTTGAAGGATACTATTTCTTCTCACGGTGACCCTGAGTAGGGGCCTGTTGGTATTAGGTAACTGGGGTAATCCCTGGATACCCAGGGCTATAAGGGCCTACAATGCCTTCTGGCACCACATCCTACTTTTCTGCTGCTTCCTCTAATGCTACTGCTTCTCTCCATTTTTACTGCCCTTTACATCAAGCTGAATCTACTGAATATGGATCAGTCCACAGATGTTCTATTGAAAATATTTTCAATATTTTCACATATGATCACATATATATTATTTATAAATGTCCCAAAGGCAGTGAAAAAATTCACCATTTAAAAAACTATACATTATCAAAATTTATATGCTTTAAAAGACACCATCAGAAAATTAAAAAGCCAACCCAAAGGGTAGGAGAAAAGTTTTGCACATCATGTATTTTATAAAGGACTTGATTCCACAATACATAGGAAACTATTACATCTCAAGACAAATAACCCTATTAGAAGTGAGCAAGAATCTGAATAGACATTTCTTCAAAGAAGATATACAAATGGCCACCAAGCACATATAAGGATGCTCAACATTGCTAGTCATCAGAGAAATGCAAATCAAAACCACAATGTGATACCACTGCACATCTACTAGGATGGCTTTAATAAAAAAAAGACAGATAGTAACAAGTTTTGGTGAGAAGGTGGAGAAGTGGGAACTCTCATACACTGCTAATGGAAAGGTAAAGTGGTGCAGTGCTTTGGAAAATAGTCTGGCAGTTCCTTAGGGAGTTAAACATAGAGTTACCATATCATTCAGCAATTCCACTCCCAGGTATATACCCAATAGAAATTAAACATTTGTCCACACAAAAACTTGTCATGAATGTGTTTAGCAACATTATTCATAACAGCCAAAAAAGGAAAACAACCAAATGTCCAACAACTGCTGAATGGATAAATAAAATGTGATATAAGCCATACAATGGAATATTACTCAGCAATAAAAAGAAATGAAATACAGTCATTCACTGACTGATGCTGTTTGGGTGAGCAATGGACCACATGTATGACAGTGGTATGCCATATAGCCTAGGTGTGTGGTAGGCTACGCCATCTAGGTTTGTGTGAATATACTCTATGATGTTCGCACAACCACAAAATTCCTAACAATACATTTTTCAGAACACCTCACCATTGTTAAATGGCATGTGACTGTACAGAAACATGTTACAACATGCATGAAACTTGAAACCTACTAAGTAAAAGAAGCCAGTGGCAAAAGACCAATATTTTATGGCTGTGTTTTATGAAATGTCCAGAATTGATAAGTGATAGAGACAGAAAGTAGATGGGTGGTTTTCTAGGGCTGAGGGGGCAATGTATCTAAACAGAAATGAAAAGAAAAATAATAAATGGAGAAATGAAAGTATTTGGGGTTGAGGGCTAAGGAGTGTGGGGTTTCTTTTTTAAGGTAATGAAAATGTTCTAAAATTGGGCGTGGTGATGAATGCATGACTCTGAACGTATTAGAGTCCATCAATCTGTAAACTTTAAATGAGTGAATTGCATGTTATGTGAATCATATATCAACAAAACTTTTTTATTGTAAAGTTAATTAAATGCTCATAATTTGTTAGCAAATTTTATTGAAATAATATATTACTTAAACCCAGAATTTCTGCAGTCTTGTCCTAATGTTCATCCTTCTCTAAACAGCTAAGTAACCAGGGTAAGTCTCTTAAGTCTCTGACCTTTGTCCTCCTCTGTAAATGAGGGTAAACACACACACTCTGAGGACCTTCTTACCCCTAATTCTTTCAAGTAACAATGACCTAAACAACTGTGCTGATAAAATCATCTGACTGTCCTTTGAACTCTCTGAACTTATCATATTTTTTCTTGGTTTTTAAAATTCTACCAAAAATGCTACTGGGTAGTTAAAATAATAAATTAATTACGTTTGAGTTCAATGAAGGAGAAGTGCCTATTTCTCAGTGCCTTTCCTGTATGATTTTGAGTCTGTTAGGTGGCTAGCCCAGCACCACATAGACCTACAGATTAATCCTGGCCTGTGGGTGAATCATCTTATGGCCTAACTTATTTTTTGAACATAAATTTTTTTACAGTCTTGAATTTTGGGGGCTTAATGGTAGCAGGGATAGGTACTATCTTCACCAAACTGCCACATAAATCACTGACCTGCTTGACACAATGTAATTCAGCCAATACTGGCCACAGAGAGTGGGAAGAGGGCCTCTGGTCTCCCAAGTCCTCACTTATGAGTGACATGGCTGCATTAACAAAGAGACTATTTGTTTTCCCTCTTTCCATGCCCCATCCCTTGGCTCTGTTCCAAAGGCTTCCTTTCCCCATCAAAACAAATATTTATCCTCTTAAATGATAGCTTCAGTTCAAATCCTAATAACACTAATGTCTTCTTTCTCTAAAATGCATTGTAATAATGGTCCTGAGCATAAAATACACAGAATGGGTCACTAGTTATTTAATGTCTATGAAATCAGCATCTGAAACCAATTGTTGAAGTCAGAACTGAGTGTAATGTTTCTCTTCTATCCCCCTAGGTATCAAGCACACTCACAATAGACATCCAAAAAGCATTAATTGGCTTTGCTAAACATTAAACTCAGAAAACATCTATAAAGATGTGGTCAACACCAACATCCTGAGACAAGAAAAATGCTGATGGTTCTCAAACAAATTTCCGAAAATGGGAATAGGAAATTTCCAGAAATGTGGTGATGCCAGTTAGAATCTTTCTCAAGGTACATTTAAGAATTCCTGGAAATAATGAAGTCATCACTTTCTTTCTCTAACTTATCTACTGGGGGTGGGGAAAGGGGTAATGCTTCTGTACAATGTTTCCATTAATTCTGTCCAGAAATAAGATCTCCATCCATCTGTGCCCCTCTCTCTCCAGTGCTTTAGATTAAATCTTCATCTACACTCTGAAGACCTCCTCTAAGCTTTCATCTTATACTTGCCTTTTCATCCCTTCTTTGTCTCACCAAATCCTCTCCTATGGCAGTCTTTTTTCCTCACACTATTTTCTGGAGTAATAAAAATGTTCAGAATCCATGTAAGTAAATTCTATGCTACATTTATAATTAGCAGCCCTCTGAAAAATAGGACTATTGCAAATTACTTAATTCAATTTGGTCATGGGCAACTTTTAGAGTTTTGTTTGGTTTTGTACATCACAGTAGCCTTCAAGAACCTTTGAGTGGGCAATAAATAGCTTTCCTCTGCAGCCTTGTTAGCAAATCATAATGAAAGCAAGTCTTAGGTCAAATTCTAATACACATACAGACACCTATTTGATGAACATTTATTAACAAAGTAGGCTCAGAACAATTTATCAACCAGTTCTCTAAACATGATAAAATTCCAGCTTTTGTCATCTCTTTAGATGTTCCAAACATGTACTATAAAAGATTTGCTCAGCAAACACAGCCATATTCCTGGGCAAGATTCAAAACATTGTAATAGACACTATCTCATGTCTTAAACTGATGATTGGACGTCGGACCAATTGGAGCTCTGGTTAAAATATCCCCAGAAAGGGCAGGCCCTTGGTTGAGTGAATTCTTAGCCCTGTTCATTCAGAAAAAAGTACCTCTAAGCTCTATTTATGCACCTTAAATCTCTTTAATTTTACCTGTGAAAATTAAGTAACAACATACTATTTTGATCAATGACACCACATTTGTTGACACCTAATGCAATAAAAGCAAAGCAATGGTAGTTGAACAAGGAGGTCTTGTAAAAGATGTGTATGGCCCTTCTGATATAACCCTGGCTGGCCACCTCCTTACTAGGCATTCTTGATGAACCTGGGGTTGACCTAAGCTAAAGGAATATGCACAGAGTATCACACTCTTTTTATTCAGCCATTTCTATGTAACTTATAGGTATCGTAACAAGACTGGAAATTAACACTATATAAGTTGAACCTCTTTGAAAAAACTTTGCATCATTTTGTAAAGAATTTTCTCCATATTTATCTTTTAAATAATTTATAAAAATCTGATTTTCTTCATTTTTATTTTACAAGTGAATATTTAATTCATCATTACGATAATAATTGAACAACATTAAAAACAGAACCACATTAGTATCTTAAAATGTATATTAATTTTCGTTTTCATTGGAGAGGGTTTTTTATTGCTAGTTTTCTACAAAAAGAAATGATGATAGGAAAATGTATTTAGAAGACAAAAATCCTGTCTGAATTCAAGTCCAAAATACTTAAAGGAATTAAAGGTTTTAAAGACCTAAATCGGGTATTAGCAATATCTCATCTGAATCCTAAAAGTTTGACTTACCGTAATAAATATTACATACTGTTTTGGAAAGATGGCCAATAAATTAACAACTCAGCATTGTCTAGAGACTGGCACCCCAGATCACTGTGACTGTTACACCTGGCAGTGGTTCATCCGTTACCACCTCTTTCTTCTTCTGATCCTTCTTAGCTTCTATCTGGGCAACTCCAAAGAGACTATGAGAAAAACAGATGCAGAGATGGATGCCCATTTCTCCTCCTGTTCCTCTCAGCATAGCAATTAGGCAAATAATCAATGAGAAAAAGGTATATAAACCTTATATACCACAAGGCCTCACTCAGGCCTTGAGTGAATAAGTGAATTTTGAAATGCCTACGGAAACATAAATAAGTCAACTTCCCCTTGGGTAACTTCCCCAGGTGTTTTGTGGACACTGTCTCAACAAAGCTTTTGAATGCACTGCATGTATGGCATAAGAAACATCCACACTTTGAGGGTTACAGGGTACAGACCAGAAATTCAGTAATAGTCATATAATGGTCCATTTTGCCTGCAGTCTACATAGCAGCCATCCAGGAAATATTAAATCCATTGATTCATAAGAAACTGAAATAAGTCAAAAGTTTTCTGAAATCAGGTTCCATTTATGGCTGTATTGATCTCTGCTCCATTTGCAAGAGTAAGGGTAGACAGGTAAAGTCTTCTCAAACAGTTTCCGGAAGACTGTTTTCAAATATACTTCAGAAGCAACCAGTCCACAATACTTCACATTCTGTTCTCAGATGGCAATTGAATTTTTGACAGAACTGGACAAGAAATACTTTAGGGTGTCTTTGTGTTCCTTTCATTTCTAGGAAAGTAGAGAAAATCACTTCAGTTTTGAAGTCTTATCCCACTTCCACAGCAAGTCCCTTTTTGCTTTTCAGCAGCAATAAATGCACTCAGAGATTAGTGTAGGAGAATTTATATAAGGAAATTAAACTATGTAAGGTCCACTGTTTATGCAGTAATGCAGCTTTTTGAGGATCAGCATCTTCCACAGCTGTGAACACTGGGAATTAACCTTCCAGGTGTTGGGACAAATGAAGTCTGCTTTCTCACTCTAATCGTTTCTGCAGAGGGGTGGCACCTATAGTGTGGCACTTTAAGTCTTGAGGTTGCACTTTATTTGGGAGTCGATTCTGGTGCATCCTAAGAGTTCATGGTCAATAAAACAAATGTTGCAATAACGCTATCACTTTTTCCGGCTTAACAAATCATTCTTCAAGTCTGGATCCAAACCTACATGGAGACTGAAATTCCCTGATGTAAAAAAACTGCTCAAATGGCAACTAAAAGACCAGAGGAACACCTGGCCCTCCCAAATTCCCTCCTGCTCCAAAACAAGTGGGTTCACCAGGGACACAAAAGTACCGAGTAAGGGGACCTTGCTCCCTCATATGCCAGGTGAGCACTTTGACGTCAGCGCTAGAGGGGCATTTCCTCCTGATCCAGCTACCTGCGTGGCGACTCTCATTACTCATTCCTCTGCTGTGGCAGTTCAAAATTCTTTCCAGCTCGCTCTGGGGCCTGAAGAAGAAAGTCTCCCTGGCACTGATTCCAAGTCATTGAAGCAACTAAGGTTGCCATTTTAACTGAGGGTACTGTCAAGATACCTAATCATTTCCTAAGTGTGTAGTGGTTGGTCTTCATTGGCAAGGGTGTCCAACCAGCCCAGAGTAGCTATGGATGCAGCCCAACACAAAATCATAAATTTACTTAAAACAGTATGAGATTTTTTTGTGATTACATGTCACAATGTATTTAATGTGTGGCCCAAGACAGCACGTTGTCTTCCAGTGTGGCCCAGAGACACTGAAAGTTTGCAGTTCTTTTCTATTGGTGGGAAGCTTTCCTTCCAATTTCCCACCATAGGAAGCATGGTGGCAGCACCTCCACTCTAATTGGTTGAATGTCTTCACCTTTATCTTAGAAGCTTATGGGGCTGTTTGAAGAGCACACGGGAACCTCCCACCCCCAACCGTGGTGGGTTGGAGATTTGCACGTGGGTTCTGGCCTCAGCAAGCTTTGTACTTTATTTCCTTCAACTTTCTGAAGATCTGAGGTCCAAAGAAGATCCAAAGTCCACAGCCAGGGCTGGGAGATTTGAAACTCAGGCTGAGTTCCTCCTTGGTTTCTGATTCTAATCTAAATCTGTTTTTCTTAAAGGTAGGCTTATGTGTGACAAAAAGCTGGCACTGTACAAGGCAAGCCTGTGAGCACTTGGAGGGCCTTCTGAATGAGAGTAATGATGATGGAATTTGGGTATCCACCTATTGATATAATGTCCTTTAAGCAATGCTGGGAGCAAAGGGACTGTGACTCCCCAGCCTGGACTCTCCATTTCACCTAGCAAAAGGATTGTGCTTGGCAAATTTTTCCCATACCACTCCAGTTACACACTGAAAAGCCTGAAGGTCTTAAACTTTTGTGGTTCAGGGAGCACTTTGAGAATGTCATGAAAATCTCTTCAATAAAAATGCACATATGCACATGCAAAACATAATCTTTAAATACCATTTCAGAGAGTTTATAGACCTGGTAATTACCACTACTACCACCAATTTCATCTGTCAATCTCCCAAAATCCACTGAAGTGGTCAATAGACCACCCCTGAACCGCTGAGTTTCATCTTCGGTAAAATCTCCTGTCATAGTAGTCCATTGCACTCCATTGCAGTACTCTGAGGAGGAAACGAAATATCAATTATGGAAGCACATTGCAATTGTGGATCATAGTATAAACACATGGTGATTCTGCTAATGAGATTAACCCAAAATTAGGACAGGCTTCCTTCTTCTGTGCTTTTCTTGGACACTACTGTTACCTGATACCGAGTCTGCTCAGACTCTTCTGTGTTTTATCAGAAACAGACAAGCAACACTTTCCCTAAATTGCTCTCTGCAATGATGGAAAATGAGTAAACCTCTCCCCTCTTGAAACATCTCCCCTTGCTTCTGACATCTCAGTTTTTCTCCCTTTCTCATCCTGACCCAGAGCTGTCATAAGGCCCCGAGTCCCTGAACTGATGAATTAATAAACACTGTAAAGTAATGTGGTGTTTATCTCTAGCAGTATTTCACATTTTAAAAGCAAGCCACGCTGTTTTATGGATCTAGTGAATGCTAAAGAATGAATTTCTAATATTGGAATTCCAATAAAAATTGCCTTGGTCTGGGGAAGCTATTTTTAAGGAAGATCCTCAAGTCAATCATATAAGCTATTAAATGTTCCTCTGGAGTCAGAAGACTAAGTTTGCCACTTGCTTGAAATTTTTAGAGATGACAAGGTCCTCTCATATCCAGGCAAGAGCATCCTGAAAGGGATAGTGCGTAATTCTACCCCTCATTTGATAAAGAGCACAGCTTTTCTCTAAAAAGAAGGGGTCAGTTTCAATGCTTGTACTGTCAGAACCCAAGTTGGATGACATTGGTTATCACAAGGGCTTCCACTTCGATTAGTCCTGGAGCAAGTCCTGCTGGCCACCTTGAGCTCATGGCACATCTTCTGGGAAGGTGTATGGGGATCACCAAAGGAACACTTTGGGATTAAAGACCTACTCCTTACCCAACCTCTTACCTGAAAAGCGCTAAAAGCTCTTAAAGTAAGTTATTTACTTACTCCCACTTATCACATACAAACACCCAACAGAGCAAATCTCGGCCAAGAGCCCTCTGTTATATCTCTTGCTTCACCCAGTTACCTTGTCTGACTTCTAATGACCTGACTCTTGCCATTCTTGCTCCAGTACTGCCTTTTCCCCATCCATGACTTCTCCCTGCCCAGGATCCTGCTTGCCTAATCAAATCTTGGGTTGAATTGATTTGAAAGCCCCTAGATCCAACATATGCCCCCTGATAAGTCTGAGTGCACCCCAGTCCTGAAGGAGGAGCAGGGTTCTTCCTGGCTCAACTTGCCCAAACCTCTGAACATATAGGTAGCTCTACCAATTCCTATTACAGACAGACTTACATTCCAAAGGAAATCTTGTAAGTTCATACACTATCGTACAAGCCAATGATGATGGCACATCAGCTTCTAAAGCAATCATGTCTTTAAAAAGAAAAAAAACCCTGAGTTTGAGTCAATTTTATTTTTATGTACTTCATACATGAATCCTGGACCCTATATTTCCTACCTACGTTCTTCTATTTCCATTTTCCCTCAATTCTTTGTTCAAGTTTTAATGGCTTAGCTGGAGGTTTGTTGTTTTTTTTTTTAATAGTAAAATTTTTTTATTGTTGTTCAAGTACAGTTGTCTCCATTTTCCCTCCACCACTCCCCCCCCCCCCACCCCAGCCATCCTCACTTGATCCTAGCTGGAGTTGAGACCATATTTGCTACTCCTGTTTGTTTGAACACTTAGGTTCTGTGAAAATATTTGTCTTTCCCAATTGCCAATGATAGACAGTTGTGCTAGCTCATTGCTGCTGTTTTTTAAGTATTTTGGCAGGGAGAAAATTGGCTTCATATTTCAAAGAATCCCTTTTCTACTAAAAGGTTCTTGTATCACCACACATAAGCACTTATAATGTACACTCAGATAGTGGAGGCACCAGGACCCTCAGGAAAAAAAAAAAAGACAGCTCTATTTTTCTCTCAGGACCTACTGATTAGCTCAGTGACCTGGGGCTAAACTTCTCCAGGTCTTGCTTTCCTCATTTGTAAATGAGGGATTTGTTTATGTCCAAGCTTTCTTCCAACTATGACCTTCTACAATTCTATGAAAATAGGTCATAGCAAAAGAAATTATAATTTTCTTCTGAGCATAGGGATTTTGAGCACAGGAATATTATGAATCTGCAAATAGAGTTTAAGATGTCATCAATCTCCCCTTGCCAACAAAATGCATTTCCATTTGCTCTCACTGTACTCTTACACTGAGTAATTGGAAATAGTCTCTAGGGGTAAGGATTTGATGGGTCTGTGTGACAGCAGGCTTCATTCTCCTGCCTTTAGATTCCAGTTAAAAAAAAAAACTATTCAAGCCAATTCCTTTCACCACGAGGGATCCAGCAGTAGCCATCTCAATTGGGTCCACCTCAATGTCAAACAAAATGAATACAGACACATGTTCTCATAGACAGAACACACATAAGAAGGGCTCTGACTCAGCTCATTTAACCCTTGATTGTTTTAGCAGCAAAGTAAGGTTCCCCCTTCTGGGAGAAAAGTTACAGAAAATCCATGATCTGCAGCAGCTACCTTTGACATGCATCTACTCAATCATTTGTTCAGTGAGTTAGGTTCCATGGGCCCCTTAAGTTATAGAGTGGAGGGTGTGGGGGGTCAAGAGTGAGGAAAAAGAGTTGCCAGTCATATGATGATTTCTCCTGGCTGGGTTCTTAGTTGATTAACAGAGCTATAACTGTCACTGTGTTTCCATAGCCCCTAACTTCCCAGCACAGTTCTGAATTACTTTTGCCTAGAAAAGGGAAACTCAATGAGAATGTCCCTGATCATTTTAACATCATGAGTCTAATAAATGCCAAGGGATGAGCTATCAAGTAGTTAGCTGCAGAAGGTTGGCTTGTTGCCTGGACATTATTTGGTCTTTTATTTCTCTTAGTCCCTGGACACTGTGTCTCTGTCACTTTACTGTTCCTTTGGGATCTTAATCAAACCCACAGGCTGTGTTTCTGTGTACAAGTAGAAAATGGAGGTCTAGGTTTTTAGTTTCATAAAACACTCAAAAGAAATGGCCAATCTTAACCCTCCCTGCCCTCTTACAAAACTACAGTCACATAGGAATATTTTTGGCTCACAATTCAGCCTCAGCCTACACTTCTCCACATATCTCTTTTCTAATGAAAAACAGTTGGGAGTAAAAAAACAACTAGCTACATCTTCATCTATTCATTGTTTTCCATGAACAAAATACAGTATAGCTTTTTTCCCCATTAAGTACATGGTTGTGTGTAGGGAGAAAGTGTTGGAAGAGGCTATATCATGTTCCAGATTTCATATTTTTAAAAAATATTTGCTGTTAGCATTTAGAATTCTCTCTTCCCACTATGAGTTCAAAAGGTTTAGGAAAAATTAATTGCCAATGACTTGATTTATAAAGGTCTAGAGAAAGAGTACTCTTTTACTCAAATATTGAGTAAAATAAGGACTAGCAAAGAGGAAAATAGAAGCTTCCACTGCCAGAAATAGGAAAAGGACCCTAGAACAAACCAAGTGACAAGAGCATTTCAAAAGAAAAACATTCCCAGAGAACAAAAGGCACACACATACACACATGTGTACACACATGTATATGTGGACACAGAGTTAGAAACAGATCTGGATCCAATGGGATGGTGCAACCATGCTCATGTTTCATGGGCTCCTTCTGTGCTTCATCCATAATAAACCAATAATTTTTAAATTCTGCTTCAGATGCAAAGTTCAGTGAAGTTAAAACATGATTCTATACTTTCTTTAATGTAGAAATCCCTTATTGTATCTTGTTTTGGTGTCCTGCCAGAGATGACTATTCATTTATTCAACAAATGTAAAGGGGTGTGTGTGTGTGTGTGTGTGTGAATACTGGTGGTCTTCTAGGCACTGTGAATGCAGGATCATAGAACACTGACCTTCTTTCTGGTGGGTGAGATGGGCAAAGAAAGAGATAGTTCATTTGGTTAAAAAAAGTATGTGAAAACCATACGAGGAGGCACAGGTAAAGGAGAAACTAACTCTTCTTGGGGAAACACTTGTGCTGAATTTAGAACAATGAGGAGGGGTTCACTAAAGAAGCAGGAAGGACATAGCAAAAGGAAGAGCATAGGTAACAACAGAGGAGAGACAGAGTCTGGGGTGTTTAGGAGACAGCAAGAGATCCCATGTGGTTGGAGTTTAGGAGGCAAGACAAATTTTGAAAGACACTGACCACCATGTCAAGAAATTTTAACTATATCACATAGGGAACATGGCAGCATAAAATGATTCTCTGTCCTTCTCTCTCTCTCTCCCCCTCTCTCTCCCACCCCTGCCTTCTCTCCCACCCCAACATAAGCTATTAATTTGTAGATTTGTGGAGATCTTTGTTTCTGATTACTTTGGCAGAATTGGGAAGAAGGGAAAGAAGCAGGTAAGACAAGAAAGTCAGGTAGGAGACTGTGTTAGTACTCCTCATAAGTGCTAATAAAAGATGTCCTGACTTGGGGAGTGAGAATGGAAGGGCAGATTCATAGACACAGACCAAAAATGATCCAGACCATTCTTGTGTCTTTTGTCTCCTAGATTACCCCTATTGGGGTCATCTGTCTCTTCTGAGGTCAAGTGACCACAGCACACTCAGTGAGTCTTCTGGGAATAGCTGTCCAACCCCACTGCAGAGGGGCTGAAAACACCCAACTTCTCACTTCATTCAGGCCTCCTGCTTGGAGATGCAGTTGACCTGACCTCTTGGGACCCGAACTCACACCAGGTTTAGAGTGTGGAGAACTCAGTTGTTCTTTTTAGAAATAACAACCTTCAATCTGGCTCATCATGAAGGTAATGCTGACAGTTTGATTTACCTTTGAAATCAGTTTTAAAAATAAAGAATCAATTTCCTGGGTTTTTAGAAGCAGTTCAGTGTTAGGGATAAAAGATGAACTTACTTTTTCGTAGCTCTATTATCACACATCAGGATCTCTTTCTCCTTGAATATTAACTGTCAATTCACAGTTTCTGGTAGGTGCCCTAGTTATGAACACATGAGAAAACACCCAGACAGATCATCCCACAATTATAAATGAGATGGTAATAAGCATGAAGGAGTCTTTTGTGAGAATGGGCATGGGGAAGGGTTGAGATTCATTATACTTCTGAAGCCACCAGGAAGAAAAAGTGGATGGTGCAAACTTGCCCTCCACCTTCTTTAGTCGCTTGTGATTTGAAGTTGCAAATCCCAAGCAATTTCAAACATAGAAGCAAAGCTAAAGGAGAAATCAATAAGGACGTCTGACTTTCCATATTTAGTTTTCCTTGAAAGCCCCAATCATGACATATTGTTGGTACTCAATAAATGCTTTTTTGAACAAATAAGAGGATTGGACTACTCAAATGGTTTTTGAACTGGGCTTTTTACCAAGACCCAAGGTTTCCCCAGAAGAGTTCTGGGGCCTGCTGCAGTGGATGTGTGTGCTGGGGCCCAGGAGAGCTGCTTCATCTGTGTTCCCATGACTATCCATATCTTCTCTTATTTTAAGAATAGTTTCCACAATGAAGACTAGGTAATTGCTAAAATCCTCCCGTTCCTGAACTATTTACTGCTTGGATCCAGTACAGCGGTAAGACCATAATGAACTGATTATCAATCCCCCATGTGCTCTGGCAAGTCATGTTTAATGTATTTTTAATTCATTGATAACAAATGAAAACCAGCTTTCTCCCCTTGTATTTGGGAAAATGGGAATTCTAGAAGTGGCTTTAGTTTGGGAAGAATGTGGCTGCCCTCATGGAGTTTGCCCAGCTTACTTTATAAATATTTTTCTACCCTGATCTCCAGTTCTCTTAACAGTTGTTGATACTACCAAGGCTCAAAATTAAAAACTCTTAGCTGCTCCCTGACCCTTGCTGGTCACTCTCAAACCTCTCTAGGGAAGTTAGACTTTCAAACCAGAATGACTTCCTCAACCACCAAGGAATGAGACCTATGTTTTTTCCCTCTTAAAGTATCTGTCTAACTTGTTATTTCTATAATTAGCTTTAATTATTCTCCTCCTCCTCTTCTTCTTTCTTTCCAAGCAATATGCTATTTTCCTTCTTTGTGGGGGTGGCAGACCTTCAAGCTTTTGGCCTGTCTCTCTCTCTTAGACCTAGGTCCCAATGAAGAATTTCAGATGGTCAGCTAGGGCATCATGAGACAGCTTTATAAAGAATGAGGCTTAGATGATGATATGGTGGTTGAGGAAAGGGAGGTGAAAAGAGAAAAACACTTTACAGTGGGAAAAGGACTCAAAGCATATTCATTACAAGTCCCATTTCACAAATGAGAAAGCCAGGACCTAATGAGTTGAAGCAACTCACCACTGGGGGTCTTAGGAGATAGTAAACAATCAAAGCTAGGGGTCAGGGTTGAAACTGGGACTATCCATAGTTGGCTTAGTGGTGACCAGCAGGTTATACTTTTTCAAGTGAAATGTGGCAGCAGCAGGGACCAGATTTTTCTGGAAACTCCAGTTCATGTGTTAACATTGAAGGCATTTAGCTGGTGAGGCCTCTTTTGTAGATGCAGCCACATCTTCCTGCTGGCTGCTCCTCAGCTCTCTCTTCCAGGATGCTCATGTCTCCAGGACCCAAAGGAAATCAGGAATCTTCTCATGTAGAGAAGGGGTTTTACCAGCACAGCAGACAGCCCCACACTCTCCTCCTATGGTCTCCTCTCTCCCACTATGGGAGCCTACTATGTTTCACACATATGTTTCCAAAATGATCTCTCATTCACTCATTGGTGAACCTTAATTTACCAGAACACACAAGCACCATTCTCTGTGTGCTTCCCAAGAGCCCTGATCCCTCACAGCCTCACAGCCTGGGACCTGCTTCCCTCATGGCCCTGCTAAAGGAAAGCAATGGGATACACTACTTAGGCTACAAGCACCCAAAATGGGGCACCACAGTACAGAGAGGAAAAGCTGGAGGGAGGCAGGGCAGTTGGCGGAGAGGGTCTAGGAGAGGAGAAAGAGGGTTTTGTTACAAAAGTTTAGTTGATTTAGTAGCTTCATTACTGAGTAATTGAGAGACAGAAGGTAATGAGACTCTAATATTTCCCTGGAGAATAGAAAGGTTAGTTGAGGTCTGCAATTTAGAAAGAAGAATTTAGAAATCATGATTCCATAAAACTAAAGACAGGGAAAGAGAAAAAATAAATAGATTTATCTGCCAGGAGCAAATGGTCTTGATGAGGGGCCCTGGAAAGCATAGAATCCAGGGAGACAGGGAGCTCAGCACCAAGATTCTCCCTGCCTAGTGTGGAATGATCGCCCAGGGCAGCCCAAATCCAGAGGGAGATGTTCCTAAATTCCTCCTCAGCAAAGGCAGTATCTTTTCCTCAGTAACACTGGACTGCACACAACACAGAGGAAGGATGACATGAACATTCACAGCCTGTTGTACGTTATTTATTACAAAGTAATGATGTATACAACAAATACAAATAGCCTATCATAGAACACTAAATGCAGCACGAACCCATTTTATTGAGCAAACACACATATACACGCTCATGGACACATGCACATAAAACACCTGTGTTTCCCTAAACCACCTCAATGTCTGGGAAGAAATGGAGTAACTTTAAAATTAGCACCTAAAATTTCTGATCATGTGCCCCTTTTGCTAATATGGAACTCTCAGTATTCTGAAGGCATCTCCAAGTAGTTTAGGAGTTCCTGAGGTGTCTTTCATCTGACCTATTCCTAAATCTAATATGCTGGTTGTGCCCTGCTCCAGGGAGGCTGAAGCAGCTTAAGAACAGTGAGGAACAGACTGTGAGGCAAACCAGGGGCAGTGGACACAGGCCCAGCAGTCCTCACCTCAGCACAACCACCACTCCTGCTGTGGGGCAGATGCACCCTTGAGCTTGTCCCCCTTCAGGAGGAGTTTTCAGGCAGCACCTATTTTGTTCTTCATACAAACAGATGTCTGGCAAACCTCAGTCAACTCCTCTTAAACTCATCCTGAGACCCAAGAAAACTGTACACACAGATAAACAAGCCTGGGTACAAACTCACACGTGTGCACAAACATTGCAAAACAACCTAGAAGATAACAAGGAAGGATTGCTTTAGAGAAGGGGGTTTATTTACTTCTCCTTGTTTATCTCCCCTAAATTTTTCTTTACTTCATTTGAATTACTAATTCAATTTGATCACCCAAAAACAAAAATAAATGTTATCTTTAAAGTATCTATGAAAAGCAGGTAAAGAGGCACAATTTCTCCTTCATGGTTGTTTCATTCATTCAAGAAAAACGGGTTTCTTTCTCTTTTTTAATGGAGGTATTTTTATTTATTTTTTATTTAATCTGTCTTGTATTTTATTCCATGGCCATTTAGTCACCCAACACACCCCCTTCCCCCAGCAATCACCACATTGTTGTCCATGTACATGAGTCCTTTTTCCTTGATCCTTCCACCTTTTAACCTCCCCCCACAGCTGTCATCCTGGCTCTCCATCTATGAGTCTGTCCCCATTTACCTTATTAGTTCAGTTTGTTCATTAGATTCCACATATGAGTGAAATCATATTGTATTTGTTGTTCTCTGACTGGCTTATTTCACTTAGCATAATGTTCTCTAGGTCCATCCATAATGTTGCAAAGGGCAAAATTTTCTTCTTTTTTTCAGCTGAGTAGTATTCCATTGTGTAAATTCCCATAGCTATTTTATCCACTCATCTACTGATGGACACTTGGGCTGCTTCCATATCTTGCCAATTGCAAATAACACTGCAATGAAATAGGGACGCTTATGTTCTTTTGAACTGGTGTTTCGGGTCCCTTCAGATATATTCCCAGAAGTGGGAAGGCTGGGTTGAAAGGCAGATCCATTGTTAATTTTTTGAGGTATCTCCATACTGCTTTCCACAGTGGTTGCATCAATCTGCATCCCTGAAAACAGTGCAAAACAGTTTCCATTTCTACACATCCTCATTAGCATTTGTTTTTTGTTGATTTCTTGATGATAGCCATTCTGGCAGGTATGAGGTGATATCTCATTGTGGTTTTAATTTGGATTTTTCTGATGATTAGTGACATTGAGCATCTTATCATATGTATGTTGGCCATCTGTACGTTCTCTTTGGAGAAGTGTCTATTCAGGTCCTTTGCACATTTTTTAATTGGGTTGTTTGGTTTTTTGGTGTTGACTTTTGATAAATTTTGGATATTAACCCTTTATTAGATGTATCAGTGCATATGTTCTCCTATTCTATGGGTTGTCTTTTTTTGTCGATTTCCTTTGCTATACAAAAACTTTATAGTTTGATATAGTTCCATTTGTGTATTTTTTCTTCATGTCCCTTGTCTGGGGATATATATCCAATAACATAGTGGTACAGCAATGTCCAAGATTTTGCTACCTGTGTTTTCTGAGATGGTTCTTATGGTTTCAGGTCTAACATTTAAGTCCTTGACCCATTTTGAATTTATTCTTATATGTGGTATAAAAATGTCATCTAGTTTTGCTTTTTTTTTGCATGTGTCTGTCCAGTTTTCACAACACCATTTATTGAATAAACTATCTTTAGCCTATTGCATGTGCTTGTTTCCTCTGTCAGATATTAATTGAATATAAAGGCATGGATTTCTAGGCTCTCTAACCTGTTCCATTGATCTGTGTCTGTTTTTGTGCCAGTACCATGCTGTTTTGATTACTATGTTATTATAGCGTAGATTCATATTAGGTAATGTGATTCCTCCAATTTTGTTCTCCTTTCTCAGGATCACCGTTGCTATGCGAAGCCTTTTGTGGTTCCATATAAATGTTTGAAATATTTGTTCTAGCTCTGTGAAATACATCATTGGAATCTTGATAGGAATTTCATTGAATTTATGGATTGCTTTGGGTAGTATGGAAATATTAATAATGTTAATTCTTCCTATCCATGAACATGGTATGGTATGTGCTTCCTTTTATTTGTATCTTCTTCAATTTCTTTCTTCAGTGTCTCATAATTTTCCAAGTATGGGTCTTTTACATCCTTGGTTAGGTTTATTCCTAGGTATTTTATTCTTTTTGTAGCAATTGTGAATGAGATGGTTTTCTTAATTTCTCTTTCTGTTAGTTCATTAATGACATAAAAATGCAATTGACCTCTGGGTATTAATCTTGTATCCTGATACTTTGGTGAATTCATTTATCAGTTCTATTCATTTCTTGGTAGAATGTTTTGGGTTCTTGATATACAGTATCATGTCATCTACATATAATGACAGTTTTACTTCTTCCTTTCCAATTCGGAAGCCTTTTATTCCCTCTTGTCTGATTGTTGTGGGTAGGACATCCTGTACTATGTTGAATAAGAGGTGAAAACGGACATTCCTGTCTTGTTCTCAATCTTAAGGGGAACACATGTAGTTTTTGCCCATTGAGCATGATGTGGGCAGTGGAGTTGTCATATATGGCCTTTGTTATGTTTAGGTATGTTCCCTCTATTCCCACTTTGCTGAGAGTTTTTACCATAAATGAGTGCTTGATTTTATCAAAAGCTTTCTCTGCATCTATTGATATGATCACGTGGCTTTTATCCTTCATTTTGTTTATGTGGTGAATCACATTTATTGATTTGTGAATGTTGTATCAATCTTGTATTCCTGGAATAAATCCCACTTGATCATGGCGTATGATCTTTTTGAGGCATTGATGTATTCAGTTTGCTAATATTTTGTTGAGGATTTTAGCATCTATATTCATTATTGCAATTGGCCTATAATTTTCTTTCTTTGTAGTATCTTTATTGGGTTTTGGAATTAGGATAATGCTGGCCTCACAAAATGAGCTTGGGAGTCTTCCTTCCTCCTGAATTTTATAAAATAGTTTGAAAAGGAGGGGTGTTAGTTCTTCTTGGAATGTTTGATAAAAATCACCTGTAAAGTCATCCAGTCCAGGGCTTTTTGAACACTGCTATAATTTCCCTAGGTGAAATCTCACTATTCAGATTCTCTTATTCTTCCTGACTTAGTTTTGGAAGATTTTATGTTTCTAGGAATTTATCCATTTTGTCCAGGTTGTCCATTCTGTTGACAAATAGTTGTTCATAATATTTTCTTAAAATCCTTTGCATTTCTTTGGTGTCAGTTGTTATTTCTTGTCTTTCCTTCCTGATTTTATTTATTTGGGTCCTTTGTCTTTTTTCTTGATGAGTCTGGTTAAAGGTTTGTCAATTTTGTTTATCTTTTCAAAGAACCAGCTCTTGGATTCATTGATCTTGTATAGCATTTTTTAGACTCGATTTCATTCACTTTTGCTCTGATCTTTATTATTTCCTTCCTTCTACTCATTTTGGGCTTTTTTGTTGTTCTTTTTCAAGTTCCTTTAGGTGTAAAGTGAAATTGTTTATTTAAGCTGTTTCTTGGTTTTTGTCATTTTTTGTTTTTGCTTTTGTTTTACAATAGGCCTGTAATGCTATGACTTTCCCTTTTAGAATTGCTTCCCCAGTGTCCCACAGATTTTGGATTGTTGTGTTCTCATTTTCATTTGTTTTGAGGTATCTTTTGATTTCTTCCTTGGTTTCATTGTTAACTCATTCATTGTTTAATAACATGTTATTAGCTTCCACATCTTTGTGTGTTTTTCAGTGTCCTTTTTGTGACTGATTTCTAGTTTCATTGTACTGTGGTCAGAGAGGATGCTTGAAATTATTTCAATCTTCTTGAATTTATTGAGACTTTTTTGTGTCCTAACATGTGGTCTATCCTAGAAAACATTCCTTGTACATTTGTAATGTTCCTTGTGCTATATCCTGCTCTTGGGGATGAAATGCTCTGAAGATATTAATTAAATCCATTTGATCTAGTGTGTCATTTAAGGCTGCTCTCTCCTTGTTGATTTTCTGTCTGGACTATCTATCCATAATCGGGGTACTGAAATCCCTGATTATGACTATGTTTATGTCCATCTCTCCCTTTATGTCCATCAAGATTTTTTCACATATTTAGGTGCTCCTATATTGGGTGTGTAAATATTTACTAGGTTATATCTTTTTGTTGGATTGTTCTCTTTATTATTATGTAGTGTCCTTCTTTGTCTCTTACTATAGTCTTGGTTTTAAAGTATATTTTGTCAGATATATGTGCTGCTACACCAGCTTTTCTTTTCCTTTCCATTTGCATGAAATATCTTTTTCCATCTCTTTACTTTTAGTCTGTGTGTATCTTTCAATCTGTGGTGGGTCTCTTGGAGGCAGCATATATATGGGTCTTGTTTTCTATGTATTCAGCTATCTTATGTCTTTTGGTTGGAGCATTTAAGCCATTTACATTTAAGATGATTATTGATAGATACATTTTTTAGTGCCATTTTATTGGTAAACTATTTTCATCTGTTTTTTTCTTTCTCTTTTTCTTCTTTTTCTTCTTAAAGTAAGCCTTTCAAAATTTGTCACAGTACTAGTTTGGTGTTAACAAATTTCTTTAGCCTTTTCTTTTCTTGGAAGCTCCTTATTTCTCCTTCAATTTTAAATGCTAAGCGAAATAAGCCAGGCAGTGAAAGACAAATACCATATGATCTCACCTTTAACAGGAACCTAAACAACAAAACAAAGAAACAAGT
>CM052542.1:77060599-77071751 GCA_028533065.1 Trachops cirrhosus
GGCACCCCAGTTGCTGGGTTGTGATGCTGTATATGGGGGCGGGGTCTGAGAAGGAACAATGGCACCTGCTCTGCTCTCTGCAGGACCCCAGACCCCTCTGCCACCTTCTGCAAGCCAACCGGGCCGTCTGGCACCAATTCCACTGTGGGTGGGCTTGTGGACCCCGTGGGACCCTCCTTTTCAGTCAGTGACCCAAAGCTCTATTTCCTGGTGCTGGGACCCTGAGTTGGGAGCAGTGCCTTGCTTCACAATGGCCACCTCACTGGGTCTGCCGGTTGCCACCTCCTGGCCGGTGCCCACCAGCCACCGCTGCTTGTGCGCCCAGGGTCTGCCTGCTGCGGACTTGCGCACCGCCCCGGGTGCTCAGCTCTCTGCTCCGCGTCCCTCGCCTGGCTGCCCGACTCCGCCCCTCTTACCAGTCTGGATGAAAGTGTCTATTTTTAAATCCTTGGTTGTCTGACTTCCATACACTTCAATTTTCTGTCAGCTCTGGTTGTTATTTTGTTTCTATATTGTTGTTGTCCCTATCTTGGTTGTGCGAGGAGGCACAGTGCGTCTACCTATGCCTCCATCTTGGCCGGAAGTCCTCAAAATGTTTCTTAAGCTCTCCTCAGTTTATTAAATTCTTTTTTCTTTTTGCTGCTCTGCCTGGGTGTATTTTTCTACCTTGTGTTTCAAATCACTAATTTGATACTCTGCTTCATCTAACCACAATTTATTCCTTCCAGTGTATTATTTATTTGAGATATTGCATTCTTTATTTCTGACTGGTCCTTTTTTGATGGTTTCTATGTCTTTTTCTTCATGCTGTTGAGTATCCTTATAATTATTACTCTAAATTCTTTATCAGATAATTGCTTACCTCAATTTTATCTAGTTCTTCTGGAAATCTTGTTCTTTAATTTGGGGTCTATTTCTTTGTCTTCCCATTTTGGCTGTTTCTTTGTATTTGTTTCTATGTAGTAGGTAGATCAGAAGGACCCTGGTACATGCCTAAGTCAAACCCTGCCTGCAACTGGCCCTGGGCAACCTATTTGGAGCTTACAGTGATCCAGAGCATGTGGCTCCCTCTGCTGGGCTGTGTGTGTGAAGAAAGAGTGAAGCTATGCACCAGGGCCTGGGGAAGGGTCAGTCAAAGTCTCTTAGAGCTCCTAGAGATCCACCTTAGTTGTTAAACTAAGACTCAGGCTGTAATCAGCAGCCAGGCTTAAGATCCACAGGTTGAGGCAGAGTAATTCTGTGAGCAGGACTACTGCTTCTCCTCAGGCTGATTCCACTTGGATGGGAGTACTCTGCCTGAGCAAGATGGCTTCTTCAGTACAGAGAATGACTCAGCACAGGAATCCTTCTACCTATTCCCTCAGTTCTCTCCCCAGAACCACAAACCCCAGACTCTCCTCAAGCTTCTCTAGTCTACTCTGCCGTCCTTCTGCTGGAGCCCAGGTTAAGTGGCTGCAAATGAAATTTTGTGCATTGGCCCTTAAAGAGGCTCAATGAATCTCCAGCTGTCTCTTCCTGGCATTCAGAAACTCTACTGCTTTTCACAGCTGGATGTTATCTGGATTCCTTTCCAGCTCTGGTACTATAGGCTGGCGAGCCTCATTTAGGGTCTAGACCCCACATTTTTCAGGGAGGAGCTGCAACCACTGAAATATCCCTCCAGAACTTCAGCTGCTGCCCACGGGAGCCCAGCCAGCCCTCTCATGCTTCCTCCACACTCCCTACCAGTATTGTTGTGGTGAAGTGACTTCATCTGTCTGTCCTTGGTTATAAGGCTTCTCTCCAGCTAGTGTTCAGTTGGTTATTCAGATGATTTCTCTACAATTTAGTTTTAATTCCAGATTGGCCCTGGGAGGAGATTAGTGTAGCTTCCACTTACTTCTCTGCCATCTTGCATTGTATGGAGGTATTTTTAGAGTGCCTTCTGTGCATAGCAGTTTTCTTAGATCCCAAACCAAGAGGACACTCCACTGTTCTGAGAGTTCTCTGGATAAAGAAAGCCCATGTCTTTCCTGCTCATCTGTGCCCACATTATACTAGTGCTCTTCAGCACTCCAGGGTAGTGGGAAAGATGAAACTCTGGCTTCCATCTCATCGTAAGACAGTGCACAATTAACGCCAAGGATAAAAAAAAGATTGATGGATTATTCCTTTTCTCAATCTATCACTTATCAAGGAAAGAAGAGTATGTTAAACACATTGGTTGAATAAATTATATAAGCCCAATCTTGATATTTACTGGTAAGTATGATTACAGAGATTTCTTAGCACCAGCTAGTGATCAGTTTTACAGACTGAAACATTATCTCACAAAAGAAGTTTCTGGATCAACCAACATGTCCCTCAAGTCACATAGGTCAAGAAGTTCTACCTGTACAAGGTGAGGCTTGGCTTTCATTTTGATTATTCACCAACACACCAGAACTCTTATCTGCAACTACACAGTGTCCCACAATGTAATCACCGCAGAAGGGTATGTGTTCATTCCAACCATAATGGTTCTTTTGCAACTTTGCTTATAACTGGTTCATCAAACACAAGGGAAAATCAGTCACTGTTTTTATGGTCTACTCTATAATTCATATCAAAAAGAAAGGGGGGAGATGAGGTATTGAGACCGTCACTGGGGAATCAGTACACACAAGATGTCACGTGTAATGAAGACAAGGGAGCCCAGACCATGAGCTCTCTGAAGGTCACCATAGTGCCTGAACTCCCCTGGTGCCCAGAACAGTGCCTGACATACAGTGGGCAATTAATAGATACAGATCGAAATAAAAAATAATTGAGAGAGAGAAGGACAAATGAGGCAGCATTATGGTCAAATTGGTAATTCCAATATACCATGCTCACAAGTTGTCTGGACCAGCTAAGGGTCCTCCCCTATGAAGTAGACTGTCACTATTGAAATTCAAAGGACAGGAGGGCTTTAATGCTCTTTTCTTCTCTCTCTTTAAAAAAAAAATTCTAACCAAGCCATAGGGCTAGGCTTTAACTAAAAATATTCTAGGTCTCAATATTCATAATCACATATTTAACACAAAGGCAAATGGATACCAGAATCATAATAGCCAAAGGCAGACAGTTTCAAAGCCAAATGTTTCACATTTGGGCCAAAGCCCACAAGTCAAGACAGGCTCTCATGGTGGCCAGAGGCTTTGTGGATCCTTCCTCTCATGCCTACCCCCTTATCCAGGGTCAGAGCTTTGGGGTGGAGGTGTCAGCCAATAACAACCAGGTCACTGTGCACTGGCCCTGCCCCCAGGCAAAGCAGATATCTGTCTGTGGAAGGGTCCTGTTTTGCTCCTGTCTGAGCCTAGGAAGCCTGAGATTCCTTGAATTTAGCCAAGACCCATGGAAGCCCCCCTTGGCTTCTGTCAGTGGACTCTGGAGTTCACTGCTCTCCAGGCAGGGCTACTGGCCAGGGCTAACAGGGGACAAAGGCTCTTTCCAACATTTTCTATGAAAGAAAAGGGATTCAAAAGTTGTCCTGCCCTGGGGTGGAGTAAGGAGTGTTGGGAATAGATAAGAGGTGAGCTTTGTCCCAACAATCAAAATGTACTGTTTTAATTCAGTTTTCTGGGAACATGAATAAGAAAGTCTTTTTTTCTCCATTCAAATTGCACACACCTTAAAGAAAACAATGGCCTGAAAGAGCATCATTCTGAAGCCAGCTGACTTTTGTTTCCATAGAAATCCCTGAAATGAGCAAGCCAGTCAGTCATATCTGGTCCCATCAAGAAAATCTTACATCAATTCAGAAATCCCCTGGGTGGTCCTTTCCTTCACAATGCCCTCCCTTGGGCACATTGCAATTTTTATTAGTAATAAGATCAAATAAAGGTATTAATTATATTATTGACTACATTCTATTAAAGACTTACAATATGCTGAGCCCTGTGCTTAAAGTCAATTGTCTATTCCTCATGAAAATGCTGTGCAATAGGGTTTATTCTGATTTCATAGAAAGAAAAATAAGATATGTAGATGACACCCCAAATAGATGGTGGTGTTCCTAATGTAACTAACACATATTGCTACAGGTTATTTTTTAGAGTTCCCTGGGAATCATTTTGTTACTCTGTGTTGTGATAGTTGAAAGACAATAATGCTATGAGAGCAGAAAATAAGACCTGTGACAGCATAGAATATAGAGTTGTGATCAAATAAACTTCAGAAACCGGGTTAATCTGACACCTGATGCCAGTCACAGCCAGAGCTTGGCTGCCAGGTATTTAAGTGTGGACTCTAGGAGGTAAGTACACACACAAATTCTTCCTCCACTTAAACATTAGCTCCCTCTGACCTCTAGCATCCCAGAGCTGGCTTGTCTGACTCTGGTCTGTCTCATGCTGACTCCAAGGCATCCTGTTGATCTTTGAAGTTGTAAGACCCAGAGAAAGTGATTCACAGTCTGATTCACTAAAACCTAGCTTATGTCTTGCACATAATAATGCTCAACAAATACTTGCTGATTCTTTGCCAGAGACTCTGATTAACCAAGTGAGAGTGGACATACTTCACCCCTCTGTGCTCCTGAGTTGGGCTTTCTCAGAGACACATGCTATTGTAGGTATCAAATAGTTACTGAGTTGTCATCGCCAACTGGGTCCATCCGAGAAGCAAGTATGTTGTACAGGAGTCCATACGTTGACCTTCAGTTGCTTTTCTCAACCCTAGAATGGATGTCAGTCAGCCAGGACTGAAGGCTGCTTCTGCCCAAGTTGGAGGTTTTCAGGGTATGAGGCTGGGCTTCCCCAAACTGGAAGCTAGTCAGAAATTGCCTAGGTCACTCATGGAGCAAGTATTTGTCTTTGCTGCTGCCTCCTCTTCTCTGTCCCTAATCCTCTTGGTGTCCAGTTTCTCATTTCTTTAAATATCCCACTAAAGCATTCATTAATACCAAGGCAGGATATTTACATTTCAAATGCAGAACTCAAGTCTGGAAAATTCTCATACCTAAAAGAAAACAGCTCTAATGGGGAGATAATCAGGGAGGATGGAGTAGTTGAGGTCAAGAATCCTTGCCTGATTTCCCCCCAAAATCACACAATGGCAGTAACTACTTGGAGCACCTACTCAAAAAGCTAATGCTGTCCTACATTGTACAAAGCACTATGTACAAGAAGGTCCCCATTATAGTAGCCTCACCAGAGAATTACTGGAGAGTGTCAGCATCCTTTTTCCATAAACCACCACCTGCTTGAGGAGAACAGGGTAGGAGAAGGGCAGGGAGGGGAGAGGAGAGAGATTCATTTAGCAAATAGTTTCAGGACCCACTGTTTAGCAGCCACTCAGGTGAACCCTGGTCCTGGGCATAGAGAAGATAAAACATAAATGCCCTCAAGAAGCTCATGAGTTAGCATAGGAGATAAAATATATGAGAGATATTGCAACATAACATACCAGGTCTTACAAAGCCAGTAGGATCAGAGGACACATGGACAAGATTATCCACAGCTAGCCTGGGTTTTCAGGGAAGTTTTCCCAGAGAGAGTTTACTCACATTAAAGATATGTATTTAGCCTGGCTTCCAATAAAATAGTGGTGAAGATATCCTCCACCTGGCTTTCCTCTGTCAACTCTCTGCACTGAGCAGCTGTCTGTGCATGCCCCTATAGATGGAAAGCACCCCAATTCAACCATGGAGGACTGACTTCCTATCTTGCCTGGCCAGCAAGCTTCAGGTCCATGAAGAAGAAGAATACCAAGTGAGGGGGTGGGGCAAATGTGTAAGGAGGAAAAAGAATCACATTTGCTGAACTTCCAGAAATATTTGTCAACAAAGTCATCTCAGAGGCACAGGCAGATCTAGGTTTTGTGGACCCTGGAATTTAGACAATTTTGGGGGACTACTTTTAGGAAAAAAGAATTTGATAAAATTTCCTCTACAAATTCCCAAAAACATGACTTATGAGCACATTGCTAGGGCCTTTTGTAGAAACACAGCTCCTGCAAGAGTCTAATTAAGTTTCATGGACTTCATGGAAAACTACCTTCACTCAAAGCTAACAAATGGTCTTTCTCTGGAAGAAGGAATTGGGACCCACCACCCTTCCCATTACTTAATCATTCTGGACTACAAAGACAGCATGGGCAGGTTGTCAATGACAGAGAGAGGAACATGTGCCAGAACAGGGATTCCTCTACTGTATCTGTGAGGCTCCAAGAGGATGGAATGTCAGTTTTGGAGTATAAACTTTTTCTTAGCATTTCAGCCTGGCCTCTGAAATTTTCAAAGCAAAGCAAATTACAGTACTGGGTGGAAACAAAAATAGCTTTCATATTGCTTTTTTTGTTGTTATCCTAATGAGTGAAGGACAGAAGATATTTGTTTTAAAAGAGCATATCAAAAATAGTGTCTCTTAATAGTTTTATTTAAAAAAAAATTTTGGAGATCATAAAGCTCAACATTTCAAACATCTCACATTAATGGCAGTGACATGTTTATTGCCTTTTTTTCACCTAATATACATAGTTGCTAAAGATTAGGAAAAAGACTCTCATGAGAACCAGCATGGACCTGCACTGTTGGAATCTTTCTTTAAAAAAATCATGTCAACCCTGAGGAGGGTGATACAAGGTGGGTGTAGACAAACTGGGAGAAACTGAATTGTGTGTCTTTGGGGCAAGAGGTGGAAGGACTGCACCATTGTCCCTGCCTCCAAACAGTCAAATCTGATTCTGCATTAGCTCCACCCTGACAACTCCCTGAGACACTGCCTCACCCAGCTTTTGTTCTTCCTGAAGCTCTGTCAGCAGCTGAGCCTTATGGGCAGCCAGCAGGCAGTGGCAGGTCTTAGGGTGATTTGGGCCTTTTGTTAACATGCCATAGGTCCAGTACTGGTGGCAGCCAGACTTGATTCACAGTGTGAGCCCTCATACACTCATCTAGGCCCTGCACAGGCAGCTATAAACAATGGATCACTTTGTAGCTCCAAACAGGTAGCCCTGGCCTGGTCAAAAGTAGTGTTTGACATTGACTTGCACCACAGTCCCTCCCAAGAGGCCCCAGAACCACCACACCGGTGGCCAGCTTTAGACCACAACAGAACACCACCTGATTAGCTCTACAAGTGGCACATCCAGAAGGAAGTCTTGGCAGGCACCAGAACCCTTGGGGCAAATCCTGCTCAGTGGGGTCAGTCTCCACACAGCAGCTCAGATGTTGGGGTGATGGGCAATTCTCATAGTCAGTTGGCCTGAGGGTCAGTACCACTCACTGCTATGCCAGCAGCAATCAGGGCTCAACTACAACAGGAGGGCCATATACCCACATAAGGGATACTACCAAAAGCCAGGTAATCAAGGATACTGTACCACTGAAACCAATAAGACACTTACTACATGAGGCTATCTTGGCAAGACTGGTAAATGTAGAAGATCTACCTAATACACAGGGAAAAACACACAAGGGCTTCCTGTCAAGATGGCAATACAGGTAAACACCACTTGCCCCTCACAAAACCACATAAAAATTACAGCTAAACTATAGAACAACCACCATTCAGAATCATCAGAAATAGAGCTGAATGAAAGTCCTACAACTACAGAATTAAAGAAACATCCAACTTTAGAATTAGAGAGTAGACCACATTGATACTGGTAGGAGGGGCAGAGATGCATATCAGGCCAGACCCACACCCACATGTCATTGATAAAAATCAAGAAGGATATCTCAGGAGCCAAGGGTCCCAGCCCCACACTAAGACCTCCAGCCCAGGGTTTCAGTTCTAGGAAGAAAAGTCCTCCAAACTTCTGGCTATAAAATCCAGCAGGAATTGAGGCTGTGGAAGACAAACTGCTAGAGCCTCAGGCAGTTTTTCTTAAAGATTCTGTGCAGACATTACTCAGGCTCGCTTCTTTTGAGTTCTAGCATGGGGGCAGCCATTGAAAGGCATCGGACATATATGAGAAGGAACTGAATTGTCCGGCATTAGAGTGAGACCTGGGGGGCAGCTTTCTCCCAGACAGAAGTGCTGGCAGAGGCCATTGTTCCTTTTCTGCGTCCTCCCCCCAGAGCAGTCAGAGCAGTCAGGTGGGCACCATATCTGAGACAGCATCATTGGCTTACATTGTTTTCCCCACCTGGTACTTTCCTGAGGCCCTGCCTCTCACCCCCCACCCACCCACAAATTCTGGCCCACCAAAGCTATTTACAGTGGCTTTCCCATATGAATGGCTTATCTTGGCCCATGCTTTCTATTTTCCTAAATTTTCTCAAACAAGCAGTATCTGGCTTCAGGGATCCCTGTACCTTTTACTAAGTTGCCCCAGGCTTGGTACTAGCAGCAGCCAGACTTGAATCACAGCCCGGTCTCTCCTGGCCACCTCCAAGGCCAGCACAAGTAGCAGCCATCTACAGATTACTTTGTAGTTTATGCTGTGTGTTCCCAAACAGAACACAGTCAGTGGCTGACCTTGGATGTGTCAACAGCAATGAAGGCTCAACTACAACAAGACAGTGTATGCAGCCCACACAGTGGTTGCACCTTGAACACCCAGCTTGGATATTAGGGGAGGCTGTGCCACTGGTCTCTACAGAATACCTACTGCATTATGCCACTCTTCCAAACTAGGGAGTCTTAACAGCTCTACTTAATACATACAAATAAACAAGGGAGGCTGTCAAAACTAGGAAATAAAGAAACATGACCCAAATAAATGAACAGAACAAAACTCCAGAAAAAAAAAACTAAACAAAATACAAGCAAGCTTCTAGATGCAGAGTTCAAAACACTGGTTATGAGGATGCTAAAAGGAACTTGGTGAGGACCTCAACATCATAAAAAAAATCCAGTCAGAAATGTAGATAAATTAATTGAAACTAAGGACAATTTACAGGGAAACAACAGCAGAGCAGATTAAGTTAAGAACCAAATCAGCAATTTGGAATATAAGGAGGCGAAAAACAAGCAATCAGAACAGTGAAGAAAAAATTTAAATGATGATAGTATAAGCAGCCTCTGGGAAAACTTCAAGTGCACCAGCATTAGATAATGGTGCGTTTAAGGAGAAGAGAAAGAGCAAGAAATTGGAAACCTGTTTGAAAAAATAATGAAAGAAAACTCCCCTAACTTGGTGAAGGAAATAAACATAGAAGTTCAAGAAGTGCAGAGAGTTCCAAACAAGATGAACCCAAAGACTCCCATGCCAAGGCACATCATGATTAAAATGTCAAAGGTTAAAGACAAAGAGAGAATCTTAAAAGCAGCAAGAGAAAAGCAGTTAGTAACCTACAAGGGAGATCCCATGAAACTGTCAGCTGATTTCTCAAAAGAAACTTTGCAGGTAGAAGGGATTGGCAAGAAATATTCAAAGTCATGAAAAGCAAGGACCTACAACCAAGATTACTCTATCCAGGAAAGCTTTCATTTAGAATCAAAGGACAGATAAAGAGCTTCCCAAATGAGAAAAAGCTAAAGGATTTCATCACCACCAAACCAGTACTATATGAAATGTTAAAATGTCCTCTTTAAGAAAATCAAAAATATGAACAATAAAATGATAATAAATACGTATCTATCAACAATTGATTCTTTAAAAAAAACAAAATAAGCAGAACAGAAACAGAATTATAGATGCAGAGATGTTTTGATGATTGCCAAATGGGAGGTGGAGTCAAGGGATAGGTGAAAAAGTGAAGGGATTAAGAAGTACATATTGGTAGTTACAGAATAGTGATAGGATGTAAATAAAGTACAACATAAGTAATAAGAGTAGCCAAAAACATATATGCATGACTCATGGACATGGACAATAGTGCAGACATTGCCTGAGAAACTGAGGCAGTGGGGTTGAAGGGAGCAAAGGGGGAAAAACTGGGACAATTATAATAGCATAAACAATAAAATATAATTTTTAAAAAATTTAAAGAAAGAAAGAAACACAGAGAGGTGACCAAAACAGAGAGGCAAAGAAACATGTCCCAAATAAAAGAACAGGAAAATTCTCCAGAAAAAATAATTGAATGAAATGGAGTCAAGAAGTCTACCAGTTACAGAATTCAAAATACTGGTTATAAGGATAACCAGTGAGAACTTTAATGAAGAGATGGTAAGCAAAAAAAAAGGACATAGAAAACATAACAAATAACCAGTCAGAAATGAAGAATACAATAACTGAAAGGAAGAATACACTAGAAGGAACCAACAGAAAATTACAAGGAGCAGAGTATTGTATCAGCGATTTAGAGGACATGGTATCAGAAAACAGCAACTCAGAACAACAAAAAGAAAAAATCATAAATGAGGATAGTTTAAGGGACCTCTAGCACAACATAAAACCTACCAACATTCTCATTATTGGTATACCAGAAGGAGAAGAAGGAGAGCAAGGGACTGAGAAGTTATTTAAAGAAATAAGACTGAAAATTTTCCTAACTTGTCAAGGAGATAGACAAACAAGTCCAGGAACTTCAGAGTGTCCCAAACAAGAAGAACCCAAAGAAGCCTACACTAAGAAACATCATAATTAAAATGGTGAAGGTTAAAGGCAAAGACAGAGTCTTAAAAACAGCAAGAGAAAGACAATTAGTTACTTACAAGAGAGCTCCCATAAGCCTTCCAGCTGATACCTCAACAGAAACTTTTCAGACCAAAAAAAGTTGGCACAAAACAGTCAAAGTGATGAAAAGCAAGGACCTACAACTAAGACTAATCTACCCAGCAGGGTTATCATTTATAGTTGAAGAAGAGGTAAAGATCTTCTCAGAGAAGAAAAAGCTAAAGGAGTTTATCACCACCAAAGTAGTATTACAAGAAATCTTTTGTTTTTATTGTTGTTCAATTACAGTGTCCCACTTATATCTCCATTACTCTCTCCTGCCCTTTCCACCCCACCTCCCACATTCAATCTTCCCTGCCCCCATGTTGTCCTTGTCCATGGGTCCGTTATACATGTTCCTTGACTTGACCCTTCCCCTTCTTTCCCCTGGTACCCACCTTCTCTGGTCACTATCAGTTTGTTCTTTATTTCCATGTCTCTGGTTCTATTTTGCTCACTTGTTTGTTTTTAGGGTTTTTTTGAATTTTTTATTAATATATTTTATTGACTATGCTATTACAGTTGTCCCATTACCCCCCTTCATTCCCCTCCACCCTGCACACCCTCTCCCACCCACATTCCCCCCCTTTAGCTCATGTCCATGTGT
>CM052542.1:77071851-77089665 GCA_028533065.1 Trachops cirrhosus
CCCACTCCCCTGTTGCTAACCCTCCATGTGATCTCCATTTCTGTGGTTCTGTTCCTGTTCTAGTTGTTTCCTTAGTTTCTTTTTGTTTTTGTTTTTGTTTTAGGTGTGGTTGTTAATAATTGTGAGTTTGCTCTCATTTTACTATACATGTTTTTGATCTTCTTTTTCTTAGATAAATCCCTTCAACATTTCATATAATAAGGGCTTGTTGATGATGAACTCCTTTAACTTGACCTTATCTGAGAAGCATTTTATCTGCCCTTTCATTCTAAACGAAAGCTTTGCTGGATAGAGCAATC
Source organism: Trachops cirrhosus (assembly GCA_028533065.1). NCBI lineage: Eukaryota > Metazoa > Chordata > Mammalia > Chiroptera > Phyllostomidae > Trachops > Trachops cirrhosus. Next base: position 77,072,151 of record CM052542.1, read on the forward strand.
TTGGATGTAGGTCCTTGTCTTTCATGACTTGGAATACTTCTTTCCAGCCCCTTCTTCCCTGTAAGGTCTCTTTTGAGAAATCAGCTGAGAGTCTGTTGGGAACTCCTTTGTAGGTGACTGTTCCCTTATCTCTTGCTGCTTCTAGGACTCTCTCCTTCATTTTAATCTTGGGTAATGTAATTATGATGTGCCTTGGTGTGTTCCTCCTTGGGTCCATCTTCTTTGGGACTCTCTGAGCTTCCTGGATTCCCTGGAAGTCTATTTCCTTTGCCAGATTGGGGAAGCTCTCCTTTATTATTTGTTCAAATAACTTTTCCACATGTTGCTCTTCCTCTTCTCCTCTGGTACCCCTATAATTTGAATGTTGGAACGTCTAAAGATGTCCTGGAGGTTCCTAAGCCTCTCCTCATTTTTTTGAATTCTTATTTCTTCATTCTTTTCTGATTGTATGCTTTTTTCTTCCTTCTGGTCCACTCCAATGATGTGAGACCCAGCTTTCATTCCATCACTATTGTTTCCCTGTGCATTTTTCTTCATTTCACTTATTGTAGCCTTCATTTTTTCATCTAATTTGTGACCAAATCAACTAATTCTGTGAGCATCCTGATCACCAGTGCTTTGAAATGTGCATCTGATAGGTTGGCTATCTCTCAGTTGCTTAAAAGGATTGGTTCTGGGGCTTTCAATTGTTCTTCTGCTTCAGCTATCTTTTTTTTTTTTGGTCTGGTCACACCTATTACATATGAGGGGCAGAGCCTTAGGTGCTCACCAGGGTGGGGCACCCTAGTCACTGGGTTGTGCTGCTGTATGTGGGGGCAGGGTCTGAGAAGAAACAATGGCGCTTGCTCCACTCTCCGTCAGCCCTCAGTCCCTTCTGTGCTTCCCCTGAGCAAACTTGGCCCCTCTGGTGCCAATTCCTGTGTGGGTGGGCTTGTGTACCCTGTGGGTCTTTCCAGTGACCACTCCTGTGAGGCTGGGAGTCTCTTCCTGCACCTCAACCCCCACAGGCGTTTTCAATCAGTGCCCCAAGGCTCTATTTCCGGGCGTTGGGATCCTGGGTTGCACGCAGTGCCTTGCTTCACAATTGCAGCCTCGCTGGGTCTACCAGTTGCCACCCCTCAGCCGGGGTCTGCCAGCCACCACTTGCGCACCCAGGGTCTGCCCGCTGTGGTCTTGTGTGCCCCAGTTGCCTTGTGCGCCCCATTGCCTTACACGTCCAGTCCCAAAGCTCTATGCTCTCTGCTCCACAACCCACGCCCAGCTCCCCGACTCTACCCCTCCTACTGGTCTGGATGAATGTGTCTATTTTAACTACTTGGGTATCCAACTTCCATACAGTTCAATTTTCTGTCAGTTCTGGTTGTTATTCTGTTTCTAAATTGTTGTTGTCCCTATCTTGGTTGTGCGAGGGGGCACAGTGTGTCTACCTATGCCTCCATCTTGGCTGGAAGTCTATTTTGCTCGCTTGTTTGTTTTGTTGATTTGGTTCCACTTATAGATGAGATAATATGGTATTTATCTTTTACCATCTGGCTTATTTCACTTAGCATAATGCTCTCCAGTTCCATCCATGCTGTTGCAAAGGGTAGGCGTTCCTTCTTTCTTTCAGCTGCATAGAATTCCATTGTGTAAATGTACCATAGTTTTTGATCCACTCATTTACTGATGGGCACTTGGGCTGTTTCCAGCACTTGGATATTGTGAATACTGCTGCTATGAACATTGAGGAGCATAGGTTCTTTTGGATTGATGTTTTAGCTGGGTCAAAAGGCAGTCCCATTTTCACTTTTTTGAGAAAATTTCATATTGTTTTCCATAGTAGGTGCACCAGTCTGCATTCCTACCAATAGTGTACTAGGGTTCCCTTTTCTCCACAACCTCACCAGCAGTTGTTGTTTGTTGATTTGTTTATGATGGCCATTCTGACTGGTGTGAAGTGGTATCTCTTTGTGGTTTTAATTTGCATCTTAAAGGGACTTCTTTCAAAAGAAGAAGGGGAGCCTTGGCTGGGTGGCTCAGTTGGTTGGAATGTCACCCTCTACACCAAAAGGTTGCAGGTTCGATTTCCTTTCAGGGTAAGTACCTAGGTGGCGGGTTAGATCCTCAGTCAGGGTGCATACAAGAGGCAACTGATTGATGTTTCTCTTTCATATTAATGTTTTTCTCTCTCTAAAATCAATAAATATGTCCTTGTGTAACATGATGCAGCCATGCCCCTCCCCCCAAAGAGGGATTTGTAATGGGGTCCAGATCTCGGACTGTCCAGGAAATATTAAAAATATAGGATGTCCTTAACCCCGAAGTCTGAACTGGGGGATGGGACACATGGAGCAGGGCCACTGAGTTATTTTTCATAACAGTTTTACAAATCATCTCTAGAGTGGTCATTTAACACATTTATAACTTTTAACTGGTTTCATAGATATGTTAAATGGATGTGGTTGTGCTTTGAGCCAGGGATATGGGAGTGGCTTCCACCTAGGATGTAACTGGGAGGCAACTCCCCCAGGTTACAGTGCCTGCGTGAGAACTTGCAGATGACTCGTTTCACGCCAGGGGGCCATGCCTGCCTGGACTCACTATGGCAGCCCAGAAAAGCTGGAAAAATATGGGAATGCTGACAGGTGTAGCCGATTGTGGGAAGAGTCAGAAATGGGGATGCAGAAGAAGACTGCTGCTGGGATTTAAACCCAGGCATGGCAGCCATGCAAGGGAGAACCACACGGTTTTGGTGAGGTTTGGAAGCATGCAGCTTTGGGGCTCCCTTTGCCGCTCAGCTTAAGAAGCCATAAAGCAAGATGTAGCAAAAATGCAGAGCTCTCTCTTAGCAGTTTGGAAGAATGCAGGAGAGACATTGCAGGAAGGAAATGGGTGAAAGGACCCTTGCTGGTGGGCCAGGAGAAGATGCCATGCAGGTTTGGATTAAGAACTGGAGATAGCAGTGGTGACACAGTTGATGGTGCTGGGAGCATGGGAGGCCTGCGAGCAGAGCATGGATCACTGGGAAGGACTTGGGGCTACCTGAGCCACAGACTTCTATTTCTTTTGCCCAAACTGTGCAAAGCGAGGGAGGAAGGACTGTGTGTGTTTGTGGGTGTTTTAAGGGACTTTGGGATTTTAATGAAGACATTAAGTCATTACTCTAAGTCTGTAAAACTTTTGAATAAATAATTCCTTTCCTTTCTACCAATTTCTGGCATTGAGAGCTGTAATTCCCTGACAGTGGGCAAGATGAACCCAGTACATGGGGACCCCGGGGGAAGGGGGGTTCATTCGGTAATAGTATTTTGTTCCCCTCCTCTACCCCATGGGTCTGTTCTATAACACTCAGGTGACTATTAAAAAATAATAAAACAATAACAAGAAATGAAAAAGTAACATAAATATGAATAAGAAAATGGTAGTAACTACATACTTATCAATAATTACTTTAAATGTAAATGGACTAAATTTTCCAATCAAAAGACATAGGGTAGCTAATAATAAAGCAAGACACAATACATGTATATGCTGTGTACATGAGATCCACTTCAGATTGAAAGACACAGCCAGACTGAAGATAAAGGGATAGAAAAAGATATTTCATGCAAATAAAAACAAAAAGTTGGAATAGCAATTCTTATATAAAACAAAATAGACTTTAAACCAAAGGTTATAATAAGAGACAAAGAAGGAAGTTATATAATAATAAAGGGATCAGTCCAATAAGAGCATATAACCCTTGTAAACATCTGTGTATCGAATGTAGGAGCACCTAAATACATAAAGCAAACACTGATGGACATAACGGAAAAGATTTCCAGTAATAGAGTCATAGTAGGGAACTTTAATACCCCATTGACATCAATAGCTAGATCTTCCACACAGAAAGTAAATAAGAAAGCAGGAGCTTAAATGACACACTAGATCTAATTAATTGAATTGACATTTTAAGAGCATTTCACCCCAAAGCAGAAGAATATACATTCTTTTTCAAGTGCACATGAAACATTTCCAGAATAGACCACATATCAATCAGGTCGCAAAACAAGCCTGAATAAATTTTAAAAGATTGAAATCATGTTAAGCATCTTCTCTGACCACAGTTACTTTAAACTAGAAGTTAATTACAAAAAAAAACCTGAAAAACACACAGACACATGGAGGCTAAATAACATGGTCCTAAACAATGAATGGGTTAATGATGAGATCAAAAAATAAATTAAATGATACCTTGAGGCAAATAAAAATGAAAACATAATGACCAAAATCTATGGGACACAGAAAAAACAAGTCCTTACAGAGAAATTCATAGCAATGCAGGTCTACCTCAAAAAGTAGAAATCACAACTAAATGATCTAACATTACACTGAAAAGAACAACAAAAAGGACAGCAGAAAGAGTCCAAAATTAGTAGAATAAAGGAAATAATAAATATCAGAATGTAAATAAACAAAATAGAGTAAAAAAATACAAAAGATCAATGAAACTGAGAGCTGGTGGTTCTTTGAAAAGATAAGAAATATTGATAGCCCTGGCTGGCATAGCTCAGTGGATTGAGTGCGGACTGCAAACCAAAGCATCGCAGGTTCGATTCCCAGTCAGGGCACATGCCTGGGTTGCAGGCCAGGTCCCCAGTGGGGACCACATGAGAGGCAACCACACATTGATGTTTCTCTCTCTCCTTCTCCCTCCCTTCCCCTCTCTAAAAATAAATAAATAAAAGAGATATTGATAAACCCTTAACTAGCTACTGTACATCAAAGAGAGAGAGAGAACTAAACAATTATAAATATAAGAGAAGTGGCAACTGACACAATAGAAATACAAAGGGTTATAAGAAAATATTATAAACATGACAACAAATTGGACAATCTGGAAGAAATGGATAAATTCCTAGAAACATAAAATCTTCTGAAACAATATTAGGAAGAATCAGAGAATCTGGGTAGATATATTACAGCTAGTGAAATTGAAGCAGCAATAAAAAAAAAAACTCCCAACAAACAAAAGCCATGGACTGGATGGCTTCACAGATGAATTTTACCAAACTTTCTGAGAACTAACCATTCTCAAACTATTTCAAAAAATTTAAGAGGACCAAAGGCTTATAGCTCATTTTACAAGGCCAACATTATCCTAATTCCAAAACCAAATAAAGACCCTACAAAAAAAGAAAATTATAGGCCACTATCCCTGGTGAACATAGATGCTGAAATCCTCAGCAAAACATTAGCAAACTGGGTTCAGCAATACACTGAAAATATCATGCACCATGACCAAGTGGGATTTATTCCTAGGATATAAGATTGGTTCAATGTCCACAAATCAATTAATGTGACACACCCCATAAGCAAAATGAAGGCTAAAAAAATCATATAATTATATCAATAGATGCCTAAAAAGCATTTCACAAAATCCAGTATCCATTTATGATAAAAAACTTTCAGCAAACTGGGAAAAGAGGTAATATATCTGGACATAATAAAAGCCATATATGGCAAAACTACAGCTAACATATGCAACAGGAAAAAGCAAAGTGTTTAATTAATTGGCATCAGGATCAAAACAAAATTGTCAACTTTCACCACTTTTACTCAACATAGTATTGGATGTCTTAGCCACAGTAATCAGGCAGGAAAAGAAATAAAAGATATCCAAATTGGAAAGGAAGAAGTGAAACTGTCTTTATTTGCAAGTGACATGATACTGTATATAGAGAACTCTAAAGATACCACTAAAAAACTACTAGAACTGATGATGCATTCAGTAAAGTAGCAGGATACAAAATTAATATTCAGAAATTGTTTACACTTTATATATCAATAATAAACTATATAAAAGGGAAATGAAAAAACAACTCCACTTATAATTACATCAAAAAATAAATACAAGGCTCTGGCTGGATAGCTCAGTTGGTTAAAGCATCATCTTGATATGTCAAGGTTGCGGGTTCAATCCCCAGTCAGGGCACATACAAGAAGCAACCAATGAATGCATAAATAAGTGGAACAACAAATTCTCATTCTCTCTTCCTCTCTCTCTCTCCCTTCCTCCCTCTTTCTTTCTTTCTAAAATTAAAAAATAAACTAAAGTACTTAGGAATAAATTTAGCCAAGAAGGTAAGAAAGCTGTGCTTGTAAAATTATCAAACATTGAAGAAAGAAAGAAATTTAAAAAGTTACAAATAAATGGAGGCTCATGGACAGGATGAAGTAACATCATTAAAATGTCCATACTACCCAAAGCAATTTATCTATTCAATGCAATCCCTATAAAAATACCAATAGTATTTTTCACAGAACTAGAACAAATAATCCAGAAATTTATATGCAACCACAAAATATCTCACATAGCCACAGCAAATTTGAGAAAGAACAAATTCAGAGGTATCATGGTACTTGATAGCAAACTATACTACAAGGCTGTAGTAATCAAAATAGCATTGTACTAGCATAAAAACAGACATATACACCAATAGAATAGACTGGAGAGTCCAGTAATAAACCTATGTCTATTTAGACCATTAATATATGACAAAGGAGACAAGAATATACAGTGGGGTAAAGACAGCCTATTTAATAAATGGTATCAGGAAAACTGGGTAGATACCTGCAAAAAATGAGACTAGAACACCTTCCTACTTCATATACAAGAATAAACTCAAAATGGATTAAAGACTTAAATGTAAGACCTCAAACCATAAAACTTTTAGAAAACACATAGGCAGTAAATGCTCTTACATTTCTGTTACCAACATTTTTTTTCTGATATCTCTCCTCAGGCAAGAGAAACAAACAAACAAAAAAATAAATGGCACTACATCAAACTAAAATATTTTTGCTCCACAAAGAAAACCAACAAAATGGAAGACAATCTACTGAATAGAAGAAGGTATTTGCCAATATTACAATGTTGATACAGCATTTATCCAAAATTTAAAGGACTCATACAACTCAACACCAGAAAAAAAATCCAATTAAAAAATGGGCAGAGGACCTGAACAGACATTTCTGCAAAGAGGACATACAGATGGCCAACAGACATATGAAAAGATGCTCAACACCACTAATCATCAGAGAAATGCAAATTAAAACCACAATGAGATAGCACCTTACACCTGTCAGTATGACTATCGTCAATAAATCAACAAACAAGTGTTGGCTAGGATGTGGAGAAAAGGAAACCCTCCTGGACTGTTGGTGGGATTGCAATCTGGTGCAGCCACTATGGAAACAGTGTGGAGGTTCCTCAAAAAATTAAAAATAGAATTATCTTATGACCCAGCAATTCCACTTCTGAGAATATATAGGAAGAAATCCAAAACACTAATTTGAAAAAATGTTTACTAATTGAAAAAAATGTTTGTAAAAATGCAAATGTTGTTTGCGGTATTATTTATAATAGCCAAGATTTGGAAGCAGCCCATTTACCCATTAATAGCTGATTGCATAAAGAAGACATGGTACATATATACAATAGAATAATCCTCAGCTATAAAATAGAATGAAATCTTAGCATTTGCAACAACACGGATGGACTTAGGGGGTATTATGCTAAGTGAAATGTCAGAGATATGATTTCATTTATACTTGGATTCTAAAGGACAAAATAAATGAACAAAAACAGACTCAGAGACACAGTAAATAAAATGAGGATTGCCAGATTTGGGAGGATATGCGGTGCATGGATGGGTAAAAAAGGTGAAGGGAGTAAGAAGTTACAAAATAGTCACATGGATACAAAGTTCAGCATAGGGGATATAGTCAATAATATTGTAACAACTATATAGGATGCCAGGTGGGTACTAGAATTATCAAGGACACCACTTTGTAAATTATTTAATTGTCTAACCACTATACTATACTCCTGAAGTGAATATAAAATAAAATAAAGAGAAGAAAAAACATGGACATAAAGCAAAAATGCCAAAAAAGAATCTAATGAGCAGATGGTTATTGATAATTTTATCATAATTATTGTTACCATGAATATTACTAAGAATTTTAAGTATATTTTATTGATAATGCTATTACATTTGTCCCATTTTTTTCCTCCCCTTATTCCCCTCCCCCCTGCACCCTCCCCGCTTCCACCAGCATTCCCTATCCCCCTTAGTTCATGTCCATGGGTCATACATATAAGTCCTTTGGCTTCCCCATTTCTTATACTATTCTTAACCTAGCTCTATTTTGTACCTACAATTTATGCTTCTTATTCCCCATACCTTTTCTCCCTTTCTCCCCTGACCCCCTCTCCACTGATAACCCTCCATGTATTCTCCACTTCTGTGATTCCATTCCTGTTCTAGTTGTTTGCTTAGTTTGTTTTTTTGTGTTTGTTTTTTTAGGTTCAGTTGTTGATAGTTGTGTGTTGTCATTTTACTGTTCATATTTTTGACCATCTCTTTTTCTTAGATAAGTCCCTTTAACATTTCATTTAATAAGGACTTAGTGATGATGAACTCCTTTAACTTGACCTTATCTGGAAAAAACTTTATCTGCACTTCTATTCTAAATGATAGCTTTGCTGGATAGAGTACTCTTGGATGTAGGTCCTTGCCTTTCATGACTTTGAATACTTCTTTCCAGCTACTTCTTGCCTGCAACATTTCTTTTGAGAAATCAGCTGACAGTCTTTATGGGAACTCCTTTGGAGGTAACTGTCTTCTTTTCTCTTGCTACATTTAAGATTCTATCCTTCTCTTAGGTCAAGTTAAAGGAGTTCGTTATCACCAAGGCCTTATTATATGAAATGTTAAAGGAACTTATCTAAGAAAAGGAAGAAGATAAAAAATATGAACAGTAAAATGACGGCAAACTCACAACTATCAACAACTAAACCTAAAAAACAAAAATGAATTAAGCAAACAACTAAAACAGGAACAGATTCACAGAAAGGGAGATCACATGGAGGGTTATCAGTGGGGAGGGGGAGGAGGAAGAAAGAGGGAAAAGGTACAGGGAAAAAGAAGCATAAATGGTAGGTACAAAATAGACAGGGGGAGGTTAAGAATACTATGGGAAATAGAGAAACCAAAGAACTTATATGTATGACCCATGAACATGAACTAAGGTGGGGAAATAATGGTGGGAGGGGGGTATGGGGCACAGGAGAATAAAGGGGAGAAAAATGGGACAACTATAATAGCATAATCAGTAAAATATTTTTTTAAAAAAAGATTCTCTCCTTATCTTTAATCTTGGCTAATGCAATTATAATGTGCCTTGGTGTGTGCTTCCTTGGGTCCAACTTCCTCAGGACTCTCCAGGCTTCCTGGACTTCCTGGAAGTCTATTTCTTTTGCCAGATTGGGGAAGTGCTCCTTTAAATAACTTTTCAATTTCTTGCTCTACCTCTTCCCTTCTGACACCCCTATGATTCAGATGTTGGAATGTTTAAGTTGTCCTGGAGGTTGCTAAGCCTCTCCCCATTTTTTTGAATTCTTGTTTCTTCATTCTGTTGTGGATGAATATTTATTTCTTCCTTCTGCCCCAAATCTTTGATTTGAGTCCTGGTTTCCTTCCTTTCACTCTTGGTTCCTGTATATTTTTCTTTATTTCACTTTGCATACCCTTCACTTTTACCTCTATTTTGCAACCATACTCAACAAAATCTGTGAGCATCCTGATTACCAGTGTTTTGAACTCTGCATCCGATAGGTTGGCTATCTCTTCATTGCTTAATTCTGTTTTTGGGGTTTTGATCTGTTCTTTCATTTGGGTCATATTTATTTGTCTTGACATACCTGCTACATTATAAGGGGTGGAGTTTTATGTATTCACCAGGGTGGGGCAACCCAGGTTGCTACATTGTGGTGTTATACATGGGGAAGGGGTCAGAGAGGGAACAATGCCTCTTACTCGGCTCTCCAGTTTTTAGTCACTTCCCCTGCTACCCACAAGTAAATTCAGCCCTTCTGGTGCTGATTCCTGGGTGGGTGGGTTTGTGTACATCCTAGGACCCTGTGGGTCTCTCTCCAACAAACTCTCCTGTGAGACTGGGAGTTTCTCCCACTGCCAAACCCCCCACAGGTTTTTACAGTCAGAGTTTTTGAGGCTGTCTGTTCCTGCACTGGAACCCTGGGTTGTGTGCTCTGCCCCACTCCCCAGTTGTTCCTCTGGTTTATCCACACGCAAACATGGGATCACCAGCTGCACCAGCTGCCTCCTTGCTGCATGTCCTCTCTGCCTTGGCTGCCCATCTCCACCCCTCCTGCCAGTCTGAATGAATATTTTTCTTTAATTCCTTGGTTGTCAGACTTCCATACAGTTCGATTTTCTGGAAGTTCTGGTTATTTTGGGGGGTTTTGATTTTGTTGTTGTCCTTCTTTTGGTTGTGCAAGGAGGCAAAATGTACCTAACTACACCTTCATTTTGGCTGGAAGTCTTACTAATACTAATTATTAATCATCATAACCAGCTCTCCCTAAGCCTTCACAAGTGAAAAGAAAAATGAATGAATTCAAAAAGTACCAACCTACTTGCCTGCCCCTGCCCCAGTCATTTCAACCTAACAGGCCTGGAAACCCCATTACTCTCCCTCTTGGTCTAACCTGGGCAACCATGAACCTGTGAGATTACCATAGCTTCTTACCAAGGTCATCCCCAAAATGACCCTTTTTGGTACCAAGAACTCTTTACACAATTTCCTCATTTTGAGTCCACCATGCACCTCAGATCACTGAGCTTCTCTTCATTTTGTTCCTGAACACTATCTTGTCATTTGATGGAGCCTCTAAAATGCTCTATTGGGATCCCACCTTGCACTTGCCAGGCTTCTCAGATTCCCACCCTTCCCCACCATCTTCCCTTGGTGACAGACAGTAGACATACCTTGGAAAATGCTGAGAGAAACTGAGCACAAGGAAGGGCATTTTGTGAAGTTGTTGATACCCATAAGTATCAAGCCCTCACATAATCACAGAGCTGGCATGACTTGGGGAGAATCCATACTAACACTAGGAAGGCTGTGGCTGGTGTCAGATGGTTGGGGAAGACATGGTAGCCCTAAAGGAAGATTTGAGAAAGGTTGGGGAAGCTAGGATTTGATTTAATGAAGAAATGTTCTCTGAGAGTTCTTGGATGTCTTTTCTTCTTACACTTCTACAATGTCTTACTCAATTAAGTGGTTGATGACAGACTTTCTGGTCTGTATCTCTAACCATGAGCTTTCTTCCCAGCTTTGCACCCATTATCCATAGCTCTACTGGACATCTCCACCTGGATATCCCACAGCACTGCAATGTTAATATGGGCAGACTTGAGCTCCTTGGCCTTCCCAAAGAAAAAATCTACAAATCACCTTCAACAATTTTCTCTCCTTTATCCTCTTATCCAATCAAATAGGCACAGAATAAATATGTTTAAAAGAGAGAAGGAAGGACAGAAGAAAACAGAGAAAGGGTGGAAGGGAGGAAGGGAGAGAAGAAGTTCAGTATTAAGCCTCAAACACCAAGTTCTGAAGTAATCCAGAGGTTCAATTTGCACCAGGGGAGTTAGAGCCAACACTGCTGGTTGCCTGCTTAATAATGATGCTTCCTTTCTTCCCTGTTAACAGAATTGTGATTTTTCTTCACAAAGTACCCAGCTAAAATTACTATATTTCTTACCCTCCCTCAGAGTTAGGAGTGACCATGTGACAAAATGCTGGCCAATGAGCTGTAGGTGAAAGTCCCCCCAAAAATGTGTCTTCTCAAATTAAAAAAAGCAAGGTCTAGATAGAAGAAAGCCCTTTTCCCTCTCCTCATTCTTGCTTAGAAGGTAGCAGCCATCATGCAACCATGAGGGAACAGGTCAAGGGGTGGGTAGCCAGAAAATAGTAACATGGAAAGGTAAAAAGAGCCCATGTCCCTGATACTGCTGATGCCTGTTGGACCATTCCTGTATGCCTACCAGCAGACTTCTTATTGCATAACACGGGTAATACAAAATGAACCACTCTGTGTTTAACCTGCTGGAGTCAGGTCTTCTGCTATTTGTGTTTCTGATATCTGCCATTATTTTAACATTACTATTCATATATATATATACATTTTTTTAATCAGAAAATTCCTCTGTTATTTTCCAGAAGGCATAAGGGAATGTCACGAATACTGTGCTACCGTCCAATAATGTCAGTCCTCTTGGGGAATTAGCTTTGCTGGAGAGGGCCACTTACTAGTGGTCACTCCTCCTGGGGCAGCACACATCTAATAAGTGGCAGATGCAGGTAGAAATGTGTGGCTTTTCTTCCCAGCTCAGGACATTTGTGCAGGGCCAGCCCCACCCTTGAGCTTCTCCCACCCTTGGGGTTGACACCTTGAGGTGACTGTATTAACCCAACTTCTCTGTCTGCTCCCACAGACGATGGTCCTGACAGCACTCCTCAGTCAATCCCTTGCAGGCAAGTCATCTCAGCATCTGTGTCCAGGGAAGCCAACAGGCAGAGTTGTCCTAATTATAACATGTAAGAAGCAGAAAGCTAATCCTGCACTTAAGGCAGTCTAAATTGCTCACATTAAGGCATTCTAAATTTTACAAGGAAAGACTTATTTTCCTTTTAAACAACTAAGTTATAGAGTAGTTTTGTACAAATAACATTGACACTAAACCAGGCCTTAAGCAGCATCGGTACTGGCTTGACAGCCCGGACCCGCAGTGACTTCTTAGCTTGCCACTGGCTCTTTCAACTTTTTAGTACTTGCCTTAAATGTTAACAACCTATTGTCTGACTTTTATGGACTTTTACACACTGTTGCCAACTCTCCTGGAAAAGATCTGGTTTTCTTTTTCCAGCAATTAGACATAAATATTGGAATTTGAAAACAAATAAAAAAGATCTAGTAAGTTCATGAAACTTAACCTTCCAGAGGAAAATAGTTCCCATGTATACACACTCTCTCACAAACATGTTTGTCCACCCCCATAATCATAGGTGCATCTACAACCAGATATAGTCTGTTTAGGGCAGTATAATCTAAATTATATGTAATTTAGATTAAATGGTTTTGTGCCAAAATTTGTCAGAGTCACGGAGCCATGATTTGGAATTCCACGCTGCCCAGGTAGGCTAAGAGCTCTGGGTGAGTGGTCATAGGAAAGAATCTTAATCATGTTTAAGAGCTTCACAAAGATCTGTGAGCTCGGAGGAAAATGAGGAAACTTTAGAGTGAGTTCAGTACAACGGACCTACCTGAGCATAGGAAAAGTGATCAGAGGAGAGCTGAATTTGGATCAGGGAAATTCCACAGGCCGAGTCCTGAGAAGTCACTGAGTTTTAGCCTAGGTAACTGTGACACAGAGAACACATTCTACAAGAAGGGTCTCAGTCTCTGAAAGCAGTGTGTAAGAATTCTAAAGGAAAGATTTTGGTGTCATGATAAACAGAACTGGAAATGGCTACAAAAAAAAAGTTGCAGCTTTCAGTCAATACTGAGATTTTTCTCAAGTAGAGAAAATAGCAAAAACTAATGGTTGAAGAGGACAAAATGGGCAAGTGGTACATCAGTGACCAGGGACATGATCAGAGATAGAGACAGGCTTTAGACCCTATGTGGAGATGGGAAGAACCCCTCTAAGTGTCCTTTGAGTTAGAGACAGGGCCACAAGGGTAGATGTCTTATTTGAAGCCAGTGGTTTTTCCCTTACGTGCACATCATGACACCATGCCAAGCATTTCATTTGTGTGAACAAAATGCCTGGTTCTGTCTACAAATTTCTACAAATAAAACAAGAGCCATAGATCCCTGTGCAGAGGTACAGGCATGTCCATGCCACAGATAGTTTTCTTCTTGGCCAGAGGGTCTTCATAGCCAGCTCAGTCAGACATACTAGCTGCCCTGTGTCCATGAGATGGCCTCTCCCAGGATTAGTAGGTGGGATGGGCTATTATTTGCAGAGAATGTCACAGAATAATTCCTGGCATGGTGGTCAGTCAGAGAACAATCTGTTACGGGCTCAATTTGTGATGCTACTCTCCCAATATATATGGTAAAACCCAAACAGCTAGTACCTCAGAATGTGAGTACGTTTGGAGACAGGGTCTATACAGGGGTATTTAAGATAAAATGAGGTTGTATGGGTGCACCTTCACTGAATATGACTGCAATCTTTATAAGAAAAGGAGATTAGGACACAGCCACACAGAAAGGGAAGAAGATGTGAAGACACAGGGAGAACACAGACACCTACAAGCCAAGGAGAGAGGCCTCAGAAGGAGCTAGCATTGCCCACACCCCAATCATGGACTTCCAGTCTCCAGATTTGTGAAGAAATAAATTTCTGCTGCATAAGCCACCCAGTCTGTGGTACTCCATCATGGAAGCTCTACCAGACAAATACACTGTTTGTGGAGACCAAAGTCCTAAGAGGCCTCTGAGTGTTCATGATGGAGGGACTGTCTTATTTACCCTGTGCTCCCAGGGAAAGCCCTGTGCCTGGCCTACAGGATACTGGATTAGTGTTTGTGCAATCAGTGAATGAGTCAGAACAAACCTTTCTGGAACTCATACCTTCCAGGTGGTCTCACTTTGCCAGAGAATCTTATCAGTGTGGCTGCCAAAAATGTTTCTGTGTCCCAAAAGGCTACACATGCATAGCAGTAGCAGCCTGTCAATGATAACAAGCCTCAGATGTGGGGTAGGGGTAGTATTGGTGAAAACCAAACCCTTTTTAATTTGCTTTCTTTTGGCACTCAGCACAATAGCCTTAGGCATGTCAGGGCTTAATTGGTATTTCTTTTCATGAAAATAACAGTTGTCCCATGACCTGGCACTACAAAACCCATGTCTAGCAAAACTCATGCCATTCTAGAGTCTTCCCTTATGAATTCATTGCTCAGCACTGATCCCATTTTATTCTTCCCCACTTTTGATAGTGGTACCTCCACTCTCCCATGGCTCAGGCTCTGGCCCTTGGAGTCATAGATGATTGTTTCTTATGCTTGAATCCTTAAATCCGATGAGGAACACACTCCTTTCCATCTTTTCTTTCACTTACCTTTCCCACATCATCCTCTCCAGGCCCATCACCATCACAGCCCAGTCCATGGCCCATGACCTGGGAACCCTGACTGGTCTGTCCACTTCTGACCTTTCCACTCCATCACGTGATGTGTCCTGCTGTCAGACTCACTTTTGTCAAGCCTCAAAAACTCTTTCTAAGGCTCTTGAATCAACAGTACAAAGGTTAGTCTTATTTGTGCCTACAAGCAATGGCTAAGAAGTTTGTAGAAGGAGGGAGAGTGAGAAGCTAGTAAAATTGCTGAAAATATCTGCGACACTCATCTACAGCCATTTCTGTGGGGTCTTCTGGAATCAGAAAGCCCATTTCCAGTTACTACCTTACAAAATACACACAGTCAGATTCGTCTTAGTTTGTTGGACACGTGCACTCAGCTTTTACAACATACCAAAGATCATATGTAAACTGGTAATTACACCATCTTTCCTGTTCATTTATTTTCAAAAGATTGTTATAAGGTGGGGTGGGGTTGGGGTAGGAGGTGACATGTAGAGGCCAGAGGGACATGGGGAGAGAAGACTGCTCCCAGGAGCACAGAGTAATCACCAAGAACTATAGTTGTAAACATCACCCTATATGGTTCAGTGGCTTGTGGGCTGGAAGAAGAAAAAGTGACATCTGTGATTTAGTTCATATGAGATGCTTGACCTCCCCAGCTTCATGCTTCAACAAGCTCAATGTGGGGCTGGGGCCAGAAAGAAAAAGCAGGAAGTGCAGAGCAGGGAAATGTTGACAGAAGAAACATTCATATCTTCTTCTCCGGATGTTAATTACGAAAAGTCTTCCCTCCTACGGTCTGTTTTGTGGTAGATTTTCTGCTTATGTAAATTTTTAAAGCAAATTAATCTGTTTGGTTTGGTTAACCATGGAATAATCTTTCCTGAACAATATTGACATGATAAAAATCACCTTCCTCTGGCCTGGATTTCTCCTGAGACCGTTTCCTTGCATATGTCATAGGAGTTTCTGTAGCTGAGAGGCCAGTAATGGTCAGTGGCTGACCCAGCTCTAAACAGAGGATTTCCATATTTGACGTGCAAAGGTGATCGAGAATTTTAAAAAAAAATGAACTCATGAAAAACAGAAATTATTGCTCTCGTTAATCATCACAAGTCTAGACAGAGGTAAACTGTCACTGACATGTCCACCAAAACCCCTTCATCCTGGATTTTACTCCTTTATTCTACCTCCCTGACCCTACCACAGTAACACTTTTAATAAATACCCTGTCCCTGCACATACTTACTGCCTTTGAATCCTAAGAGCTAAAACTTTAGGGAAAAGCACAGAAAGACATCTCCAAGAGGATCTGGCTTGGGTCATCCAAGGAGAAATACAGAGAGCTCTTCTTATACAGGATCAATTCCATTTCCCCATCTGGCAAGTGGAAAAATATTCTGGCTGATCTCTAATATTTCTTTCAACAGACAGACCTATGATTTTAAAATATTATTCTTTTAAGCTTTGTTAAACTATTTAGGCTAACAAATATTAATATTACTTTATCTAATTACTTGATTACATTTTTAATTGATTATGGTTAACAGTCACACGAAATGCATGTGTTGAGTACATGTATGTGTTTTATGTGCTGGTAAAGTGGCTCTTCAGGAAAGAAGGAAAGAGAGGGGGGAAGAAGAGAGAGAATTAGGGAGAAAAGAAGGGAGGAAGAAACAAAAGAAGGAAGGAAGGAAGGAAGGAAGGAAGGAAGGAAGGAAGGAAGGAAGGAAGGAAGAAAAAAAATCCCTGATTTTGTAGCATTTGCAGATTTTCATGATTTAGATAGCCCTACCAAGGCCAATTTCAAGCTAAAGCCTGACATTACTGAACCATCAAACAGGGGCTTGGGAAGACATGCATGCAGTTGGCTCTTGAGCACTAACTTAAGCTGGCAATAGCAAACCACCAATTGAATATAACCTGAAAATGTCAAATTTGGCTGAGATAATTTTAAATTCCTATGTTATGTTTTTGTTTCTTATTTTCTCCTTAAGACACACAAAATTTTGTGATAGCTGAGTCTAGCTTGACAATAGACAGACATATTTTAAAACTGAATTTTTATAGAACTAGATGATAAGAGGTAAAAATACTAAAACCAGGTTGGGGTCCAGTCATCTGGCTCTTCTCCTGCAGGTCAGCGAATAATGGAAATAGCTAGACTATGAAGGTCACCTTACCATTTTCAGCCACTGGACCTTTTAACTACTGGAATAGATGTCTATAGCACTGCACCATTACTATCAAACTCATATTCAGCTATGAACCAGTAACCCAACTCAACCCAAAGCCCATGACAGGTGTTCAATAAATGTTAAACAAATATTAATGTATTCTGTGGTGTCTGCCCTGCCTGGTTTCAGGAGCCGTAACCCCCCGTGGCTAAAGCTGAGTGAGAAACCTCCCAGAACTGGGAGGCCTAAGGAGACAAAACTTATTTCCCTGAACATGGGCACTGCCTGCTCTGCTATTCCCTTCAGCTTGATTGGATAGTCAATGACGGGCAACCATTCTCTGAAAAGAATGGACCTAAG
>CM052542.1:77090165-77147240 GCA_028533065.1 Trachops cirrhosus
GTCCACCGCGGGACGGTGGACTGCAACAGTATTCTACCACAAGGTCTTGAATTCCAATGATTATGGCACACCACAGTTTCTGTTCTGATCAAAGTCAAGCAAATCCAACAGGCTGTTGGTCAACTGAGTGGGGAAGAAATATAATGAGCGATACACCAGAAAGCTGGATAAACATTATCCTCTTTAACTGATGGCTGGACTCATTCTGCTGATGCTCTTGGCTTAGACCACATTTACCAACAGCAGAGAGTTTCTGGGAAGTCTATAAAAATACTTTCTTTAGTGATGATAACTCCAGTTATTAACAGCCACATTCAGAAACATTACCTCAACTGACAAGTAGTAGTAGCTGGGCACCCACCTAGAGTGGAAGCTGTACGAACAGTCCATAATGCTTATATAATTTAGTTTCCTCATCTTTAAGACAAAGACACCAATGCCTGCTTCTCTGGCCAGTTGAACAGATCAGAGAAGATAATGTGTGCAGAGTACCTAGCACTATGGCTGGAACACAGTAGATACTCAATAAATCATAGCTGTTATGATGACTGTTGCATTCTTTTATGTTTCCACATTTCTTTTCTATACCTTCTCACTTTTTCTTATTGACTCCATTTTAGTAAAAACATGTCTCTAAATCCTGTCAAAAGTATGGTTTTGCTTTCTATCTCTGAGCTGTCTGGGAATTGTTATGTGGATATTTCAAGCAGTTGAAGCTATTGGCAATAAGTAAAATTTCACCTTAGCTGATGGAACATGTTGAGAGGTCACAATTTCTATATTTTCGCTCTTTAGGTTATGGTCCCTAAATGGCCCCCTGCCCCAGCTGATGTGGCTCAGTGGATTGAGCACTGGACTGAGAAGCAAAGGGTCGCCTGTTCAATTACCAGTCACATGCCCTGGGTTGCAGGGCAGGTTCCCAGTAGGGGGTGTGTAAGAGGCAACCACACATTGATGTGTCTCTCCCTCTTTCTCCTTCCCTTCCCTTCTATAAAAATAAATAAATAAAATCATTTTAAAAAGGCTCCCTGAAGAGGCAGACATCGTAATTCTAAGAACCTAAGACCATGTTATCTCATATGCCAAAAGAGACTTTGCAAATGTCGTAAAGTTAAAAACCTTTAGATGGGTAGATTATCTTGACTTATCTGGTGAGTCTACTGTAATCACCAGGTTCCTAAGAGGGGGAAAAAGGAGGGTCAGAGTAGTTGTGGGATGATGGAGGCAGAGCTAACAGTGATGAAGCTATGAGCCAAGGAATGCTGGCAGCCTATAGCAGCTGAAAGAGGCAAGGAATGATCCTCCCATAGAGCCTCCAGGAGGAGCCAGCCCTGCTCACACTTTGAGACAGATTTTGGACTTCTGACCACCAGAACTGTAAGATCCAAAATTGTTTTAAACCACTAAGGTGGTGATAATTTGTTACAGCAGCAACAGGAAACCAATACATAGACAAACAAGGAAACATAGATTTATGAGTTCCAGAAGGGAGATTTCTCTCCAAACCCCACATGGAGAAGAAAAGATGCAGTCTCCTGGGCCTATGACTGTGTCAGTTCCTCAGTGCAGGAGCATATGAGTCACCACGGACTCCAAACCTTCCTTCTAAGACCACAGCTTAAGTCTGGGAACCTAAAAGGAAGAAGGCAAGCTGGTAGAGGTTTAGGGTATAAATAATTAAACTAAATTATATGAAGAGTTGTAAGCCCTCAGTATTGTTAAACTCATGTGTCAATATAATACATATTTTAGAAAGGTTCAGAGCGATGATGTTACAAATGAATCAAGGAAGCTAAAGAGTTTATTCAAATAAATACTGGAGAGGAATTGGAAAATGGTGACCTCAACTGAATTATGGCCTGGCCTTCTAAGAACAGAAGCTCCAGCTTAGTACACATTAAAGATGTCTTACAGCAACTGAAAACTATTTGTTAAGACACAATCCCCTCCCCACAGGAGTCTGGAGCTTTTTCATGACCCTACACACCAGGAGCATAGTCTGAGCCTCATAGTCTCAGCTGGCCCTGCCCACCACATGTGAGCCACATTTGTAAACTTCAGAAGGATGTGGATCACCTGAGAGTGTCCTCCATGTTATAGCGAGTTGGCAGAGAGACCTGAAGAGAGCAGAAAAGAAACAGGGGTGGCTAGCCATCTGACTGACATGTTGGCTTCCCATTGGTTCATGTTGTCCCATTTTACCAAAGGTCCCTTGTCCTCCTTTCTTGAAGCAAAATGCTCTCAAACAGAGCTGCCAACAGACTTGAAATGAAAGCACAGGAGTATCTTGGGTGAGATACAAGCAAAATTGGCTTACAGTGGATACTTTAGTGGGTAGGATCAGAAAAGTAGCAGGGAAACTTGTAAGGAACTTCATGTAATTTTAAGTGGGGGTATCAAAGGTGTTTTCGCTTTTTTGTGTATCATTTCAACTATTTTTTTACAAATATATATTTTTTAACAGAAAAGAAATCTTTCTTTTTGGCCGAAAAAGTGGTAACACCTCACAGCAGAAATGAAGTTCACCTTGTGCCCATTGAGTTTCCTGAATGAAGCCCTTTCTTCTTACAACTGAAACACCCTGGACCCGGGAATGGTGCACCTCCTTCATGGATGTACAGGGTGGTGCAGCTGTTTCAGGTAGTCTAACTCAGGGCTTCTTAAACTGAAATGGGCAAGTGAACCACACTGAGATTTTGTTAAAGAGCAGATTCAGGTTTGGTCTGTTCAAGATGGGGCTGAGATTCTGCATTTATAACCAGATCCCAGGGGGTGCTGATGCTGCTAGTCTGCGGACCAACTGTTGCAAGAGCCCAGACTATTGTCAGACAAGGTATCACATCAAGCATTCTGATTTAGGGATCAGAGCCCAGAGACCCCATGACTGTGTGGACCTTAAACCAATAAGTCAGAAGTTTCCTAAAGCTAAGACCAAGGTCTGCCTAAAATCAGACAGTGGACTCCAAATCCAGGTCGGATAACTGATGGTCAAGGTCCCAGGGCTTCAAGGCTTAAGGCAGTTCCTTGCGGCTCACCAATCTTAACCCTGGAATACCTAGGAAATGCTGCCATTTGCACAAAACATCTAGGTTTAAACATCAGGTTCCCACTGCTTTAGTGACTTTGACCATAAATGGAAAGGCTTCTACTGGGGCATCCCCAGGGAACTCACACTGCAGCGAGGTCACTGCTGTTATCATTGGTATTACAGTAAGGGGGGTAATGCCAACCAGCTGGAATGTTTGTTCCAAACACCAGGATGTCCAGTTCTTTGTGATTACCTTTCAACAAGAACCTCTGGTATTGTGAAACTGACACACACATATTAAAAAAAATTAATTACTAGGTGGTCAGCCAGAATCTGAGGGAATTTCCCACCCTGAACGACACATGCCAAAACTAACCAAACCACCCGGTTATGTTTTCCTTTTTATTGCTGGCACACAAACAATACAAGCGTCGTAGTTTATGCTAGAGATATGGTATCACCCCTAACCAAGACAAAAGATCAAAACAGGCTTTGTTCTAGTACTCTCTGTTCTGTGGCCAGAGAGTTCATGAAGGATTTCTACTCGCAGGTCCTCAGAGTACAAATTAGATTCTTTTAAGTCCCCAGTAGACTTGTTCTGTAACCAAGACATTAATAAGGACTTGGCTGCCCGATGTTGTCTGTGCCATTGTTTCTCCAGTCCCAGCCAACAAAAGCATTGCCCAGGGTGAGGGTTTCCCTTCTTGCTGAGATGGCAGGGGGCAAATCTCTGTCTCCATATGGTTATGGACTTTTTACCAGTCTTTTAGGGCCAGTCAGAGTTCTGAATCTCAGAATAAAATGATCAACACATTTCAGAAATCATCCAGCACTCTCTCTTTAACTTGCAGATGAGAAACCCATGCCCAAGAGAAGTGAAGTGCCCCAGAACCAGAATTCTCTCTTCTGACCCGAGATGCATGCTGGTCCACTGCCCTCCCATTGCCCTCAGGTCATGGCTTACACTGAGGAGTGTCTTCCCTTCCACACAAGAAAAGTGGCATTTCAAAACCCCCTGCAAGGTGAAATCCACCCCATAGTGCATGGACAGCATCTTAAGAGTCACTTACTAAGACTGAATATGGAAACAGTATCTAAGTACCTAATTATCAGATCAATCGCACCCCCCAAAAATTAATTCACTGGGTCAAGAATATTGTGTATGTTGATTCAGTATTTCCTGGGTCATTTTTTTAAAGACATAAGATGGTATCAGCAGTAGGTCTTTCCTGCTTCCTAAGGTCATTAAGAAGGTCATTGGGAGCAGGTGTTGTTCTAACAGTCATTGCATAGATGGGTTTGTAGTCCTTACACCTGGGTTTGATCCTTAATTTGGCAACAGACTTTGGATAAATCTTTTAACTTCTCTGGCTGCCAATTCTCATATCTTTAAAATGAGGTAAAGACTTCTATTTCACACATTTGTGGAGGATTAAAATGAACTAGACATTAAATCAAATGCATAACACAATGCCTGGCATATAGTAAGCATCCAAAGATGCAACCTACATTCTTTCCTCCTCATTTCCTTTGTGAATGTGGTTTTCCCTAATTAGACTTCAACTTCCCCACACATTTGCTTTCTTTCTTTTTTTTAAGATTTTATTTATAGAGAGAGGGGAAGGGAGATAGAAAGAAAGGGAGAGAAATATCTATGTGTGTTTGCCTCTCACGTGTCCCCAACTGGGGACCTGGCCTGCAACCCAGGCATGTGTCCTGACTGGTAATTGAACAGGCAACCCTTTGGTTCGCAAGCCAGCACTCAGTCCACTAAGCCACACCAGCCAGGGCTGGTTTCTTGAATTGAGAGTCTGACAAACACAAGAGACACTCAATAAATGCTTCCAGTTTATTTCAAAAGCAGAAGAGAACATGATGCTGGCCTTTGAAGAACTTTTATTGTCTGTAGAAAAACAATAGGATGTTAACACGTCCAGTTCTGACCGTGTGCTAAGCACTTTGCATGTGTTTTCTCATTTAATCCTCATGGCATCTCTGTAACACACATTCTATCATGAAGTTCATTCTATAGTTGCAGACACACACACACAAATAAATTAACTTACCCAAGGTCACAAATCCACTAAGTGGCAGAGCTAATCTTCAGAACTCTTCCCACCATGAGCCACGTTTACAGACTTGCCACCTTTTTATGACTCTCAGGATGGCTTTGCAGCTTGCCACCTTGAGAAATGAGGCAACATCTCTCCCTGAACAAGGGGCAGATTGGCTTACTGTTTGCTATGAAAGCAGCAGATCCCTCAAGTTCAGAGTTGCTTATAATGCAGACTCACTGAGTGAGTGGCACCCATTTGGGCCACATGTGTTTCTCTGGTAAGAGGTGGCATATACTGTTTGCTATGCTGTCATTAATAGTCCTTTTTCTCTGATGCAAGAGTCTTGTACATTCTGCCAGCATCTGTGAAAAGGTAATGGGCTAACTTATTACCTTGTCTATATGGTAAAAATCAAACCCCAGACCCAGCAGGATACAATAGCGAAAACTGAATTAAAAAATAAAAGTGGTCTGGTGTTTGAAAAAATCTCAGATGGAGCTCAGGGGAGTGCATGCACACATATGCTCACACTTCATTTACTTAATATAAACTCTCAAAAACAAATGGATTGCAAATAGCATCCTCCCCTCCATGGGGAGGTATTGTTTGAACCACTATTATTTTACAAGTGTCTATGTGCATTTACAAAAAGCAAATCATGAGGTTTTCATATATACCTGTCTACCCACACATATTTCCTATGTTGACTCTCTGTGCAAGTTGATTTCATGCCCCTAAATAAATTCCCCAATTACCAATGCATTGTGGAAATCCCACTATTAGTAATTCAGTCCCGGTGAGCAGCTGTATTGTAGGCACAGGGTCCTGCGAGCTACAGGAGTTTGAAGAAGCTGAAGAGGAAAAACTGGAAACAGATCCTGCTGGTCAGTGGCCTGACAAGGCAGGAAAAGAAAAATGAGATGGAAGGAGGTAATAAAGCACAAGATGGAGAAAATACAAAAACTGTGAAAAGGAACAGGCTAGTGAAGTTAGGGAAGACACCAAATCAGAAGACAGGGAGGCTGAAGAAAACAAGAAAGTCACCAGTACTTGTAAAGAGAGAGAAAGTCATATGGGGAAGAAGAAAGTAGAACATGCCTTTCTGAAGGAAGTGGAGCCACATCTGTACCAGCTGCTCTAACCTCAACTGCAACCAAAACCCAGCACCTGCCTGTGGGGGGAAGAGAGAGAGCAAGTCTCTGGTCCCTCTCCTGGTTGAGGCACAAATAAAGGAACTGGAAATCAAACCTTGACACTGTGAGGAGCTGGAAACTATGATGGAGAGAGACAGAGGCTTTAGAACAACTGAGACGGTAGTTGCTTACTGAACTCCAGAACTTCATATGGAACAGGTAAACTCCCTCAGTGGTGAACCTGACAGCAAATGAACAGGAACAGTATGGGTAGAGCCCTCACTAGGCACACCAGCACCTGGCACGGTGCCTCATCAGCAGCCCCCTCTCTACCCTCTGATGAGTCATGAGGGACTTCACCCCAGCCAGGCCCAGGCTCTGGGATGCCTGGACAGCCCATGCCAGGCCACGTGACTCCCACCATTGCAGCCATCCCCCACCCTCTGGGAGTGGCCCTGCCTCTCCTGGCATGCTTCTAACTCCAGAAGATGTCTTAGGACTCAAAGTAACCCTCAAGGCATCTAACAGCATTACAGCTGACCTAGTCCCAGAGCCATGGAGCCTCCCAGGATTGTCCAACTTGTCAGCAGCTGCCTTGAGTGAAGCTCATTGGCCCTGGTGGATGAGGCTAATGAACAAGAAGTTATTGATCATCTATTTGGTGCCCAGCTAGGCTAGGTACTGTGAGAGAGAGGAAAAAAAGACATAGAACTTGCCCAGGAAGGGTCTTATTATTTAACTAAAAAATAATAATAAAATTAACAAAGAGAACTATTATAATGCAAGACTGTCAAAATATAATTAATTTCTGAGAAAATTGAAAAGGTAAAAAGTAAATGCAACCTGGAGCTGGGTATACATTGAATCATATCAGTCATACAGCCTGGTGGGAGTTTGTAGGAGACTGAGCGGCATACCTGCGATCCCCGGATAACTGGGGCATTAGGAAACCAACAGCCAGGCCAAAGTCAGCAAGGACTAAACCTTAAGGTCTGAAGCTGGCCTTCCGCAAGCAGCACTCGTATAAGATTCTCTTTCTGGGTCTACTGATGGACTGTAGTCTCCCCTTACAAATCATGTGTTAGCTGCAGATTCCCTAGGCAGCTTCTCTCAGACCCTTGTATTTCTCTACCATCCCAAAAGTTTCACTTTGCACAGAAACAGAGGTGATGGCATCATTCAGAACATTCCTCTATCAGGGCCCTTATGATTGTGTTTCTCTGAAGTCCCCCTAGGAAGAGCAAAAATTCATCATTGTTTTATGTCTCCATGGGGTCTCACTAATCTGTATAGAATCTTTTACTGCTTGACTAATGCAACAGATGTACCCTGCCTACCATACCTGTGATGCTCTTCCTTAGTGGTGTTTTTCTGGCCACGGTAGCCAGAAGCAGAACAAGCCAGAGATGATGAAAAATGAATGGTCCCAAAATTAGCCCTCCAGCAATGGCAGATGGAGTTGAGAAGCAAGTAACTCAGCTTCCTTGGCTTTCCTTTGGAGTAACTCAGAACACTGTCTCCTAGGGCTCCCCAACAGGGTTAAGCTCCTGTCCCCCACAGCTTGATGCACATTGTGGTTTTTTCCCCTTCCTCACCTGTTTCTCCCTCTATCACCTACTGGTGTTTCCTGGGATCACCTTCCAGGAGAACTACTTCCACTTTTATCCTTACCTCTGGGTATGCATCTGGAGGTATCTAAATATAGACAATTACTAAAATGAAATCCTAATACAGTGTGAGGTGAACACTAGGAGACCTTAACTGTACAAATCTATTATCAGGATTGAGTCTAACGTGTTAGGTGTTTCTGCAGACATTTGAATTTTGGGGGTAGGGGGGCCAGGGAAGTATGAAAATTGTTTAAAACCAGGGGAGAAAGAATTATTAAACATATTATATATAAAGTGTCTTCCTTTCTTCTGTACTCTCCCAACTTATCATGGTATTTTTTTTAAATTTTGTTACTTACTGTCATTCTAAGTAAAGAAAAAATAAAATTTTTAACTATTAACATGAATTTTACCATTCATCTTGATATTATGCACTGTCAGTTTTAAATGCAAATATAAGAGCATATAACTCATGTACAGAGTTACTGAAATTACATAATTCATATTTTGTAGCCCCTGCATGCATATGTATTTTGTTCAGAACAGTGGGAATGATGAGCAAAACTAACTCAGCTGTTTTTATTCACTTCTTGATATAAGCACATTCTACCAATGGTCTCTACCTTTGGCTTACTGATGAGTGAAGAAGGACTGCCCTATTTTTCCCCTTCCTCATGTCTTCATTTTCAGCATAAATGTTTGGTGAACACAGAGATATAGTAGGAGTAAGAAAAGACATGATAGGGATCCTTGGTCATTTGTGTCTCTTAGAAAACCACTGCCTTTTTTCTGTATTCGCAGCAAGCTCTGGTTCAAATGGAAAGTGGCCCTCCTGGGACTGTCAGTGCCCCTCCTCCCCCAACCCCACTTTACTTGGTCATAGACAGGCTTACCTTGCTTTGAGTCTTCCCGGACTCCGATGGCTCGTGGGTTGTCTGGAATTCTGTGCTCACAGGGCATCTGGAACACTGCATGCAAATGGACATTCATATTGTGTGTAACTAAATATTCAGCTCATATGCATGTGCCACTGTTCCAACAGACTTCAATTACAAAACACAAGTTCAACAATAACATTAAGGATTTCAAGATGGCAATAGCACAGCGTTAAATCTGGTGTGGGTCCCTTCTGAAAGCAGGGCCTGTGCAACTGTGCAGGTCACCGCCCCTGACGCTGGCCCTCACCACCAGGCCCAGGGAGAGGAGCACTGGCATGCTGAACCCCCTGGAGTGGGAATTGGTACTCTGCATTCCAACCATGCTTTACCCCTCAGGATGACCAGGGGCAGGGCACGGAGCTCTTTGGTCACCAGAGTCCTTATGCAATGATTGTCTTGTACATAATATTTACAAGGCCTTGTTTCTAAAATTGTGTCATTCTACCAGAGTGAGAGTGCTCCTTAGAGTTCCTTATCATGTTCAAGTGGGTCTTATTTAAGTCCTAGAATGAATTTAAAGAACACACCTGCACCTTTCTCTGGGGTTCCCCCCTGCTTTCACTGGTTGCCACTGAAAAGGCAAAAAAAAAAAAAAAAAAAAAAAGCCTAACAGCTGTAGGACTTATTTGGCAAGGACAAAATTCTTTCTGGATGTTAAGATGAATTTCATGGTTATTTTTCTCTTAAGTGCTGAGAGCTTTGCAGGCTTTCCATTGGGTAGTTTTTAAGTCTGAGTGTACCCGCAGACACATACGCACAGATACACGCACGTCCTTGGCTTTGTCTCAGTGCCCACGTCCACCTGGCTGATCACGAAGGCTGTTGGCCTGTGCACATGACGTTTGTTGTGTTCTCTGGTTTCCAGCTGTGTTTCCTGCACCTGTCTTCACCTCCGTTCTGTACATTGCTGGAATGTCTGCTGGTGTTCCGTGTCAGGCCTGTGGAGGAACACAAACATTTCATTTTTTCTGAACAAGACTTCTAGTGTGTGTGTGTGTGTGTGTGTGTGTGTGTGTGTATGTGTATCTAACTTCCTAGAAACCAGGGCTGTTTTCTCTTGCCAGGCGCCACAGCGGACAGCGGACCTTCCTGTGCAGGAGATCATTTCAATAAGGACTCAGAGCTTAGTAAGTGAAGAAAAGAAGGTCATTCTCAGACAGGATGTTGGGACGACGCCTTGAATGAGCCTTGCTGGGCAAGAGACGCCAACAGGACCAAGAATGTGGGCCAGTCCCCCAGGAAGTTATTCATGAGCCTGCACTGTATGATAAACAGGCAACCAAAGCCTTTTCTATACAATGAAAATCACAATGTTTCAAATTCCAGAAAGTCCTCAAACAATGACTGGACATTCCTAATACCGCATTTGCTTATTTGTGTACCAAGTACTTTCAAAGAAATGAGAGACTGGAGTTCTGACTTGGTTTTCTGAGCAGGAAAACAATGCACAAACTGATGTGTTGTGATGGCCCTGCTCCCCAGTGCCATTCTTTCTCCAAGGACAGCGTGAGCCTCATCTCGCTGTGTCCTGAATCCCTTTTGCTCCCAATAGCCGTGTTGGGTGGAAGGCCAGCATGAAGTAGCTTTAAGCATGATCAGCAGGACAGAGTCAAAAAGCAAGGAGACACTTCTGTGGTTCGCATTACCAAGAGATGTAAACTGGTCAGGTTAGAATGTTCTTCTGAGTAAACAAAAAGATTATTCGGGGAACTTAGAAATTATCTATGTGTCTACCTGACTTGACAGATATCAAAGCTCTTTTAGGGCACATATTATTCTTAAATTATGTTATATATTATTATGTCTATATGTACATACATATATAATGTATATACAATTATAACATAATATTCTGAACGTTGTTTTATAAATAAATATAAATGTCTGAAGAATATAAAGTTTAATTCTTCAGATAGTGGTATGTGTCTCACTACCCCAATACTTGTTTCTTGGTGAGACCAATTCTTCATAAGAAGGAATAGAAATTCACATTTGTCAGTTTTCTCACTTGTTCAATAAAGTTGCACTTGAAATTTTATTACAATTTTTCCTTCCCCACTCTACCTGCATGCCAAAATTCTTCTTTCCCTACCAAATCTTTCTATAGCAATTTTAATGACTAATGTGTCATGAATTTCATTGACTATTTAGTGTTTATCATCTCTCACACACCTCCCACTCCCTTATAATGTGAGTTTTCAAGGCAGCAATTGTTTGTTGTTCCTTTATATATCCCAGTACACAGAGCAGTGACTGACATGCACTACACACTCCAAATTAATTTTTGGATAAATGAATGAGTGAATGAAGGCTCTCTTTCAATGAGATTCTGTGAATTTCTCAGTTCATTTCTTAGAGCAGGAATTCACCCCACATCAAACCTCCTGACAATGGGGGCAGCACTGGCTGGCATGAAAGGGACCCTTTGGATCAAGGAGAGATGGCAAGGTGAGGTGGAGGTCAAAAACCAAGCTGCACAGCCTGGGCGAAAGGGGTGGAGTGGGGTGGGCTGGTGCTCAGCTCACTTGCACTGGTTTCTACCAGATGCACTTTAATTCTTGAAGAACTGTAGCACCTTTTCCTGGCAACATTCTGACTATTTCTCAAGCCAACACAGTTCATTTTGTAGCTCCTTCTGTGGACTGCGATGTAGGGATGAAGACCTTTGTGGAGCCATGAGACACAAGAGCTGCAGCCAGGCTGTGGGGAGCACGGCAGGATGCCTTTGGGGCCGAGACCTTAAATTCCATCCCATTTACTAAATCTCCATTCCACTGGCTCATCTGCTCAGCCCATAGCTGATGCAAACTAGTGTCCCTTCTCCCCGTTCCCCATAGTGTCTGTTTGTCTGTTTTAATAAAGGTAGTGAGATCCTTAAAGTACTTTTGGGTTCACTGAATAAGATGTTCCTCCATGGAATCGTGAATGTGGATTTCTTTTTGTCACAAAGATGCTTGGGAGGGTCTCTACGTATTGCTGGGTAGAGCAGAACGTGCTGTATATTTTGCATCTTTAAGACAGTAATCTGAAGAAGAAGGACCACTCTTAATTAAATAATAAATCCCCATCCTCACCAATGACAACAAAAGTCTATACAAATCTATTTATAGTCAGAAATAGCTTGGAATTAAATTTGGAATCAAATTTGAGAAGGAGGGTGATTTCTGGCTTTCAAAGGCAAACTCAGAATAAGGCAGACCTACTTCCTGTTGGGGGCACTTTCCACCTTGAAAATACACATTAGCAGAGGCAGGTAGAAAACAGGTGTCCAAAATGTAAACCATTTTGCTCCAGCGGAGGAACCAATCCTGGCATTCAACTCTGGCACACTGATAAAGAGTTACTGGGCTTGAATCTAGCAGAGGCCTTTTGTTTGGGTAAGTTAACAGCAAATCCAAAGACACTCCTACTAAGCACAATGGCTGTGTATTACTTTAATCAGAAGGCTGAGGTTTCTTAAAGGGCGTCTTCCTTTCCTTAATTTTTTTCTTCGACCTCTGCACTCACAGCGACTGCTCTTAACACAGTACAGTAGGCTATTGCTGTCATTAGAGGGCAAGTAGCCAGTTGGATCTTAAACCAGCCCCTGGCCTGTAAACAAGATGTACCCTGTGGCAGGAGAGTAACCGAGAGTTTCTGTCGAGGGGGGAGGAAGCTGAATGTGGGAACAGAGCTGGTCGACTCAAAGGTTAACTACCCATTGAAACCAAGTCTAAAACAAGAAATGACCTTTCTTCAGTGAGGTTTACATTAGCTGTTTATCTGCAAAGAAATAAAGACCGTGCACAAGATAAGGGCTAGATGGCCTTGACTTGGTTCACTGGATTCTAGCAAGCTTGCCAAAAAACTGCAACGGGTTGGTGAGAGCATCTGCTTTTCAAAGAGTCTTAAATGTAAAGTGAATGTACCATCCCTTGTTTTAGAAACGTGCACTCCACAGCAGCTCTACTGCCATATTTCTCTTTGACCTGTTAGCATGGCTCATTTCAGAGACCTACCCCACTCTCCCACCTGCCCCAGCTACACTGCATTAAACCCTGGGCAGCATCTGATTAAGCCCTTTGCCCAAGGCCAGGGTGCCTTGCTCAGAGCAAACACAGGAAGGCAGGGATTCCTCGTGGCTGTGCAATAGCATGACTCAATGTGGATTTTCAGGTTACAGTTTCATCCCACCCAACCCAGGGCTTGTGTTCCTGGGGAGGGGGACAGTGAGGGTTTCTTTGCAGATTGTTCTCCAGTAGGCCTCCGCTATTTCCCCAGTCCCAAAAGCTTTATATTCTATCTTCAGCATCTGCATATGATAACTCTTTTGTTCTCTTTGGAGCCCTCATGCTGACAGGTCACCTTTCCTCCTTTCTAACCTGTCTGTCTTTCTGTATATTTATCTCTGCAGGAATGTAGCTCCAGAGAAAGAAAAGGCAGCTTACAGGTTTCTTCCCTGCAGCCTCATTATCTGTTTACGTCTATACAAAGCATCCCCTCAGAAAGGAACGTGCACAGCTCTAGGCATCCCAGAAAACAAACCATCCCAACATCAGGACTCAAGTCAGGCACTCAGGGAACTCACAACAGAGCTGTTTTTTCCTTTGTATGAGAACAAATGGTGCCCTTGAGTGCACAACCTCGAGTGGGAAAAGAGGAGGGTGTTAGGAGAAACAAGCGGTGCTGCAATCCTGTTTTCTTCCTTTCCCAGGGCTCCAAGCACCCCACCCTCCCAGCAGCCAGGCCAAGGAAAGGAGCTGATTTTTTGCTGGAAGGCTCTACATGAGACCCCTGGAGGTCAGCCCCAGGGTCCTGGGGAGGAGTGGGGATGTTGTGTACCTTCCCCAATGACCAAGAAGTCCTATCAGATGAGTCCTTTGTAGTTATATTATTCATCCCAAGTTTCTAAAATAAAGATGATCAACAGATTATTCAAAAAAGGAAGCTTCTGGAAGCTGGTAAAAAATCGTTTTAAGTTCAGAGACAGCATGGGTTTCTATTCTCATATTCTTCCACGCAGCCTTCTAAAGAGACATAACAACAGTTTTAAAGGCAAGGCAATGTCTAGGGATTGTGATAGTGAGAGATGCTGGGGTTCTCCTGCCTTGAGCCATCCCTAACCACGACAAAAATCAAATGAAGCACCAAAACACAGAATCTGGGCCATATGTCCTCTCTCCACATCTCCTTGCCCTCTTTCTCACTTTCCCAACTAGCTTAAGTCATCCTGCTATTACTGCTTTCTTTAGGGGGTAAATTTTTCACTGCAAATAAAAGCTTTCTCTGTCATGGCTACCCTGTAGACAAGGCTGATCTCAACTGCATCCCTCAGTTCAGGATGTTACCCAATTCATAGGGAACTGAGCATGCAGTTGAGATCATCCTGAAGCTGAGCCATCAACTATCTTATGCAGGCAGTCTATCCAACCCCATATAGAGTATCAGATGTATTCAGCTCTACCACAATATATTACAGGTCATTTGTTTGGCAGCTACATTCATTCAGGATGGTGAATTCGGGAGTATTTTGTTACTTTCCTCTGTCACTCGATGCTCTGCAATCCTAATTAGCTCATA
This sequence comes from Trachops cirrhosus, assembly GCA_028533065.1. Classification (NCBI taxonomy): domain Eukaryota; kingdom Metazoa; phylum Chordata; class Mammalia; order Chiroptera; family Phyllostomidae; genus Trachops; species Trachops cirrhosus. The sequence goes on from CM052542.1 coordinate 77,104,491, forward strand.
TGTGCACAGGCCCAGCTCATCAGAGTAGAACTCTTATCTGTGTGTCTCTCAGACAACTTCCTGCCTGGATGGGAAGCCCAAGATTTGAGGAATTCAGACCTGGACACTCATAACCCGTATGCGACTGTGGCTTGTGATCATAAGCCGGAACCGCCAGGCTTTGAGTTCCAACCAGGATTGCTGGGCCTCACCCTCAGGGAGGCCTTGAGGATGGGGCTTGATGGGAATAATCTTAGAAGGAAACCAGATTCCCCATCACTGTGTCCTTCCCTGACATGGAGTTTCTCCTCCTGGGCTCCCTCTGCAGGAAGGCCCAGTCCCAGAAAGTGACTCTGGTGACAGAGAGACCCCAAGAAGGAGCCCTTGGTGTCACTTCTCAATCCCGTCAGATGCAGGGTCCCAGTCAGCCTCTTCTGCACTGAGAAAGTGCTAGAACTTGCACAGGCACCCCGGAATAGCTCAACACTGCACATGTGCTCATTCAAGTGTAGGCAGCAATGCAACCACCAGTGCCTCCTGTAGCAGTGTCTCAGTGCAGTTGGATTTGCTAACATTTACATATATCTTATGGCTGTTACATGCAAGGTATCTTGGCTGTCACCGAAGACAGGGAAAACCCAACAGTTTCAAAGATGCAGATAAATATATACACATAACTATAATAAAAGTGAGAATGTTTAATAACAACAAAAACATTTAATTGCAGACTCAAAGTGCTTTGGGAGCACAAAGAAAGAAGTGATTTACTTTGGGTGGGGAAAGTAGGAAGAGAGTGGGGAGCTCAGCTTCTTTTACCTGGGCCTTCTGGGCAGGGCCATGATGGGATTAGCACTGAGTGAGCCAAGGGAAAAGTGCATCAGGGTGGTCTTCCCCTGGCTCATGGTTGCTGCCCCAGAACTTCTCCTCTCTTATTCTGTTGTGAGGTTTCCAGAAGGATGGATGCCCAGGCAGGACTGATATTCTAAATATTAAAAAATCAGTAAGATTCAAGCAATAGCCAGTGGGAATGGGCACACTGTAAACGACCAGGCTGGCACATGTCCATTTACATCATCCCCACTTCCGGGGCTGCAGCTGGTGGGGAAGAGGAGAGCAAGCATCAAAGGCATTTGGGGGTAGGGAGAGGTTTGTGGGAAGAGGCCATGGTAATGTCATAACCACTCTTGTGCCCAGTTGTTTCCTTCCTTTTGTTTTTTTAAGGAAACTTACAATTAGTTCTCATGAGTATGTCTTGTTTTTATCATTAAGTAATAGACATACCAACAAACCATTACTAATTTTAAAAGAATATAAAAGTTTAAAAAGCAGACTGTGGAAGCACCTCACACTTAGCAGGATGGCTAGTATGAGAAAGAAAAGACAAAAGAAGTGTTGGTGAAGTTGTGGAGAAATTAGAACCACGGAGATGAGCCGTGAGGAAAAAAGTTGAAGAATTTGGTTGAGTTAAAGGGTAGGAGTGCACGACATCAGAGTTGGGTGCATTACTTTATAGTGAACTCGCAGTTTTTAAGGAGAAGAGTGATATGGTTTAAAATGGAAAATACCTGTATGTAGAATCATGTGGGTTCATTGAATAAGGAAGACTGGAGGTCTTAGGTAAGAAAGAAGGGCTAGAAGAACAGGGGCTTTTTAATGGGACTGGCAGAGGAGAAGGATGGGAAAGACATTGCAGTGTTAAAACCAACGTGGAGGGTAAGCAAACAAGCGGAGTCAGATATGACGTATGAACATGGGGAAAAGACACTGATGTGACTTCCTGAGATGGCAGCATGGGAGGAGTTGAAAGGAATAATAACTGCATTTTGAAACCTGCCACAGTGTCTATCACCTAAATAAGATGAAGATCTGATTACAAGAACAAATAAGAGGTGACACGGTGGCAGAAATGCTCCATAGCCTAAATCTGAGAACATCTTCCCTACCTTGCAGTTCTCTAACAACTCCCCCTCCTCCTCCACCTTCTCCTCCTCTTCCTCAGATCTGCTCCTAAATGCTACTTCCTTAGAGAAAGCCTTCCCTCACACTCCTCACCCCCATTCTGATTAGATGTTCCTGCTAGGTGTTCCCATTATATCCTGTGCCTCCCACATCACAGCACTTACCATCTTTTATTGTAATTGCTACTGCAATTTTATGCCACAATAGTTAGCCGCTAGGAACCCTGTGGAGGGAGGAGTCAGAGTGAGAGTATGAGAGTGAGACCTATCAAGAGGGGGCTGTGAGTGGAGATGCACCTGGGAAGGATGAGAAAGATGTTTCTGGCAGCTTAAATGAAGTATGGGGCTCAAATATATTTTTTCACTCAAGAAGACTAGAGAGATGTGAGACTATTCATAACACAAAGGGAGAGAGTCACAATACAAGCAAGAGAAGACACCAGTGACGGCGTAGGTCAATGGAGTTTGTAGGTGGATGCAAAGTCAAGGTCAGAGACAAAGGACATTTGAGAAGAAGCAGAATACAGGGTTCCTTAAAAGAGTAGGGAGGAAGGAGGAAAGGACAGGTAAAGATAGCAAACAGATGAGAGAGAAGTTGAGGGAACTGCGCCCTGGGATGAGCCAAGGTCATTTGCTGAGTGAGGGCATCAGGTAGGAGGGGCAGTAGAGGTGGGACTGGGTCTTGGCAGAAGTGAAAAGATTTGGAAATCACTCACTGGTTAAATAGGAAAGAATGTTAATATTCACAGGAGGTCTGGAGCCTACAGAGCCCTTAAAATAACAGCACGCAGGCCCTGGAGGCACACTGCTTTCCAATAATCCAACCTTTCGTGTTCAGGGGAGAATGAGTCCAACAGGACTTTCCGAGAAAAGGAAAAGACTTTGTACAGATTCCAAGCATTGTTCCAGGCAGCAAAGTCAGGCTAATAGAAGAGCTCTGACAACCAGATTGCTGCCTTCAGGGATGGCCTGCCCACTCCTCCACCTCTGCTTTGTGACCTGTCTGGCTTTCAACCCTGTAGCCTATTCCCCCATCCAACTGTGAGTCTCTTGGGAGTCATGACCTCGGTCATGGCTGGAGCCCACATAACAGCAAGGAAGAGCAGGGAACTCCCTACATGACAGGTACAATTAAGTGTGTGGGGAAGTTTGTTATTGCTTTGGAACTGCTACCTACTTCACTATTAGAGATGTGCCTTTTAAATCCAAATGTGAAGAGAAGCATAGTAAAGAAGGAGGCCACTCACTGTGGTCACCTGTGGATTGGCTTACCCCTATGCTTATTCCTAAAAATTAGCCAATATCAGCCATCCCAGTAAATGAGAGCAGTGGAAGTTCATGAACCAGGACATTTTGGAAAATACGGAAGAGAGTGGAACTGGACAGACTGCTATATAAAGACTTCTAGACAAGACCTGTGGGTACTTGGGATTTTAGGGTAGGGGGCAGAGGGAGGGAAGGGAGATGAGAAACTTATGGAAAGAGGAGCTAGAGAGAAACAAAAAAATACAAAAACAAAACCCTGCATGCTCTATATTTTTCCTTGGAGTTGACTTCATGTGTGTGTGGGGGGGGTAGTGAAGTATTTGCAGAAAGAACTTATTCTCAGAGAATTTCACAGAACATAGAGTGGGATTAACTCAGAGTGTTCTAGCAAAGCAATCCACCCAAGTACAGCAGAATAAAGTCAGAGAGTAGTAAAGTGAAACTGGAAAGTATGAAAATCAAGGGAAATCTAGAGCAGGTGTCCTCACTAGCTGGCTTATCCTATAGTCATCTCCCCTCAGGCAGATAGCAGGTTTCTCTGAGCTCCTCTCTTTCTCTTGATAATTCAGTTTTATTCAGCATGTTATAATGGTCTCTCATTTAATCATCCCAGCCACCCTGTGAGGTGGGTACTATTATTCTTCCCATCTTACAGATGAGGAAACTGAGGCCCAGAGAAATTAAGTAACTTGTCCAAGGTCACTCACAGAGTAAGTAGCACAGTCCACACTCAGATTCAGGCCAAGTCTATGCTCTTCTCTCCCAGGTGCTGTTTTTTCCTGGGTACAGTAAGAAAAATGAGAAGAAAGAAAGGAGGAAAGAAGGGAGGGAGCTGTGTGGGGACATCTTGAGACTCGAGAAATGGTTCTACACATACATTCCAACAGACAAGGGATATAGGTATACCAGATGCAGGAGCCAGAAAGTTCTGGTACCATCCAGTTCAGAAAGATGAGCTGCTAGGGGCACCCAAGCCCCGAAAGTGTACACCACAAACTTGGCTTATTGCCCCTGCTGCTTCCCTTCCAAGTATTAGTATCATAACATTCTTTTGATAATGTTTCCTTTTAAAGGAGATACTACTTTTACTAAAAGGTCAACCAGCTAAAAATATTTTGCTGGGATTTTCCACACTCTTTCTGCATGATTTCTTTGCTTCTAGATTTGCTCAGGAGAAAGGACTGAAACATTTTCCTCCCACAGGGAGTCATTTTCCAGGCATTGGTGCCAAGGTTTCTTTTCTCCTTCTTCTTTCCCTATTTCACCCCCTTTGGTCTTATCAGTAACTTTCAGAAGGACCAAAATAAATATTTTATTTGTAAAGATAGAAATATTCTTTTGACATTTAAAGCCAAAGGACCAATGTTCAGTTTTAGAAAATCCTGTTACAATAGCAAAGGCAGGGTGCTGCCACACGTGAGTTACTGAAATGAGAGCTTTCCTTGGGACAGGAATTCCAGGTGCCCTGATGTGACCAGATTGCCATCAGGAGGCACAGCCACTGTGCACTACGTAGAGAGACTCGAGGGATACTTCAGTTACCCGGCAGTCCTTCTAGCACAATCACTAGTCTGGGCCAAGACATGGAGGGTCCCTGTTTAAAGCTCTCCTCCTGGAGTGTTCTTTCTTCTGTTTCTCTACCTGGTGAAATTCTACTCATTCTTTAACACACAGTCAAAGTTTATATACTCAGGTTGGTTGTTCTGACTCCTATTACCCTTACAGTCCTTAACTTGTCATTTATTTGTGTGCATGCCTTCTTTCCACAACCTACTCCCTCTCCCTTAGGTCTGTAAGCAGTTGAGTACAGCCCAGGATCAGTCTCATTATCTCTTTAAAAATAAGGCCTGGGACCTAATGGGTACTGTTAAGAAAAAATGGTTCTGATCCTTGGTAATGAAGATTCTATTCAACACTGCTGCAGTAGGGGAGAGAGACTGGGCTCCACTCTGAATACAGCAAGGGCAGTAGGGATTTATAGACAAGAAGCGGAGTGAGGCGGGGTTCAGGAAACGGGCTATTACTAAGAGGGACATCAAGAAGAGAGGGGTTCTTGCTAAATTTACTTCACAGGATTCTTTACTCAGGACTGAGTTGGGCAGGCCAAAGACAGCAAGGGGGTCAATTTCAAGGCTTGTTTGAAAAGAGGGCTCAGAGAAGCCTGACTACAGTTTGATCAAGGAAGGAATCTTAGTCGTGACCGAAGTGCTGAGAGAATGAAATGATTTAAGAAGTAACTTATTATTTATGTTACTCCTTCTGTACACAATTACTGAACGTTTAACAAAGATTTTCTCTTTGACCAAACTCTAGTCAGGCCCCTCGGAACTTTCTTCCCAACAAGGCATTGACTCTTGGGCCTCTGGGTTTGTCTCTGCATTGTCCACCTTTAGCAAGAATCCTTTTAAGTCAGTTAAACCAGAATCCTTCACGCTCTGCATCTGATCCGGCTCCCTCATTCTCCACTTCCTCCAGGTGATGTCTGATCATTCCGACCTGCCTTCAACAAGAATCCTGCTAGGTCAGTTTAGCCAGAACGTCCCTTACCCCTGATGTTTCCACTCAGTAATTTTTCATCCACTGACCCCCCTCCAACTCTGCTATTTGGCTATAAATTCCCATTTTTTCTTGTTTCCGAGTTGAGCCCAGTCTCTCTTTCCCCACTGCAAAACCCTGTTCCAGTGGTTCCTACACACAGAGATAGCTCCCCCTGGAGGAAAGTCAGCTTTACAGGCCTTATATTAGTGCCATGAATAATTTTTTTCATTAACATATTTTTTTTTCAGCAAACCTGGCTAGAGAGCAGGCTGCACCCCAGGGCACTGGCAGGGAACTGAGGGGTGGGCCTAGAAGGGGGTGCTCTGGCCAGGCAGCCTGAGGTCCATGGGTCCCCTAGGGCCAGGGCACTGCGAGGAGGTAGAGGTCCCTAAAGAACAGTCTCACCTACATCACAACTGTGCCTGCAGCTAGCCCTTGCCCTGAGGATGTCAAATTCTTTTCATAACCAGTTAAACTTTCAACCTGATACTACTTTCTAGTCAAAGAGAGTTGGGTTTGTTTGGTTGGTTAGTTTTCGTTTTGCTTTGCTTTCGCCATTTAAAATATTCCAATTTAAACACAGTCTGGGCAAAAGTTGGTTTACAGGTGTGAGTATACAAAACATGGGGTTTATTATTGTATTATTTTCCATACAAACAACTGTAAACCTACTTTTGCCAACTCCTGTATGAAAAGAAACCTGCTCTTTTTCTTTTAAGGCCTTTGATGTTTTGAGAATATCTTTCAGTCCCTAAGCAGATCCCATGGGAATTTCCTTTAAGACTATGAAACTTGAGAGACCAGGAGCAAATAGTAGAAAGTGAAGGTGCCCAGGGCACAGTGAAAGTAAAAGATGAGTTCTGTTTGTTTTCAGCCTGATTCCCTCAGGATCATCTCCTCCCATAAGGAGCTTCCTTTTAGCACACTAGTCACCTCTGAGCTTTTAGAACTGGGTAAAATTAGTAATCTAGCCCCAACATGTTAGAGATTCACAAGAAAAAAGGCCACAGAGGCTGAGATAGAGGTGAAGGTATTTGTTAAAGGTCTCAACCCTTTGGAAGAACAGGATCAGGTCAGGAATCTCCACATCTTACTCTTACCCCACCCCACCCACAAAACCACTATCTTGATCTCTCAGAACAGAGGCTCCTGAACAGGAGCTGTTCACTTGTCAAAGTACTTTTACATCAGTTCACTGCCCTGGCCGGTGTGGCTCAGTTGGTTGGGCATCATGTCACAAAGTGAGGGGTTACTGGTTCGATTCCTGGTCAGGGCACATGCCCAGGTTACACTTACATCAGTTCACTAATTTGAATCTGGAAGGTTCTGAAGTCTTGTTTACACAGGAGTCTTTGTATAGAAATAACCTAGTAGTTGTCCTGGGCAATTTGCAAATCAGCTCCCTAGGCTTGCATTCTGCAGTCAGTGCCTAAAGCAGGAGCCCTTGCATGTTCTCTCTCCATGACAAGCAGGTAGCTCAATAAACAAGGAAACCAAACTCCAGCTCCCAGTCAGAAACTCAGGTTATCATTCTCAAGGCTGCAGCATTCACTGGGAAAGTAGCCACCCCAACACAACACCGAGTGCAGATTGCAAATGCTCCTGAAACTAGGATCAGCCAACTCAGCTTTTTTCACGGAAATGTCAGGCAGAGCTATCTCAATCTAAAGGTTAAAGTCAAAACATGGATATGTCATATGTGTGTATTATATATGTCATATGTGGCCATAATATAGATATATGTATTATAAATACATAGTTTTAAACTTCTATTTGAGATAATTTCAGTTTCGGAAAAGTTGCTGAAAATACATAGAACTTTTGTATACTTTTTCCCCAGTTAAATCAGATTTTAATGTTGGTCCATGTGTATTTTTATCATATCATCTCATCTCTCTATATAGATGTATATTTGCCCCTAAATTACTTGAAAGTAGGTTATATTCAGTTATTCCCTTTTATCCCTCAATACACCAGTGTTTTCCTGAGAACAAAGATACCCTCTTACATAACCACAGTCGTTATCAAATTCAAGAAATTTAACAATGATGTGATACTGTTGTCTAGTCTACAGTTCACTAAATATGGCTATAATGTATCCCAAAACTTTCAGTGCAGCTTCCAGCTATTTAATGTTCTTAATAAAACTTTTAAAAAATGTTTTATTCACTGCAATGATAATTCATGAGAACCTTCCCACCACTTTATATGAAGAACACATTATTTGCTCCATAAATTATTTATTGATCCAGGTCTTTTCAGGTTGCTTATCGCCAGCACTAAAAGCCTCTGAAGAGCCATTTGTAAATTGAGGCATATATTCTGGCGATCTTACTGGTTTCATGTTGATTTGAAAGATCTGATATTTCCTTATAAATGCAATTAATCAGCAGGAAAGTTGAAAAGGTAAAATACGGCCTTTAGAATTTTAGCAGGACTTGGGCTTCTGGGACATACAAGATTTAACATGTGGATGAGAAATGAAAATTACCCCAGTCTCCTTAAGACCAGGTTCCACACAATCGATAGTCAGTCACACCAGGTGCACGAGTCACTACACCAAGCACAGAACCATCCTGGCTCCATGCTTTTATTTCTTAAAGGGAAGGGGAGGGAAGGAGTTAATTTCAAAGTAATTTAGAGATTGTATCGATACCACCTACTTACCCTTAGCCACACTCAATCTTACCCTCAACCACCATGTCATGAGAAGAGATGTCCTTCTAATTCTCCCTCCCACACCGTGCATGACCTTCTCAAGCCTATTGTCTCTTCTCTCCTTTGAAACGTTGCCATAACACAGAGTCAGTCTCTTTCTCTCTCTTCTTCCCTCTCCTTCTCTGTCTCTCTCCTTTGCCTCCCTCTCCAGGGGCTCTTTCTCTATGACTGGGACCCTATTCAAGCCTTTCCCCAGGAACCACATCCAGGTGCAGCCCCCCCTGGAGCAGGCTGTGATGCTGGGGGCATGCCTGTGGGGAGGCAGGTGTGTGGCAGTAGGGTCAGAGATAGGAAACCAAATGGACACGTGACGAAGGAGCTACCACATGAGGAGAAAGTGAGAGGAAGTCTTCAGTCCGGAGAGTCTGGGTTGAGGGGATGAGGTTAAAATTAAAGATCCCAACAGTTAGCAACAGGGTAAGAGAGAACCAAACTCAAAAGACATAAATAAATTTTTGGCTAGTAATAACTATTTGCTAAGCATCTTATAGTTAAAATAAATGCTCACATGTAAGAATTTACTTTTTACTTATTTGCCATGACTTGAGCCCCAAGTAGTATGCAGATAAGAGATATTCATGTGAATTCACAGAAGGCATTCCCTCCCCCAATTAACTAACTTTAAAAAGAAGAAAGGGAGAAGCTACAAAGGGAATTTTAGTTTTCCAGCTCTAGGCAAAAGTGGCCAGGTTGGGGTCAATTGGTTTCACTTCCCCCTGACTGGCTTCTTTGCTTGGGCAGTAATTGGGCAGATTGGGTTTCAAGCGGTCATTCTCCCAGAGCCAGCCCAGGTGGCTGCTCCTGTCTGCTGACAGCTAAACACTACCGCTAATGAACAAAACGGAGAGATAAGCCCTCAATAGCAACAAAAGCAGCAGCTCAAGAAGAAAAAAATTCATTAGCAGTGTGATTTTCTCTGTTGTGGGCAATTAGGGCTGTGGGGGCTCAGGGTTGCTTCCAAGGGCAAGCAGAGGACCAGGTGGCATGCCTATCAATGCGACTGGGAAATGGGAGTGCTTGTATCGCAGGTCAGAACGGTCCCCAAGTGCAAGGCTTTAGGAAGTATGTCTGTAGCCGTGTTTTATTCCCACAGCATGGGCACTTCACATGTTTAAGCCTCACAACAACCTGATGAGATAGCAAACCATTTCATACATGAGGAAACTGAGCTTCTGCAAGATTAAGATACTTTCTCAACATCATAAAGAAAGTGGCAATAATAAGTGGCCAAGGCGGGTTATCCAGAGGATTCTTTCTCAGGAGCTCTTCTCTCCCATTAACACCAGAAAGCAAACACTAAAACGATGTGAAAGTGGGGACAGCACCGCATCACTTGTTTTTCCTCTAATTTCAGATGGAGGTGGACTTGTCTTTCAATGGTTTCCTCTGCCTAGAGAATAAAATTCAAGTGTATATGTCCAGTTCAAGGCTCTCACATCTGGTGTCTCACACCTAATGTACCATGTAGTTCTACCTTTCACTATTGCCCACTTCAGCCTCGCCTGTCTGTAACTCACTTCACATATCCCCATTCCCAACCTGGCTTTCTGTTGTTCTCCAGCATCCACATCTATTCCTTTCCTCTACCATGTAGGCCCCACTTCTGCCTTTAGGAAGAAACGTTAAGGCTTGTCCTATTGCAAAGTCATCTGTGCAGCTGTCATTGACCTTGCCAGCACCCAGAGGCCTCTCCCTTTGCTAAAATGTTGTGACATTTAGTCTGCAGTTCTCATGTGAATAGGACTGACTTGAGCCTGGGCCATGAATAGTGAATACCAGCAGCGGGTGGGGCTCGGGAAGCCCCAGAAGGGCAAGCAAGTTAGGAAGTGCCTGTCACAAATCTACCAAACATGACATCACAGGACGCGAGAAGGTCGGCAAAAACTGGAGGCTAGAGAGGAATTAAAATCTTAAGTTAAAACTTAGACATTAAAACCTTGTTTCAGGTTTCGTGTGAGAGGCCAGAGATCTTTGGGATGGGACGCCAGGTAGAACTTGAAAAATATCACTAGAAATGCTTTTCCAGAGACCACAGGGGTCAGCTAGCAAGATTTCTTGTATTACCATATATACATTTTCTGAGAATTCATGGCCATTAGACATTACGGTTCCTAACTCAAAGCTTTTCAAAGTCCTCAATATGCTTATGTGAATTGTGACTCTCTAAGACAGAAATATAGAAGGCAAGTTTTTTCTAAATGATTTGTCAGGAGAATTTTTTTCCTCAAGAGCCTCTACCACTTAGTGATCTTCAGAATACATTTAATAAGTGCTATTTACATTTTTGCTGTTTTATTGTGGCTTAAAAAGTGTTAAGACTGGGAAATTTTACAGAGATTGGGCCTGACTTTTATTTAGAAAATTTATCTCTTTATTAAAAGCCAGTTATTGGAAGATTTGGACCAAAGAATGAGTCCAGTCTGGATTAGAACCAGCCAAGATAACCATAGAATTCTTGGAAGTATACATCATAAAACTAGAACCCGACCAAATGATTTTATATATTTCTCAAATCAACAGCTGATATTTTCCAATATTAAAAACACTTCATGGATATTTAAGAAAAAAACAATTTTTAGTTACTTTTAGCTTGATGGTCCTCCTATTATCTTATGGAAAAAGCCCTGCTTTTGTGACAAAGCCTATTTCAAGGGCTTATTTTATTAACTTCTGGAACTGTTCTTTTGAAAAAAAATCTTATCTACTTGACCCATCATAATTCTCTATCTCCCCTGCATGCAAAAAAAAAAAAAAAAAAAACCTTTGACACTTGAGCACCTCTGCCCACTTCCAGAAACAGTGAGTGAAGACAAAGCTTCTATAGATTTCAGAAAGAAATGTTTTCAGATATAAAGCCAATTTATAAGGTGGTACAAATTTCAATGTCAGGTAAAAATTCTTTGGGGATTTTTCACCAACTTATTATCTCTGCCTTTGTCTCTTCTGTGGTGGAGGGCTGACACAATGCTGACCTGCTCGCTATTTATGGCACCATTGTCTAAATTTCGGCTCAAGCTTTGAATAGTTTCTCCAATACAGTTTCAAACACCACAAACAGATTTCTGATGTCATGGGTGGGCGTGTTTCTGCTTGATCCTGATTCTTAGGTTAATCAGCATGGTGTTCATTTTTTCTACCACAGCCAACAAACCTGCTGCTGACATTCTGCAGGCCCGAGCCCACGGATGTCTTCAAAACACTGTCTCCCATTTCTGTGACACCAAAATTATGCTTTTCATCTTTCATGTGTTTTGGACTCAAAATGTCCAGGAACACTTAAATGTCTTCTTGACCCAGCAACTTTTCCTGTCCAGATAAATGAGTGTGTGCATTGAACCACTCAAAGTGAAACAAGAGTCTCTGAAAATCATGCTGATTTATCTAGGAAAGAAATAATCTGCTTGGAAAACCTTAATTAAATATGGTGGCACTTGTATCAATACAAGCATTCTATCAACGCTAGCATGTAACTCTTAGGACCAAAGATGTCCATCACAAGCAAAATATTCCTGACACAATAAAACAGGGCAAGTCCCAAATGTGATCTCCTGTGAGCACATTTGGGCCTATCTGTGTCCTTTCATGGAAAGGCTGGAGTCCAAGCATTACATCAGGAGAACCAGCTAGCTACCAGTTCCCCAGGAACTGACCAGTCTCCAGGGGGATCTCTTCAAGCTCCTGGAGATTACCTGAGTCCAGGCAACTAGGCTACCGTGGCTTTTTTAGGTCTGTTTTTAACTATTAGCATTCGTCCAAACAGCTGTCTAAGTCTCATAAGAGACCTGTGTTTGGCCAGATAAGAAGTTTTGATTTCAAAGGAAAAGAAAAGGCATTTTTCCTTTTCCCCTAAAAAGTACAAACTGTGAGGATAAAATGAGACTATATATGGGAAAATAGTTTAAGAGTAAAAGTTGAATATCAACATTATTTCAAGGATTACCTTATCAATAATACAAGCTTTACATATTTCCTGAAGATACTAATTTTTAAAACCCAGAAGTCATGGGTTAGATTTTAAATTTTTATCCCTTTTCCTTCATTGTGCAATAAGCCACTAAGTTAAACAATCTTCAAGTAAGAAATCCCGAAGATGGACTAAAACTGAGAACTGTAATGGATATGGCAAATGTCAAGTCAATGATGTCAAATGGGTCCTGATCTAGGCAAGTCCAAGAATAACAGACCTAGACTGATGTCTGTCCCATTAAAAGTTTCAACCTACATTTAAGAGACCACAAAGCAGCTAGTCCATCTCCACGCTTATTACAGAAAAAAATTGACATATGAGGCCTCCTGTGCAGCAGGGGTCAGAACCAGGGAGAAGACCCAGGTCTGATCCTTTCCCCGCTCAGGGAGCAAGCACAGGGCTTTCACACGTCTGCAGTCTCTCATAATTGTTCCCTCAGCCCTGCAACGTCTCCCACCCACCTTTGTGCCTTCTCCTACTTTCCACATCAAAGATAACACAAGTGTCTTCTTGTATCGCATCTTAGAGTTGCCCACCAACACCTACTCCCACATAAACAGTAAGCAAAATGTACAGGAGAAGTGTTGTTCTATGAAAATCTGTTCTTCTCCGATCTCTTAAGTCCAGTCCTGATTTCTTTAAGACCTTGAGTTCTGGGGCATGTTTGTCTCCACGGCTGTGTGATGAGACCTGCGCTTTGAAGATCAGAGGGTCTGGAGCTAAAAAGAGCAACACTTCTCTGAGTTTGAACTGAAGTCTCTCTCTGCAGAACAATAAAGTTGAGAAGCCCACTTGCAACAGGATCTGAGCTGGCTGATGACAGTGCACAGCTGACAGGTGAGTCACGACCATCTTCGGGGGATTTAGTGTTGGCTGCTTTGGCTTCCTCGTTTTGTACATACTAGGTTTACAGAATGCAAGGAATTTGCTAGCTGAGCAACTTTATTCATTGTTTTCTAACCAGGTTCTTTTCCACTGAGGTAAAAAAATTTCCTCAGCAGGCTTTGCTGCCAAAGCAGCACACAGTTCAATGGGACAGTTTAAACCTGAAACAAATACTCTGAAAAGGCACTGTGCACTGTACAGAAACAGAATCTAGCTGACTTTGAAATAAAGGGATCTAAACTTACTACCGAAACATGGGGCTAACCTAGAACTACATCATCCTTCCACGTGCACACAATGAACGAGAGGAGGCCAGTGGGACAGAGTGGAGGCTTTGCTGTGCACCCACTATGTAGAATAAGAGACATTTTCCCCATTGACTGATGGGGAAAAGCGGGAATCCCAGGAGTGAAATAACCTGACCAAGGTCAAATACAAAATTGCAGAGCAGGAATTATAAACCATCTCGCAATTCAGCGAGGTTGATTGTGTCATGTTGGTGTTTTCCTTTTTATCCCAAGTTGACCGAGAATGTAACTAAATGTCACTAAAGTATAAACTACTATGCATATTTATTAGATAAAAACCACTACGCATTGGGTCAGAATGACAGAATTAAGGAAAACACATAAAATCAAGGTCCAGATTAATGAATGGTTTATCAAAATCACACAATTAATGTCATTTTCTGATTTGTAAACAAACCTTGAACACTGTATTTTAACATCCTTTGGAGGGTTAAATTTGTTAGTGATAACATGTAGAAACTCGACTTTAATTTCCTACTGTGTATTTTTATCAGAAGAAAAGGTAACATTAGATGTATCCTATGGAAATAAAGTACAAACTGAGTTAATTAAGGTTCTTGGGTAAGAATGGCCAAAAGTACAGACTAAGGTAACTTGGGTTCTTACATAAGAACGGCCAAGAAGGAAGAGAAGTAAAACGGAACCACTGCACCATCTAGTGATGAAACTGTTGCTTTGCAATAAAACCACCTGATGCAATTTTATTTTGCAAATCAGTGTGAGCTTAAAGCATGTTCATAAAACTGGCCAAAAGAAAAAATGTCTGATGACAATGAACAATAGAAAATTAAGGGCAGATGAACAGGAATAGTGGAATGGGATAAATTCTTCAGTTAAGTTTCCATGAGAAACTGGAGGCAAACCCAGAGTTTATTCCTCCCAGATCTGTCATAGGTCCTGTTTACTGTTCTGTACGTCCTAAAACTTTAGGTACCCTTTTAGAATTAATGGTTCAACCCTAAAACAGATGACATAAGTACCTATTCAGTAAGTCTAAGACTCATTCTCCACCATAAAGTTCAGTGCAGGACCTGAGCCTCTTTCTTCTAGATTGCTTTTCCCTCTGGCCTTGTTCTACATAGATGGCAACAAATCAGGAATCCAATGCTTCATGTCAGTGCTCAGTAGATATAATACCCAGAGAGGTTACCTCTTAAAAAACATTACAAAAACATTAATTCAAGAGTCAAAGGTAATAGAATCATAATAGAAATTTTCTTTTTAGTCTGAAGATTTATATTTTGTTCAGGAACTTTTTCAGACTCATGGTCAGGAAGAAAATGTTTAATTTTATAATTCTATGATTGAAAGTTACCTAGAAAAAAGGAAATACATTTCAATTTAGTAATTACATAAAATAAAATGTCAATATACAGGGTCTGGCAGAAGTAATGTCTGCTTGAGTGTGGTTGATAGGGTAATAATATGGGTGTAATATTTTATAGCTTTAATTTGAACATTTCACCTAAAATGTCACGTGGTATACTTGAGTGTGATATTGTTATGTTACAGAATTACATGCTTATGATTTTGTACTAAAAGATTTTGTAATTAAAAAGGGGTGTTATTTGTGCTGGACCCTGTATGGGAAAAAACATTTACTTCCATTTTGTTTGCACAGGTTTCAAAGTTAAGCTAGTGTTTACCCCAGCTGGGCTGTAACACTTCGAGTGGCTTATTCTGTCAGCCCCAACCTTTTCTCAGACAGCATAGTTAAGCCTAGTTGGCTACCAAGTACCATTCCTTAGAAATCCCTAACAAATATTTAAAATATGCATAAATTTGAAAACACAAATCCAGAGGTGATCATTTTTCAAATTTCAATAATTTCTTTTGATCTTCAATAATGAGGTCTTATCCTGTTACAGTAAGATCTCCCAGAATGCTCTGCAGAAACCAACACAGCACAGTGGGGGTGCGGGGGGGACACAGGTAAGAGTAAGAAACCCTAATTTAGAATTATTAGCTATGTGACCTTGAGAAGTTTTTCACCTTCTGTGACCCTAAAATTCTTCATCTGTAAAGTAGGAGTAAGTAAACACTTAAACTTGAAGCATTAATCACCATAAGTATTAGAGAACACATGTGAAGTGTGTAACATAACGAGCACTCAATAAATGGTAGTCATTTATTATTAAAAGCAATAGGCTGCTTTTCAAAACGATAACTCTTAGAAATAGATGCTTATGTTGCCTAGGACTGGTCTGAGACAAAGTTTAACTATAACCAGACCAAGTTTGTCTTTCAGATTTCATAATTACCTTTCAGCACTGCCTCCAAAACCTGTATGTAAAACTGCCCCAGAGAAACTGATGAAAGGGTGAGAGAAAGCATTTGAGTTTACAAAGAATGAATTGAGAAGATATGTCATCGAGAATCAAACACCCCATAAAACTTTTAAAGACAGGTTTATTTATATATAAGTGCATGAAATTGAATACAGAAACTTTATTAAAATACTGTATATTACAAATTTTAATCCAATAAATTCTGTGTTATGACATTGAAGTGCTGGATTCACTTTTAACAGCTGTTGTGTGTGTATCAGTAGAATCACCCTGTATGTTACAAAGAGGAACACCACCTATGGATCTCAGAAATGGTCCTGTGATTTAGACAGTGGATGATATTAATTGTGCATTTTTTTAAGCAATGAATTGGAACCTAGAGCTTGTCTTTGCAGACCAACTTTCTATAATCAAAAATGACCTGTGTATGTTTATTGCTGCCCTTTGAAGAGATGAGTGGTAAAAATAATTTAAAACAAAGATCAACATCTCTAAGGCTAACCTGATGTTTACCACAATTAAAATAATTAAAATTCACTGCAAAATTTGAGTTATCCAGGAAATTATGCTATATACACAATGAGATTTGTACATGAATTGGGAAATTAAAAAATTGTTTATATAAAATTAAAAATCAGTAGTATACAATATTTACAGTTTGTTAGGTATTATACATAAACATAGTTTTTAAAAAATAATCCTTCAAAATTAAACTGTATTATGTAAACATGCAGTACGTATTTTCATACAGTGTAGTTTATAGTCTTAACAGAAGGGAAGCCGTGCTCACCTAATGTGGGCTGTGGCCAGACCCACCTCCGTGTATGTGCAGCGCCCCGCCGACACTTACTCCTCCCGTCGCTAAGCTTCACAGTACATTAAGTAGTTTGATAGCAAAAATAAATCCCTGATGGTAAACATATTTCTAAAGGTTACATAAACTGTCTGCCCTTGTACTACAATACAAAACTAATGCTGTTTTTACTAGCTTCTCTAGTTCACAACAAAATTAAATTTTAAAATCCCACTTTTAATTGTTTTGACTACATTTTTCCCCATTTCAAAGTTACTTAAAAAAAACAGAGAAAAGGAGACAAACACAACATGAAAGTAGTTGTCATCTGTCATTGCCAATAGCAAAATAATTGATCTTTATGAAACCATAAGGAGTTATTTCACTTGTACCATTCCTTAACTCTGAATCCTCATTAACAGGCCAATCCTGAATCTTACTAGGTTCACTTTGGAAAAATATCTTAACTTCCAAGGTACTGAGACATCATTAAGCTTTTAAAAAAGGGTTACTAAATGACTCATCAGTGGTCTGAGAGTTAACACAAATTGAAAGCCTTTTAATTTCTATCAGGTAAAGTATATTTTTGCTATTTAAATAAATACATTTTTAGTTGGTTAACTTCAAAATAAAATTGATTCCCTCATCCCAGAATGGCTGGAGTCAGGAGTTAACACTTTATGATAGAATCATATGAATTTTACCAAGTTGTGTGGCTAAAGTGAAAAAACACTGTGGATTTCATATGTTCATCTAAATGTGCAGAGCTCATGTGTGTGCAGAGCACCAGAATTTTTAAAGATTCCTCCATCATAAATGTATCCAATATCACAAATACTAAGAAAGTATCAATAATCAGAGTATCAACTCATCCATTATTGGAAGTAAACCATGTTTATTACTGTTCAAACAGGTGCCTCTATTTTGCTTTCTGTGGAGAAAACTTTAAAATGTTCCTTCCCAGAGACACTTAGTGATGATGTGCAAACACATTAACTTAAAAACAAAGGAAACCTTTCTCATTTGAAATACCATCAAGTTAACATTCACTTACACAGTGCTCTAAAAATGTGATGCTCTTTAGAAATTGCCAATACATACAATATTTAGGAGAACAGGGTTACTGTTATGGTAATTATGCTTTACAGTTCCTCTTTCTGTATGTTTACACTACCCCACTTTCCAGTTTCAGTTATGTGTCTCAGTGCACCCCCCAAAGGGGGGCAGTGGTGTTTCCAGTGGGGGGGATACCTATGGATGGGTGCAGCATGGGGTCTAAAAAAAATATGTAAGAGGTCCATACTCTCTTGACTTGCCTATGGTCTCTTGACTCAAGTCTCTTGACTTGACTTTTCAGTAAGATTACAATTACATAACCGTAAGGTGTTAAGCACATTCTCTTCAAAACCAACACGTCTGACTCTATCAACAAGATGAACATATGTTTAAACCATAATGTATAATGCCTGTATGGAAAGGGGAGGGCGATTTTTAAGAAATTGCTAAAGTAGTCCTTAAAATCAAGAAAGGGTTATTATAAATGACTTCAATATATGTGCAATGAATGTAAAGAATGTGCAAATGAGTCTTCTAAACGCAGGGAAGAGATGGTTACAGTTCACAGTTCAGTTCACTCAGAAATCTGGATGTGTCCATTAATTTAATAAAGTATTAACTGATACATTTCCACACTTACTAAAAATACTGCATATGTTAAGCATTACTTCCTCCAAACAAATTCAGATACATTTTTAGATAATTGATTCAGCTACGTGCTCAAAAACATTGTATTGCCTACACCGAACAGAGATCCTTAACTTAGAAGGGCAAACCTACCACCACCACACACAGGAAAAAAGGAATAATGATTTCAAAATGGTCTGTGGAAAGTTGGCTCACAGAGAAAGAAACAGCATTTTGGACTCACACAGTTCACATACTCATACAATATGGTTTATATTCTTAATGCAAGGGGGGAAACCGTCCACATAATGCAGGGTACTTCAGCAGGTATGCCTTTGTTTCATGTGTTACCCCTCCAACATGCATCCCTATCTTTATGCTTCCCTCTGCTACAAAATGCTACCACACGTTTGAAAATTTTTATCATTTTTAATCAAATAATGTCCGTTTTATCCTGGAGAGTTTCTCCCTCAGATGATATAAAAAGGACCAAAGGACCAACAGTTAGCAGAGGTATCAAACTCATTTTCACTGGGGGTCACATCAGCCTTGCTATTGCCTTCAAAGGGCTGATGTAATTTTAGGACTGGATGAATGTAACTACCCCTTAACCAGGGTCAAGGAGCTCGGCACTGCTGCCGGGTAGAAACACGGTGGAGGGCCGGATTTGGCCCTCGGGCCTTGTGTTTGCCACCAGTTAGGGGAAATTATGAGACTGTTGATTACTAGTCAATTTTAACCACTGAGATTCTCACCCTGACTATTAAAAGAAAGAGCAATTTACCCAGTTACTCAAGTGCTGCCTAACTTCTCTGCAGTCTAGGCCTACTGGAGTTCCGTCAGTGACTCCCCACTCCTCTACACCTTATAAACAAATAACAACTCCTTGAAGAGATTCCCATTAAAATGTTCTGAGAGGAAAAATTGTAATAGTTACTTGTTGAATTATTATATGGACATAAATTAAAAATAACAGTATTTTTTTAAGTTAAAAAACACAAGGAAACAAACAACTACTAGAGCTTAACCACCATGGACCACAGAGTGAAGGACTCGGGAGACGCTGAAGCCCAGTCCTCTTTCCCTACAGAATGTACACTATGCGGTGAAGCCAGCACCCAGGGTGCGCAAGAGGGGTGGACAACAGAGGAGACACTTCTCCACCCCTTAAACAAGGCAGTAAGCTGCAAGTAGTAGAGACTCAGTGAATGTTTGCTGAATGAATCCAAAGGAAGAAGCAGGATAAGATAAAAGAGGAAATACTGGCTGCCTCTACCCTTTTCCTACTTTAACCTGTGGTAAACACAACCTGTCATTTAATCCTGCTTGCTCTGGCCATTTCTACCACCCCCAACTCCTACAAATGCTCTTCAATAAGTACCTGCTGATTTGAAAAATAAAGAGGAGGTACAGGAAGCAAGATTGTAAGAGAAATAAGTTAAATTTTTCCTTCTTAAAATATATATAGGGAAAATATAGAAATGAAATAGATGAATTTTTCAAAACATATTTAATTATTATTGCAAAATGTAATTTAAAAATTCTATTGACTATCAATCACTTACTGTCAAACCTTCACTGTTTTGCCATTCACAAACAGAAGTCAACAAGTAACAGGGCCTGGATTCAAATCTACATCTTTGGTTTAGATTCTAGTGTTCTCCTCACACTGTCGCATCAATGCTCTCTCCGTTACCGAAACTCCATTTGGTGGGTGGACTGGAAATATCAGAATTTGGGGTGGGGGGAGGACTTGAACTCTTAAATAGAATTAGGAAGCAAAATGTTGTCCCAATCTTTTCAGGATTTGAAACCACCTTGCTGGACATGGACATGGACATGGGCCAGCCCTTGGTGAGCTCAGGGCCAGAATCCTTTCTTAGCCATCCTTGTACTTTCTATAGAAAACACTCGGTATCGCACTTTGTACTTAGTAGATCGAAAGTATTTTCAAAATTGAATTTGTCGGTCTATAAGTGTCAGCTTGGGCATATTAACATGTCAACCCCACACTCTTTGTCTTAATTCAAGTACTCTAGGGACTTTTCCAATATGTTCTTTGATTTTAAATTACCCCTGTTTGTTACATCACAGATACATAATATTCAAGGCAGCTCATTTCTTTATTTCTCATTTAAAGTACAAATAAAATCCTTATACTTTCTAGGGCAGTGGATATACTAAATGCTGCAAATACTAAGACAGTACATTAGGTAACAAACTGTAACACTGTTTGGTAAACATTGAGCTCTAAAATAAGAATAATTAAGCTGCAAGAACTGAATATAGCCATCATTTAGGACTTTCCTTATTCTAGACAGCCAGTGGAATCATCCCATGGGGGCAATTACTCGCACCTTCTCCATTTAAAGGTTTCAAGCATCATTTGTGGTTAGATCAGGCCCCCTGACTAAACTCTGGTCTACAGATATTTCTAACCAGTATGTTAAAAAATAATTAGTTTGGGCATATAGGAGTCTCTTCTTTGGGGAATTGATTTCACTGTCACCAATATTTTACTAATAAACATTTTCTAAAAATAAAGAAGTGTAAACTACAGAGGATTTCCCCTGTCCTTCCTGCATTTATCAGACAAGAAAAATCATAGACAGGTTTTAAGAAGGTGTAACACAAATACATCAGTAAGGGCTTTTGTCATGTCAAAAACAAGCATCTCCGGCATTATTAACGCCCCCAAAACTCCCGAAATTAAAAAATCTCAAACATCCTCATATCTATTTAAAAGATCATTCAACTGAACAAATTCTTCTCTAGAACATGAACATGTTCACTGAACAAAAGCTTTCCAATTCGACTGTATTCGCATAGCAGCTTTATATATACGTATATAACGATATAAATGTCTGTGTAAATATATATCATTAAACACTCTTGTCTCTATAAGAAAACCACTAACTTAAAAAAAATCTCAGCATAGAAATAACTATTAAGATAACGTCTTCAATTCACACTATTCAACTGTATTTCAAAACATCAAGAGTGACAGTTACACAAAATCCCAATGGAAATAGCTGAAAACAGCAAAGAAACCAAAAAATCCCCCTACAGGTTAAAATACATACATACACAATTCACAATGTAAAGCAACTTCATAATGAGATTAGGACTCTATAAATTAATTATTAACTATCCAATTATATTTCCATTTTAGAGTAAAAAACAGGAGTTTAAATCTCTTTGGTCCACACATTCATACATTTATGTACCCAAGTTATTTTCTGGTTGATTTTGGATTGTGAACCATATGCTCCATATTACCTTACCATGACAACTTTCTTAAATCATAACATAACCATATGTTTAAATATTCATCTTGCACATCTCCAATATGTTATAGGTAATTCCTCTCAAAGAATGCAAATACTTTAAATTATTGACAGAATAGCCACAGTAAAGAAAGAACACTGAATTCAAGTCTAACAGAAAAGGAGAAATCAAACTGATTTGGAAAATGTATGCCTAAATTTAATTTGGAAAACTTCAAAAATATAAAGAACACATGAAAATAATTTCAGGGTTATACATAATTTAAAATCGATTTTAAGATCAAAGATCTCTAGGAATGCAGAGCTGCGAATTGTTCTTTTTTAATGAAATTTCTAAGTCACAGCATTAGAAAATCCCCCAAATTGGTTTCCCTACTGATGAAAATACCTACCCCACTTCCCCCACCAATTCTTCACTGTTAAGTTGTTGGTTTTTCTGGGGGGTTTTTGTTTTTTGTTTGTTCATTTGTTTTGTTTGGTAAAGGAAAAGTGGTGTGGGTAACAAAGGTCTTAAATTTGAATGGGACCCAATAAAAACCTACTTTTTACCATATCAGATTATAAAACAGCAAGGCTAGAGTGAGCAGATTAGTTTTTTGGATTGTCCTTAACTCATATTCTCTGCAATGGCTACTCCTTTGAGTTAGCACATTTTAATTGTACTTGGTACTAAAAAAGTGTCAGTAGAAGTTAAACCAGGTTCTCTTTTCCTTACTTCCTATACTCTTAAAAATAAGGATAGGCTGCCAAAACCTCTTAAAATATTTTATACTAAGGGCTTTTTCATTTCTAATAAATGTCATCGCATTCTAATAAACTTAAATAACAGCATAAATCAAGAACTGAACGACTAAAATGAAACATTCAAATATATTTCAGTACTGTTTTTATACACTGAGAATAACTGCCAAATTTTAAAATTATTTACTAAATTCTCCAATTCCTAGTGAAAGTGTGCTACCACATATCCAAAGTAAGATAGTTTATTAATCTCCCTATATAACTTACTGTTACTTATCTACAAATGAGGCTTTTTGTTTTCACAGCCTAATTTAGGCCACTCTTAAATACAGTTAATACCCCAGAATGAAAGATTGTTTACATTTTGTCAAAAATCAAGACATATGCAACAAGTAATATAACCCCACTGAGATACTAATTATAAAGATGTTTTCTCCACGAGATACAAGGCAAAAACTTTCTTTAGAAGGATCAAAGAACATGCATTTCAGACTTCTAACAAAATTCATAAGAAATTTTCAAATTATATTTTTATGACACACAAACACAATCAGTGTGTGCTACCCATAAAGGTTTTGAATTTATATCAACAGAACATTTATATATGAGGGAAACTATTAAAAGACTGTTATTTAAGTGAGGGAAAGGATGCACCCTATAGTTCTACTTTGAGTCCTTAAAAGAGTTCAGCTAGTTTTCCATTAAGTATTATTTTCCACATAAACTGAATAACAATAATGCCTAAACATATTAAAGCCCTAAATCCCAGAAACGTTCAACAATGAAAATCAAATAATTTATCTCATAGTAAATGATTCAGCATTCAGCACTCATACAGGACTTAGCATTACAAAACAAAAATCTCACTACATTACCTGGATTCATGTCAAACATGTTCACAGCACTCATCTACATCTACACTTGCAAATTGTCACATGATCAATGTATAAAAAAAGAGTTTGGCACATATGTCAATTCTTCAAAATGTCCCTGTAACTTAAACACAACACTGTTAAAAATGATGATTCAACACCAATGTTAACCTGATTGGCAGCTAAACAAGGTGCTTTTTCTTGTAGCTTCTCATAGTGTAATTCGCCTTGCCTGGGATGGAGGCACGTAAGGTGCAGTGCGGTAGTGCAATCACTTGAACACCAGAGGGCAATCGTTCCACACAGCTCAAGGCCTTACTTTCAACCTGCTCCTTCCAAGATTCTTGTGGGATTTCATTTCCACTTGCTAACAGTGCCATTTTCAGAGAATCTGTACATCTGTTTCTTTATGTGAAGTAAGTCATTTCCACAGAAACCTCAAAGTGTGGCGAGGATCCTTGAAAAGGAGATGATCAATGTCAGTACCGTCTGTCCAACACCCCACACCAGCGCTTCCAAGGGGGCCATGTTCTTCCCTGCCACTCTGTAAATGCCTGCTACTGCTGCACCTGCGTGAGACACGGGCAAAGCACAAAACAACAGTCACTCGCTTCACAGCACACCGCAGGGTTTTCACTTAAGGTCTCCTTTCATTTTATGAACACAGAGTTAGTCACTGATCATTCTCATTTTATAAATTTTCTCTGACAGAGTTTCCATTTGATTGGTAAAAGTTAACTTAACCATACTACACTTACATAATTGAAAAACATGTTTTTCTGCTTCTCGGCCTTTTGGCTAAGATCAAGTGAAAAACATGCTTTTCTATTCAACCACAAAATACATATTTATGCTACACGTTGCTTGTTTGACACCAAATATGTTCATAAGAAATAAATAACTCATTATTGTATATAATCTCTCTCCTGGGCATTGAATTAGCCATAATTCATCAGCACTTTATAAATACACATATATAATGCAATATATTGATAATTATAAATGATAATACAAAGTCTACATAATCTAATAATGTAACTTCTAAATGATTTGAGAAAATTTTAGTATCACTTTATTTCTTTCAGTAAGTGAATTATTAAATGTCATATAAAATAACAATATTTGACAAATTCACTTCACAATCTATCATACAAAGTTTTTTATTAAGCTCTTTAATAAAGCATGCAGCTGTAAGGCTACTTGGAGAGCACTATGGTGACATCTAATAAAAATGGAAGATGAACTTGACACGTTTTAGGAAAAAGTGTTTAGATAAGGTGTACTTGTAAAACTGAGGGGATCAGTTACAAGGGCCCACCTGACCCAACACTTCACCTTATTAATACAGCATATGTAATGATGTGGCATCTAAGTGGCTGATTTTGAAAGGACATTTGGAAATCATAAAGGAAGAAATTTAAGTTGTAGTATGCCATCTCACAGATTGAGAGGACCTTAAAACTTTTTTTCTAGAAAAAACTGTCTACATCTCCTAGAATGGTCAAATGTAGAAATAAGAACAGAGATAAATTATTTGAAGACACTGGATTTACAGTTATTTGACAGAGAAATCTATTTATAACATTTAGCTAAAAATTCTTTAGTTCATTTAAAATATCCCAAATAAAAATTACTGTATTCGTTTATTAGAGATATACAGGGTCCAGCTGAGGTTTGCTTGAGTGTGTTTGGTAGGGTAATAATAAGAGTGTAATGATTTATAGTTTTAATTTGAACATTTTATCTAAAATATCCTATGGTATATGATATTATGTTACAGAACTACCTTATGATATTGTAATAAAAGATTTTGTAATAAAAAATGAGCATTATTTGTGCCAGTCTGTGTATATGAGAAAAGCAAATTATTAATCTAAAAGCATATTACTAATATGAAAGCAAGGGCTTTCATATGCATGTTTTAAGAAGGAAATTAAATATATAGAGTATTTACTGCATACTATATATCTTGATAGGAACTTTACAAATATTACATTATTTAAGTTATCATACCACCCCTAAGTATTATTACCTAATTTGAAGATGATAAAAAGGAAGTTGAGGGAGGTTCAATTGCTAGCCGAAGGAATCATGTATAATACATACAAAAGCTGGAATTCCAGTCCAGGTTAGTCTGGCCACAAATCCCCTAATTATTCTATCCTTGCATATTTACACTAAATGAAAAAGAATACAAGGAACTCTGAAAATAATAAAGTAACTGATATTCATCTCAATATTAAATAAAACTCCTAATGGTACCAATATTTTACTCAATCAAGTAAGAAATTTCACTTGTATAACTGGTCATATCCTGGAATTTTAGAGTTGGATGCCACTCATAAAAAAATTTAAAGATCCCATACCTTCTCTGTTATCATATATTGTGCTAAAATAAACCCAAGAAAATACTCTGTTTTTATAGGGATTTATCCTACATTTCCATGACTGTCTTTAATTTTTAAAACTACAATTTGGTCTCCATATTTCCAGCCCTAAGTTTTCAAAAATGATCCTAGAAGTAAAAGATCTAAGCAATTATTATCCCAGGTTGCCTGGGAAATAGCATACAAATCTGTCACTTCAAAGTCGCAGGCTTATGTATGGTTAAGAGCAAGGGTTCTGGAGCTAGACTCACGGATTAACATCTAAATTCCACTACCCAGCAGCTGTGTTATACTAGGCAGTCATTTAATCAATCTCTTTGTCCATCACTTCCTCAACTGTGAAATAGGTGGGTGTGAAGATTAGAGACAGTTCTCAGAAAGTATGCAAAATAATGTCTGGTCCTAGCACGTACTCCAATTTTGATTAGCAGCCATTGTGGTAGTAAATGATAAAGACTTTTCCTATCAGTGATTCACCATTCAATAAGTGGTATTAGAACAACTGGGAAGAAGTAAATTTAGGTCCCTATTTCATGCCATTCCCCAAAATAAGTTTCAGATGGATTAAAGAACTAAATGTTAAAAACAAAACTACAAATGTAACTTTATGAGAGACTATGTTTATGATCCTAGGAGGTCAGTTTAAGACCACACATAAAAAAACAGCATAAACCATAACCAGGTTTGAATGAAGAGATAGATTAGAAAAATACCTGCTATATGTATAACAAACTGATGATCAGTATCCTGAACACACACACACCACATATGCACAAACATATAACAACCGATGCAGCATTTTCTATAATAGCAGAAGAAACAAAAAAGCAAAAATCCCAATATCCATCAAAAAATATATACATGAACTGACAAAAAATCATTATACAATAGATAAAACATAAAACATATATCCTCTACTAGTACATACATACACATGCACATGCATGTAAATACACATATATGTATGTGTGTATGAATACAATGTAGAAACCAACGTCTGGGGACATATAACCAAACTAGAAATAGGGTCACATCTGAGAAGAACACTGGTTCAGGAGTGCTAGTCAAAAGAGACCCCTGCCTTACCATGTTTTAAATTTAATATAAAGAAAAGAGTTGTATACAATATATAGATAAATCCTTCACCTACAGTTTCAGTTTCTGTGATTTCAGTTACCTGCGGCCAACTGTGGTATGAAAATATTAAGTTGAAAATTCCAGAAACAAACATTCATAGGTATTCAACTGCATGCCCTTCTGATGAGACCTTATGCCATCCTGCCTCGGACGGGAATCAGGCGCTAGTCCGAGTAGCCTTCTCGATGATCAGACCCACTGCCGTGGTATCATGATGCCTGTGTCTGAGTAACCCTTATATTACTTAATAATGGCCCCAAAACACAAGGGTAGTGATGTTGCAATTTGAAAATGCCAAAGAGAAGATATAATGTGCTTTCTTTAAGTAAAAAGGTTTATATGTACAGAAAAAAACATAGTATACTTTAGGTCTGGTACTATCC
The DNA here is from genome assembly GCA_028533065.1 of Trachops cirrhosus. Taxonomy (NCBI): domain Eukaryota; kingdom Metazoa; phylum Chordata; class Mammalia; order Chiroptera; family Phyllostomidae; genus Trachops; species Trachops cirrhosus. Next base: position 77,131,681 of record CM052542.1, read on the forward strand.
TCAGTTTTAGGCATCCACTGGGGGTCTTGGAACATATGATCCATGAATAAGGGGTGAACCAATGCATTACTTATGTAATTAAAATTAATTTTAAAACTTTAACTTAATTCCCACACCAACTTGCCCAAACTTCCCTACAATTACAAGAAACTGTCATTTTAAAAGGCCAGAATATCTTTCAATCCTATTTTCCAAACAAAAATACTTGTATACAGTGACAAAGTTCACTAAACTCTTGATTTAAAACAGTGGGGAATAAGTATACTGTAATCAGCAAATGTTTGTGGAAAAAAATTGTGTTAAAAGTCAAATGTTTTTTATATGATTAAAAGACATGTTTATATTCATCATTTTTATTCCTTTGAAGTTTCAGGATTGGGGCTTAAATACTTTTGGCTTAAGACGGAGGGCCCACGAAATCAGTTGTGGGACACCTTCCACACAGGCGTGGAATTTAACTGGAGGTCAGGAGCCATGGAAAAGCACCCTGTGCAATGTGAGAAGGGAATAAGAGAAGAGCCTAAAGGAGTAGAAGAGTGAGTACAGAAAACATTTCTTCCTCACTGTCATCTTCTTTTCCAAATAAGCTGACCCCTTTATTTAGTATTAGCTATTCTGGTGAGGAGAAAATGGATTTCACTTTGGAAGGCCCTGCTTTTTGAGGAAAAACAAACACACACAATTACTAAACATCCCACTTCTCTTTCAAGGAACAGAGGACAAAAATATAGAGCCTATAAAGATGAGGGAAGAAACAAGAATCCAAAACAAGAAGAAAAACCACTGTAAAACTACAGAATTTTGACAATCAAGGAAAACATTTAACAGTGTTACACAGAAGATAAAGCCAATTGCAATTTACCTCCCAGTGGATAATCAGTTAGAAACCACATTTCAAGTTACAACTTCCCTCCAAAAGAAGTAGGTTTAAGAAAGTTCCCACTGAATCCTATCATTTCACAATCGAGAAGCACTAGTCAGAAAACACTGTTCCAGTGAAATTCTTAATCTAAAAATAGTAATAATTTTGTGTGCCTATTAAATGATTTTAAGAGCAATGCTATTAAATATTAAGCAGATATGAAAGTATTTATAAAAATCTACATAGATTATTTTTAAAAAACCTCCCAATTATCCAACATCCAGTTGAAGAAAAGAACATTACTATTTCCTTTGAAGATCCACAATCGTATCCCATTCCCTCTCTGAACTTGTTTTTTTATCATTCCTTTGCTTCTCTTCAGTTTTACCACCTGTTTATATTAATAAAATACACATTATTTAGTTTTTTAAATAAAGAAGTTTTATATACATTGATGCTCTATCCTAGAATTTTTGGCTCAATATTAATGTCTGAAGGTATCCATGTTTTTGTATGTAGCTATAATTTATGCATTCTCATTGTTGAATAGAATTCCAACCATGGGTATACTACAATTTATTTATCCAGTCTACCACCAATGACACTTGTTTCCAGTCCTCAACAATGACAAACACTGCTTTTGTAAACATCCTTGTACATGACACCTGGCACACATATGCAGTCAAGAGTTTCTCTGCATCACGTGGGTAAAGGCAGAGTGCCTAGTCCTTTTTTAGAGGCATTTTCTTTCAACTTTACTAGAAAATGCCAAATTGTTTTTCAAAGTAGTTGTACCAATTTATATTCCAGTCACTAATCCATATCCTTATCTTTTGGGTTTTTTATTTTTTTAATTATTTTATCATTGTTCGATTACAGTTCTCTGTGTTTTCTCCCCACCCCTCCCCCCACCCCCTCCAAACCCACCTCCTCCCTTGCTTCCACCCTCCTCCTTGGTTTTGTCCATGTGGCCTTTAGAGTAGTTCCTGAAAACCCTTCTCCCCACTGTCCCCTCCCACCTCCCCTATGGCTATTGTTAGATTGTTCTTATTTTCTTTTGTTCTTTTAAATTTTTGTCAATCTGGTAGGTGAGAGGTGTTATTTCAGTGATTAATTTTCATTTCATTGAAGTTTCTACTTCTATAGAATGCTTATCAAATCTTTTGTCCCTTTTTCAATTGGATTGTCTTTTTCTTATCTAATCCATAGGGTTTTAAAAATAATTTTGGATATTAATCTTTTACATTTATATGTATTAACAAATATTCTGTGCTTTATTTTTCACTCACTTTAAAGTGTATTTTGCTGCACAATAGCTGAAAAATTACAAACATTATGGTCATCATTTTCTTGGTGAAATATGAGGCTAAGCTGGGTGGGAATGAGGAAGACAGAAGTGGGATAGAATATTTGAGATACATGGTACGTGTTAGGAACTTCCAATAATTAGGAATAAGGAAAGATCCCAAAAGTATTAAGGGCTAGAGAAGACTGGTGCAGTGAAGATACAAGGGAGAAAGCAATACTGCTGAGTTGATCTGAAGGTGAGTAAAAAGATAAACCTGTAAGGACAGGGGAAACTAGGAGAAAAGTCGCCAGTGGATGGAAGATGTCAATATTCAGCAATGGAAAGTGCCTGTAGGAGGCACACCAGTGAAAAGTGATTTGATTTGCCCTTTATATTTCTTGAGAGAAAAAAAAATATAAAGGTGAAGGCAGGTTTATTTTTAGTAGTGTGTTGATTGCTACTACTTTGTGTAGTTAGATCAGGGCTTTGGCAAATTATAATCTGTAAATCAAATCTGGCCCACCACCTGCTTTGTACAGCATGAAAGCTATGGATGCTTTTTATATTTTTAAAGAGTTGGGAAAAATCAAAAGAAGGATACTATTTCATTATAAATGAAAGTTATATAAAATTCAATTTTTAGCATCCATAAATAATGTTTTATTGGCACACAACCATACTCATTTCTGATACTGAGCTATTTTTGCACACCTAAAACAACATGCATGAGGTAAATGAGCCTGCACTTTTCTGTTCTTGTGTAGTCTTTATCTTGTTTAGCAACAAGATAACTGTGGCCTTTGTAAATAAGCTGTGCCCCCAGCTCTTACTCTTCCCATTTTCTGCAACAATTTGGGTAAAATAGGAACTAACTATTTCTTGGAAACTTGGTAGATATCATCTGTAAACCCATTTGGCCCTGGAGTTCCTTTGGGAAAAGTAGTCTTCAACATTTTAATTGTTTAAAAATACTTATTGTCCCACTCATATTTTCTATTTCTTCTTATGTTAACTTTGCTTTTTTATATTTAGGAATATATAGCTGTTACAAAACTATGCTACTTTAAAAATTCTTTATCCTATCTTTATTATTGGATCTGCACTTATTTCTTCTATCTTGCTTTATATTTTACTTTTCTGTCTTCATTTTTAATTAGCAATCTATTCATCTTATTAACTTTGCAAAGAACCAGTGTTTCTGCTTTGTAATCTTTCATAAACTCAACATACAAAACTTAACAGCATCTCTCTACACCGATAAAACTAAACAACGTAATCAAAAGAGATACCGTCTATGCACGGCAACCACAACACAATGAGTTTAGGAAATAACTTAATCAAAATATGCAACCCTCCTTTGGAGAAAAGCATTTTTAAACTCCAACAAAAGACACAATTTGATCTGAAGAGGGATATATTACATGTTCTTAGGTGGACTAATTTAATATGCCATTCTTCTCATATTAACCTCTAAATTGAATTAAATCTCAATAAAAATCAACATTATACTTTTTGAGAAACTCAATAGACATTTTTAAAAATTTACCTGACAGAATCAAGATCCATGAACAGCTATGTTACCTTTGAGAAAGAATAGAAATGAGAGGGAACTAGCCATATCAGATACTAAAAAACACAGGCATGCCCTTGCCAGGTGGCTCAGTTGCAACATCATCCTGTGCATCAAAGGGCTGCAGGTTCTATTCCCAGTCAGGGCCCATACCTGGCTGGGTTGCAGGTTCAATCCCTGGTCAGGTTGTGTAAAGCAGGGAAGGATGCGGGGGGAAGCAACCAGTCAATGTTTCTCTCTCTTCCTTCCTGACTCTCTAAAATCAATAAACATATCCTTGGGTGAGGACTAAAAAATAAAGAAATACAGGCATACCTCAGAAATATTGTGGGTTTGGTTCCAGCCTAGTGCAATAGAGCAAATATTGCAATAAAGCAAGTCATGATCTTTTTGCTGGGGGAGGGTTTACCTACAATTGGTAAAATAATGCAACATCTGTGGAGTGCAATAAAGTAAAGCGTAATAAAATGAGATCTGCCTGTATTACAAAACCATGAGGATGAAAAAATGTGGCCTTGCTGCAAGAATAAAAAGATCAACAAATAAGAACAGAGTTCAAAGACATATATGTACCTTGAGAATATAATACACAAAAAGGTGATGCCACAAATCAATGAAGAAATGTATATTTTAATGGCTGGTATGGTAAAAATTTACTTCCTCTATGGAAAAAAAAACGGCACCTAGAATTCTATCTAATACCAAATACAAAGGTAGACTCTGGACCAGGAGGGAAATTATGACCTGAATACCAGACATCAGTTTTTGTATATACAGTTTTATTTGAAAAAGCCATGTCTACTCATTTACATATGTCTATGACAAGTTTCATACTAAATGGCAAAATTGAATAGTTATGACAGAAACCATCTGGCCTGCAAAGTTTAAAATACCTACTATTTGGCCCTTTAAGAAAATACTTGCTGATCCATGCTCTCAATGAAGTAAAGACTTTAATATAAAAGGCAAAACTGTAAAATTAATGGAAGAAAATATATCAGAAAATCTTTTGACCTTATTGTGGGGGAAAATTATTAAATAAAACTCTAAATTATAAACCAAAAGGCAAAAAATCTTTTAGCTGATTGTGAAGAAATTAAGGATTTCTGCACAATAAATAACATCACAGATAAAGGTGATCAGTAAAAGACTGCAAGTTTTTGCAGAGTCCAACACCAATACGAGAACAACATCTCTAACATTTAAGAACACCTGTAATTTAGTAAGAAGGAAACAGAACCCCGAAAGAAAAGTAGGCACATACTTTAAAGAAGCAATTTGCAAAAAAAAAGGAAATCTAAATATATAAGTATAGAAAGAAATGTTCTAATTAATTCAGTAATCAGAAAAATGCAAATTAACCAACAACAAGATGTCACTTCATGCCTCATCAAAATTAGAGAGATATACAGGGTGGGGCAAAAGTAGCTTCACAGTTGTGATTATGTGAAACAGAGTCTATTCTTGTATCATTATTTATTAATTACTGTATTATTTCCATACAAACTGCAAACCTACTTTTGCCCCACCTTATAAAATGTCATGACGGCACTGCAGAGAAACCCAGTTTCTCCTATTGGTGGTACTAATTATCTATACTAACAAAAATGGGAAAATCACTCTGTTCTGGAAATAAAATCTAAGAAATAGCTAAATACAGAGTCCAGCAGAAGTGACACCCACTTGACTGTGGTTGGTGGGGAAACAATATGTGTGCAGTAATTATAGTTTTAATTTGAACATTTCACCTAAAATGTCATATGGTGTGCTTGAGTGTGATATTGTTATGTTACAGAATTACGTGCTTATGATTTTGTAATAAAAAGGAGACATCATTTGTGCCAGACCCTGTATAATAGACATGTATTGATATTCTACCTTATTCAACAAAGATATACGAGAATCATTTGCTGCACTGAATAAAAAGTTATGAGTGCTCTGACACTCACAAATTACATTAAGAATATTTAGTTAAATATTTACATTAGTTAGTTTTCTTAATTCAAGGGTTTGCAGGTCAGAAATTAGCCAGAATAAATTTAAATGTCTTATTATTAACCTGGATACATACTATTTACTTGAAATTGTGTTGGACTTATATTTTCAAGAATTTTAAAATATAACATTGTAGTTTCTAAAATCATTGGCTTATTTTATTCTTGACTGAATTGAAAGTAGGTAGCATATGTACATATATCGCTGAAATAAATGGAAGTAGAATGACATTTCTTTAAAATGTTTTAAAAATGGTACCAATAAATACACATGCTATTTATGACTCATGAACAAGCTGTCCCTCCATCCCTCCCCAGTTCACTGACCCTCGACCACCACAGCAGCCCCCATCAAAACCACTGGCAGTACCCTTCATGTCTCTCTGCACACCACCAAAGTAATCACTAATTTGGATTTTCCCCCCTTGGCCATAGTCCTGAAATTAAGTACTTTTCCAATCTACTGCTACCACTCCAGTTCAAATCCCAGCCTCGTGGTTAAATTATAGTTATTGCCTCTTAATTCCTCTTCCTCCCCTTTTGCTTCCCCTCTTCTCTATCCTTTCTTTCTTCCTTTCCTCTGCTCTTCCTCCCTCACTACATCCATCCATCCAACCAGTATTTTTTGAGTATCTCTTATATTCCAAATAGTGTTTGATTTTTGGGGATGCAGCAGTGATGAAAATAGATAAGGTCCCTGCTCTTCCAGAGTTTTCTCTTGGCTCCTCACATATATTCTATATTCAGCTATAAAACACATTTTCCCATTGAACTGCTTTGCCCCTTGCCAACCCTATGCAAAAATATTCATTTGTTTTCCACAGCCTGCAGGACTTTCCGCTGGCTTTCCAAGATCCTCTAGGATTTGGCTCCATTCTATCTTTCCAGCTGAATCTCCTGCTCTTTCACTATGCATATGCTATGCTTCAGATAAACCTGGACAGTTGTTTTAAACCTACCTATGGCAAAATGGATGAGGAACCGTATGATAAAGTTACAGGTTGAATGCAGCAACAACAAAAACCTAATACCAGATAACACATACACACACACACACACACACAAACTAAATAGTAAATGAAGAAGGGAAACAACTGGCTACTTCCCACAATCATTTTATGATTGTCTTATTAGTGCCATAGACATACCCAGAGACATGGGAACAGGACTTTCCTCTCAAGACAAGGCATGCCAACCACTCAGGGAAATGGTGAGTGTGGGACACAGAAGGAGAGGCCTTAGAACTGTAAAAGAAAAGGACCTTAGCTGATCTCTGGGGCTAGGAGCCAACTAGAAAGTAAAAAATCCTTTTTGGAGAGTCTGAAAACAGACCCAGTGGTGGCAGTGGGCTGCCCCAGACATTCGGAAGCAGACCAGGAGCAAAGGCCAACATAAGTCTCTGTTTACTCAGTGGCACTGACAGAATCAGCAGCAGCACAGACAAGTAGCCAGTTACCGGCAGAACCACATTAAGGAAGCAGCTGTGGCACCCTCCAGTCTCGAGGTGCGTCGAGAAATTTTGGCTCCACTAGCACAGCAGAAACCAGAAATATTCTTTGAACCTAAGGCTAGAGTTGGAGCCTAAAGACAGTTTTAAGAGGAGAGGGCCAGAGGGAATGAACCTGAGCCCTGGCATGAAATACACATGAGGCAACACAGGAGAAACCTTGCAAATAGCTAGAGGGCATCTAAAGTGATGAATTTCTAGTAGGCCTGGGGAGATTTATGTCATAAAGTGGTATATAAGAAGGAAGTGCAATTTCATTTTGTAGTTATAGGCAGATGACATCAATGACCAAAGGGCTGTATTTTCGCTCTTTTTAAGGACAGTTATCACCATCATATTTGTGTGCCTACCTTTCTCCCTTATGAGATAGTGAGCTCCTTTAAAGCAGAAACCACACACATTATAAGATCATTTTTCCCATGAAATGCTTTGCCCCCATCAACCCTGACAAGTTTTTGCATTTCCCACAAAACAGGAGTCTTTGCACAGAAGTACAAAAACCATTTCAATGGATAAATAAGCTGATCTTTACCTTCTAGGTGAAGTGTGATTAGTGCTGAAAAGATGACATGTTACAGTTACAATAAGAATAACATTACTAAAACCATAAGTGCATATAAAATTCTGTCCTTAAACAAAACAAAATCAACTTACTAGTAATCATTGCTCCAGTTACAGAAGCCAGAAATCCAATGCTGACTGCAATGACAGAGATTACTCTCCCCTGCCTATGCCTCTGCAGCATCACAAACATCAACACTCCTGCAGCACCATGGACAAACAGAGAGGAGAAGAGAGCCCAGAGAAAGATCCAATACCACATCTCTGAAAGGAAAAGCACAGTGTTAATAATTCTCCTGGAAACATCTTAGGAAACTCAATTTAACAAACTGTGAGCACCCATGGTTTGGAAAAGGTTAAATGAGATAATAGATATGAAAATGCTTAGCACAGTGCCTGACACATAGTAAGTAGTACTACATAAATTTTAATGATTATCATCATTGCTAATGCTTGATGGGAAAGTAATTTCCTCCATGACTTCAAAGATTAAGGCTACACATTAATTTCCTCCAAAGGTCTCCCTCATGTAGCCATAATACATCAATTTGTCTGATACTATACTTATAAAATATATTCATATACCCACATATATAATGGGTATATGAGTATACCAGTATATTAAGTACATGGGTATACCCATATATTACCCATATACCCCTATACCCATATACATACCCATAATATACTTACAAATCTCCAAAGTAAATCATATGTTAACTTATTGCTGTTTAATATGTAATTTTCTATTTTCTACACTAAATAACAGTGTTAAGATATTTAAAAATCTATCCCTTAATTTACATCATTCCAGACATTAGTCAATGAATTTATCGCTTATAATTTTAAGAATTTCAGGCAATTCCTCTCTTGGCTCTCAACTTTTTATACACTACTAAACAGTCACAGTTTTTAAATTTTATTAAGAAGTCTTTGCCTCAGGTCATTTTAATAGTCCTTTACCCAAAACTTTTCAAGCTCCATTATTCTTCAATATATCTTCAATTACTATTCATTGAAGTTTAGTTTATAAAGAGTTCATGAGCACAGCTTTCATTAGGTCTGTCTTGCATTCATTCCCTTTCTTTCTGACTACCAGTGGCCTCCCAGTCCATCCATTTAGCTCCATAGATATGCTGGGTCCTTGCTTTGGCTCCATTCTCCTGGCCATGTTTGTGGTCAGGTATATCAGAGCAGGCAACTGGCCCCAGCCCCGCCAGTCATTCCCTTCCACTAGGAGTTCTGTATGAGACCAACTGAGCACCTCAATCTCTGGAAGGCCGAAGCTGAAGGGTGCAGGATTTGTAAACAGCCATTTCATCACCATGTGATACACAGTGAAAGAAAAATAGATCCATCAAAGATAAGAGACAATCAAGTCCCATTTTAGTGATTTCTAAGGCCCTGCCACATTACCATTCTTAGATTCAGTCCCAGTTTCCTTGTATAAAATCCCTCTTTTTGTTTAAACTAGTTCAGGTAAGGTTGCTATTATCTATAATTAAAAGAGCTGACTCTAAAGTGTTTAGACATCACCTTGAGACTCATCCTTGGTATACAAACATTCTCTAATGCAAAATATTTCATCTGCTATTTGAGCTAGTATTCACTTTATTGAGTGTAAAAGAAAAGCTAATAAAATCAGAAAATAAAACAAAAATTGATGAATTAAATCTTATTTATTCAAACATCATTAGAGAACAGTGATACACTGTTGATAAGAATGTAAAATGATACAGCCACTACTGAAAATCGTGTGGTGTTTCCTAGAAAGAATAAAACTAGAACTACATATGATCCAGCAATTCCACTTCCAGGTATATATCCAAAAATTTTGATAGCAGGATTATGAAGAGATAATTTGTACATGCATGTTCATACAACTATTATTCACAATAGCTAAGAGGTGGAAGTAATCCAAGTAGCCACAGACAATGAATCAATAAACAAAATGTGGTATACACATACAATGGAATATTATTTAGCTTTAAAAAGGAAGCAATCCTGTCACATGTTGCAACATGGATGAACCTTGAGCACTTTATGTTAAATGAAATGAGCCAACCACAAAGACAAATACTGTTTGATTCCACTTGTATGAAGTATTTAAAGTAGTCAAATTTACAGAAACAGAAAATAGAATGGTGGTTGCCAGGGCACTGAGAAAGATGGAAAAGGGGAGGTGTTGTTTTAGTTTCACACGATGAAAAAGATGTGGAGAGCCAGTGCACAGCAATATGAATGGAAGTAACATTATTGAACTGCAATCTTAAAAATGGATAAGATGCTAAATTTTATGTTGGATATTTTTACCACACTTAAAAAATTAAATAAGTAAAATCTTTAAAATATATGTATAGAAATATTTTTAAAAATTGTTTTAACTCGACTAAAAATGACTAGGCATTTAAAAACAAAACAAACAAAAAACTCTCTTGAGAAAGGAAGGAGGTATGCGGTGTGGTTATAAAAAAGTAACACTAGGGATTTCTGTGGCAATATAACTTTTCTGTATTTTGACTGTGATGGTGGATATATATAAAGGTGATAAACTGTATACACCTAAATACATACACACAAATGAGTACGAGTGTACAATATTGGTGAAATCTGAAAAAGTTTGGTGGATTGCACCAATGTTAATATCCCAGTTTTAATATTATACTGTGCTTTTCCAAGATGTTTCAAGTGGGTGAAGAGTACATAGGCTCTCTCTATTATTTCTTACAATTGCGTGTAAATCTACAATTATCTCCAAAAAAAGTAAATTTTTTTTAAGAAAAGGAAGGAAGATACCAAATTCTTAAGAACTGACCCTTAGAATGGACTTGCATCATTCAAAATCATTTCACAGGAGACATCTGATACATCTTCCAATGTATGATAAAGCACCATGCATGCTTCTCAGTGGCGTAAAAGATAGATGCTGGTGATTAAGGAAAAATAGACAAACCTTGCCTTTTAAAAGGTTTTTTCTCTTCTAGTTTTCAGGGAAATAGTGCTTTCATGCTATTACTCTCAATCAAATGGCTTCAACTTATAATAAATGCATTAAAGACAAAAAGGCTTACCTTGCTCAGAAGATAAAATTTGTATTAAAAAGATATAATTTTCCAAAGCGAACCTAATAAAGTAAGAATATAAGGGAGTAATGATTTGCTGTGGGGGGAGGTGGTGCTCTAAGACAAGGAAAGGCTCTGCAACAGAAAATGTATTTCTAATAAGTCAACAATTTGCCTTGTATCCTAAGACCACTTCTAACAGCTTATCAGACCTAACCCCCTGAAGCACCTTTCTTTGTTGTCCTTGTAATACTAGAATATAAATTTCTTGACTTATATTTCACACTATAATCTCACACTGTGAGATTATTTGACACTATCAAGTAATACTCTTTGCCTACTGACTATATAGCTGTTGACCTCAACAATAAATTTACTTATCATAATAATTAGGGAAAGTAAATTTTAAAATTAATGTTTTATAAAACCTTAAGATATCAAAGAATTATACAACTAAAATGGAATCTTAAATGGTCCTCTAATGACCAGTCCAGGATTATCTCTAAAGATGACTGAGTACAAAATACCTAAACTCAAATTTACTTTTATGTTTCTCTTTTTTAAAAAAATCATGCTATTTATCAAGAAAAAAATTAAACCCCACTGAAAATATCTGCAATGAATTTAGGTTTCATGTTATTACTATTATTTACAATTACCTGATATTTTAACACAACCCTGTCAATGAACAGGGCCTCTGAATATCTTGATCTACTCTAGATAAACAAGTCGGTCTAAATCCTATTCACTATTGGCAAACCCAGGAAACCTACTGTGTTAGTTCAGGTGAAGAGAAAGCAGGCTCCTAAGAGTAGAGAGCCAAAAGAGATGTCCAAAAACCCTGGAGGAAGAACAAGTACTAAGAGGATAGGAGTTAAATATCACAACCTTTTCTTTGACTATCTAGATCCTACAGCTAACTTGAACACAGAGAGGCCCACAGGTTTTTCTTTCCTTCTATACCACTACTAATCCAAGCTTTTAGCAATAAAGCAACAATGAAGGAGGAAGCTAGAGGGAGCCTTTGCTGGTGCTAAACAAATACAAAGCAAAATTTTAAAAATACAATGTAAAGAATGGAATCCTGAAGCATGCTATCCATACAACTGCTTTAATTACATGGAAGAAATATCCTTTCTTCCTGGGCATATCTTATGATGCTCTGGTTATTTTTCCTTATTCAAGGCTGCCCATAATCTTCATCTTAAACTAGTTTTGCCTGGATTTTTGCTGTGTTTGTTTACTTTTTACAGGGATAAGAAGTAGGAGAGATAATTTGTTCCAGCCTCCAAACAATACCAGAAATAGTCCTGCTTGTAATCTGCATCTGTCATCAGCCCTGGTTCCCAACTTATATTGGGTTCCGAAATTATATTCTGTGATTTTGATTTTAATCCTTGGAAAAGTTACTTATGACAAATGAACTTCTCTAGATGTCTAGAATATATTAATTAAGTAAAAACAAGTCAAAAATGGTACATACTGTTTGATCCTATTTGCTTAAAAAACTATGTTTATATATGTACATAAAATGTATAAATAAACAAAAGACTTAACAATGGTTATCTTTTAAAGAAAAGATAGGAGATGTATATATATATATATATATATTTTTAAGATTTTGTTTATTTTTAGACAGGGAAGGGAGGGAGAAAGAGAGAGGGAAACATCAGTGTGTGGTTGCCTCTCACACACCCCCTACTACAGGAGAGCTAGCCCGCAACCCAGGCATGTGCCCTGATCTGGGAATTGAACCTGCGACCCTCTGGTTCACAGACCATTGCTCAATCCACTAAGCCACACCAGCCAGAGCTATATTCCTTACTATTTATTTTTACCAACCTGCCTTAAATGCTTTTTACTGCAAATATATTATCTTTAAAAAATAGTTTTTCATTCTACAACTCATCAAAGCCAAAGGTTTTTCAACCCGGACAGCTCATGTAAATTACCCATAAAGCAACTAAAACTCTCTGGAAGTAGGACCTAAACTACCATGTTTTTAACCATGGTATTTAATCAAATAATCATGACATGCAATAGAGACAGAAATCACTACTCTATGCTAAAGGTTCATAGAGGTATTTATATTTTAAAAATCTAAAAGTCATAAAAACAAGGAAATAGAACTTCTGGTCAAGATGGTGGCATAGACACACATGACTCCCCACTTCACACAACCACATCTAAATTACAACTAAAATATACAACAAACATCATTCAGACCCATCAGAAATTAAGTTGAATGGGATTCTGACAACTACAGAATTTAAGAAACCACATTCATCGAGACTGAGCCGGCAGGTTGGTACCATATCTGAGACTCCATCAACCTGGCTAACACTGTTTGACCTGCCTCAGAGATTCCCAGGGACTCCACCCCACCCAAGCTGCTTTTCCATATGAACTGCTAGTCTTGGCTCAAGCTTTGCAACTTCCTAAATCCTATCAAACAAGCAAGAGCTGGCCTCAATGAGCCCCAGGCACTGCACTGATTCACAGCTTGGCTTGCCTGGGAATCTACAAGCCCCGCACAAGTAGCAGGCATCTCAGATTGCTTTATAGCTCAGGAACGGTGGCCTGGGCAAAACACCAGTGGGGGCTGACCTTGGCCTGAATCACCCCGGAAAACTATGGGCCAACACACCCAGTGGACAGATACAGACTACCTGGGAGCACCATGACCGTGCCCCACACAGACGATCCTCTACAGAGGGCAAAGGTTGGTGGTAAGTGGTCACAGCCAACCCTTGCAGCTGACTGCCCTGGGTAAATCCCTCCCATTGACTTGCCAATAGCAAGCAAGGCTCAACTACAAGAGGAGGGAATACTCAGCCCACACAAAGTACCTAGCTTGGATAATAGAAAGAGGATGTGCCACAGGATCCTATACAACACCTACTACATTAGGCCACACTACCAAGACACAGAGTCAAAGCATCTCTACCTAATACATAGAAACAAACACAGGGAGGCTGCCAAAACAAGGAAACAAAGAAACATGGCCCAAATGAAAGAGCAGATCAAAACTCTAGAAAAAAGAGCTAAATGAAATGGAAATAAGCAATTTATCAGATGTAGAGTTCAAAACACTGATTATGAAGAGCTCAAGGAACTTAGTGAGGACTTCAGCAGCATAAAAAAGATTCAGTCAAAAATGAAAGATACACTTTTTTGAAATAAAGAACAATTTATGGGGAAACAACAGTAAAGTGGATGAAGCTGAGATTCAAATCAATGACACAAAACATAAGGAAGCAAAAAACAACCAATCAGAACAACAAGAAGAATAAAGAATCCAGAAAAATGAGGATAGAATAAGCAGCCTCAGGGACAACTTCAAGAGGTCCAACATTTGCACTATAGGGGTGCCAGAAGGAGAAAAGAAGAGCAAGAAATTGGAAAACTATTTGAAAAATAATGAAAGAAAACGTCCCTAATTTGGTGAAGGAAATAAGACATGCAAGTCCAAGAAGCACAGAGAGTCCCAAAGAAGATGGATGCAAAGAGTCCCATTCTAAAACACATCATAATTAAAAGCCAAAGAATAAAGATAAAAAGAGGATCTTAAAAGCAACAAAAGAAGTTAGTTACATACGGGAGAGTTCCCATAAAGACTGTCAGCTGATTCCTCAAAAGAAACTTTGCAGGCTAGATGAGATTGGTAAGCAATATTCAAAGTCATGAAAGCAGGGACCTACAGCCAAGATTGCTCTACCCAGCATAGATATCATTTACAATAGAAGGGCAGATAAAGAGCTTCCCAGACAAGAAAAAGCTAAAGGAGGACTTCCGGCCAAGATGGAGGCATAGGTAGACACACTGTGCCTCCTCGCACAACCAAGATAGGGACAACAACAACATAGAAACAAAATAACAACCAGAACTGACAGAGAATTGAAGTATATGGAAGTCAGACACCCAAGGATTTAATAGACACATTCTTTGAGACCGGTAGGAGGGGCGGAGTCGGCCAGGTGAGGGACCCAGAGCGGAGCACAGAGCAACTGGGGCGGCGCGCAAGTCAGCAGCAGGCAGACCCTGGGCACACAAGCTGCAGTGGCTGGTGGGCCCTGGCCAGGGGGTGGCGACCAGCAGACACAGCGAGGCGGCCATTGTGAAGCAAGGCATTGCACACAACTCAGGGTCCCAGCACCGGGAAACAGAGCTTTGGAAGCTCTGAAAAGGAAGCTGACTGAAAAGGAAGGTCCCGCAGGGTGCACAGGCCCACCCACACCGGAATTGGCACCAGAGGGGCCCAGTTGGCTTTTGGAAAGCGGCGGACGGGTCTGAAGTCCTACAGAGAGCAGAGAAAGCGCCATTGTTCCTCCTTGGATCCCGCCCCCACATACAGCATCACGACCCAGCAACTGGGGTGCGCCGCCCTGGTGAACTTCAAAGGCCCCACCCCTCACTACAGGAGCTCAACAAGACCAAAAAACAACAACAAAGAAAACAACAAAAAAAAAAAAAAACAGCAAAAAGATGGCTCCAACAGAAGAAGAACTGAAAGCCCCAGAACCCATCCTTTTAAGCGACCAAGGGATAGCCAACCTATCAGATGCACAGTTCAAAGCACTGGTGATCAGGATGCTCACAGAATTGGTTGATTTTGGTCACAAATTAGATGAAAAAATGCAGGCTACAATAAGTTTAATGAAGAAAGATGCAGAGGGAACCGATAGTGATGGAATGAAAGATGGGTCTCACATCAAT
>CM052542.1:77147740-77164655 GCA_028533065.1 Trachops cirrhosus
GGAAAGGTACAAAGAATAAGCAGCATGGATGATAGATAAAAAATAGACAGGGGGAGGGCAAGAATAGTAGGGGAAATGTAGAAGCTAAAGAACTTATGACACATGGACATGAACTAAAGGGGGGGAATGTGGGTGGGAGAGGGTGTTCAGGGTGGAGGGGAATGAAGGGGGGATAATAGGACAACTGTAATAGCATAATCAATAAAATACATTTAAAAATTTAAAAAAAAAGCTAAAGGAGTTCAGCATCACCAAACCACTATTATATGAAATATTAAAGGGACTTATTTAAGAAAAATAAGATCAGAACTGTGAACAATAAAATGGCAATAAATACATATCTATCAACAATTGAATCTAAAAGAACAAACTAAGCAAATAAGAACACAGACAGAATCATGGATACAAAGAGTGTTTTGTTGGTTGCCATATGGGAGGGGATGTGGAGGAATAGGGGGACTCGTGAGGGGATTAAGAAGTACTAATAGGTAGTTACAGAATAGCCACAGGGATGTAAAGTTTGACAGGCAATAGAGTAGCCAAAGAACTTACATGCACAACCCATGGATATAAACATTGGTAGGGGAACTGCCTGAGGTAGTAAAGGGTGCTGGGCGGAGGGGGGACAAAGGGTGAAAAATCAGGACAACTGTAATAGCATAGTCAATAAA
The DNA here is from genome assembly GCA_028533065.1 of Trachops cirrhosus. Classification (NCBI taxonomy): domain Eukaryota; kingdom Metazoa; phylum Chordata; class Mammalia; order Chiroptera; family Phyllostomidae; genus Trachops; species Trachops cirrhosus. The sequence continues at coordinate 77,148,412 of CM052542.1, forward strand.
ATATAATTTAAAAAAAACAAGGAAATGTATCTTATTAAACAAACACTAAATATATTTTTAATCCTCTATAGAGTATCTGACCCTTTACTATTATTAGCAAGTAGATACTAAAAACTTACTATGTATTCAACATTCTCTAAGCCTCAAGCTGAAAATACCACACCAGTAAGACTATTTGGGGGCTGTTCATAATTTTTTACCTTCTTTACAGAAATGGTCCACATTACATATTTAAATAATCCATGTTCAAATTAGGTTATATCAATATCTCAAACTTTTTTTTCATTCTAGCAAATCTTAAGGTGTGCAACTTGCTCTCCTTTATTTCAAACAGCAGTCTGACTTCTCAACTTGACATCTCAATTTGGGGCTATATCTCACAGAGTTGGCTTATTAGATTCTCAGGAAGATAATGCTGTTATGTCTGAAAAAGTCCCCAGATCAGTGTTCGGCCTCAGATAAGGCCCACAAGCCATACCTGGCTCACAACCTGTTTCTGTACAGTCTGTAAGCTAAAAATGTTTTCCACATTTTGAAATAGTTGAAAAAATTAAAAAAAATTATTGCAAAGCACATGTTAATTCATGTTGTCTATGGCTTTTTTCATGCTACAATGGCAAAGTCGAGTAGTTTTGGCAGAGACCATATGGCCAGCAAAGCCAAAAATATTTACTGCAATTACTATATGTTGAGTACACTGAATACTAGTCCTTTACAGAAAGTTGCTGATTCCTGATCTAGATGATTTTGATATATATCCCAGGGGGCTGAGTTGTCCCACACCCTATTGAAAATTATTATCACAGAACTTTCATATATTATCAGGAGTTGACACCTGGGATGTTTAATTAATGATACCTTAATGGTAATATATTCTAATACCTCAGGTTCTTCAGATGAAACAATGAAACAAAAATAAACCACACACACACACACACACACACACACACACACCTAGATGTATCACAGCAAAATAACTGAAAACCAAAGATAAAGAAAGAATATTGAAGGCTAGAGGAAAAGAGACATATTAGACACAGAGGAACAAAGATAAAAAGTACAGTCAACTTCTCATCAGAAACTATTAAACCAGAAAACAGCAGAGTGGCATTTTTAAAAAAGATTGAAAGGAAAAAAAATTGTAGAGCCAGAAATCTATATTCAAGAGAAATACCTTTCAAAACTGAAAGTGAAATAAAGATTTTTTATCCAAAAAAGAGAAAAGTTGGGAGAATTAACTGCTAACAGGCCTGTGCAACAAAACATATTAAATGAAGTTCTCCAGACAGAAGAAATATAATACTACATGGAATCCCGAGTAACAAAGAAGTAACAAAAAATGAATAACAAAGAAGGTAAACATAAAAGACATGTTTTCTTATTTTTAATCATTCTAACATTTTAATCAGATTTCAAAATAAGTTGCTGTCTTTGCACTTAAAACTTCATTTAATAAAAAGTTAAGCTGTTTTCAATATGTAATAGTGGTCTTCTTGTGCTTCTTTAAAAAAGTGCAAAAACACTACGCTTTAAATTTAATTGTGACCTCTTTAAGAGCTGTTTTAATATACTGTCTCTCTTAAAGCTAATTATGTAATTTCAAACTGTAAACTGCAGTACTCATCATTGAATAATAAGATTCTTACAAAAATAAGTTTTTAATTTAAAACTATCTAAATATTAATTTATGGAAATAAGGTTAAGCTATTTAAAATAGTTCAAAAATTGCTCTATATTTAAGCCATAGCAACTATCTTCCTAAATATGCCATTCAGTTTGTTCTTCCTCACAACTGATTAGTTACTCAGTTACAAAAGTATAAGGTTTTTTAGTCAGAATATGAATCTATTATAAAATTATACCACAGTTTTAATTGTTATTACTTGTATGCACTCAAGCATCTTAAATTATACCAGTAACAACACATTTGATTTAGTCACTGACCTAAAAAAAACTCAGCAAATGATAGTGTTTTACAATCTCATGACACAATATTTCTAAGAGATATTTACACTGAATACTGAAAAATGAACTTTTACACCAATGAACAGAACTTATAATGAATCTCCCAATATAACAAAGTCCTAAAATTAAATCCACCTAAGAGACCAAATGAATGGCAGATCTGAAAACAAAAGCACAACCAGAAAAACTAAGCAAGTAATGCACGAGCACTGTCAAGAACAGTCACCTCTTAGGTGTTATTGACAGTAATCCTTAGTGAGCAGTTTTATTTTTTAACCCCACACTGGGATTAAAAAATAACATAACTTCAGAACTGGAAGGGATCTTCAGATACTGAATCCAGTTTCCTAAGCCAAATTTTAAGAAGGCCTAATTCTAAGAGATATTCCATGGTACTGGAAAACAAAGGTTTTCTAGGTCCTAAACCTCAACCTATAAGTTAGCATATTAAAGACATGAATAAATCCCCATTAAAAAGTTTATTTTTAGAGACTAAAGAAACAAGTTTATATGCAAATATGTTTTTCTTAACTCACAGTAAAATCTCTAAACTTTTTCTCAATTCTTTAAAATGTCCAAATCAGCTTTCAACATGAAACTTGATGGAATTAGGTTATATTATGGATGAGAAAACCCAGGCCTTGGAAATAGGTGGTTTGTCTGGAGTACAAAAGCTAATTAGGAACATTCAAAGATAAAACTCAGGTTCTTGACTTATAAGCTCAAGGATCCTAGTGCTTATTTAGACTCTTTATTTGCATACAGAAATGTAGCAGAACCCATATTACACTAGGGGGGGAAATTCCAAAAGCTGCTCATATGTAAATATTTACATAAATAGTGTTATAATGCTCCCACAAACTTCAGGCTTAATATAAGCTGTCTAGAATTTTTTAAAGATTTTATTTATTTATTTTTAGGGAGAGGGGAGGGGAGGGAGAAAGAGAGGGAGAAAAACATCAATGTGTGGTTGCCTCTCATGTGGCAGCCATTAGAGACCGGGCCCCCAACACAGGCATGTGCCCTGACTGGGAATCGAACTGACGACCCTTTGGTTCACAGTCTGTGCTCAATCCACTGAGCTACACCAGCTAGGGCTGTCTAGAATTTTTTAAATACTATTATTTAAAGATAATTATTATCTATAGCTAATAGTTTATATAAATAAACGTGATTAAAAGATATAACCCTAATGTTAAAAGACAGTCACTTAAAAAAAAACTGATATAGCATTGACTTGGAAATATATGAATCATTTATATTGAAATTTTAATAAGTTTTTAACTATACTAAATACTCCAAATTAACATGCATTATATATTCTACATAGCTACCAATTGATCACAAAAAGCTTAATTTTAAAAATCAGGTGTTCCCAAGCCTTGAACCCTCAGTAACAAAATTACCTGAAGAGCTAGTTAAAATCGTATTGCATTGGCTGAAAAGTTTTAGTTTTTTCCTTATGATGGCTCTAGTAGTGCTTAGTTGTTTTTAACTTCATTCAAAACAATTTTGTTAGATTGTACTGTGACAGCTGTCATATCAGCATGCATTAAAAAAACTTATCAAAATTGTTGACTTTTATGCAGCTATTTTAATATTGAACATGGAAGAAGATATGCAACATTTTCAACATATTATGCTTTTTTATTTCAAGGAAGGTTAAAAACACAACTGAAATGCAAAAAAAAAGATTTATGCAGTGTATGGAGAAGGTGCTGCAACTGGTCAAACATGCCAAAAGTGGTTTGTGAAGTGTCTTGGTTACTATTGACATTTTGGCCAAATAATTTTTGCTGTGGGGCTGCCTTATGCATTGGAAAATGTTTAGCAGCACTCCTGGCCTCTACCCACTAGAAGCCAATAGCAGGAGATAGTCAACATGCTCAAAATATTTAAATCAATAAAGTTATCGGTGAAAATGAAAAATGTGTTTTTTATTTTACAGAGAAAACTAACAGACTTTTTGGCCAACCCAATAGTTTCTAGCTTCTGTTCTCAAAGATCATAATTGCATAGGTATGGGCTGAGACCCTAGATCTGTACCTTTAACCATCCCCAGGTGATTCCAATATGTAGCAAAGTTTAGAAATCATGTCGGATCCTCTAAAGCACAGGTGGCAATCACCTGGTTGCATCTGGCCCAGCACCTTGTTTCTACCTGGCGGCAGCGCTGAGCTCTCGCTTAACTGTCAATGAGTAGTTAAATTTATACAGTCCTAAAATTACATTTGGCCCTTTGAAGACAACTGCGAGGCTGATGTGGCCCCCAGTGAGAATGAGTTTGACACCCCCACTCTAAAGTAATTCATGGTAGGGGATGGAAAGGGAGAGAATTTTATAATGAAAATCCAGTTGCAGATTACAGATAAAAAATCTTAGCTGGACATAATTATTCAATACTTTTAAACCATCCTACAAGCAGTTCACCTCCGCTTTCTCTCCATCATCCCATAAACTGGTTCTTTGTCTACTCTCTACCTCTTCTGTTGCCTTCAAAATCCCTCTACCTGGTCCTCTCTGAACTCAACAAGCCTCGAAAGTATTACTTAACCTAATGGTTAGTCAGTGTCTCTAGACCATGAGCTCCTTATGGGCAATAATTGATATTTTCATCTTTGCTTATCAGTATTTACCAGAGACTGACACATGACTCAAGATCAAGAAATAGCCAATAAGATTAACCCTTGAAAATGCTAGAATACTGCTTTTTAGTATAATTCTTCAATTTATCAAGATGTTTTTTTTTCTAGATACCTGTTTCTCTTACAGATGCTTCATCCCCTCACCCACTATGTTACCTCCAGGCTCCCCTTTCAGGGCCTCATTCCCTTCTCCCTGAATCCACCTTTAAGGCTGTGGTAGCCAGGCTCTAGGAGGCCCCAGTGACCCTCATCCAGTATTCACATCCTGGTATAGTCCCCTGGACACCACACCAGAGCTGGTCTGGGTGAGCAAGAGAGTACAGAAGTGATGGTATATGACTCCCAAAAGACACTCCCAAGATTAGATTATGAGAGACCCTGTGACTTCTGTTCTGGTTTCTCTCTCTGACCACTTGCTATGGCAAAAGCTATGTTATGAGCAGCTCCGTGGAGAGACCCAAGTGGTGAGGACTCACACCTCTTGCCAACAGCACATGAATGTGCCTGGAGGCCAGCTGAGCCTGCAGCACCAGTCCGGTGTGCAGAAACTGCAGTCTAGACTGACAGCTTGACTGTTAACACTGTAAGATGCTGAGCCAGAACCAGTGAAACCATTCCCAGATTCCTCAGCATCAAAAACGGTGAGAAAATGAATGTCTTGTTTTAAGCTTCCACATTCTGCGGTAAATTGTTACTCAACAATAAATAATACAAAGACTTGTAAATTCATATTCACTAGACAGTAAGTCTCCTAGAAAAGTTATGATGTATTATTTATTGTATCTCTGACAGTACCATGTCCACTACAGTTACTCAAATATTTGCTGAATTGGATTGACTGATAATTTTTTCAAGTCCTGGATGATACTCTCTGTAAGCAGGGGCAAGATATTGTCTATGGTAGTTTCTTTACTTTACAAAATGGATTCAATAATGGTCCCTACTCACAGGATTATTATGAGGATCAAATAAAATAACACATGCAACAGTCTCATAACAATGCCTACCACACTAAAAAGTGTTCAATGTTGTTAACTACTAAAAGTTAAAATTTCTAAAAAAGGAAATGTGTCACTCTCTTCCCTCAGTACTGAAATCCTGAAAATGAGTTTTTTAATGTAAGAATTATTTACAAAGCTATGTCAGGATTATAAAATAAACTTACAAAACTGATTTACCTTCAAACATTGAGACTGCATATCAAATGAAAGCAGATACTGGGTATGTTACAAGGTCCTGTTAATTGATCTAGCCATCTATATCCCTCAGAAAACTATTTTCATTCTTTCCAGTCTTACTACAATAAGCACATAACATGCTCCTAGGTTATCCTCCAAGATTTATATTATAAGAACAAAAGCAATTGGATCCAGGTAAAAAACTGGTTCTTCCGACTTGCATGAAATTTGTTGAAAAACCTCTATTTCAAGCTTCATCTACTTTGCTAAGGTCACTGGAGTCTGAGAGTCTAATGAGAACGCTCAACTATGTTGTGGCTGCCTCTGTCCACTCTATGATTTCTATTGTTAAAATATTCAGTCACTAAAAATAAATAATTAGCCTATCACACATCAACAAAGCAAAGATAAATTTATTTTCTGATAGTTAACTCTTAATTATTAAAACATCAAAATCATAGCTTAGACAATCCTAAGACTTATCCAGAAATTGCTTTAGATTTAAAACATGTCATCGGGGCCCTAGACTTAGTATTGCCAGAGGATATGGATCTATGATTCAAAGATAATGAAATGAGAACTTTAAAAATCTGAAGATGAAAATTCTAATTTTTGAAAAATTACAGTAGCTTCATTCTCAATAAGATATACAGCCTTCCAGAAAGCCAACTTCTATAAAGTACAAATCATACCAGTACTTATTAACTGGCTCTGTACCACAAAAGAATACAGGACTTTTTCACATGTATTTCAGAAACAGTAAATTTTGGGGTCCAGTACAATATTGAAAAGTAGTATTTGTTTTTAAGGCTACATTTACAAAACATAAATACCTATAAGTGGCCATTTGAAATAATTTTATCTACATAAACTCACCTCCAATAATAAAGCATTTAGGAAGAGGAATTTAACATAACTGTGAATAAGGATACAAAGTAACACGAACAGAAGCAAACCTACTTGGGAGCACTATGAAAGGAAGGCACTGGCTTTCCTAGCATGTGTGAATAATTCCAAATATGTATAGTAGATGCTATTTTTCTTCTCTTTTTTTGTTGACAATATTAACACTAAAGTGGCTTAGTAACTGTAAATTTAAAAGGGAACTATAATAGTGTATATGTATGCATATTATAAACATAAACACACATATATATACACTGAGATGATTCCTTCCTTCCTATTATAATTCCCAGCCTCCCAATGCTTATTACTGATAAAAAGAGCACAGCACCTGCCCCCACCTTTGCTACTGCCACTGAGAGAGGAGATGAGCCTAAAGTCGGCCTTTGTCTTTTTTTCCTCCGGGACTAATTATCCCTTTCCCAACACCAGCCTGGACCTGTGTTTATCCAGGGGTTTAAGGATCCTGCCTATTTCTAAGTAAAAAAAAATTCTTCTCTAAACCAAATTTTGGTCAGAACACAAAGTTGGGAAAATAAAGATAGAGCAAAACAAAGGAAAAGCAAAAGAAAGATCACTTTTCTAAAAAAAAGGAAATCAAGTAACCCATGAAACTGAAAGAGTATACACATACTGACTCTAATTTTAGATTGAGGGGGCAGGGTATTTAGAGTAATTCAGAGAAAGAAAAACTATTTGAGAAAGAAAGCCATTTATGTCTCTGGTAAGTTAAAGACACATCTGACCTATATCCAGTTAACAGTTTAGGAATCCTATGAAGCATACACTTTGGAAAGTGATGGATTCAGAAGAGAGCTTTGTCAATGGTGACAGAGAGGGGGTCTCTGGATATTAATCTGCTCTATACAGAATGTCCATCCTAGTTCCTTCCATGAGAAAGAAAAAATAAATAGTGGCCTGAACTTCGTAAGATTTCTAAAACTGGATATATAATAAATACGGATCACTAACTTTCACATAGGCAAAAGCAACTTAAAATTTTAGAAAGCATTATTATTCAACAATTCTTGCATTTTCTAGTATCTTTTATTAAGCGGGACAGAAATTATTGGGTTGGCCCAAAAGTCCATTTGGTTTTTTCCATAAGGTAGCTCTAGTAGCACTTAGGTGTCTTTTAACTTCATTTGAAACAATTTTGTTAAGATTGTATTGTGACAGCTGTCATATCAGCATGCATTTTAAAAAAACTTATCACGATTGGCAAATTTTTATGTAGCCATTTAAATAGTGAAGGTGGAAGAAAATATGCAACATATTTGGCATATTATGCTTTATTATTTTAAGAAAGGTAAAAACACAACTGAAATGCAAAAAAAAAAAAGATTTGTGCAGAGTATGGAGAAGATGCTGACTGATCATGTCAAAAGTGGTTTGAGAAATTTCAGGCTAGAGATTTCTCACTGGAGGATGCTTCACAGTCGGGTAAACCAGTTGAAGTTGATAGTGAGCAAATCGAGACATTGAGAACAATCAATGTTCTACCACAGAGGAAAGAACCAACATACCCAAAATAGCTAAATCTATAAAGTTACTGATAAAAATGAAAAATGTGTCTTTTATTTTATGGAAAAAATGAAACGGACTTTTTGACCAACCCAATAGTTCCAGTCACATACTTGGGCTCCCTGGGACAAACACCGCAATACTTACCAGGCTATTCTTAAGTACATTAAGATTAGTCATCCAACAGACCTGCCTGGAAAAAAAAAGCTACATGGAGCAAAAGGAAAAGGCACAGACCTCGGGGTCAGGGAAGGTTAGTTGCAGTCCTGCCTCTATCATTAAGTAACATTTTGATCCCTGCCATGTCACTTGAGTGTGATATTTGATATTTCCAAAATGAAGTAGTTGAACTACATAACTTCTAGTTCTAAAATGTTAAGCTGGTTCTTATTATTACTTTTTAAACATTTATTTCTATCAAAGTAATACTCAAGATTGCTTTCTAAAGGTCAGCTTCTAAGATTAAAAGGTCAATATAAAAATTTTCCCACTTCTATGGGATCAGATACAAAAAGAAAAAAATCACACCCATTAGTCTGTATAAAGAAAATAAAGATGAGATTACATTCCTCTTTTAATTAACTAGAATTCCTATTAACCAGATTTCTATAAATTCATCAGTCATTTCTTGAATCCAAATCAGTCTGGTTCTCCACTATGTTCCTTTCTAATACCTGTTTCTCTTACAAGTTTATTATGAAGACAAAAAACAGCTTCTGACCTAATGATACATTATCATAATTTGAAAAATTACAATAATTCTTAATTTATTAGCTGTCAGACATAAACAAATTACTCTTCACTTCAAAGTCCAAATGTGTAAAATAAAGATAAATATTCTCTCAAGATTGAAAAGATTAAATAAAATACATGAAAGTATGGTTAACTACACAAAAAGGCGCATTCAATAAGCATTTGTGTGTTTTAAAGGTATGACAATTATTTATAAAAGCTACTGAAACATCTCATTCCCTAGTTAACAGCATATTTCCTCCAAAAGATGTAGCTGAAAAATATTGCAACTAGAATTTTTAAATCATGCAACTGTTAAGTATTATTTTAAAAATTCATTAAGATATATTGAGCATTTACTATGTGTCAGGAATTGTAATGCTAAAGTTCCAGAATGCAGTGATTAAGACATTGACTCTACACCCAAAAACCTCACAGTCTAGAAGAGATAAATAAAAATTATAATGTAACTGAAAAATATAATTAAAGAACATATACAAGGAGAAGTAGCAGGATGAAGCAATTAATTCATTGTCTGAGGAGGGTAAAGAGGAAGTAGCTATAACATCCTGGAAAAGGGGAAAAAGTAGTTCTGCAGGCAAAGACTGTTTTGAAAGCCTACCTCAGCCATTTACCATGTTGCCTACATGATTTGGGGCAACTTAATTTACTTCTCTGGGCTTCTTTGTAAATCTACTTTGGAGAGTTACTCTGAAGATTAGAAATGATATATGTAAAGTAACTGACACATAGCAGAAACTATGTTTTAGCTGTTTTTTTAATAGACCAAGTTCTAAATGGCATAGTAGGTAGCATATCTTGACTAATGATTAACCTACATATGTCACCAGTATGGAGGCCATAATGAACCACATCAGAATGTTACCACTTCCGAAGTCCATTTTTTAAGAAATGACTTATGTGGTTCCTACCATGTGGTATACTCACGTGCTGGTGAAACATATTTCTAATCTATTTCCTTCCCCATTTTTACTCTGAAAAAATAAAATTTTGCATACTAACACTCTACTTATTTCCTAGAAGAGGTTTCATTTGCTTCTCAGTCCTAGTTTGGGATGTTTTGTATACCGTCTATGAAATGGCAAAGTCCAATGAGCAACTGACAATTCTTAAGATTGTACTAGGAGATAGTAAGAGCTAACTAACTCTGGGAGAAACTATTATTACTAATCTAATGACTGACTTATGGAACTAGAAGCCACTAGATAATGATTAGAATCTTAAAGTAAATATTTTAAAATATCGTCAAATCTAGCCAAGAGGTAAGTTACATTTACATTTTCTGTCTCCCAAAAGTAACTTTTTTCTAAATGCTCATCAATGAGCTAAGTCAGTCATTAACATACACAAATCTACATGTATTAACTCCTTATTCTCATTTCATTCAAATACACATAATACAACCTTTGAAATATCAACAGTGAAAAAATATGAACAAAGCTGTAAGATAAAGCAGTCTATCCCTAAATTCAGTTGAATCATGCAATGGTCTTTATGTCAATGTAGTTTTTCAAAACTCAGAACATGTTCCCAACCTTAAACCATCATGTAAGGTCAGTTTTCTCCAAGTTAAATAATCACATCTTAAAAGTGAGGACACCATGAATCAATCGAGAATCTATGTTAATTTTAGTTTCTACATTGAAGGAGATGAGTGTCTCTAAGTCATCCTTACATACACACGTATGTGTTCTGTCAAGATAGGTTGTATCTGTAGTATACCCTCCCTCATCTAACCAGTTTGACATAATGCATTTTGAAATACCAGTATTCTACCAAAACCAGCTGCCTTATAGATTTTCAAGAATCAAATCCTGAGTATGTTTTTAAGTTTTTCTCTGAGAATCAGGAACTGAGGAGTCACCAAATTGCAAACGAACCTCTTTCTTGTAAACACTAATCTTCATAGGGTATTTTCTAAGTTCAGAACTCAGATTATATCAATATAAGCCTTTTCATATTAACAAAACCACAGTTTCTTCACAAAGCAAACCTAGAAATTCGATAAAAATATGACTATTATTGCTCACTTTTACAACTAGAAGTTCCTGTTAATTACTTTAATGCAGTTAAACCCAATTCCCTCATGAGAGCCTTGACAAATGAAGGAAAATACACAAAATTATCAAATGTCACAGAGGCAGCAGCTTGAGGCCAGAGCGAGAGAGACAGACAGACAAAAGGAAATAGCAGAAAGAGATATATATATATATGGTAAAACTAAAATGCTTAGAATGCACTAGACCTTGGCCGAGACTAACCCACAAATAATTAACTTGCCATCTATATGTTCCCCCAAAATAAAATTAACAGTTGAAAAAAATTGATCGTGAGCAGGAAACTTAAGTTCTGCATTCATTTGATATTTGCCAGAAAGAAAAAGATCTAAACAAACAAAAGACCTAAACAGCAAAAAGCAGGGTGTGTGTGTAAGAATGTGTGCGCGCGTGGGGGAAGGCGGGGATAAATAGAAGCTAACTGGGTTTAAGTCTCAGCACCAATGCTGTTCCGCGATTACTACAGAAGGCAGGGCCATGGGGCCCTCCACCAGCAAGGGAGATGGCGGGGGTCGTGGATACTCATTCCTCCACCCACCCGAGATTCGGAAGTCTCTGAATGTCAGGGAACAGATGGTGGGCGTCGGCGCCCCGGGAACCCACGCGGAGTAGATCCAATTAACACCTTCCTCGCCAGGACTTAGGACCGCGAACTCCCAAAGGGGCGCACACGGGGGTGGGGCGGCAGGGAGCACTTCCTCTGCTCTACGTGGAGAAAGAAGGCAAAAGGTGGCACCGCATCCCTGTCCCCACCCTGGGCGCATCAATTACCCGTGAGGCTCCTCAGCACCGTCCCGTGAGCCCAGAGGCTCAGGACCTGCTGCACCGACAGGTTGATCATGGAGTGGTCACCCGCCTCCGCCTTCATCTTCCCCGGGGGACGCCCGCCGCCCTCTCCTTGGGCGCCGGGTGGCGGCGGCGGCGGCTGTGAGGCTCCGGGAGCGGCGGCGGGTGCGCTGCTCCTCCAGGCCGCCGCCGCCGCGGGATATGGCTGCGGGGCGACGGGCTGGGCGCTGCTGCTGCGGCCGACGGGCCTCCGGGGGGTGCCGCTCAGCGCGTCTCCCAGGCAGCCCCCTCCCCGCCGGGGAGACATTGAGGACAGCGGACGGGGGAGGGGAGGGAGTCGGGCGCTCTTCCCTCACGGCCACCAAGCGTTGACTCGGGGCGGAGGAGGCCTCTCCCGCTCCCTCTCAGGAGCAGCACCGCGACGCGGAGATCGGGCTCGGTAGGAGGCCGAGGTCACGCCAGGAGGCTCGGAGTGATGGGCAGCCGGCAGGTGCAGCCCCCGACGGAGTCCAGCTCATCCCCGCCGGAGAACTAGAGACCCGGTATCCGGAGCAGGCTGCGGCAGTGGCCTCGGCGGCACCTGCCGCCAGCCTACCCACCCTCCCGCGGCCGACACTTGAGGAACCGCCTCCTCCACCCGCGGCCGCCTGCGGGCCGCTCCTGCGCGCGCGCACGGGTCCCTTCCTCCCCCTCCTCAGCGGAACCGCTGCGCATGCTCTCTCTCCCCCTTCCCGCGACCCGCCGCCCTCCGACAGTCTGCCGGCCCAGAAGTCCTCTGACTCCCTCTCCCCGGGCTCAGAGTTCGCCGGCGAGACAGCACCGAGGAACCCTCCCGCAGTAGGGCGGAGGGAAGCGCAGCCTACGTCACTAGCGCCACCGCCGGGCCTCGCTGCTGATTGGGTGCTCCAAGGGAACCACCTCCACACACCCCGCCCCCAGACTCTGGGCGGGCTTCCTAGGAGAGCGTGAGCCTGTCGCCAGGCCGCCCCGGGAAGGAGGGGTAGCAGTGATGCTGAAGCCCAGTGCTGCGTGGTGGCTACCCTAACCTACTGTGGGGGAAGCAAGGGGTACTAAATCTCTTGAGATGGATTCTGTTAGTTCAGATCTTTGGCTTTGAGTGAAATAATTTTGATACAGATCTTTGCATCTTTATTTGAAACGCGTACCTCAACATTTTAGATTTAGGAATGTGAGGGGATTTTTTTTCTGAGTCAGGTGACTTAGGGGACTACCTGCAGAAAGTATATTAAAGATACTGAAGCAGAAATAAAACCCTTTTTCATTCATCCAGTTCTTCCTGCAATAAGAACTTGGGGCTCCTGTGGTTCCGTGTTCCGAAAAACCTATTGACGTAGGACTCGCCGATATCTTATTCAGCGCTATTGCCTACTCTAGCTTATGTTTTTTTCATTGCAGTATTCTTTTTATCTAAATTGTAAGAAAAAGAAATAAGAAAGAGAAAAGGGAAAGAGAAAGGGAAGGAAGGAAGGAATAAAGAAAGAAGGAAAAGAGAAAGGAAAAAATGCCTGTTATTTCTTCCCCCTGGACTTAAACTTTCTTCCCATTGTTTTCTCCCTTTCTTCATATCAAAGGTTATCTGGAGGAGCTATCTAAAATACAACTATAACAAACTAAACTCCTCCTTGAAGTTTGAAACCTTTTGACTTTAAAAATTAAGTTTTGGCCATAATATAAATATGCACTAGTCACCCCCACCCCCAATTCCATCCTTATTCAACCACTGTGCTATCTGTACATTTGTAAAGAAAATGTACAAAAAGAAGTGAACTTCGTGCTGTAGCTAAATCAAGTATACCTGGCAAAAACCAGAAGGGTTGAATACCTTGTAAGACTGTACTTTTGGTGACCACCTTAAAAATGATAATTATATATACATATATGTGTATGTGCATATGTATATGTGCATATGTATATATGCATATGTATATATGCATATATGTGTATAATAATGTGTGTATAATACATATATTGATGTCACAACACAGAAAAGGGAAATCTTTGCATCACTGATAGGAATTGAGTTCAAACTGATAATGTAGAGCTCATTTTCCTCCTAGAATTTAGAATTAATTAGATCTTAATTAATTAATGATTATAGAATATCAGACTTAAAAGAGGCTTTAGCATTTTTCTAATTTATTTTATTTTATAGTTAGCAAAGCTAATTCTGCAGAATTCAGTGACTTGACAGAGGTGACATTTCAAAGGCTAGTTTCTGAATTCCTAGACTACTCTTTCTAGCAACCATACTGTGTTTCTTAACTCACTATTACTCTGTAACTTCACAGCTCTGGATGGGGAGGCACAGGTTCATTAATGGTGTTATTAAGAGAGTTAACATTATTGATTATTGGTATTTTAAAAAATACATAACCACATTTAGTTAAGTGTTCATAGCAAACTCTGAGCAAGATCTCATTGAATTCTCACATCAAGGACTGTTAGTTTTGAATCATTTGAGGTTCTTAGTATTACACACTATTATTTAAAGCATAGCATTCATCTAAAATATTCAAAACCTGGGACAGTGCCTACCACGTGATGTTCAATAAATATTTGCTGAATGAATACTTGAATGAACTTCATAAAAAGTCAGCAGTTTTCTTGTTTCACATAAAATTTTTTAAAACATAAGCTAAATGTTGATTTCGGGAAATGAGAAAGTGAGACAGCAATGAAGCCTCTATTCCAGTGATTTTCAACCTTTTTCATCTCATGGCACACATAAACTAATCACTAAAATTCTGTGGCACACCAAAAATATATTTTTGCTGAACTGACAAAAATTAGGTATAATTTTGATTCATTCACATCAAACAGCTATTGTTGTGTTGGCTGTTGTCATTTTTTTTTTACCTGACAATTTAAGGGAAAAGAGGACAGTTCCCCTGACTAAATAGTCACACATTGCATGTTTTAAAAAGTCTTGTGGCACACCAATTGAAAATCACTGCTCTGGTTCATAGAGTGCTTTGATAACCCAACAACCTTCCCTCTGCTTTTCAGTTATATTCAATTTAATAAATATATATTTGGAATCTACTATTTATAATGTTCTATGCTAGGCATTATCTATGGGATTTGAAGATTAATGAGATCTCTATCCTCTAGGCTAAATTATTGCACTTAACTTCCATTTGCCTTGATAAGGCTAATGATATCTGCTGTGTTGGAAGCCTATATTCTTAAGGGAATTGAACATTTCCAACAGCCAGAGTTAGGAAACACAAAAGTGAGTTAATGGTAATGAAAGTTGTGTAATGTCTTCCCCTGCAGATTTCAGATGTTGTTAATACACCAACCAGGGAATAGGTTAGTCACATTCCTGCCAGAAATCAGGGAACACCCCAAATGAATGCTAGAGGTCTTTTTTGACCCTGTGCCCTTGAGTATAAAATAAACAACTCACAAACAGTTCCTGGTTTATTTCTTACACACAAGTGAAGAAACACTCATATGTCTCAGCCATCCTGTTAAATCTCCAGATAGGGCCCAGAATAAAGCTTTTAAAATCAATTAGCTTACACAATGATATTGATCCTTGAGAAAAATATTATCAAGGATATTTTTTCTCTATTTATTTCTTGCTGTAAAGTACTATGTAATAAAGTCACATGGCATAGACAACCTAATTTCATCTTGTTACACATTTCAAGAGTTCTAAATCCTCAATGGTGCGGTAGGTTCAATAGATTCACTACATGGAAAATATGGTTTAAGCACTGGCTCCAACACTTACTAGCTGTAAAGTGGGAGAAATAATAGTATCTCTCCAGATAGTAATAATCAACAGAAAACTTCTTCCTCACACCAGGCGTTGTGCCAAGTACAATACTATATATTAGCTCATTTAACTTTTACAAGGATAGGTTGAAATTTTACAACACTTCAACTTCTTTTTTCAAGTGTCATACATGCAACCATACTTCTGCTGGAATCTTGCTTGTACACACACATACACACACACAAAGAGAAAAAGAAAGAAAGAGGGAAAAATGAGAGCAGTGTTGGTTGTTTTTGGAAGGAGAAAATAAAATTCAGTTGGAAGAAATGATAAAAGTAAAAGGAAAAAAGAGCCATGTGTACTATTCTAAAATATGCACTACACTGAAATTTACATGTTGAAATGTCTCTCAGAGCACCTATTAACATCAAGAGACATTTCCATCACAGTAAATCAGAGAAACAAGGTAAAGAGGATTTTCCTTCTGTGAAAGCTCTAATTCTAAAAATGATGTTGCAAAATGACATTGGAAATCCACTTTCTACACATTCAATGCAATACCTATTAAAGTACCAATGGCATATTTCACTGACATAGAACAAACACTTCAAAAATTTATATGGAACCATAAATGACCCCGAATAGCTGCTGCAATTTTGAGAAAGAAGAGTAAAGTAGGAGGGATCAC
>CM052542.1:77165155-77184326 GCA_028533065.1 Trachops cirrhosus
TCTGGGACTAGGAAATATAAAGATATCTCCTGTTTTGTCTCCCCAGTAACATATGGTACACCTAGGGTACCAGGCTTCCATTATAGGGTGCTGAGGGATCAAGATCTGCCCAGAAAGGAAGCAGAGCTGCTCTGTAATGATAGTGGGGTACAATCTCCATCATCAGTCATTGAGCATCAGGGGCATTTTGAGAAGGAAGGACAGGCAGATAACTACTAATGCCCTTCACTCCATTTTCTACTTCATTCTTACGCGCTCCCTCCACCTATGCTTTCAAACCACCTCCCTTCCAAATTCTCCCAGCTACCGCCACCCTACAATGTAGCTCCTTGTTGTTTGTTATCTCAAATCTTAAAAAGAGAATACGTAATGACATTTGAACTCTAATAATTTATACTTTGATGCCTGAATCTGAGCATTAGAAGAAAAGTACTCTGCTAAAATCATACACACATACAAATGCTCACACAAAATCCTGCACTTGGCAACATATGAGACTCAGTTTTGCCCCTAAACACTGGTGTCTAAAATTTACTCTATATCCAATCCAGTCATGTTATGGACAGAATGCCAAACATAAAACATAAAATAATGCCTGTGAATTTATGATACACAATCCACACTAGATTAATTTCTTAAATGATTTAATTATTGAGCTAAACATAAGAAAACATGTCAAGAACATGCAAAGGCATGCCAAGAACAAAATGATGAAAGTGGTATTTCTCTGTATTTTAATTAGAATTTTTCTGACTTTAACTGAGGTTACACATTTTTATTCATGTGTGTATGAATATTTGGACTACTTTTTCTAGAGACTTGCACATTTTTTCTTTTGGATACTTTATCTTTGAGAAAATCGTATATAGGAGTTTTCATATATTTAATAACTTAGGCATTGTTGATGTGTTTTTCACTTTGTCAATTTACTTTTAACTTTAACAAAAAAATTTCTTTGTCATGCAGAAGTTTCTGTTGTCAGTATTTCCTTCTTATGATACCTGTCTTTTACCATGCTTTAAAAAGTTTTCCCCACTAGTGATACTTATATCTGACAAAACAGACATTAAAACAAAGGCTATATAGTTAGAGACAAAGAAGGATATTACATAACAATAAAGGAAATGATCCAACAAGAAGATATAACCCTTGTAAATATTAATGCACCCAACATTGAAGCACCTAAATATGTAAAGCAAATTTTGATAGACATAAAGGGAGAGACTGACAGTAACAAAGTCATAGTAAGGGATTTTAACACCTCATTGGCATCAGTGGATAGATCTTTGAGGCAGAAAATCAACAATGGAACAATGGCCTTAAATGACACACTAGATTAGATGGATTCAATAGGTATCTTCAGAGCATTTTGTCCCAAAGCTGCAGAATATACATTCTTTTCAAATGAATGTGGAACATTTTCTAGGATAGAACACATGCTAGGACACAAAACAAGTCTCAGTAAATTTAAGAATATTGAAATCATATCAAGCATCTCCTCTGATCATAATGGTATGAAACTAGAAACTAATCACAAGAAAAAAAACACACAAAGACATGGAAGCTAAATAACATGCTACTAAACTATGAATGGGCCAACAGTGAGGTCAAGGAAGAAATCGAAAGATGCCTTGAGACAAATGAAAATGAGGACACAACAACCCAAAATCTATGGGACACAGCCAAACAATCCTAAGAAGGAAATTTTTAGTATTATAGTCCTATCTCAAGAAACAAGAAAAATCTCAAATAAACAATCTAACTTTTCATTTAAGGGAACTTGAAAAAGAACAAAAAACAAAGCCCAAAGTGAGTAGAAGGAAAGAATTAATAAAGATCAAAACAGAAATAAATGAAATAGAGTCTTAAAAAATATAAAATATCAATGAAACCAAGAGCTGGTTCTTTGAAAAGATAAACATGATTGACAAACCTTTAACCAAACTCATTAAGAAAAAAAGAGAGAGAACCCAAATAAATAAAATTAGAAATGAAACAGGAAAACTAACAGCTGACACCAAAAAAAATACCAAGGATTGTAAGAAAAATATTATAAACAACTATATGCCAACAAATTGGGAAATCTGAAAGAAATGGATAAATTCCTAGAAACATATGCACAACTTTTCAAAACTGAATCAGGAAGAATCAGAGAATCTGAACAGAGAGATTTCACCCAGTGAAATTGAAGCAGTAATCAAAAAACTTACAACAAACCAAAGTCCTGGACCAGATGGTTCACAGGTGAATTTTATAAAACATTCAAAGAAGAACTAATACCTATCTTTTACAAACTGTTCCCAAAAAATTCAAGAAGGGGGAAGATTCCCAAACTCATTTTATGAGGCCAGCATGATCCTAATTCCAAAACCAGATAAGGACACTGCAAAGAAAGAATATCATAGGCCAATATCCCTGATGAACATAGATGCTAAAATCCTCAACAAAATATTAGCAAACCAGATCTAATAATACATTAAAAAGATCACACACCATGATCAAGTGGGATTTTTGGGGAGATGCAAGGTGACTACAATAACCTTAAATAAACAAATGTAATACACCACATAAACAAAATGAAGGATAAAAACAACAATTATATCAATAGATGCAGAAAAAGAATTTGATAAAATCCAATACCCATCTATGATAAAAACTTTCAGCAAAAGGGGAATGGTGGGAACATACCTCACCATAATAAAGGCCATATATGACAAACCCACAATCAACATCATACTTACCGGTAATGGGCAAAAACTACAAATGTTTCCCTTAAGACTGGGAACAAGATAGGTATGTCTGCTTTTACCACTCTTATTCAGCATAGTACTGGAAGTCCTAGCCGCAACAATCAGATTAGAAGAAATAAAAGACATCAATTGGAAAGGAATAAGTAAAACTGTCATTATTTGCATGACATACTACTGTACATAGAGAACCTTAAAGATTCCACCTAAAAAACTACTAGAACTGATCAATGAATTCAGTAAAGTAGCAGGATACAATAAAAATATTCAGAAATCAGTTGCATTTTTATACACCAATAATGAAATATCAAATAGGGAAACTAAAAACACAATGCCATTCACAATTGCTTTAAAAAAAATAAAGTACCTAGGTATAAATTTAACACAGGATGTAAAAGATCTGTGTTCAGAAAATTATAAGACATTGAAGAAAGAAATGGAAGAAGATACAAATAAGTGGAAGAATATACCGTGTTTATTGATAGGAAGAATTCATATCATTAAATTGTTCCTGCTAACCAAAGCAATCTGTAGATCCAACACAATTCCTATCAAGATACCAATGGTGTATTTCACAAAACTAAAACAAATTATTTAAGAAATTTATATGAGCCCTGGCTGGCGTAGCTCAGTGGATTGAGCGCGGGCTGCGAACCAAAGCATCGCAGGTTCGATTCCCAGTCAGGGCACATGCCTGGGTTGCGGGCCAGGTCCCCAGTGGGGACCACATGAGAGGCAACCACACATTGATGTTTCTCTCTCTCTCCTTCACCCTCCCTTCCCCTCTCTAAAAATAAATAAATTTTAAAAAAAAAGCAGAAAGTTTAAAAAAAAAAAAAAGAAATTTATATGAAACCACAAAAGACCCCAAAAAGCTACATAAATCTTGAGAAAGAAGAACAAAGATGGAGGAATCATGCTACCTGATATCAAACTATACTACAAGTCCATACTAATCAAAACAGCAGGGTACTGACATAAAAATAGATATATAGATCAATGGACCAGAATAGAGAGCTCAGATATAAACCTACACCTCATAGCCAATTAATATTTGACAAAGGAGGTAAAAACACACAATGGGGTAAAGACAACCTACTCCATAAACAGTGTTTAGAAAACTGGACAAATACATACAAAAAAAATGAAGGTAGGCCACCTTCTTACACAAGAATAAATTCAAGATAGATTAAAGACTTAAATGTTAGACTCAAAACCATTAAAATCATAGAAGAAAACATAGGCAGTAAAATCTCAGACATTTCTGATAGCAGTATTTTTCTGGTATATCATCTTGGGCAAGAAAAACAAAAGAAAAATAAACAAATGGGATGACATCAAACTAAAAAGTTTTTGCACAACAAAGGAAACCATTGACAAAATGAAAAGACAACCCACTGAACAAAAGAACATATTTGCCAATGCTACATCTCATAATGAATTAATATCCAAAATTTATAAAGAACTTACAAAACTCAACACCAAAAAAAAAAACAATTAAAAAACTGGCAAATGACCTAAATAGACACTTCTCCAAAGAGGACATACAGATGGTGAATGGACATATGAGAAGATACTCAACATCACTAATCATCAGAGAAATACAGATTAAAGCCACAGTGAGATATCACCTCACACCCATGAGAATTGCTATCATCAATAAATCAACAAACAACTAGTGTTGATAAGGATTTGAAGAAAAGGGAACCCTTGTGCACTGTTGGTGGGAATGCAGAGTGGTGCAGCCACTGTGGAAAGCAGTATGGAATTATCTCAAAAAAAACTAAAAATGGAACTGCCTTATGACCCAGCAATTCCTCTTCTAAGAATTTATCGGAAGAAACCCAAAAACTAATTTGAAAGAATATATGCACCCCTATGTTCATTGCAGCATTATTTACAATAGACAAGATTTGGAAGCAGCTCAAGTGTCCATCAGTGGATAATTGAATAAAAAGCTCTGGTACACCAGCTGTAAAAATAGAAGGATCTCTTACCTGTGATGGATGGACCTAGACAGCATTATGCTAAGTGAAATAAGCTAGCCAGAGAAAGACAAGTACCATATAAGTTCAATCATATGTGGAATCTAATGAACAAAATAAACTAACAAACAAAATAGAAACAGACTCATAGATACAGAGAACAGATTGGCACCTGTCAGAGGGGAGAGGGGTTGCAGGGCTGGATGACAAAGGTGCAAGGATTAAACAACAACCAAAAAAACCTCAAAGACTCAGACAACAGTATGGTGATTACCAGAGGGAAAACAGAAGGTAAAAGAGGGTGTGGGGGGATAAATGGTGATAGAAGGAAACTTGACTTGGGTGGTGACCATGCAATGCAATACATAGATGATGTGTTATAGAATTGCACACCCAAAACCTGTATAATTTTATTAACTGATGTCACCCTAATAAAGTCAATAAAATAAGAATAATAAAAATAATAAAAAGTCTTCCCCTCTCTCAGGTTTGATTTTTAATTAATTTATTTTTAAATTAAATTATTGGGATGACATTGGTTAATAAAATTATATAGGTTTCAAGCATACATTTCTATGATACATGATCTGTATATTTGACCCAAAGTCAAATTGTCCTCCATCATGTATTTGGACCCCCTTTACCCTTTACTTCACCTTACCTCCCTTCCTTCTGGTAACCGTCATACTGTTGTTGGTGTTTATGAGTTTTGTTTGTTTATTTTTCTTATTTGTTTATTTGTTACTTTCAATTTTATATCCCACATATGAGTGAAATCATATGGTTTTCAACTTATGTGACCTCAGATTTGATTTAAAAATTTTTTTTATTGTTGTTCAGTTACAGTTGTCTCCACTTTCCCTCATTGCTCTCCCCTGACCTGCCTCTCACATTCAATCCTCCACCCCCATTGTCCTTGTTCATGGGTCCTTTATACATACTCCTTGACCTGACCCTTCCCCTTCTTTCCCTCATTATCCCCCCTCTCTGGTCACTGTCAGTTTGTTATTTCCATGTCTTTGGTTCTGTTTTGCTCACTTGTTTGTTCTGTTGGTTAGCCTATAGGTGAGATCATATGGTATTTGTCTTTTACTGCCTAGCTTATTTCACTTACCATAATACCCTCTAGTTCCATCCATGCTATCGTGTAGGGTAGGAGCTCCTTCTTTCTTTCTGCTGTGTAGTATTCCATTGTGTAAATGTACCACAAACTCTCCGATCTTTTCTAGAAATTATATGAGTTTTGGTTTACACCTTCAGTACACTTGGAATTCTTTTAATATAAGAAGTTTGGAAGGTATCCATTCTTTTTCCAGATGGCTACTCAAGTTGTCCAAAAACATTCATTACACAATCCATCATTTTTCCCACTGACCTAAAATTCTAACTTTATTATGTACAAAATGTGTAAATATACTCGGACTTATTTGTGGTATTTCATTATCATTCCATCCATTTGTTTGTTCATATGTCAGTACCACACTTTTTATTATCTTTAGCTATAAAATATGTTTTAGTATCTGTTAAGACAGTTCTCCCTTTTATAGTTCTTATTTTCAATTTTTCTGACTAGTCAAAGGGCCTGTTTATTTGGGTTCAGAATTTAGAGTTACAGAATTCTCTCTTGACAGGCTCAGCTTCTCCATCCTATGCCATTATGCCAACATTCCCAGAGGGCAGCCTCCGAGCCAGCTGTGTTGCTTAGGCCACAGCATGTGGGGCCTGGGCCAGGGCTGCAGGTCCATGCTCCTGTCCAGGGTGGACTTGTGTCATGCCTCAAGTTCTGTTAATCAGGTTAATAGCCACTGAGCAAGGCTTTGACCCCGTGCTACCAAGGACAGCACAGCAACTGTCCCCTGAAAGCTCTCTGGGTGGTGGTCAGGGGCAAACCAGTGGGTCTCCCCTACCAGTGGGCTGGACAAACAGACCCAGAGGAAGCTGGGAGGCCTTGGAGTGGAGGGGTAACAGGGAGATGAGCAGTGGCAGAGGAAGGAGGAGAGCATGAGAGAGACCCATGGGGGCTGAAGCCAACCCTGCTTTTATTTCAGGAGAGCTTCTTGATGACCAACAGGAGCTGGAGTTTCAGGATAAATGAGCCTGACTCCTCCCCTGTGGCTTTGATGTCCTCCAGCACTGCCGTGCCCCACAAGAAGGTCAGGGGGGCTGAGGTCACCAGGCCACACTCATTGAAGGCCAATTTCTCATCCTCTGACCACTTCTGCCCATCAGAGGTCATCAGGTCGAAGGACAGTCAGTCACTCTGCAAGGCCTTCAGACCAAGCTATAGAGTGCTGCCACCTGCTTCTGTGTGTAGAAGGTCCCCAGCAGCCATCCGGGAGAGGAATGTGCAGCAGTGTGTAAGTGTACTGGCACATCTTCCTCTACTCCTCTTTCTCCCGCATGGCCATGGGCCGCAGCATGATCGGCCACTCCACCTCCTCCGACCTGAGCCTCTGCTCCCATTTGACCTCCCTGGGCATGAGGTTGAAGAAGTCAGAGGACAGGTCGAACTCTGGACAGGGCGGGGTGAGGGTCAGAAGACACGCATCTAGCAGACCAAACCAGTGCAACCACACAGACCAGGCTGGGCATACAGCCGCTGCTCCTTGTGCCTCTCCAGGCTGCGGGGCTGGGCCAGGGCAACCTCACTTGGCATGCAGAACTCCTCGGGACCCTTCTGACCTGGAACTGGCAACAATGCCTCCTGGAAGCCAATGGCTTCAAAAAACTCATGGGTCCCTTCCAGGCAGTTAATGCGCTCCTGGAACATCTTGTTCTACAGCTTGATCTTCCAGTACTTCTCCTGCTCGGTGTGCAGGTGGTTATTGTCCCAGATATTTTGCAATGGTGTCCATGTGCAGCTGCACCTTGTTCTGATCTTTACTGAACATGTGGATCTTCATGATGGAGGCAGATACCGGGTCAATGGAGAAGTGTGAGAGAATGGCTTCTCTGATTCGGGCGTCCCACTGGTCCTTCCTCAGGCCTGTGTGAGCGGGGCAGGTGAAATACACTCGAGGCACTGTCAGACGAGTTGAGCCTTCCTCTTCGGACTCAGGCACTGTGGTTCTGGGTGAAGTCCTGTGATGTGCGACTCGGCCGTCAGCTGCTTCTGTTAGAGCTAGGCCAGGGCCACTGTGGTTGCCATCTGTGTCTAATGGGTGGATCCCTGGCGGGGCTGCTGGAGCATCACCTGGTTGCTCTTTTCTTTGGGGTCCTTTACTCTCACTGACTTCATGAGCTTTCTATCTGAACCCCTGGCTCTTAAACTTGATGTCAGCCTTGGATGAATTTCTTCATGGTGGCCAGAGGCCGGACAGGGCAGTGGTGTGGGCCGGGCGGCGGGTGGGCAGGGATGGCGACCCAGGGCCCAGTCAGGGAGGGGTCAGTAGGAGCCAACAACCGGCTCAATTTTTTTCTGATAATCTTCAACATGTATTATTCCAGAGGAACCCTAAAATGAGCTTTCTAATTTTCAAAATATTACAGATTTATTTTCATTGGAATCATTCTAAATTTATAAATATATTTATAGAAATGAAAATTTTAATCTCTTAAGAATTTTGATTTTGATGCGTTATTGAATGTATTTTTAGCATATATGAAAATGGCCATGTGATTCTTCCTTTGGTTCTATACACTTGGGAATTATATTAGTATACTTCTTAAGGAATTTTCTTTGAATTTCTGAAATTAATGCCACCTGGTCATGATCTCTAGTTCTTTTATTATGCTACTTAATTCCACATCTTATTCTCTTACTAGAATTGTGTCATCAATGCTATAAGACTGATCTGTAGTTTTCTATTTAGAGTCATGTTTAGTTTAGGTATTTTTTCCCTAATTTATGTCATGTTTGCTTTATACAGAATAATTAGAAACTCTCTTTATTTGGATTTATCTTTTCCTTAAATATTTGGTGGAATGTAAGCAACTATAAAACTGTCATTGACATTTTGGTGAAGCAGCTTCTTGCCAGTGTTTTCTAGTTACTATTTTTTCCTATGACAATTGGTCCACTTAGATATTTTTTCTCTTCCTGGTTCCTTTTTAAATTTTCTAAATTAACTTATTTTTATATATATACAATTTTTAAAAGTAATCTGTCGTGCTAATCAATGCACCTTGTGATTTTTTAACTTTTCTAAAGCATTGCTTATTTTGTGAGTTTATACTTTTTATGATTTTAACTTGATTATGTATGCTAATCATTTCATATTTTCCAAATTAACTAGGTCTTAGATATATTTACCAATTCTTCATGTCCCTGTATATTAATTCACTCTATTCCTTTTATTATTATCAGTTTCTTCTGGTTCCTTTGTATTTTCTTTAAATTTTATGTTAGTTACTTGATTCATTTATTTTTAATTTTTCTTGATTCTTATGCAGATGCACCTTAATTTACAATAGGATTACCTTCTGATAAACCCAACATTAGTTGAAAATATCATAATTTGAAAATGTATTTAATACACCTAACCTGAGCATCACTGCTAAGTCTAGTCTATCTTAAATGTGTTCAGAACACTTACATTAGCCTACAGTTGGGCAACATTATGTAAAATGCTGAGTACACTGAGCAGGGTGTCAGTAGTTTATCCTCATAATCACGGGGCTGACTTGGAGTTGCTGCTGGTTGCAGCTGCCCAGCATCATGAGAAAGTATAATATTTCAAGCATAACATTAACCCAGAAAAAGATCAGAATTCAAAATTCAAAGTGTGGTTTCTACCTAATGTGTAAGATTTTCACACCATCCTGAAGTCGAAATACTGTAAGTCAAACCATCTGAAGTCCAGGACATCTGCATAACTATATAAGTTTATATTTGCCCTGAGCAGTGCTTTAGTCATACACCATAGCTTTTAATACATAGTGTTCTATTAATATTTTCTATTGTCACTATCTAGAAATTCTGTCATTTTAGTTTTCATTCCTACTTTGAAGTTATTTAAAAGATTTTTTTAAAAATTTAAGCTTTAGGGGAGGAGGTTCTATATTTGTTAGCAGTTCATAGTTTAATTATAATGCAGTCAAAGAATATTATCTATACTATATCTACTTTTTGGGATTTACTGATGTTTTCTTTGTGGCCCAGCATATGGTTAATTCTGGTAAGTGAATACACAGAAAAGGTGTATTCTATGTTTTTAGGGAATAGAATGGTAATTACCCAGCATAATTTGAAAGAGTTGATTTTGCTTTTTTTATAGTAATTTCTATCACTTCTAACTCCTCTAAACAGAGTGTAGTTATTGACTCACTCTAAGTAATTCAAGATTATATACCTCTGTCTTTACACTTGTTCTGCCTCCTCTTCTCAATCAGATTATAGTAGATTATATGTTTTTCTACCCTTTACCTCCACTGCTCAGCTACCTGGGTCTAATCCTAGTCTGGCTGCTTTACCAGATATAAATATTAGGCAAGTTATTTAACCTTGCTGATTTACAGTTACCTCATCTGTAAAATGGGAAATATATATTTCATATATATTATTCAATTATATATTATATATTTATTTTGGAGTCTGGAGCTATACATAATAAATGCTAGTTTTTATTATTGTTTTATTTAAATATTAATAGTTTTTAAAAGTACATGGGGATGCCAACTTCTAAAGACTATTTCTTTTAAAGAACAAGCAGAAAGGACTTGTGAAGGATTCTCTTGATGGGCAAGCATCTACCTCTATTTTCCCTGTTTTGTTTTTAACATAATATATTCACGTGGCTGAAGTGTAAAAAGTCACTCTTCACCCCTGTTTCCCAGCCAGTTAGTGCTCCTCAGGTAGCCATCATTATTAGCTTTTCTGTGGATTCTTCCTGAATTTTACTACTTCAAATATTTTTGAACCGAAGCTGTGGAAAATGAGGAAATCAGCGTATTTAAACTACCTCCCCTTTTGTTCCCAATTGCTGTCAGTTACACAATATTATTTCATCTTAACATTAAGAATACTTATGGAAGCTACACTATATTTCTTGAAGTTTTTTGTTCTTGCTTCTGTTTTATATGAGAGTCAAAACTTAAGCAAGTATAAAATTAATGTCAGAATCTGTTTCAGGGTAAGATGGAGTAAACATTCTTCATCCATTGTCTCCTATGAAATGTAGCTACTGAAACAGCGTGCAGGGAGGAATTTGGAAAGTAAAGAGGAGCAAGTGGATTGGGGAAGAGGATGAGAATTTGAAGTGCCATCGAACAGGCTGTTAGCTTTCTGTCTCTTTTCCTCTGTGTTCCCTGGGCTGGGCTCAGGACAGCGGGGGTGGGGGGAAGGGTTTTCAGGAACTACTATAAAGGACACATGCACAAAACCAAGGGGAAGGGTGGAAGCAAGAGGGAGGGAGGTGGGTTTGGCTGGGGTCAGGGGGAGTGGTGGGGGAAAATGCAGACAACTGTAATTGAACAACAATAAAATAATAATTAAAAAAACATGGCCATCGGTGCCAACAGAGAGAGCTGCAGAAGTCAGCCCCCTTGTTTTTTGCTTGAAGAGAAGGGAAAAGGTCTCCCGACACCCACAGAGAGTGGGGAGAAATTACTACCTTGTGTGTGTGTGCTCAGTCCCAGCCCCTGATGTGCTTGGCTGAGGCAGCTGCAGTGACAGTCCATAGGGAACTACAGGAGACTGAAATGCTGAGAGAAATGCTCCTCTGGTTGAAAAAGCTGTGGTCTCAAAAGGGTGGGACAAACTCTTTTGTGCCAATGAATGACACCTAGCCTGATTCCATCTGACTCCTGATCCCCTCAAACTAACTGCTCCTTCTCCAAAGTGTCCTCTTGCTTTAGTAAGACTTTGGAGGCTCAAAATATACAGTGGCTCTAGAAGGAGACCTACTTGTCAAATGACTGTTGTGACAGAGACACTTTAGCTCTTCACCAAAATCTCTTCTTCCCTTCTGCCTGGGCACCCAACTAGATTTGTTTCCCAGCACCATTGTAGTTAGGTACAGCCATGGAATGCTCCCACATGTGTGCCACTTCCAAGCCTGATGTATACAAATCTCCCACAACTGTTCCTTCATACTCTTTCACTTTGCTGATGAAAAGTGGGATTGTGATATCCAAGTGTCCTTGAAAGCCACAGGTTGGCCTGTTGTAAAAGGATGATATTGAAGCCAAGTTTATAATTTTCATTATTTGTCTTTCATTACACTAATTATATGCATTAAGAAATAGAAGACTAATCTTAGCATGGGTGTAAGGGAGAACAAAACATTCATTAGAAACAATAAGAAGACAGATAACTGAATTACAGTAGTATGTGACTGAGTACATACTAACATTTTATATGTATGAGGAGTATAATATATATATACCCTATATGTATATTTTATGTATAATTTATGTACTATTAGATATATAGATAATATACAAATATGTATGAATCATATTATAAAATATATATAACAATATATTATACATTTTATGTATATTGCATAATATTGCCTTCACCCATCCAGAAAAAATCCAACCATTGTTAATATAACAAGAATGGTTTGCACAACATCCATGTAACCAGGCAGCCAAGAAGAGTGGACTGGAATGTGCATGCGTGAACAATGACGACTTCACTGTGCTAGTCAGTGGGGGTGGTATATGCTATTGAGTGAGCATGTGAACTGTGTGGTCATCACATTCAAGCTGACTGAGTGAGTAAAGCAAAGAATCTCCATCAAATTTTGCATTAAGCTTGAACAATCTTCCATGGAAACTATTTGGATGATTCAGAAGGCTGCAGCTATGGGCAACTGGTGATTGGCAGCTTCATCACAACAATGCACCCACTTATGTATCACATCTCATGCAAAGTTTTTTGGCAAAACATCAAATCACCCAAGTGACTCAGACGTCTTACAGCCCAGATTTCGCACCCTGAGACTTCTGGCTTTTCCCAAAACAAAAGTCACCTTTGAAAGGAAAGAGATTTCACCTTATTGATGAGATTCAGGAAAATATAGAACTATATGAGGTCCCAAGATGCCTACTTTGAAGGTGACTGAGCATCATTAGCCTATGTACAATGTTTCTTGTATTTTGTATCTTCTTCAATAAATTTCTCTATTTTGCATATTACATGGCTGGATACCTTTTGGACAGGCCTCATATATGTGCATATTCAATAAATATATTACACATACATAATGGGTATTCTCAGTTACATATATTTTCCATTAATGCCAAAAGAACTATAAGAATAGGGTAGGATGAGTCAGAGCCTTCCTCATAGCCAAGGTCAAGTGACCCACTTTGAAGTTGGAGAAATGGTTGTATCAACTAGGGCTCTTGGCTTCCTCTCTTAGTTTTTTCATCTTTACTGATGACCAAAGGAATGGAAACAGTGTTTTAAAATCAAATCAGCAGATATTGATTGAGTAAGACACCAAGTTGGGCAATGGTTAAACTGGCGTTATTTCTTAAAATTAGACCAAAGGTTCTGTGTAACCAAGAAATTGCACAACAAAATGCAACTGTCTCTCTGCTTCTCAGTTCAGCTTCCAAGGGAGGCTCCTCTTTTTCTTCAACCTCCTTATATTTGTCCAGGATTTCCAAGCTCAAATAAAGTACAGTTTAGTATTTTACTGTATAATATGATATGCCAAGTACAGACAAAGAATAAATTAAGAATTTAATTTACTCCAGGGCAAAGATTAGGCAGTGAAAAAGTCTTGGCCCATTTAAAAAGATCTCATCTTAAACAAAGCAAGTTTTTGTTAATGATCCTTTATCTGTCTGGACTCTCTGGGAAAGTTACTTAAAGTACTGACAAATTAAGAGAAGATCCGTTTGCCTTTTGCTTGTCCTCCTTCTTTTCTGAAATTCTGAAAATGGCATAGATTATTAAGCTTTTTGAACTCATTGTTTATTCCTTTATATTCTTTGTAAGCCTCTGACAAATAAAGCCATTTCCTCCTCATGCATACTAAGGACTAAGATATAAGAAGAAAAATACAAATCTATGTAATTAAATTTACTTAATTTTTAACTGCTGAGTGGGTGTCAATTGGAAATGCACTCCTGAAAATTTCATTATTACTTCAGTGAGTAATTAGTTGGCATTAACCATTTAGTTATCTAAGAAAAGACTGATAAATAATACAAACTTCTGAAAAGTTATGTTAAGAACTTTGTCTGGTTATCCATCATTAATGATATTCTATTTAAATTCAGAATGTTTTCTTTCACATTTGAGTATTTAAACTAACTTTGATAACTGCTTGGTTACACTTTAAAAATTTGCCTCACTGGTGCTAATGTTTGTAAGTTGAGGGTGGATTTCGTGTTTAGAAATAGAAGTTTCTTGTTGTTATGTCTGTTGAGTGACTAGGCTGGTAAAATATTTCTTTTGATCAAAAATGAGATGTGTTACAGCTGGTGTAGCCTTTGTCTTCATAGTTTGAAACTAGCTGGCTTGGAAGAAAATTTAAAAGTATTTGAAGTAATGGCGTTTCTATTAGAATAAGAATATAACCTTCCAGAGGATCGTCCCTAAAGGGTAGTACTGATTTGAAGTTATAAATGATAGTAAATCATAAAGTATGTAGTCTATTACTCTATAGTCACATCTCTTGAAATCTTTCATCTGCATGGGATTTCATCTTTGATGAAAATATACATCATTTCCAAAATGTTTAGTTAACCTTCTTCTTAGAGATTTTATTTATTTTCTGTGTTTAAATATGTATGCATGGAAGGGTTGGGGGCAGTGGAGGTGTAACAGGGTGCAGCCAAGAGGGGGGCCCCAAATAGGGATTTGTAATGGGATCCAGAGGAGCTTGGATATAATTGGCTATACTCCACAGGGCTACACCTGCCCGGAATGCTGGCAGCTGTGGCCAATTATGGAAGGAGACAGAAATGGGGATGCAGAGGAAGATTGGTGCTGGGATTTAAACCCAGGCTCAGGAGCCATTTGGCATCTTTTCAGGGACCATGCAGCTTTGGCAGAATGGGGACCCCGCGACTTGGACAAGATTTGGTATCATGCGGCTTTGGGTTGCTCCCTTTTGCCACATGGCTTAGGAAGCAGGAGAGACTTTGTCTGGAAGAAAAGGGGTGAAAGGACTCTTGCTGGTGGGCCATGAGAAGGTGCCACATGGCTTTGGATTAACTGGAAATATGGTGGTGACACAGCTGAACCACGGACTTCTACTTCTTTTCCTGAGATATGGTACCCCAGACTGGGCAAAGGGGAGAAGAAAGGACTGTGTGCATTTGTGGGTATTCTAAAGAACTTTAGTCTGTATTATTTAAAATAAATAATAATTCCTTTCCTTTTCACCAATCTCTAGCATCAAGAGACATCTTTCCTCTGGTGGCGGGCAAAACGAACCTAGTACAGGGGAGGAATGCCCGGAGAAAAGTGGGGGTCTTTTATATCATTCAGCACCTCCCCCAGTCTGTTCTGTAACAGAAGGACTGAACAAAAAAAGAAAAAGAAATCTTGGACACAGACAACAGTGTGGTGATTGTGGGGGAGGGTGGAGGTGGCAGATGGGATAGGGGGATAAATGGTACTGGAAAAACACAATTAAAAAATAAAATTCAGAAACCAAAAAAATAAATAAATACATAAATATGAACACATTAACTCCTATTTAGAAAGAGAAAACACTCACACACACAACATTTACTTCATCGTATACATGGTTTATCTGGGACTACTTTTTCTTATTTTCCACACCAAAGTGTCTGAAGAATGACAACATGTTGTATCATATAACTCAGCTTTTCCTGTGGGGCAGACACTATGCTAAGTATTTTTCAGGACATATTGCTAACCCTCCCTATCAGGAAAGTGTTGAGTTTCCTCACTTTAAGGGTGAGGTAACTGAGTACATTAGTTTGCTAGAGCTGCCAGTAATGAAGTACCTTAAACTGGGTGGTGTAACAGGACAGAAATGTATTTCCTCACAGTCCTGGGGAATAGACATTCAAAATCAAGGTGTCAGTAGTGTCATATTCTTTTAAGGTTCTAGGGAAGAATCTATTCTGTGGCTTTCTCTTAGCTTCTGGAGTTGCCTGTGATCCTTGGCTTTCCTTGGCTTACAGCTGCAGAACTCCAGTCTCTGCCTCTATGTATGTCTCTCTCTGTGTCCTTTCCTCTTCTTACAAGAACATCAGTCATAATGGTTTAAGAGTCCACCCTACCGCAATATCACCTTATCTTTACTAGTTATATTTGCAATGCCCTTATTTCCAAAAACAGTCACATTTTGAGGTTTGGGGAAGGACATGAATTTGGAGGGACACTATTCAACCAGGTGCATGAAGACTTAGGTGAACTTCTGTGTGTTAAGTTGCCTAGTCTGGGTGAAGCCAAGATCAAGGTAGAGGGGCCATCAGAGCCTGTCCTAACTGCTTCGTTATTCTGCACATGTCCACTGCTCCATCGCCTCACCACTCCTTCACTCCCTTATCTATGTGATCTTGTTTCCAGTCCCAGATCACTACTGAAACTCTTTGCACAAAGATCCTCATCTTCTTGGTCATTTAACTTCTTCCATCACTAGTGATGACATCCTTCTTCTTTACCCACTCTGCTCCCTTAATTCTCTGGCAACACTGCCTGAGTCTCACTTATATCACAGGCCATGTGCTCCCTTTTGCATTGGCTCATCTTTCTTGTCTTATGCCCTAAATGTAAGTGGTTCCCAACTTACATTTCTCTGTTCTTACCTTCACATTCCTTTTTTTTAATCTCCCTCATTCTCTTGGATTCAGTTGTAACTTCTGTGCCACTGAATATCAAATCTATGTCAGTCTACTTCTTCATGCTGTCCTCCTCCCTCAGTTCCAGGCTCATACCTCACAACTCCTTTTAGACAAGTTCTGCCATCATCTCTAAATCAGCTTGTTCAAGATCAGACATGTTTCTTCCATGAAACGCTCTTCTCCAACCTGCCTATTTGCAATGACACAGCCCTAGTTCAAGTCCTCATTGCCTCATGGGAAGATTACTAAAGCAATGCCCTAGTGAGTTTGCCAGGCCCCAGTCTCTACCTTTCCAATGTCTCTTTCATAACCTTGCTCAACTAATCTCCCTAAACTCAATATTTTAAGCCCATTATTCCTCTGCTCAGTGATCCCCTATATTCATCATGTTTAAAATCCTCTGATTTGATTTCACTCACCATGCTCACTCACTACTAGTTCCCATGGCTTTCAACATGCACTTCCATCCTGGTAAGACTAATTGCTTCTCTGCAGAAACCAGTGTATTCTCATCTCCATACTTTGGCTTATGTTGTTCACTTAGCTATTTATCATTTCAAATCCTGCCTCTTCTTTCAGGCCCCAAATCAAATCCTACCTCTCTAAAAAGTGCTCTCTCACCATTTCAACTTCAGTTCTTTTCAGTGGAGTCCCAAAAAGGGAAGGACAGAGAAGTTGTCAGGAATGCAAGATGTACTCTGTCTCTGTGTCCTTCGTTCTTAGCTTCTGGGTTTATCTTTTTTCCATTTCTTTCTCCTCAGTCTCAGAACTTTTATTTTTTGTGTGTACTCATTTATTTTTAAAATCATTTTTTGTTATTCTATTATAGTTGCCCCACATTTTCCCCCTTTGCTCTCCTCCACCCATCCCACCCCGTGCTCCCACAGTCAATCACCACACTGTTGTCCATGTTTGTGGGTCATACATGTTCTTTGTCTAGTGCCTTCCCCTTCTTTCCACACATTACTCTACACACTGTCCTGCTTTATTATTGTTGCTTTATATCTCTTCCCAACTATTTTATAAGGCAAAGGGCAGAAAATGCCAAGCTCATTTCCCCCAAGAATATCTAATATTTATTAAATAATATTTGCTCAATTCATTTAATTTAATACAGTCACAATAATTTGAGAATGTGTTTCTTACAGAAGTGTAGAGAAACCAAGTTTCCAAATCTTTATATGTTATACAAACTAGTTTTCTTCTTTTTTTCTTTTACTGATTCTAGACAGAGGGGAAGAGAGGGAGAAAGAGAGGGAGAAAAAGATCAATGTGAGGAAGAAACATTGATCAGTTGCCTCTTGCATTCGCCCCAACTTGGGACCAAATGCTCAACTCAGGCATGTGCCCTCACCTGGCATCAAACCCACAACCTTTCAGTATGCAGGACAATGCCCAGACAACTGAGCCATACTAGCTAAGGCCAAACTGGTTTTCTAAGCTAAAAGTATTTTATCTTAGATAAAAGACTCTTCTTTGATATAAATTGTAAAGAGAATTTTCTCAATAATGTGTGGAAAATTAATTATAAAGATATTTTAGGGTTGTGCTAAATATCTGTTTTCTGTTTTACTAGTCATTCTTAGAACTACACAAATCAATAAAAATTATATTGCTAATACAGGTCAGTTTTTATTTAGCAATGTGAATGTATGTTATTCTTTTTGTCTTAGTCACTAAAAATAAGTCATGTAAACTTATGCTTAACCTAAGGCAAATTTCTGAAAACAGAAGTCATTGACATTCAAAAGCCAAAAAAATTCTGAAGTGCTTTATTCTTACCATATTAAAATTATTGACTTCATTGCAAATAATAGTAAGGCAAATAAAACTTGATTTCCTTTCCAAATGCAACACTAAGGGGTTAGAATTAAAAACTAATTTGAAGAGGTCACCAAATATCAAATATTATGCATTGTCTGACAGGTATGCAAATCCTATGCATACTCTTTTAAGTCAGAAAAAATATACAATAAAAGTTTGATTTTAAAGCCTCAAAAGAGCAGAGATGATCTGAGCAACTCTGCATTCAACACCTGAGTGAGTGAGCAGGGAACACTATCCCTTTACAGTTAACACGGACCCTTAGACTGAGGAAGGAGACCAGAGAAGGGGTCCTTTTCATAGGCAAAGCCAAAGACTATACTGATCATGAATAGCGTTGGTTGTTTCTGGAAGAAAACCTCCCACAAGCCATATTTATTTTTGTACTATTTGGGCCTCTTTAACAGAAACTTGATCTGACAAAGTAAATTAGGAATTGGGCATTACAGTGACTGAGAGGTTTCACAGAATTCAAAGGCAGGAATACAACCGGTTGTTCCCAAGGAAGTGAAACCAACAATAACAGCTGGCAGAATCCAGGAAGCCCTCTTAGGCCATAGCTGCTTCTCCTTTCTGCATTTCCATCTGTCTTGTTCCTCTCTAAAGACTATCTTTCTTTGATCTTCAGTCCACAAACTGGGCTCTAATTATAAGTCACATGAAGAGGCACACTTAACCCTTAAACTTCATTTTGAAATTCTTGGGTGAGAGCCTACTTGACCTATTTTGTTCAGATTGCCAGAACTTTAACAATCAATGGCTGTGGAACAGATTACCTACTGTAAATTTGGCTTTCTGAAGACTGTGGGTTTTTTCTTTAAATGAAAGTTAATATTGTCATATTACATGCAAACAAAAAATCTCAAGGAATCTTGAACAGAAAAAAATCACATG
>CM052542.1:77190814-77221238 GCA_028533065.1 Trachops cirrhosus
ATCCCACCAACAGTGTACAAGGGTTCCCTTTTCCCCACAACCTCTCCAGCACTTGTTGTCTGTTGCTTTGTTTATGATGGCCATTCTGACTGGTGTGAAGTGGTATCTCATGGTGGTTTTAATTTGCATCTCTCTGATAGATACTAAGCATCTTTTCATGTGTCTCTGGATCCTCTGTATGTCCTCCTTGGAGAAGTGTCTGTTCAAGTCCTTTGCCCATTTTTTAATTGGGTTGCTTGTCTTCTTAGAGTGGAGTCATGTAAGTTCTTTATATATCTTGGAGATTGAACCCTTGTCTGAGGTATCATTGGCAAATATGTTTTCCCATACAGTTGGTTCTCTTTTGATTTTAATACTGTTCTCTTTAGCCGTGCACAAGCTTTTTATTTTGATGAGATCCCATTTGTTTATTCTTTTCCTTTATGTCCCTTGCTCTAGGGGACATGTCAGTAAAAATGTTTCTGCGTGAAATATCTGAGATTTTCCTGCCTATGTTCTCCTCTAGGACTTTGATTGTGTCATGGTTTATATTTAAGTCTTTTATCCACCTTGAATTGATTTTTCTGCATGGTGTAAGTTGGTGCTCCAGTTTCATTTTTTTGCATGTAGCTGTACAGTTCTCCCAGCACCATTTGTTGAAGAGGCTATTGTTACTCCGTTTTATGTTGCTGTCCCCTTTGTTGAATATTAATTGACTGTAGAGACTTGGTGTATTACTGTTTTGTATGTACACATTATTTGTCTCCCTCTCCCATGTTCCAGATCTCACACACACACCAATCAGAAATATATGCCATGTGTTCAAAGAAATTGTTCTTTCCTCCCCACCTCCTCACCTTCCCAACTCAGTCCCAAAGCCTCCTTCCTCCTCAACAGCTTTTATTTTCAGCCTACCCTTTACCCTCTCTCTGCTGGAAACTGTTTTCCAGATCTCATGTCACCATCTTTCTTGGTTTTCATGCTTGTTTTGCTGAAGCATATTTCTTTAGTAGCTTTCTAAGAAAGAATGCATGGAAAATAATTTCTTGAGCTAATGCCTGCCGAAAAATGTCTTTTTATAATTATTGGCATTCTGAAACATCATAATGATATGCCTTGATACGGTTTTTCATTTTTCTGGATTCTTCATTTCAGGTTTTAGTCTGCATTTCTGGGAACATTTTCTGTTATATCTTTGACAATTTTTTGCCTCCATTTTCTTCATTCTTTCTGAAACTTCTGTTAGTTGGGTGTTGGACCTCTTGGGCTGATTCTTTAATTTTATCTTATTAGCTTTTATTTTTTTGTCTTACCTCCTTCCTCTCCCTTTTTTTTTGGGGGGGGGATGTTTGGGGTTTATCTTCTACCTCATAAGTTTTTATTTTAGCTATCCAATTTTTAGTTTCAGATTTCTTGTTTTCTGATTACTCCCCTTCTATAGCAGCTGTTCTTGCTTCATGTATGTAACATCTTATCACTATAAGTATAGTAGTTGTAATTGTTCTGTTGTTTTTAATAGTGTTTCTTCTTCCTACATTGCCTTTGTGTTTCTTCCATGTATTTTTTTGTTTGTTTTTGTTTTTGTTTTTGCTTGTTTGCTTTGGTGGTAAATTTTCAGTGTGAGCTCTGTGCTTATTGCAGGGTGATTGGGCTTCCTCTTTAGAGGAATCCCCAGTTGTAAGTGTCTGGAGGTCTATTTCTCTGTGAGTATTCCATCTCTCCAGAGAGGAATACCCTCACTACCCTATTGGGTGTTGTAAACTTGGCTACTTGCATGACAGTTCTGTAAATGGACTTAAGTCCCATCGTTTTTTTCTTCCCTCCCCTCACCTCTTCCCATCTCAAGTCTTGATCTTTTGTGTGGTTCTTGATTGAATTTTAGCTCCAGTTAGTATCCCCCTCTCCTGCCATCCAGAGTTTTGTTTCTTTTGCTTTGCTAGATCAGTTACCACCCGGGCTAGCCTGTAGTATTTGGGTTCTTAAGAGTACATTTATTAAAGCTGTGGACAATGAAACAAGAAAGGGCTTAGGACAAATGAAACAGCTGGGGAAAGATTAGGCAGGGCTGCTGTCAGCTCACTGGTAAGTCAGATGAAAGGGGGGGGCCTTGGAGACAGGTTCAGGGAGCTAGCCCAAGCACAAGCTGCTGCTGCCCGTTGTTCCCCTGGTTGAAAGTCTCCTGGGGACCCTTAGAATTTAGGAGATTTGTGCCTGTGGGGGGAGAAGAGGGAGAAGGGAAAGACAGTGGGTGCACTGGGTCCTTAGTCCTGAGGGTTGTACGGGATGAGGGTTTAGGAGAGGATCTTAACAGAATATTCCTCACCTTTATGCTGATGTGCCAAAATAACATTTATTCCCTTAGTTTCATCTGTCCTTGGGTGTGGTTGGCAAATGGTACTAATTGGATTTCTGCTTTCTGTCTCCCAGAGTGGGGTGTTTTAAACTATTTGCCCTCTGTTTGGGAGGAGAAATGTAAGCCACTTACTCTTCAGTGCCCTTGGTTACGGAATATAGGATTTACTAGATGGGGCTGCAAACTGCTGGGCCTTTTAACTATGTCTCAGTTTCCCTATTCCACTTGCCTAGGAATTTTCCTAGCTCCTTACTATGCTGCCTCCACTCCTTGTTTAAAACCTGTTCTCCAGTGGTTTCCCATTTCTCTCTGAATACAGCCCAAGGATCTGGGTGATGTAGCTCCTCCACTACTCTCAACATTCCACCAACAGGCCAGCCTTGTACTTTCCTCAGTCTTCCTCATTTCTCTTTCCAGGTTTTCACATCAACTAACCATCTAGGTAGTCCATCCAGTCACTCTATGTCATTTAACCTTAGTTTAGCACTCTCTGAAATAAGCTATTTCACGTGTCTGTTTCCTTAGTAAGAGTATAAGCTACATGAAGGCAGGGACCTTGTTTTGCTTGTTCACTGATGTATCCCAGGATCCTAGGGTAGTGCTTGGTGTGTAATAGACCTTCATGTATTTTCAGAAAGAATGAGGAAAGATTCCTGTATTAATTGTTAAATTAAATTCCCATTACATGTAAGTGTTAAGTGTGGCACAAACCAGCGTTGTCTTGTGATGGAGTTGCCTCGTGTACGAGTTCAATAAAATACTAACTTAACTCTTACATTTAGGTGCTGTGGTTTTGGTCAAGGGTGTCCAAAAGTTAATAAGGCATCTCTTCCCTTGCAGACCTTTATACTCCATTAGGGAAAACACCCTTACCTGATTAACTGTAGTAAAGTTTGGGCTCCTGGGTGCCAGTTTCACATACATGATTCTTTTCCTTTTTCCAGTGTTTTTTTAAAGCTCAGAATCTTTTCCTAAAATAACTCCTTGTTTTTGGTTTATGCACAAAACCTGAGGCATTATTTTACCTTCCTTATTCATTACTAATCTTTTGGCCTTGTCATACACCCATTCATCTCCCAAATATTTTGAGCATGTCTTGTAAGTATAGTTCTAAGATATTCTACTACAAAATGACAAGTTCTGGAAGAGGATACAGCATAGTCACTACTTTCAACAATTAATTACAAGGCTGTGAGAACAGGTTCACTAATGTAGGTACACTGTACTTTACATGGAATTCATCCACTTGTGTGTGTGTGCTCGTTCCCTTTCTGCACTTTCCTTTCAAACAGAAATAGGCTTTTTCTTTGCCCGTGTCTCCAAGAGTGATCAGCAAGCACTGAGTTCATCTTCATGGGATAAAAAAATATATATTTGGTGTTACTGGTTCCTGGCACTGAGCTCCCCAAAACCCTTGGAATTTCCTGAGTAATAGGAGCATCTTTTGTTATTCGTAGCAGGTCCTTTTTGACCAGGTCAGAGTTTATGCTAATGACAGGTGTCTCGGGTTGTGGCTTCTAGATAGTTTCAGGATTGGGGTTTGGTCATTAAAAAAAACAAACAAGATTAGAGAACAGGAAGTTTTAGCTCCACTGCGGGACCTCCAAGGAGGGTGGGGGCCTGGAGATTGGATTATAAGAATTTTCAAATGTTGAGTATTATGAGCATTTCAAATTTAGCATATCTAAAACCACATTCTTGATCTTGCTCTTCTTGTGGCCTTCACCATCTCAGTAAATGGCAGCTTTGTCATTCTGATTGTCAGTAAGCCTCTCTACCCCTTCCGAGATATCAGCTTCCCTCACAAATGCCCCCTTCTGCTTACCCTGCTTTATTTTTTTCTATAGTTCTTCATTATCATTGGGCAAATATGTTGCAGTAAGAATGGTGTTTGGAAATGATAGATGCTTGGTGAATATTTGAATGAATGAATAAATGAATAAATTTCCAGCTCTTGAAGAATTGGCTAGGATGGGGTTTATAGATGGGAGCAGGAGGCATCCAGATTATGGTACCATGTGCATCACCTGCAGAGTTTATGCCAGTAGGTGATTTTGTAAGTAATCAAATCTGGTAAATTTGATGATAGACTGTATTTCTGCTTATCTATCTCATATTTAGGTACAAGTGAATAAGTGTGAGTTAATTAATGTTTGAAAAATGAATTTTCAAAGATTAAATCTGATTTTAGAAATTTGAGTATCCTTAGTTTATCATGGTTTCACTTAGGATAATATACATTTTAAAATAATGGTTGAATAAAATAAGATGTGTTGATCACTGAAAAGTGTGAACAGAAATTTGAACACAACTATGAGTTTTAGCAAATGTATACAGTAGTGTGAGCATCACCACAGTCTGGATACAGAACATTTTCATCACTACAGA
This sequence comes from Trachops cirrhosus, assembly GCA_028533065.1. Lineage (NCBI taxonomy): Eukaryota > Metazoa > Chordata > Mammalia > Chiroptera > Phyllostomidae > Trachops > Trachops cirrhosus. The sequence goes on from CM052542.1 coordinate 77,195,535, forward strand.
AAGTTCTCTCATGTCCCTTCATAGTCAATTCTCAAGACCCTGACAAAAACTGAACTGCTTTCCATGACCATTTTGCCTTTTCTAGAATTTATTATAAATAGAATCATATCACATACTTTTGTTTTTGACTTCTTTCACTTAGCATATGCTTTTGAAATCATCTATGTTGTGTATATCAGTGATTCATTTTCTTTTTGCTGGGTAATATCCCATTGTATTGATAAAATGTTACCAGAAAGCAGACCTGGCCCTGAGCAGGTCTGCCTAGGGCCAGCTGTGGGTTCTTGACTTGGTGCAGGAAAGATTTTACTACATGAGCTAGGTGATTTTTAGAGGATGTTTATTAAAGCTAGGGACAGTGAAACAAGGAAGGAATGGCTTAGGATATTGGAAGCAAGAGGAGAGCCCAAGCGGGGCTGCCTTTGCTCTCTGGTAATGTTATAGGAAAGAAAAGATGAACCTTGGTGGGGCTTGTTTGACTCACTGGGGAGTCAGAAAAAGGGAGCCTTGGAGACAGGTTCAGAGGGTTTGCTTGGGATGAACTGCCAGGGTCCATTGTGCTGCCCTGGTTGCAAGCCTCCCGGGTTCCTTAGAGTTTAGGAGATGCATGTCTGTGGGGGAAGATGACAGGGAAAGGAAAGGTGCAGACATACTCCTGGAAGGATGTGTCTGGGGACCCTAGTTTTGGGGGGTTTTGAAGCCTGGGAGTCTAGGGGAGGTCTTAAGGAAAGATCTCAATAGAATATCAGCTTTATGCTAATGGCCCAAAATGAGATTTTATTTCCTTAACTTCATCTGTCCTTGGGTGTGGTTGGCAGATGGCATTAATTGGATTTCTATTTGTCTCCCTGAGTAGGGTGTTCTGGTTGATGAGGAGAGGTGCAAACCATTTACTCTTAAGTGCCCTTGGTTACAGTAGATAGGATTTTCTAGATGGCTGCAAACTTCTTGTTTAACTTCGTCTCAGTTACCTTATTCCACTTTCCAAGGAATTTTCCTAGCTTCTTACTATCCTGCCTCGATACCACAATTTGTTTATTCATGTACTTATCAGTGGATATTAGGATTGTTTTAATTTCTCTTGGGTAACTTTATAAGAAACTGACAAACATTTTGCATTGCCAATGGGCCTGTGGCAAACTGTTCAGACTTTTTGCCCATTGAAAAAAATTACATTGTCTTTGTATTATCAAATTGTAATTCTTTACGTATGTTGAAGACAATCTTATTAGATACACATTTGTAATTGTTTTCTTCAAATATGCATCTTGTGCCTTTTTATTTTTAAATGTCTTTAGAAAAGTCAATTTTTCATGTTAATTAAATCCCATTTATCAATTTTTTTCTTTTGTATTTAATGCTTTTTGAGTCATATCTAAGAAATAATTACTTACCCAAGGTCACAAGATTTTTCTTCTACAAATTTTTTTAGGAGTTTTGTATTTTAGGTTTTGCCTCTAGGTCTGTGATCTACTTTGAGGTAATTTTTGTGTATGGTTTGAGTTAAAGATTTTTTTTTTTACACGTAATGATATCCAACTGTTTTATCATCATTTATTGAAAAGGCAGTTGTTGAAAATCAATTGACTAAATGTATAGGAATGTTTTGGCTATTTTAGGTTCTTTGTATTTCCTTGTAAGCTTCAGAATCAGCTTGTCAAAATTGACATTGACCCTGTAGGTCAAGTTGAAGAGAATTGACTTATTAATGTTGGGGTCCATCACCATATTATATCTTCATTTTTAAGGACTTTAATTTCTCTTAGCAACATTTTGCATATTTTGATATGTAATTTAGTTCTTACACTAGTTTAGTCTAATTTGACTGTAAAGGGTTCATAGTTTTCATGCTGTTGTCAATGGTATTCTTTTAATATTTGCTGCTAATATATGGAAACACAAATGATTTTTGTATACTGACAGTATATTTGGCAAATATACTGCTAATTCACATCATCGGTCATGCATTCATTTATTTGCATATTGCCTTTATATCCTGCAAATTCACCCAATTTCACTGTTCTAGTAAGATTGGGGAAGAGAGGTAGAGAGGATTTCTTTTTTGTTTTGTTTTGTAAATTCCACAGGATTTTTTACCCAGAGACTCATGTGAACTGCAAATAAAGATTGTTTTACCTATTCTTTTCAATTTGTATGTCTTTTAGTTTTTGCCTCATTATACCTCCAGGATAGTTTTGAAAGAAAGGGTTATTAACTGATGGTCCTTAGCACAAATTCAATACCAGCAGGAATCCCCACTTGAAGGTACTATGTAGAAAGAAACTTTATTCAGTGCAAACAGCTCCATTGTGATTCAACATGGCTGTGAAGAATGTTATAGTTCAACTATGAAGCAGTATTGCTGTGGAACAACATGACTGTGAGGTGGCCCTGGGGCGAGGTCCCTCTTTGACTAGACAGCTCTGTTCTCGTGTGCTCCACCTGCTCTGGTTCAAACTGCTCCACCTGGCCCTGGGTGGGTGAGACATCAGGAAACACAATCTTCAGTCTTTGCTAGAAAGGGAAAGGTAGTGTGCTCTTGGAGCCAGAAGGGAGCTGACTTATATAGACAACAAGTCCCTGTCCCTGGTACCTAATTTGTGTTTCCCCATGCAAATAAGGACTTCAAATCCTTATAGTTTGATTGGTCCAAAAGGCACTGTCCTGATTTGTCAGAATGCAGTTGCTCTTGTTACAGAACAGTCCTGGGGTGGTCGGGGGGAACAGTATACTATTACTGAATGGACCCACCTGTGTGCTCCAGGGTTCCCCCACCCCGTACTAGGTTTGCCTTGTCCGGTGCCAGGGAAAGACATCTCAATGCCACAGATTGGTGAAAAGGAAAGGGATTATTTATTTAAAGAGTTATACAAACTTAAGAGTAATAACTTAATGTCTTCATTGAGATCCTAAAGTCCTTTAGAATACCCACAAACACACAGTCCTTCCTTCCCTCTCTGCCCAGTCTGGGGTACCGTATCTTAGAAAAAGAAATAAAAGTTCATGGTTCTTCTCTGCCCAAGCTGCATGGTCCCAAAAAGAAGCCATATGGCTGCCATGCTTGGGTTTAAATCCTAGCGCCAGTCTTCCTCTGCTGCACCATTTCTGACTCCTCCCACGATTGGCCACAGCTGCCAGCATTCCTGTATTTCTCCAGCTTTACTGGGCTGCCATAGTAAGTCTGGGCAGGTGTGGCCTTGTGTGTGAAGCCAGTCATCTCCAGGCTCTTCTCAGTGGCCTTGCTCCATGTGTCCCATCCCCCAGCTCAGACTTATGCGGGTGAGGACATCCTATATATACATTTTTTCTAATATTTCCTGGACATTGAGTTCTGGACCCCATTACAAATCCCTATTTACACCCCCCTTTGGCTGCACCCTGTTATACTCATTGTTCAGTGAAGATGCTAATGGTAGGGGTATAGCTGTGTCACTCTGGACCAGGAAAGCCTCAGTTCTGTTGGTTGAAATACAGCTCCTGAAACTCCTTTATAGGGTCTAGCTCAGATGATAGGAGCACAATGTGGGGAGGTAGTTCAGTGCACCTGAAGTGTGGTTTGCACGAGAGGCCCCTATGTAGAAATAGCTGCTAGGCAGTTTTTTAAATTTGAGACCATTAGCCATCAGGAGCCCTTCTTAGTAGGTATTAGTAGGTGTCTTACTTCTCACAGTCCATAGAGATAAAAGCAGACTTTCCTCCCTGATCTTGTGGAGAGAAACATGTAGTCTTTCACCATTAAGTAGAGTGTTAGCTGTAGGGGTTTTTTTTCTTTTCTTTTTGTAAATATTCTCTATCAAATTGAAGAAGAAAAGTTTCCTTCCATTACTGCTTTGCTAAGACTTCTTTAAATATCAGAAATGGATGTTGAACTTTTTTAGATGCTTTTATCTGTATCTATTGAGATGATCATGTGATTTTTCTTTCTTTCAATTAATTTTATTTATTAATTTATTTAAGTTTATGACAACAGAAATGTATTTCTTTATAGTCTGGAGGCCAGGAAGTCTAAGATCAAGGCACCAGTATGGTGCATTCTGGTGAGAGCCCTCTGCCTGGGTCCTCACGTGGTGAATGGGGCCTTGTGGTTTTTCTTTGTCTGTTAAATATGATGAATTACCTTAATTTTGAGTGTTAAAGCAACCCTGAATTTCTTAGATAAACCCCTTTGTTCATGATTTATTATCATCTTTATATATTGCAGAATTTGATTTACTAAATTTTAAAGGTTTTTCTATTTACATTCATGAGGAATACTTGTAGTTTTTTGTTTTTTGTTTTTTAATGCCTTTGTCTGATTTTGTTTTAAGGATCTCATCAGATTTTATTTTTTGGAAGAGTTTGCGTAGAATTGGTATACTACTTTTCTATTGCTACATTAAGAAATTGTCACAAACTTAACAGCCTGAAACAACATATAGTTATTAGTTGACAGTTTCTGTGGGTCAGGAGTGTGAGTATGGCTCACCTGGGTCCTACCTCCCCTACCTCCACCTCATAAATCTGCAGTCAGGGTGTTGGCCGGGCTCATGTGGTTGCTGGTGGCATTCAGTTTCTTGTGACTGTAGAACTCTTAGTGACTTGTGCCTTAAGCCAGCAGGAGAATCTCTCTGACACCAGGAAAGGGTCTACTCTCTTTTGAATACTTTCACTTAATTAACTGAGTAGGCTCACCTAGGATAATTTCCCCTTTGAGTAACTCAGAATCAACTGATTGAGACTTTTTACAAAATACCTTTGTCTTTACCATATAACATAACCTAATAAAGGGAATAATCTTTTTATCTCTATTGGTTGGAAGAAGGTCACAGGTCCTGCGAATACTCAAGGGTACAGGTCACACAAGGTTTATACAAAGCCTTGACTCATTGAGGTTAAAGAGATGTCTGCCACAGCTGTATACTTTCTTAAATGATTGGTAGAATTAATCTGGGCCAGGACTTCTTTTCTGGGGAAGGTTTTTTATTTGTTTTTCCATATCCAAGCATATGACATGTCCACTGATTTTATTTTTATCCTCACCTGAGGACATTTTTTTATTGTTTTTAGAGCAAGAGGAAGGGAGAGAGAGAGAAACATCGATGTGAGAGAGAAATATCCATTGGTTGCCTCCTGTGTGCACCCCAACCAAACCCGCAACCTAGGTATGTGCCCTGACCAGGAATTGAACCTGCAACCTTTGGTGTATGGGACAATGTGCCAACATCCACCAGGGCATGTGTTCATTAATTTGAGAGAGAGAGAGAGAGAGAGGGAGGCTGGAATAATAAGCCTGAGGCAGCCTTGAGTAAGTAATACAAGAAAAAACTTTGTGTTTCATGTACTCACAACTATAAACCTACTTTTGCCCTACCCTGTATATATGTAGTGTATAATTTTTCCATTCAGACTTCTCAGAATTTTTAGTATCATCCCTTGCTCAGACTTAGCACTCTCTGGTAGATAGTCTGTTATAAAAGCATTAGATTTTACTGATTCTTGGTACTGTGGTATGGAAATCCCCCTCCCCCACATCCTCTTCCCATCTCTCTTCCCCCAAATTATAGCTATGTAAGAACTTAGTCATTTTACTTGGAGGATAGCTTGTTGAACTTTTCTCAGTGTAGTAAACATTATAGCAGTTCTTACCAACACTACAATTTATCTCTTAACATTGCATTCCCCTCCCCCCATCATTACAGTAGCCATTGTAAAAACCAAGCACAGTGGGTATTTGTTCTTTTTGGCTGCCCAGTAGATGAACGCCATGTCTATATTAGGGGCATTCTCTATCTCACTATTTTCTGTGAGAAACAGTGTCACTAAACACACAAACCACCTCCACCCTCAACTTCACACACCTTACACCCAGGGAAAATAAGGAAAAATAAGCATACTTTTCAAGTTTCCTCATCTCCATATTCAGGGGTAAAAATTAAGAGGTGTGGAGTCAAGTAGTCTAGCTGGTGGTGGAGGGCACTGGTGAGTGTGGAGATAGTGGCCTTAACTTGCTGCTCCACACTCTGGAGTTTCTCCAGTTGGCCATCATGTTCTGAATTTGACTTTTCTATTAATTCCTTACATTGTCTGCTTGCTGCGGTAATTAAATTTTTTTCTTTCATTTTATTAAAATTGGGAGAGAGTTTGTGGTCTAGCTGAATGCTCTTATTTCTCCTAAAACTTACTGCTGTGATTGTTCCCAGTTTCTTGTTTTATAGATTTCCACTGTAGGAGACTTTGCTTTGTCTTAATCATCCTAAAACTATATTATTTTATGGTGGGAACTCCAGTGGTGACAGCCCTTCACCATGGTTTCTTTTCAGTCAAAAGGCCTTCATTAACCTCCCTTACTTTTCTTTGTGGTCATTTTGTGCCTTGTAGCCACTTTTGGAATCTTTGATCTTTATGAGGTTCTCATCTTTGAGCTTGACTATAATTTCCCTCATGGTAAATTCACTTTCATAATTTCTATTTAGCACAGTACCTTGGGCAAATGAATTATTTTAACATTTAGATTGAGTTCTCAAAACTAACCTAAGAGTTAAGGGTTTCCCTTAGTACATGTTGAAATCAATTGGCTTTATTAATTTAAGCCACTTAATGGCATTGGGCTATTTAAAGTGTATCAGTGGACAGAGTATTTATGATTTACTTAGTTATTTCTGACTTTTCTGCTGATTTACCTGATTATCAAAACCACATGTATCTAGCCCTAACTTGTGTGGCTCAGTGGGTTGGGTGTTGTCCTACAAAGTGAAAGGTCACCAGTTTGGTTCCCGGTCAGGGCACATGCCCGAATTGTTAACCAGGTCCCCAACTGGGGGCATGTGAGAGGCAACCTAATCTGTTTCTCTCCCCCTCTTTCTTCCTTTATTCCCCTCTCTCTAAAAACAAATAAATAAAATCTTTAAAAAAATATGTGTCCATTATGGAAAATTTTCTTAAGTATAAAGAACTATTAAAAATACAGTGTAGGTCTCCACAGTGATCTACAGATTCAGTGCAATGCCTTTCAAAATTTTTGCTGCGTTTTGTTGTTGAAACTGATAACAATTCTAAATGTCACATGGAAATGCAAGGGACTCGGGATAGCCAAAAACAGCATTGAAATAACAAAGTTGATGGAGTTATCCTCAATTTTAAAAGTTAATACAAAGCTACTGTAATTAAGATGGTGTGGTACTGACAATAAGGGTAGACATACAGATAGATGGGATAGAATTGATTTTAAAAACGGTCAAAGTAATTAAAGACATTTCTCCAAAGAAGATAAACAAATGGCCAATAAACACATGAAAAGATGTTCAAATCTTTAGTCATTAGGGAAATGCAAATAAAAGCCACAGTGATAAACAATTTACACCCACTGGGGTGACTATAACAAAAACAGAGGACGTAGAGAAACTGGAACTTTTTTTCTTACTTGTTTTTTGCTGGTAGGAATGTAAAATGGTGCAGCTGCCTTGAAAACCAGCAGTTTCACAACTAGTTGAGCATAAAGTTACCATATGACCTGGCAGTTCTCCTCATAGATATATACTGAAAAGAAATTAAAACATGTCCATTTAAGAACTTGTATACAAATGGTCATTGCAGCCAAAAAAAGTGGAAATTTTGTTTTTTATAATAGCCAACAAGTAGAGACTAGCCAGATGTTCATTAATTGGCAAATGTTTAAACAAAACATGATTTTTCCATACATTGGAATATTACTCTGTAATAAAAAGGAATGAAACAATATATGCAACAACATGGATGAAGAACCTTGAAGATATATACTAAGTGAAAGAAGCCAGACACAAAATACTACATATTGTGATTCCATTTACAGGCATACATCAGAGGTATCGCAGGTTTGATTTCAGACGACTGCATTAAAGTGAATATCGCATTAAAGCAAGCGACACGAATTTTTTGGTTTTCCAGTACATATAAAGTTATATTTATAGTATACTGTAGTCCATTATGTGTATTATAGCATTATGTCTAATAAAACAATGTATATACCTTAACTGAAAAATACTTCATTGCTAGGAAATGCTGACCATCCTCTGAGGCTGCTAAGTGACAGGGTAGAGGTTACTGAAGGTTGGGGTGGCTGTGGCAATATTGTTCTTTTTTTTTGTTTAAATTCTCACCCAAGGACATGTTTCACAGAGAGACAGACACACACACACACACAATGATTGAGAGAAACATCAATCTGCTCCCTGACCAGGGATTGAACCTGCAACCTAGGTATGTGCCCTGACTAGGAATCTGCCTGCAACCTTGCAGTGCATGGAATGACATTCCAACCAACTGAGCCACGTGGCCACAGCTGTGGCAATTTCTTAAGATAACAATAAAATTTACCACATCAATTGATTCCTCTTATCAGTTTCTTTATAGCATCTGATGCTGTTGGATGGCTTTATACCCACAGCAGAACTTCTTTCAAAATGGAAGTCAGTCCTCTCAAACCTGCTGCTGCTTTATCAACTAAGTTCATGTGATATTCTAAATTCTTTGTTGTCTTTTCAACAATCTTCACAGCATCTTCACCAGGAACAGATTTCATCTCAAGAAACTACTTTCTTAGCTTATCCCTAAAGCAATTCCTCATCCGTTAAAGTTTTACCCTGAGATTGCAACAATTCAGTAACATCTGCAAGTCCTGCTTCTAATTCTAGTTCTCTTGCTATTTCCACATCTGCAATAACTTCCTCCACTGAAGTTTTGAACCCCTCCAAGTCATCCACGAGGGTTGAAATCAACTTCTTCCAAACTCCCGTTAATGTTGATATTTTGTCCTCTTCCCGTGAATCACAAATGTTCTTAATGGCATCTAGAACAGTGAATCCTTTCCAGAAGGTTTTCGATTTACTTTGCCCAGATCCATCAAAGAATCTCCATTCATGGCAGCTATAGCCTTACGAAATCTATTTCTTAATAACAAGATTTGAAAGTCAAAATTACTCCTGAATCCACTGGCTGCAGAATGGATGTTAATGTTAGCAGGCAAAACATTAACCTTGCATATCTCCTTCAGAGCTCTTGGATGACCAGTGCATTGTCAGTGAGCAATAATATTTTAAAAGGAATCTTTTAAGAAAAAAGGAATCTTTTTTCAAGCCATCTCAACAGTGGGCTTGAAATATTTAGTAAACCATGTAAACAGATGTGCTATCATTTAGACTTTGTTGTCCATTTATAGAACACAGGCAGAGTAAGATTTAGCATATTGTTAAAGGCTATAGATTTCTTAGAATGCTAAATGCGCATTGGCTTCAACTTGAAGTCACCAGTTGCACTAGCCCATAACAGGAGTATCAGCCTGTCCTTTGAAGCCAGGCATTGACTTCTTTCTAGCTCTGAAAGTCCCAGATGGCATCTTCTTCCAATATAAGGCTGTTTGTCTGCATTGGGAATCTGTTGTTTAGTGTAGTCACATTCATTAATTAGCTTAGGTAGATCTGGATAACTTGCTACAGCTTCTGTATCAGCACTTGCTGCTTCATGTTTTATGTTGTGGAGACAGCTTCTTTTCGTAAACCTCATGAACCAACCTCTGCTAGCTTCTGCTTTTCTTCTGCAGCTTACCTCTCTTAGCCTTCATAGAACTGAAGTTAGGGCTTTGCTGTAGATTTAGGCTTCAACTTAAGAGAATGTTGTGTCTGGTTTGATCTTCCATCTAGACCACTAAAACATTCTCTATATCAGCAGTAAGGCTGTTATGGTTTCTTATTTGTGTGTTTAGTGGAGTAGCACTTTTACTTTCCTTCAAAAACTCTTTCTTTGCATTTACAGCTTGGCTAGCTGGCACAATAGGTGTAGCTTTTGGCCTGTGTTGGCTTTTGACAAGTCTTCCTCACTAAGCTTAATCACTTTTAGCTTCTGATATAGAGAGAGGGGTGTGGCACTGGCCAGGTTAGCTGAGTTGGTTATAGAGTGTTGTCTTGATATGCCAAGGTTGTGGGTTCGATCCCCAGTCAGGGCACATACAAGAATCAACCAATGACTGCATAAATAAGACAGGAACAACAAATCGATGTTTCTCTCTCTCTCTCTTCTCTTATTAAAATCAATAAATAAAAAAATAGATATGCTGCTCTTCCTTTCACTTGAATACTCACAGGCTATTGTACGATTATTAATTAGCCTAATTTAAGTATTGTTGTGTCTCAGCAAATAGGGAGGCCTGAGAAAAGGGAGATGGGGAAACAGCTGCTTGGTGGAGCAGTGAGAAACACACACACATTTATCAATTAAATTTGCCATCTTATATAGGTATAGTTCATGACTCCCCAAAACAATTACAATAGTAACATCAAAGATCACTTGATCACAGATCACCATAATAAGTGTTAGCCTAAAATATTGTGAGAATTATTAAAATATGACATGGAGACATGAAGTGAGCAAGTGGTGTTAGAAAACGGTATCAATAAACTGGTTTGGTGCAGGGTTGCCACACACCTTAATTTGTAAAAAAATGTAACATCTGCAAAGCACAATAAAGTCAAGTATGCTTGTATGTGGGTTGCTCACTGTAGGCAAATCCATAGAGATAGAAAAATTGACTAGCGGTTGCCAGGAGCTGGGAGAAGGAGGAGATAGGGAATAACTGCTAGTGGAGTTAGAAAACGGTGATGGTTGTACAACCTTGTGAATATACTAAAACCCACTGAATTGTACACTTTAAAAAGGCATATTTTATGGTTTTGAGCTGTATCTCAATTAATTAAAAAGTTAATTAATGACAAAGTAGATGCCACTGCCCAGGGGACAACCAAAGCTCATGTCCGCTGAGCATTTACAAATGCCAGACACCTTAGCCCATTCCATACCATCTCAGTTTTTCTTCACAATAGTTGTTTAAATCTGTCAGAACTGAGACTCCTGACTCCTTCTCCAGTGTTTTTTCCACTAACACTGTGCCTATTTTTACAAAGAATTTTGGGTGAAGAGAGAGTGTGCTAGTTTGGAATATCATTAAAATACTTACTATTTTACAAAATTAGGTGCCTTACCCAAGCACGTAGTTAGTTGACCAAAATACATATATTTGTGGTATGGTTCAATTAGTATGAAAGCTTAAAGGAATGCAAAAACTTGAGAAATGGGTTAAATTAGTCTGAAGTTAGTCTTTTAGTACCAAGGAGTTTATTAATCCTTTATTTTTTCCAGAGACTGTAAGAAAAAACAAGTAAAATCAGAAACTTCCTTAAAGTTGTCCATTCATCTTAGCCTGTTATAATGCTGGAGTTAGAAAAGTTGTTTGGATTTTATTTTTATAAAATGCCAGTTATCGGAATATGCTGTGTTCTATTGCTTTTCTATGAAATTAGTTTAAAGAAAGCATGCTAACGTGAAAAAGTTTGTTACAATGGTTGATTTTATTTAATTTATGCTCTTAATATTAGAGCTGCCAGTTCAGGTTTGGCCAGTGTGCTCTTTTATTGTTTTCTCTTATTAACAGGCTTCTAAAATTTTGTAAACTTCTACAAAAACAAGCAAAATTTGATTAGTAATTTTTTTAAGGAGAGTTATTCAAACTTTTTGATAACATTGACGTGAAAATACTATATTTTTAAAATCTTGAACTTAAGGTACCAGTGCTCTGGCTTTATTCTTTCATCATGTAATTAAAGAAAATATATTAATTTTCTGTGAGAATTTGTTTCTTCTAGGAACTTATGAATAGTTTGATCCTAATGAGAAGTTTTCGCCATAGAGCAGTTAATTCTTGCCATTTAATGTGTTTTGTGTTCTTACTGAAGAAAACTTGCTTTTAGTAAATATTGCTATTGAAGTATGAATTTCCAAGTAAATAGTAAAAGAATTCTTTCTTCTCAAGAAAAATGCTCTCAAAATTTTGATTTCAGCCCTTATCAGTGTGGCTCAGTTGGTTGGTCATTGTCCTGTAAAGTGAAAGATAGCTGGTTCAAGTTCTGGTCAAGGCATGTGCCTTGGTTGTGGGTTCAGTCACTGGTAGAGATGTATACGAGAAGCAACCCATCAGTGTTTCTCTCCTTCTTTCTCCCTCCCTTTCCCTCTTAAAAAATTGATTTTAATATGTATAATAAATAATTTTACTTAGGTACCATAAACTCATTGTAATTTTAATGTAGATGCACCAACCTTGGATTCTAAATTCTGTAAAGGCAGAAACTTTTTTCCATGCCTTTATAAATCTACAGTTTATCCTTATGCCTTGTTCATAGTCCATAGTAAATGCTTAGTAAGTATTTATTATGTAAATATATATATTTGAAGTCACATATATTTTTATTTATATTATACATATTGTGTTGTAATATAGTCCCAGAAGTTAACTGGAATATTGTCAACTGATTACTGTGTGTAATAATTATTCTTAATGTTTCTATCTCTCTTTAGGTTGGTATTTTGTATGGCACCTTTTTTTATCAAAATTCAAGTTCCTGCGGGAACTGGTGGGAGACACAGGATCCCAGGAAGGAGATCATGAGCCTTCAGGGTCTGAAACAGAAGAGGATGCTTCACTGTCTCCACACAGGATCCGACCTGCTCGCCAAAGGAGGGCACCTGCTGATGAAGGCCACTGACCCCAACTGTCATCCTGTGTTAGTGAAAGATGAAGGGCAATCTGGAGCCTCTGTCTTTAGTGACTTGGTTTTGCAATTGCTGAAATATTGAAGACCATTTGTTCTTGGATTTCAAGTCCAATTGAGAAAAAAAAAAGATTTACATGTAAGCCATATGAAAATAAAGGGAATTAAAACCAAATCAGACTGTTAACAAATTTCATCTTAAAGATTATCTTTTGCTTTACTAGCTTTTACTTATATACAATGGCTCTTGGGTTTATTTTTCTTTTTAAGCTTGTGTGAATCTGTTAAACATTACTGGCTTGAAAAGTATATTTTTTAGTTCTATAATGTACTTTCTCCCCCACACACATTGAAATTGGGACGCAACTCACCATTATTGTCAGCCAGGCGATAGTCGATGTAATTATCTTAGCTTGTGCATGTGTGGACTTACAGCTTTGTCATAGCATCATCACTGTGGTGTTGATATCAAATGTGTCAGATTTAATTGGCATTTTAAAATGTCTTCTAAAAGATTACACTGTGATTCAGCACTGAAATGAAAAGTTACTGTGTATTCAGAAAAGCATGGAAACAGAGCAGTGAGGCAAATATCTGTTGCTGAAGGAATGACCGCAATTCCATATTGTAAAGTAGCAACAAAGTGCTCTTTACAGGCCCTAAGAAGGGAAGATACCCACAAGTAGATAAAGCTGTACTACATTTTGTCACTGAGACATAGGCAAAAGAATTGCCTATCAACACACCAAGTGAGTTGAAGTTGGGAGAAATTGCCAAGACCCTTGGAATAGATGAAACAATTCAAAGCAATGAGTGCAATCAATTTGTGTGTTGAGCAGGACTGTCATTAAGGTGTCAAACACTGTTTCGTCCAAAGGTTCCTTCTGACATTAAGCAATGGTAGAACACTCTTTCGAGAAATGGTGTATCACCAGTGCTCTTGACACCAAAGGTGCGGTTGTGGGGAGGAATGCAAGTATTGATGACGATTCACGAAGGGATTCAGCAGTGCTGGGCCTGGGAATAGGAGTTAGAGTTATAACTTAACCAGTTGATTTCACAACACTTTATGTATACACAAGACTGATGTGATAAAAATCTGTTTAACTCAAAAAGCTCTGTTTCAATAAATATAAGCATTCTATTATATATGATGTGAAAGCATTATGTAATAGTTTAATTGCCTGTGTTTTTTCTTAGTGATACATATGGTATCTCAGATTGATTAAAAAGTAGTTTATAAATTTATTTTTTCCTAGAATAGCAATTATTGCTAACTTAATTCTGACTCATATAATGTTAAAATCGTTACTCTTTATGAGACACTTTGTTTTGGCAACTTACTCAAGACTTTAGTAACTTAGGAATCTAAGAACTTTCTTCTATGTTAGGAAGAGTAGGATTAGTTACTCCTTTTGTACGGGAGTACTTCATACTCAAGGCACGTGTTGTGGAGAAAATACTTCCTCACAAACAGCAATTCAGTGACAAGATCTCAGGGAAACCGGGTGTTGAGAAAAATAGAGAGTGGGTGAAAATGCCTGCTTCACTGTAAAATGACTCTTGCCAGGTTCCCATGTTTGTCTTCACTGAACTTTGGACTGAGTGTTTACTGGAGAAGAGATATGGATTAAAGAACCTTCCTGTTTAGTGTTACCTGCTTTATATAAGAGTGAATTGCAAAGCCAGCTTATTTTATTCATTCAAGTTCTTTTTATGTTTTTAAACTTTGTTTCTAAAAAACTAGTCATCACAGAGTTATCACCTTTACTATGGTGTGTAATTGTGTTTGGTACCTCAAACTTCATGGTGATAGTTTTGTTTGTTACTCATTAACAGTTCACTTGCTCTGCCCCAAGTGGTACTTCTGATGCACACTTCTACTGTTGTTGTAGCCCTTGGTGTGTACAAAAAGGGACTTTACAGAGCATAACTTTACTTTTCAATATTTGCTGCAGGAACATCCCCAGCAGCTGAGAATGGGGCATAATCTTTCTGTCTTCATTTCCTTATTGGATGCAATTTTCTATTCTTGTGTGACTTGTAGGGATTAAAAAAAACAGTGACATAAATTTCAAGCATTAATTTTAGTGCTTCCTACTAGCTAAATATCACATTAAAATGATCATCATTTGGGGGGGCGGGAAGCCTAAAAAGCTTCTTGGTATGGGAAGGATTAAATTAGATCTTTCATTGTCTAGTATTTTGAACTGTGGATTCTGCTTTATAATGGACATCTTAGGTTTAGATAACAATAGTTGCTGACAAACTTTGGTAGCTGGAGAGCTTCCATATTATATCAGTATTAAAGAATGATAGGCAATGTAACCCCCCAAAAACCTATAAATGCCATCCACAAATTAAATTAATCCATGTAAAGGTGCATGTGTTCATATTATTTATTAATATTTATGCTTTGAGGATGTCTTTTTAGATGGAATTTTAAGAGATGTTCTGCTTTCCTTATTTGGGAAACATACTCAAAAGCATATTAATAGCTCATAGCCTACCATGTTTTAACTCAGGAGAGTTAAATCACTGATGCCAATATGAAAATTCTATAAACTAATTCCTTTGTTTAAAACTTTTTTCTTACTCTGTACTCCTCCCAAGATGCTCACCATATTGCATATTTCAAAGGCAAGAGAAATAGTTGCTAACAGAATTATTTGTGTGATATAGTGTTTCTGTGTCTTTTTGTTTTGTTTTAGAGCTTTTGTAACAACATCATTAAGGGCATTTTCAGTTTCTCAGTAGAAGATGGACTAGCCTGTGGTTAATTTAAAACTTCAGAAGGCTCTTAGCATTAAAAACACATGCAAGTATGAGTTGTGTCCAAATGCTCATTAACAATGATGTTCAAGTGTGCCATTTTTGAGGAGTAATTCTGAAATTAAGGACTGGTAGGTTGTTTCATTTCCTTCCTGACTAACCATTCCTAAGTCTTTCTCTTTGCCTCTGAAACTCTTGTGAAAATTGCCGTTATCAAATGCGTTGGTAGCATTACTCTGATTTAAATGCCAAAAAAAACAAAAACAAAACAACACTAAATATTTGTGTAGCACTGTTATATATGAGGTTTTTAATATTTACATCAAGTTAAAAGTATAATTCATCCAGTGGATTTTGTAGTATTGTTTTCATGGTGGAAACATAAGTATGCTATTTGGTGAATAGCCATTTCACAGGTGTGCTGACCCATTTCTTTAGATATTATTAGGTGAAATAATAGCTTCAAACTGTTATTTTGTTGCAAGTTAGGAAAATATTAAATAATGGTTTCAAAAATATGGCATTTTAAACGGAAATGTGTTAAGTGATTTGAAAGTAGTGCTTTTTTACTTTTAAGCAACATTTTAAAAATTATTTTAAGTCAACAATACAGTATTTTTTGAAGTCAGTTTTTCTGAAAAGTTTTGTTTTAATGTAATGTGTAACCAGTGTAACTTTAGATTTTAACTGATAAAATTTTATATTTGAAGTTGACTTTAAAAAGCCATGAATAGTACTCAAAGGTTACAGACTCAAGCATTTAATGGAGTAGTATTTTGTTATGGTGTCTAGAATTAAAGCACCTTGTATTATCTGCATCTGAAGTATCTTATAGCTTTTAACTTAAAGCATAAAGAGTAACATTTTAATAGAAGTTACATTTTCCATTTGTTAATGTGTACTGCCTGATTTATGACCAATGTTTAACATGACCCTCCAAGTTAGTTCTATGCATAACCACTCACCATACTGCTGCTGTGGTTTCTAAAGGAAACATTCTGTGCTGTGCTATGATGCATTGTCATCTTAATGCTTGATAAATAGGTTTATTAGGAATTAAAATTGTGTATGTTAATAGTATCTTTGTATAATAAGATGTAAAATTAGAGATGAGGAATGTGTGTAAGTGATCATTTATTGTTTTTGTTTTAAAACTGGTCAATACTATATCTAAACTTTCTGTGGTTTGTTTATATGATGTTTTAACTTTTACTTTAAACTGCACAGAATAAATTAACATGAAAACAAACGAAGTTGTGTCTATTTCATTGATAGAATATAAATATGAAGGGAGGGATCTAAAAGCAGCCATTTTTCCCAACAGTCCATCTTTCACCTCATTTTTTTCTTTTTTTTTTTTTTATTGTTCAAGTACAGTTTTCTTCTTTTTTTCAAACTCCAAAAATCTCTAGGAATAAAGACAAGACAGCAATAGTATTCTGAGTGCCATGAAAGTAATTGACTTAGAACCTGAAGGACATATAGTATTAGAACTAAATTACATTTACCATGTTTGGTCTTTTTGTTTCTTTTTATACTTTATCTAGTATTTTGATATTCTGTATAACAGATCATCTCTTCTATTTTTGTTAGTATTAACCACTAGGAGGACTATATGAGAACAGTGACCAAAGCCAAGAAAAAAGGTTAAGGAATGCCTTTGAAAACGAGTTTGAGATAGGAAACCATTAGTTGCAGTGGCTGGGAGCCAAATTTTGCTATTTCTCTAGCAGCGCTCAAGCTGCCAAGAATGTAGGATGGGAATCAGTGGATTGTGCCAGCATCAGGCTTTGTAAGGTAGGAGTATCTAAATTAGGGCAAAGTCATTAGAGATTGCACTGGGATTTGGGTTGGATTGTAAGAGAAGTCTGATCATTAAGGCACTGATAAATTGAGTGAATGGGAAGGGGTAGAGATTAAGATAAAAATGAGTGTGATGTTTGTGTATAATGGACAGAAGGAAGTTTGGAGTGCAGTCTAGGGTTTTAGAGGTGAAACAGTTCTGGGCAGTGACTGCAGCCATAGAGCAGGGGAGTCAGAACTGTGACTCATTCTAGGGTACTGTGTGGGCTGTCCGCATGGCCACTAATATAAGCTGCTAGAGTTGGAGAAAATGACAATGACCTGGGGACCAGGTCAGGGATTTGGAAAACTGATCTCAAGCCCTGGGAGATCAAGTGTGACCCTTGAGGGAGGAGTTTCCTGAAAATGAAAGAAATGTTCTTTGGGAGCCCTGAGAATGTTTTCTCTTAAACCTGCCTACCCAACCCCCACCTCCACAGCTCTATAGGCCAAATAGGTAAAAATAAGTACTTCAATTATAAAAATGATATTTATGAAGAACTTTGTTGGGGGGGTGGGCAGAGAAAACAGGGAAGAACAGCAAGACCTCTAAAAATCTTAAAGGAATAAGTAGGAGTCTTCCTGGCAGAGAATGAGAAGAGGATTCCAGACAGAAGAAAGAGCATGTGCAAAATCAGAGTCATGGGAAGGTGACTCGTCTGGAGAAGTAGTTGGTTGGTTATTGGATATTTGATTATTCCTGGAATAGTGGTTATGAGGAACAATGGTTTGAGGCTGGAAAAGTAGAGAAGATCTAGGTCACAAAAGACATGCAATAGCGAAGGCTTTGAAGTGCATGCCATTTGTGATGAAGAGCATTGAAACATTTAAAATTGAGTGAGAACATTGATTCACTTGTTTAACATATTGAGTGGGTTATCCTTGCGGGCATCTGGACTAGTTGGAGATGGCTTAGCAAGCTCGTGCTAACTGCAGCAAGGAGGATTGACTTGTAGGCTCAATGGAAATAGAGTATCTTTCACTGTAGTCCAAACAATAGCTAGTAGCAGGCTGGAAATGAGTGACAACCAAGGGAAATTTGAAACATGAAAAATCCACAAGATTTGAGAATGGATTGTGAAGGAGAAGTATAGGTTAAGGTTGATTTTAACATTTAAGTTTGAGATTGATAACACTGAGGAATGAATGTAGAAGAAGTAGGTTTGAGGTTGTTTATAGGGAGATTGAAGATGAGAGTCCAGTTTTGGGTATGCCATGAGGGGCATAGGTAAAAATAGATTTGGTGAGCATCTGTATATGAATGCAGTTGAAACTATTGGCCAAAAAAAAAAGATTTGCTGGGAGAGGCTAGAATTAAAGACTCAAGGAGTGGCTCCTGAGAGGCATCAAAATTAAAGAGGGTGATAAAAGAAAAACAGGCCATTAAGGACACTGAGGACTTGAAAAAGAACCAGGGACATAAGTGGAAGAAAGTAAGGTGCTAGAAGCAAAATGAAGAACGAACTTGAAGAGCCAAGTGTTCTGGAAAAAGTCCAGCCATTGTTAATACAATGAGAACAGTTTGTATGACATGTATGTAGCCTGGCAGCCAAAGAAAATGGACTGGAATTCACATGCATAAACAATGACAACTTCACTGTACTAGTCAGTGGGGGCAATAGATGCTGTTGAGTGAGCATGTGTACTGTGTGGCCATCACATTGAAAATAACTGAGGAAATAAAGCAACAAATCTGCATTAAGCTTGAACGTTCCTCCACAGAAATTAGTTGGGTGATTCAGAAGGCCACAGCTATGGGCAACTGGTGATTGGCAGCTTCATCATGACAACATGCCTGCTCATGCTCATGCAGAGTGTTTTAGTGAAACATCAAATCACCCAGGTGACTCAGCCCCGCTACAGCCCAGATTTCACATCCTGTGACTTCTGACTTTTCACAAAACTAAAATCACCATTAACAGTGAAGAGATTTCAGACCATTGATGAGATTCAGGAATATACAATAGGGCAGCTGATGGCATTGGGAGAACTGTGTGAGGTCCCAAGGTGCCTACTTTGAAGGGGACTGAGGTATCGTTGTCCTATGTATTCTGTTTCTTGTATCTTGTATCTTCTTCAGCAATGTCTCTATTTTTCACATTATGTGGCTGGATACCTTCTGGACAGGCCTCGTATGTTGAAGGATGATGTTGCTCAGATCTGACTTTAAGAAATATGGCAACAGGAAACTTGCAATAGTCCATACAAAAGTTGTGAATCTGTGCAAGACCAAGGGCAGTGAGGGCAAATTGAATAGATATTGATGCAAGTCAATTTGTCAGGGTTTGGTGATTGATTAGATATGGGAGGTAAAGGACAAGGATGAATCATTGATGGATGGCTGATGGACATGAGGGTGAGACATATTTGAGAATAAGTCCAGGTGCATGTAAAACTTGTGGAAAGGGCCAATCTGGATCTGAGGATAAAGGTCAGGAAAACTGAATTCCTACCCACGTTCTGTCACTTGGTAGTTGGCACTTTATTTAACCTCATTGTTTCTTGGTCTGCTAAGTGGAAATGATAATATCTAGGTTTGCTGTAAGGAGTAAATTTTTTAATATACCTGTCAAATAGCGAATTCCTTACTATATGATAGGCAGTCTATAAGGTAATCTCCCTCTCTTCTTTCCTTACTTCTTATTCACCTTTGTCACCATAGAACCCTTCTTAATGACAGCTTAGTCCAGAAGTCGCTCAGTCCATTGAAAAGGTCAGTTGAACAGGGAAGTAATGGAAAGGTACATATTCATCCTGTGCTGAGGTAAAGCCAAGACTTTTTTTGAAAAAACTGAATATAGATCCATTAGAGTTCAATCTTACTTTCTTTGTAAAAATCAGACATAATTCTGTGATTTCCTACTTTGAAATTGGAACAAGAATAGAATCTTGCAGAGCAAAGTTGGGTTTTTTTTTTTTTTTTTGTATTTTTCCATCTTTTACAGTTGCCTCACTCATTCCTGGATGTGCAGGAATTTTTAGCATCTTGCCTGTATCAAATTTTTCCAAAACCTTCAACTAAGTTTTCATAGAAAGAGCAGTCCTCTTTTCACACTCATACTTCATTGTAATATTTAATTATATATTTACAATATCAAAGACAACTGAGATAAGCCAATTTGGGGACCGTTTTGATTAAACAAGTCATTTGATAAGGACAGAAAATATGTGAGCATCGAGGTAGTAGTCCTGTTCCCTTGGTTACGCTCCCCATCCAGGCAGGTACTGTGCATCTTATTTCCCAGAGCAAGTGGAAGCCTCAGCCTGGAATCCACTCACCCTTGTACAGAACTTGCCCAGCCAATACATTAGAGGACAGAACCCTTCCCGTGCAATGGGTCCTATTTTCCTATCTTTTCAGTGAATTAACACTGTCAATTATTTTTTCTATATATTGGGTCACTATCAATTGGATCATTCTCAAAAACATTAAAAAATTTTCATTATATATATTCTGTCTTGAAAGAAAGAGAGAAAGAAAGAAAAGACTTCCTCCTCTACCCTCTCAGCTGCCAGCAACTCTTCTCTCTTCACTTCATACCAGACTTCTCTAAGTAGTTATCTCTATGACCCCTGACATAACACTTGAAGGACATTTTCCAGTCCTCAACTTTACCTGCCCTTGTGGTTGCTCCTCCCTTCCCTAAACATTCTTTTCCTTTGGATGTAATGATACTAACTTCTGGCTTTACTAGTTTTAATCCTGTCCGTCTGGTCACACCTTCATCTCACTTGCAGGCTGATCCTTCAATTAAATATCAGAATTTCCTGGGAAGCAATCCTATTTGTGATTTCAATACCCTCTCTTCACCAGTGGGGCCCCATTTCTGTCTCTTAAGATAGTGATTTTCTCAGTACCTCTTCTTGATTTTTTTTCACACCCATCAAACTCAACATCTACAAAGGCAAATTTATAACCCCTTCTGAACCTGATGTTCTTCCAATGACCTTGTATGGTTGCTGGAACACTTTGTCTTGTTAATTTTACTTCCAAAAAGCTTTTGAACGCATCTTTTCTCTGTTTTTTTTATTACCACCTGCAGGCAATGTCATATAGTGGTCAAGAGGGTGCCCTCTGGAATTAGACTTCAGGGTGCTTCAATTTTCATTTGTAAAATGGGTATAAGAACAGAACCCATCTCACAGGGTTTGTGTAAGAATTAAATGGATAAACACACACACAACATTAAGAATAGTGCCCAGGATACTGAGCATTCCTCACCATTCTATTCACCTGGACTATTCTAGTAGTGACTATCTCACATCTGTTAGAGCCCTTCCTCAGTCTTTCCTCCTCATCGTTGCCAGATTTTTTTATTTGAGAGAAAAAGAGAGACAGATAGACAGACATTGGTTTGTTGTACCACTTGTTTATGCATTCATTGGTAGATTCTTGTATGTGCCCTGACCAAGGTTCGAACTGGCAACCTTGGCATATCTGGATGATGCTCTAACCAAATG
This sequence comes from Trachops cirrhosus, assembly GCA_028533065.1. Taxonomy (NCBI): domain Eukaryota; kingdom Metazoa; phylum Chordata; class Mammalia; order Chiroptera; family Phyllostomidae; genus Trachops; species Trachops cirrhosus. The sequence goes on from CM052542.1 coordinate 77,217,161, forward strand.
AGCTACTCGGCCAGGGCCAGAATGATCTTTCTGAAACTCAAATAGGACCCTATCATCTCTTTGCTTATAACATATGAACGGTTTTCCATTGCTACCAGAAAAAGGTAAATAAAATCCTTAACACACTCAGGGATGTGCCACAAGATTGCACTTACCAACCTCTCGGCATCACTGGTAGCACAGCACCTGCCTACACGTCCAGCACTGTGAGCCACCCCCAGTCACACAGATGTGCAGTGCCCACCCACACTCCCCATCTCCGCCTCCTCCCCGACCTGAACGCTGCCTCCCCTGCCCTTATCTCCTAGTCATGCATCGGATTTCAGCTCACAAGTCACGTTCTCAGGGGAACTTTCCTAAACCACCCCCCAACCCTTTTCCAGGCATACGACAGTCTTCATTTAGTGATGAGATCCCAAACAAGAATTAAACATTTATGGATGGATTTATTTGATTAAACACCATCATACCCATTATATTGAATTAATATTTCACTGTAAGGTAGAATTTGTATTAAATAATATTCTAACCCACAAACTACATTTTTCAATCTTTTAGTTAGAATCTGAGTCTAGAATCAGAAGCCTAATTCTTGCCTTATCAGCATTTCTTGAAAATGGTCATCGTTTTTCTTTCATCAACAAACGCAAAAGTGTATGTTAATGAAATACTTACTCTGCAAGCCTCTAAGTCCTCCTGTGTATTCTGTGTCCATTAACCCTTCCTCCCGTCTGGAAAGGTCAAAAGATCCTGTCAGACACCTTCAGGCAGATCCCCGCAGATCCCCGCAGATCCCCGCAGATCCCCGCAGATCCCGGCAGGACAACAGCTCTTGACCACAAGATGGCGACATGTTTCTAGAGTTAGCAGGTCATATCGTTTCTATTCGGGTCAGGAGTGGGTTTCTTTAAGAGTGTTGTAGGGTTTGGCAATTAAATAGCACCCTATTTTGCATGATAGGTGTTTTACCTAATCCTCTTCACTTAAAGCAGCTGGGGCGAGCGTGTGACTCAAACTGGAACACTTTGAGAGGGAAGGGGAGGGGCCGGGCCATTCATCACTGGGCCTGGAGGGCAGACACAGACCAGGCTGTTCTGGTCACACAGGGACGTTGCTTCCCGCCTTCTAATGCTGAGAGGAGCCAGGTGAGAATACATGTAGTCCCTCTGATTCCTGCTGGGGAGGCCTTCAAGTCAGAACAAGGAGGGCTCACAAATAGCATTTGAACTTCACCTCCCAGAGTATGACTCCAGAAAACAGATAATTTTAGAAAATGAGGGATGAAAGCATGATTGCTGCAAAGATCCATACATTAACTTGTGGGAGTCAGGAATCTCTGCCTCTGGCGGGACATCATGGAAATAATAATAATGCCTTCAATTTGCAAAATCCTTTTTCATATATTGCGTTACTTGAACCCCACAGCTTTGTGAGGTGTAGGAAGGCAGGGAAAATGTTATCCTTACTTTACAGGTAGAGACATTGAGGTTCAAAGAGGTAAAGTACTTGGCTGAGGATATGATTAGGTGCCAAACCCTGGGACTCTGTATGTTGCTTAGAGATGGAAAATGCATTTCTTTTTTACTCAAAGCATCCAAGTCCCCTTATGTCATTCAGCACAAGGGAAAATGAGTACATGTTAAAATACAAACACAAGATGCAGCCCTAACCGATATGAGCGTACATGTCAGGATAAACTAATTGAGAAAGTCATAGTGTTTATTTTCTTTGGTTTCTTCCTCACTTCCCTAATAGAGCAGCTGGCTGGTGTGCTCTGTAGCACTGGTTCTCCCTCCCTTCAGGACAGACTCAGCTGGTTTGGGCTCACTGGGGTTCTAAGTTTGATTTTCCAACAGGGAAGAGGTCTTGCAAAGGCTTGGGAAGAAAAGGACATTTAGGGACAGTGACTCAGTGGCTTGTGGAGAATGCTGTTGGATTCCTAAGGATTGAAAGCAGAAACTTGGACCCTGCTCATACATAGCCCTGGGAGATGGCAGGTCTCTGAAGGGGTACTTTGCTGATACTGGGATGTGAACCCCAAGGTCCAGCTTTGGAGACTGCAACTGGGTTTTCTGTGACTTCATTGCGCCCAGCAAGTGATGCTATGAGTGGACCTCAGGGGACTCGAATGACAGGCATCTCAAAGTCAGCCCTGGTGGACTTTTGCTAAGTTCTCTGGATTGTGTACGACCCTTTGGACTCTTAGGAAGGGAGGTGTTTTTGCCAATAATGACTATAATATTGAATGTCTCCCCAACCACAGTAAATAGACTCAGTGTCACAGTTAACTTGATTTAGACACAAAACAAAATACCTGAATCTTTCACTGAGTGTTGTTAATTTGTACTCATTAATGAGTACATGTAAAAACAAGCTCTTAGTGCTCTTCCCAGATGGAAGAGAAAAACAGAAAGAAACCGAAGGCCTGGCCTTTGTCACCTTCCTCCCCATTTCACACCTTGGGTACTCTAGAGTTGAGCACTGTGCTCTGTGGCTACAAATGCCCATCACCTTGACCCTTTCTCACTTTTAATTTCTCCTCCCCTTCCCTGTATCCCTCCTGTGCCCCGTGCTCCCGTGCTCCCGCAGCCTTGTGCTGGCACCTCTGACAGAGCGCTTCCCATTTATCTGTCTTGTTAATAGTGTTCTCAGCATGCAGAATCACCTGGATGCTTGCTAAATGCAGATTTTTCTCATTTCAGTCGACTGAATCAGAATTTCAGGGGGTCAAAATAAATATCTCTATTTTTAATATGTTTTCTCCCAGGTGATTACTATCCTTTTATTTAAACCTCTTGTGCTGGGTCAAATAGTGGCCCTCCGAAATTCACGTTCACCCTAAACCTGTAAATGAGATATTTGGAAACAGGGTCTTTGCCGATGTAATCACGTTAGAATGAGGTCATGCTGGATTATGCTGGGCCCTGATCCAGTGACTAGTGTCCTTGTAAGAAGAGGAAAGTTCAGACAAACCCAGACACAGAGGCAACACCACGTGAAGGTGGAGGCAGAAAATGGAAGTATACATCCACTAGGCGAAGAATGCCGCCAGGGACTGTGGGCAGCCAGCGGTAGCAGCGGGAGGGGCCTGGAACAAATTCTCCCTCAGCCTCCGAAAAGGAATCAAGCTTTCCAAACCTTGATCTTGGACTTGTAGCCTCCAGAGATGTAAGAGAATACATCTGTTGTTTTAAGCCTCCCAGTTTGTGATACATTTTACTGCAACCCTAGGAAACTAGCAACATCCCTTCCACCTCAGCCCCCACCGCCCTTTTCCTGCCTTCTATTGTCTTAGGTTATCTTTATTTCCCCTTTCCCTCTACAGGAAGTTATACTTCCTATTCCAAGTATTTTAGTGTTATAGTGCACATATGTAAATTTTTTTAGTGGTCCAGTGGATGATCTGTTCTGGGTGTTCCCTGCTTCTTGTATCTTTGGGAAGCTGAGCCTGCCTCTTTCTGTAAAAGTGAAAAATCTCACTGCTTGCTGTGCAGCTGTCCTGTGCTAGCAAGTTACCTGGGTGATGGCTCCTGGCCCCAGGAGGGGACCCCCGGGGACACTGGCTGTGGCTCAGCAGTGGCGGCTGCAGTGGTCTGATGGCCCAGGCAGTTCTGGCCCGGGTTCTAGGGTGGTGTGTCATATACCACGGCACATGCAGGTGGAGCAGGCTGTAAGGGCAGCGGTGTCCACCAAGCCAGCTGAGTAGCCTGACTGTGGTGTGGTCCTGCCTGCACAACCCTGGAGCTCAGGGCTAGCCTTTCCTGAGACCCCCAATCTACTGATATTTTAATAAAACTCTTTAGTGCTTAAATCACCAGAGTTAGTTTCTGTTGACAGCAACTGGAAGGCCTGACTGTCATGGGTGGACATTTTTTTCTTTTTAAATAAAGATGCTTGTTCAACAAAATGCAAAGACAGACAATAGTGTTCTGTCCTCAATGCCAGGACCTTATGAGATAGTAACTGTTCCATCCTATCCATTTTTCATCTTATTAGAGTTGAGGATTTTTTTTGTTTTTTTTTAATTTTTTAATTTTTGTAGATACATTTTATTGATTATGCTATTACAGTTGTCCTA
>CM052542.1:77221738-77364312 GCA_028533065.1 Trachops cirrhosus
CAGTGTGTTCCTCCTTGGGTCCAACTTCTTTGGGACTCTCTGAGCTTCCTGGACTTCCTGGAAGTCTATTTCCTTTGCCAGATTGGGGAAGTTCTCCTTTATTATTTGTTCAAATATCTTTTCCACTTGTTGTTTTTCCTCTTCTCCTTCTGGTACCCCTATAATTCAGATGTTAGAACATTTAACGATGTCCTGGAGGTTCCTAAAACTGTCATTTTTTTTTTGAATTCTTGTTTCTTCATTCTTTTCTGGTTGTATGTTTTTTTTCTTCCTTCTGGTCCACTCCAGTGATGTAAGACCCATCTTTCATTCCATCACTATTGGTTCCCTGTGCATTTTTCTTCATTAAACTTATTGTAGCCTGCATTTTTTCATCTAATTTGCGACCAAAATCAACCAATTCTGTGAGCATCCTGATCACTAGTGCTTTGAACTGTGCATCTGGTAGGTTGGCTATCTCTTGGTCACTTAAAAGGATGGATTCTGGTGCTTTCAATTCTTCTTCTGTTTGAGCCATCTTTTTGCTATTTTTTTTGTTTGTTTTTTTGTTTTTTGTTTTTTTTTTTGTTTTTGGTCTTGTCAAGCTCCTGTAGTGAGGGGTGGGGCCTTAGGACTTCACCAGGGCGGGGCACCCCATCCAACTTCCATACACTTCAATTTTCTGTCAGTTCTGGTTGTTATTTTGTTTCTATATTGTTGTTGTCCCTATCTTGGTTGTGCGAGGAGGCACAGTGCATCTAGCTCTGCCTCCATCTTGGCCGGAAGTGATCGAGGATTTTTTTCACCTTGATTTTAATGAAGTCATTAATTATTCATTATCATAATTATGACAGTATTTCGAGTTTATGCTTCATCAGTTTATATCAACATATTTACTGATTTCTTGGCTCTCTATTGTTTCTTCTTTTTTAAAATGATTTTATTTATTTATTGTTTAGAGAGTGGGAGAAAGAGAGGAAGAGAAACATCAATGTGTGGTTGCTTCTCACACGCCCCCTACTGGGGACCTGACCGGAAACCCAGACATGTACCCTGACTAGGAATCAAACCCGTGACCCTTCTGTTTACAGGCCGGTGCTCAATCCACTGAGCCACACCAGCCAGGGCTCTATTGTTTCTTGAGATTCAGTTTTTCTGGCTTCAGTTTCCTTTTCACCAAGTACCTGCTTTAGAAGGTCTTTTGGTGAAGGTTTTCACAGTGTGCACTTTCAGTCTTCAGACATGTTTTCCCCTTGCCTGCCCTTGTTAGATGAGCTGGATATAGAATTTTATTTTTTTTATTTTAATTATTTAACTGATAGCATTTACTAGGGTTGAAAATAGGTATACAAGTAATGTCATTCCAAGGTATATATTTAGATACAGCTCCCCACCCAAAAAAAGCAGATATATATTTACCTACTAAAGATGAACATAAGCATTGCACCCATTCCAGGGTACACAGACACAAATGAAAGGCAGGTATATTCAATACAAGATTTATACAGTGTTAATTGCACTATTTGTAATAGTCCTGAATTTGAGCTATTCACATGCCATCAACAGTAGAATGGGTAAAATTTGTTGTAATTATACAATGGAATAATAGAATACAGCATGAAAATGAACTAACCACAACTAAGTTTAACAATATAGAAAAACTCACAAAGTAATACAGAAAAAAAGAAGCCTGGCAGAGAAAGTTGTATATATTATGATTTTACTAGTATAAAGTTCAAAAGAAACCAAAATAAATTTATGTTATCATTTCATTCATATAAAATCGATCTACTACCCTCCTCCAAGAGAATAATGGTTTCTCTTGGAGAAGGGTAGTAATCACAATGGAAACTTCTGTGGTTCTAATAATTTTTTCTTGATTTTGGGGCTGGTGACATAAGTGTCTTCATTTTATTAAAACTTATACATTGGTATATTTAAATTTTATTTTTTTACTTTCCTGCACACCTGTATAAAATGCAACATATTTCAATACAAGTTTAAAATAGACAAAAATCAAGTCTGAGCAAATTCAAAGCTTGTGTTCTTAACCTCTGGATATATGTCTACACTTTATTTTTTTAATATTTTATTTATTTACTTTTAGAGAGAAGGGAAGGGAGGGAGAAAGAGAGGGAGAGAAACATCAATGTGTGGTTGCCCCAACTGGTGACCTGGCCTGCAACCCAGGCATGTGCCTGACTGAGAATCAAACCAGCGACCCTGTGGTTTGCAGGCTGGTACTCAGTTCACTGAGCCACACCAGCCACAGCTACATGCATACTTTAAAAGTAGTCCAGAGTACAATAATCCTGGCATACACATATACAATATCTATACAAACATAATCTTATATAACATAATATTATTATATTTTATTATTTTATTTTATAGTGTATATTTTATAATATACACTATAATATGCCTTATATGTATATATGTAATAACATAATATATACTATATATGTATCCATAACATATATAGTGCACCTGTGTGTGCCAGGATATAAAATCAGGTTGGGTTTTCCATTCTGTTCGATGATCTTTGTGTCCTTGGTAATCTCTCTGTCATTACAACACTGTCTTGATTCCTGTAGCCTCTTTAAATAATATATATATTTTATTGATTATGCTATTATAGTTGTCCCAATATTTCCACATTTCCCCCCTCCATCCAGTACCCCCATTCCCTCCAGCAATCCCCTCTTAGTTTATGTCCATGGGTCATGCATATAAGTTCTTTGGCTACTCCATTTCCTATACTGTTCTTTAAAATCCCCTTGTCTATTTTATACCTACCAACTTTTACTTCTTAATCACTGCAACATTTTCCCCATTCTCTCCATTCCCCCTCCCAAATGATAACCCTTCAAATGATAAACTCTCCATATTTATGATTCTGTTTCTGTTCTGCTTGTTTGCTTAGTTTGTTTAGATTCCATTGTGGATAGTTGTAAATTATTGCTATTTTACTGTTCAAAATTTTCATCTTCTTTTTCTTAAATAAATCCTTATAACATTTCATATAGTAATGGCTTGGTGACAGTGAACTCCTTTAGCTTCACTTTGTCTGCAAAGCTCTAAATCTGCCCTTAGATTCTAAATGATAGTTTTGCTGGATAGAGTAATTAAGTTGTAGGTCCTTGCTTTTCATCATTTTGAATACTTTTGCCAGTCCCTGTTAGCTTGCAAAATTTCTTTTGAGGAATCAGCTGACAGTCTTATGGGAACTCCTTTGTAAGTAACTCTCTGCTTTTCTCTTGCTGCTTTTAAGATTCTCCCTTTATCTTTAACCTTTGGCATTTTAATTATGATGTGTCTTGATGTCGTCCTCTTTGGGTCCATCTTGTTTGGGACTCTCTGTGTTTCCTGGACTTGTATGTCTATTTCTTTCATCAAATTAGGGAAGTTTTCTTTTACTATTTTTTCAATAAGTTTTCAACTTCTTGTTGTTTCTGTTCTCCTTCTGGCACCCCTATGATTCATATGTTGGTACATTTGAAGATGTCCCAGAGGCTCCTTAGCCTATCTTTGCTTTTTTTACAATTCTTTTTTCTTCCTGCTGTTCTGATTGAATGTTTTTTCTTCCTTATGTTCCAAATCATTGATTTGACTTTTAGCGTCATCTCCTCCACTGTTGGTTCCTTGTAGATTTTTCTTTATTTCACTTTAGTTTTCTTTATTATTATTATACATATTATTTCATTTCTACCTGGGTCCTTTTTATGCCTTTGAAGTACCCATTGAGTTCCTGGAGCATCCTGATAACCAGTGTTTTGAACTCTGCATCTGATTGGTGGCTTATCTCCATTTCATTTAGCTTTTTCTGGAGTTTTTTTCTGTTTCTTTCATTTGGGCCATGTTTCTTGATTTCCTCATTTTGGCAGCTTTCTTGTGTTTGTTTCTGTGTATTAGGTAGAGCTGCTTTGACTCCCTGTCTTAGTAGCATGGCCTATTGTAGAAAATTGCACCTGTAAGTTGTATAGTAGGTAATCACTGAGGCAGGACAAACTGTGCCACTGTTCTGTGGCTCTGTGGTGGATGACTCAGAGAGAGGACAATGCCACTACCAGGCCTCTGAAGTTTTGCTTAGGAGGAAGCTGTCTTCCAGCAACACCCTAATGCCAGTCACTTTACTTTCTCCCCATCTGCCACTGGTGCCCTTCCAGCTGTTGCACTGGTGTTGAATCCCACAGGGAGTGGGTCTGCATAAGTCTTAAGTCTGTTGTGGACCTTTTAAGAGGAGTCTTGCATGAGTCCTACAAATTCTTCCACCACCCCAACTCCTACTGGTTTTTATAGCCAGAAGTTATGGGGACTTAACTTCCTGGTGCTGGACTGCTGGGCTGGGTGGTCTGGTGTGGGTCTGGGATTCCTCACTCCCAAGGTATCCCTCCTGATTTTTATGTACCACATGTGGATGTGAGACAACCTGTTCCATGTCTCTGCATCCCTCCACACCTCTCCATTCCTCCTACCCATCTGCATTAATGTGGTTCCTTTAAATCCTTGGTTGTTGGATTTCCATACAGCTCAATTTTCTGACATTTCTGGGTGATACTAGTTTTGTAGTCTAGTGGTAATTTTTTCTGTAGTTGTGTGAGGAGGCAAGGTATGTTTACCTATGCCTCCATCTTGGCTGGAAGTCTGGGGTCCCATCTTTAGTGGGCCACCAAACCCCAGGGTTGCCTCATTTCCCTCTTACTGCTCTAGTTTTGATTTCTCTCTTTCTTCCTGGTCCCTGGTCATCTCCCATTCTTTCTTTTTCAGCTGGATTATGAAATACTAAATAAAAAAAACCCTATTACATTGAACTTTTCTATGTGTGTGCAGTAGAAAGGAAGGCCTGTCTGTGTCACCTTAGTATGTTATGTTGCTGAAACAGATTCCTAATAATGGGTATTGTGTTTGAACATTAACAACCAAATACACCACTTCTGGGCCCCAAATGAAATGGGCCCACCTCTGCATAACTCCTGAAGTTCTCTACAGTTGCCATCTTCAGGTGCTGTTTCAGCACTGCCAATTCCCATTAAATCTCAGATTTTGTTCCAAATATATTAGCCAGTTGTCTGCCCATGGGAACCACAATCTTCTGGGTAGTTGCTTTTTAAACTGTAACAAAAGTCATTGGTTGAAATTCCTAAGTACCATTATTAAACCTATGAGGCATGCTTTGAGTGACCTTAATGTGTGTGAAAAAAATTAGATCACAAAACTTGGCAAAAGAGTCCTGTAAAAGTGTATGGTGCCTTATGCTTTTAAAATTTCTTTTGTAATTGCTTTTTTTGTTGTTAGTTCTTTTGCTTGTTGATATTTCTATATGTTTTTGCTTGTGTATGTGAAGAGAGTGACTTCTCTGGAATCAATGGCTTAGGCAACAGATTAAGAATCAAGGAATAGCTTAGCATTTTCCTAGGAGAGAAAAATATTTTTTGTGCCATAAAGATAATCCTAGGAAAGCTTAGGTAATATGTAAATTGTGTAAAATGTCAAGGTGTGACTATAAAATTATGCTACTTTGGGGGCATGCTATGGAAAGAAGCTTTATTATTTTTATTTGTTTTTAGTAAAAAAGTTTATGCTGTTAGCTATTCATGGAGAAGTACCTATTTCTAAATGATAGTTCAGACATCTGGAAATCTTTCACACATTAAAAAGTGTGACTTTAAAAAGTCTGCTTCCTTTGTTTTTTCTCTTTATTGATTTTTAATTTATTTTTAACATGTTTTATCAAATAGGAATGCTATTTTTGGTAACAGAGGGCCAGGTGACTCAGACCAACCCTTTTGCTAAAAATAAAGGTAAAGAAATGCTGGATAAAAAATAAAATTTAGTTTTAAAATCATGAAATAATTAATAAGGCTGTGAGAAATTGCTGGTCAAGGTCTGGGAAAAGACAAAAATCAAGAGAATGAATATAATATTTGGAGCTACTCTTGTCCTGGGGAACAGTTGCAGATCTTGAAAGGAGAACTGAAATATTGAGCTGTGCTTTTAAAAACCTCTTGAGGCTAGGGAGAAAAAGCTACGGGCCACAGTCTGCCAAGGTTGGGGGCCTGGGATGCACCAAAATTTTGGATTGATATCCTGAAGAAATGCCCCCTAAAAGCAAAATTGGACTAGAACTAAATGAGCCCTCATGTGAACCCCAGCCTCTCTTCAAGATGTATGAAAGGCCTAGGAAATCTAAAGCTTTAACATCAGAATAGGGTTAGTCTTGATTCTTAATAGTGTCCCCATGACTGTGGTATAAGCAACACAAGTCCTCTCTGTAGCAAGATATGTCATCCTAGTCCTCAATCTCTACAAATAGTTTTTCAAGTACAAGTATGTAGTGTACAATAAAAAATTAGCATGGAAATATTTTTTAATCTAAAAAAATGTGTGTGTTTATCAGTCCAAAAGCCTACATCTTGTTTGATCACCAAATGTCAAATACTTGAGGGAATCATTCTCCTCAATTCAGGAATAAGACAAGGATGCCTGTTACCTCTGCAATTATTTTATATTGCATTGGAATGTTTGCTAAGGCAATTAAACAAGAGAAAACTATTAGACTTGTAAAAACTGGAAAGGAAGAGGCAAACTTTGTTGATAATGTAATTGTCTATCTGGAAAAATCAAAAGAATCAATGCAAAAGTAGTTTAAATCATAAGATAATAAAGTTGCAGGACATAAAATTATCATACTAAAATTGTTAGTCTTCATATACATAAACTATAAGCAGTTTGAAGGTATAATAGAAGAGAAGACTATGTATACAATGACAAATTGAAGTACCTAGACATAGAACTAATAAGAAATATGCAAAAATAAAAGAAAAATTGTAAAACACTCCTGAAAGATATAAAAATAACTTTGAACAGATTGAAAAAATAACATCTTCTTGAGTAGGAAAACTCATCATTATAAAAATGCTATTTCTCCCCAAATGAATATAAATTTAATACAACCTTATTGAAAATTTTCTCAAAATTTTCCCCAGAACTAGACAAATGAATTATAAAGTCTATATGAAAGAATAGAGAAACTGAGAAGAGCCAGGAAGTATTTGGAAAGAATATTTAATACATGGTTAATCCTATTAGAATATAGTAAAACTTCGCATCTGGGGACACTCATAGCTTTCAGCGCCTGGCCCACCTTCTTTCAAGATGTCTGCTGTTGATGAAATTCTGTGCAAACTCAGCTTGGAGGGTGATCAATCTATACCCCCAAATGAGAAAGTGTCAGTCAAAGCCTATACCATCTTTGATGCTGACTGGGATGCCTTGAACACTCGAAATGCCATCAGGCAAAATGTCAACATTTTGACCAACCACATCAATGAACAGAGGCAGGATATTACCTTTGCCTACCAGAAAAGGACCAAAAAGGAACTTGCATCAGCACTGAAGTCAGCCTTGTCTGACCACCTAGAAAGGTTGATTTGAACCTATTGAAAACACCCACTCAGTATGATGCTTCTGAGCTGAAGGACTTCATGAAGGAGCTGGGGACTGATGAGGACTCTCTCATTGAAATCATCTGCTCAGGGATCAACCAAGAGCTTCGAGAAATTGAAAGTCTACAAGACAATGTACAAGACTGATTTGGAGAGGGACTTTTTTCCAACATATCTGGTGACTTCTGTAAGCTGGTAGTTGCCCTTGCAAAGGGTAGAAGAACAGAAGATGGCTCTGTTGTTGATTATGAAATGACTGACCAAGATGTCCATGACCTTTATGGTGCTGGAATGAGGAGGAAAGGAACTGATGCTCCCAAGTAGATCAGCCTGATGGCTGAGTGGAATGTGTGTCATGGCCAGAAAGTATTTGGAAGGTACAAGAGTTACAGCCCTTATGACATGTTGGAGAGCATTAAGAAGGAAGTCAATGGAGACCTGGAAAATGCTTTCCTGAACCTGGTCCAGTATATCCAGAACAAGCCCCTATATTTTGCTGACCAACTCTATGACTCCATGAAGGGCAAGGGGACATGCAGCAAGGTCTTGATCAGAATCACGATCTCCTGCAGTGAAGTGGAATGCTGAAAATCAGGTCTGAATTCAAGAAGTGTGCCAAGTCCCTGTATTACTACATGCAGTAAGACACCAAGGGTGACTACCAGAAGTCGCTGCTATACCTGCGTGGTGTGGATGAGTGAGGTCCGAGGTGGCTCAAGCATCCAGGAGTGGTGCTTCTGTGCTTCCAGCTAATGATTCTAGAAAATCAGCTCATGACCATTAGCCCCCTGTGCCCACCCCCGTGAGGAAGATGTTAGCATTGCTCCTGGCCTGACCTTATTTTAGTTGCCTAAGCATTGCCTGAATATCCTCTCTAGCTTCTCCTTTTAGCCAAAGAAATGAATATTCCAAGGAGTTGGAAGTGAAATCTATGATATAAGACAGTTTGCCTCTTGTGTATTGTGTTGTAAATAGATGAATTAGCTGAATTTTTACTTTAGAAAACATAAAGAATATAGTAAAACATTTAAAATCCTCTAAATTAAAGCACTGGCTTACTGGCTCAGGAAAAGGCTTATAAACCCACAGATCAGAATAGGTCCCCAGAAATATAATTAAGGAAAATTTAGTATATGACAACAGAGGCATTGAAATCAGAGGTAAACATTAATTTTAAATGATGTTGGGCCCAAAGGATAGCTATAAAGAAAAGAAAAAACAAAATTTTTTCTTACAATGTATTAGAGAGCTAAATGAAGATAACAAAAACAGAAAAACATACAACTACTAGAAGAAAACATGGGTGAATCTTGTTTTTATAATCCGAGTGGACGTTTCATAAGAAAAATCAGAAGATAATGACAAATTGGGAAAACTTTTGCAACTTATGAGTATATTAGAAAGTATTAATATACTTAATGCAATAAAGATTTCCTAAAAATTGAGAAGAAAAAACCCACAACCTGATTTTAAAAATAAGCAAAGTTATGAATACAAAGTTCACAGAAAAGCTATGCTAATAGCTTTTAGTCACAATAAGAGAAATACATGTTAGAACTACTGAAATACTGGCTCTCTATATAACAGACTGAAAAAAAAATCTCCAAAATTTGACAGTGCAAATTTTGGCTAAGCATTGTGTGGAAACACGCACTTTTATATCCTGCAGATGGGGACACAATATGGCACAGTTTCTGTGAAGTGAAATTGGCAATATCTAGCAAAATTACATGTGCACTCATTCTTTAATCCAGCAGTCATATTTCTAGGATTCTATCTCAAATATTTGACAGCAAATATATAAAGACAAATGCAGAAGGCTATTTACTGTGGCCTTGTTTTTTGTAGCAAAGGCTAGAAACAATCCAAATGTCTCTTAGTAGAGAATTTATTAAACTATAGCATATCTGCAAAGTGAAGTACTATGCAGTTGTAAAAAGAAACAAAGAGGCAACTCCCATTTCCAGATATGATAAAGTAGTTAGCAGAAAACTGCTGCTTCCACTGAAAGAACTGTTAAAGATGGAGACAATTAAAAGTGATATATTTGAAGTTTTCAGAGAGCTGTTGACACAGCCTAGAGCTGAAGGGTCAAGATGCTAGAGAGCAGGGAATCTCACTGAAGTGAACCCAGCATTCTGAAAGCTGCTTTTCTCCTTTTGGAACTTGGTAATTCTTGGCATTGAGAAAGATGCTGAGAAACTTGGGAGAGGATAGTCACTAGGAGGCAGAGAAGCAGCACAGCTGTCAGCAGTCTCACAGGTCTGAGGCTATAAAACTTGGAGTGTGGGGTTTCCAAATCAGACAGAATTCAAGAAGCCAACGTTCCAGAAAAAAAGGGAGGTTCAGAGAAACTAGGCTGACATTTAATGTTTTCTCTTTGAAGTCCTTGGTAATTCTTAGTCATGTAACATGAAAGACTAAGAAGCTAAGAAAACCAGCTGGAAAGCACAGTGGAATTCTTGGCAGTCTTATGTTGTGGAAATCAGGAACTGACTAGACAGCAGCACTTAAATATCCTAGGCTTTTAGTTGGGACGCTTAAGAAGGGGTACGTTAGGGTAGATCATGCCTTACTACAACTCAGTCTTGAGTCATCACAGTCCCTGATTGCATTGTGATAAACTGTCCCTACTCTAGCTGTCTGCCAGCCCATAACGTGAATCCTCAGCCAGAGCCTCTACACTCTTTCACCCCAGATTCTTAGTATCCTGAAGAGAAGGCCAATAGAAAAAAGCACAACAGAAATATACTCGTGATGTCCCAGAGCATTGCAGTTGTCACACAGAGATTTTAAAATAATAGTAATTAATGTAATCAAGATAATAAAAAAGAATATGTTTACTAGAGAACTGGAATCTATATTTTTTATAAAAATCAAATGGAAATCCTAGATCTGAAAAATATAGTAATCAAAATTAGAACTCAATAAATTGGGTTTAACAGCAGGTTGAATGCAGCTGAAGAGAGGACTAGTGAGCTGGAGATAGGGCGGTAGAAAACATCTTGGCTGGAATACAAAAAGAAAAAGAATGAAAAGTAAAGAAAACAGTGTAAGAGATATGTGAGACATGGTCTATCACATGAAACATTCTAACATGTAACTGGAGTTCAAGAAGGGAAGATAGAATGTGACAGAAGCAATATTTGAAGAGACAATAAAAGAGAATTTTCCAAAGGGGATAAAAAGATTTGAGTCACAATCAAAAATTACAAAGAATGCTAAGTAGGATAAAGGCAATAAAAACCATGCATAGGCACATCATAATGAAATTGCTAAAAATCAACGACAAAGAGAAAATTATAAAAGCAAGTAGAGAAAGAAGATACATCACTTTCAAAGAGGCAGCAATAAGACCGAAAGCTAAGTTCTCAGTAGAAATTATAGAAACCAAATTATGGACTAATACCTTTAAAAGACTGGAAGGAAATAACAGCCAGTCTAGAATTCTATACCTGATGAAAATATTTTTCCAAAATGAAGGCTAAATAAAGATATGTGCAGAAAAATGAAAATTGGGAGTATATATCACATATGTCACCAGTAGACTTATATTAGAAGAAACATTAAATGGAGTTTTTAACATCTGTATCACAGTTGTGGTGTTTACACAAATTTGTACATGCATAAAGATTCATGAAACTATATACCATAAGTCAATGTGATATTTTTTTTAAAAAGGAGTGTGGTATGCATAAGGAAAATAGTCCCAGATGGAAATCTAGAAATGCAGGAAGGGATAAAGAACAATAGAATAGATAAACATATGGGTAAATGTAAATGAATATTGACTGATTATCATTGGAGATTACTAGGACATTGATTATTACTCTGAAAATAATCAAACATTTTCCCCATTTTTTCCTTTTAAACTGCATTTCAGGGTAACAAAGTAGCTGATGTGGAAAAAGTATTCATTATGGAAGAATTACAACTAATAAACACAGAAAAAAGGTTGAATTAGATAACCATAATTGCAGGCCTCATGAAATAGTTTCAATAAGGAGCTAAAAAAATAACTATATTTTATTTTTTGAAGTATTTTTTATTGATTATTACAGTTTTTATTACAGTTTTCCCAGTTTCTTCCCTCTTTATCCCCCCCTGCCCTGCCCCTGAAAACCCTTCAGCATTCTCCCCTCTTAGTTCATGTCCATGGGTTGTACATATAAGTTCTTTGAGTTCTCTGTTTCCCATACCATTTTTATCTCTCCCTGTCTATTTTATGCCTACTAATTATGCTTCATCTTCCCTGTACATTTCCCCTCCTATTCCTATCTTTCCCCTTCCCACTGAGATCCCCCATATGATCTCCATTTCTCTGATTCTGTTCCTGTTCTGGCTGTTTGCTTAGTTTTTGTTTTTGTTGTTTTTCTTTTCTTTTAGGTTCATTTGTTAATAGTTGTGGGTTTGTTGTAGTTTTATTGTTCATATTTTTGATCTTCTTTTTCTAGAGATAAGTCCCTTTAACATTTCCTATAATAATGGCTTGGTGATGATGAACTCCTTTAACTTGACCTTATCTGGGAAGCACTTTATCTGCCCTTCCATTCTAAATGACAGCTTTGCTGGATGGAGCAATCTGGGATGTAGGTCCTTGTCTTTCATGACTTGGAATACTTCTTTCCAGCCCCTTCTCGCCTGCAAGGCCTCCCTTGAGAAATCAGCTGACAGTCTGATGGGAACTCCTATGTAGGTTACTGTCCCCTTATCTCTTGCTGCTTCTAGAATTCTCTCCTTCATTTTTACTTTGGCTAATGTAATTATGATGTGCCTTGGTGCGTTCCTCTTTGGTTCCAACTTCTTTGGGACTCTCTGAGCTTCCTGGACTTCCTGGAAGTCTATTTCCTTTATCAGATTGGGGAAGTTCTCCTTCATTATTTGTTCAAATAAGTTTTCAATTTCTTGATATTGTTCTCCTTCTGGCATCCCTATAATTTAGATATTGGAACATTTCAGGTTGTCCCAGAGATTCCTTTGCCTCTCTTCATTTTTTTTGTATTCTTGTTTCTTCATTCTGTTCCCGTTGGATGTTTATTTTTTCCTTGTGTTCCAAATCATTGCTCTGAGTCCTGGTTTCCTTCCCGTCACTGTCGGTTCCCTGAATATTTTGCTTTATTTCATTTTGGGTATCTTTCATTCATTTTTTTCATTTTTTGACCATGTTCAATCAGTTGTGCAAGCATTTTGATTACCAAGGCTTTAAATTCTCCATCAGATAGGTTGGCTATGTACTCATCGCTTAGTTCTCTTTCTGAGGTTATGTTTTGTTCTTTCATTTGGGCCATGTTTCTTTGTCTCGGCACCCCTGATAAGTTGTAAGGGGCGGGGGGCCTTAGGTGTTCACCCGGGCAGGGCAACCCTCTTTGCTGCACTGTGGTGCTGCCTTTCGGGAAGGGGCCAGAAAGGGAAAAGTGCAGCTCACCTGCTCATCCCTAGAGCACTTTCCAACAGACCCTCGTGTGAGACTGGGAGGTTCTCCCACCGTGGCAACTGTCATAGTCCACATTCCACTTAAGTCAGCCCTGCCCAAAGAGCCCCCTGCTCCGCCACAGCCAGCCCCACCCGACTGGTCTGCCTCCTCTCCGTGGTTTTTCTCAGCCGGCTGGCCCCTCACAGTCCTGGGTCCGCCACCTTACCGGTCTGGTTGTTCTGATTGATTTTTTCTTTAATTCCTTCATTGTCAGAGTTCCATGCAGTTTGATTTTCCTGGCACTTCTGGTTGTTTATTGATTTTAGATTGGATGTTATCCTCCTTTTGGTTGTGCAAAGAAGTGAAGGATTTCTACCTATGCCTCCATCTTGGCAAGAACTCTATAGAAAATAATTATATTTTAGATTCACAATAAAACCACCTTGAAATTACAGAATTGAAAAATAAAATAACTAAAATTAAGATTTTAATATAGCAGGTAAGATACAGCTGAAAAGAGAATTAGCAAACTGAACAATAGAAGAATGAAAAATGAAGCATGATGAGACAAAAAGAGGATTATAATTCAAAATTTAAACATCCCTCCAGAGTGTAAGAGACAAATACGACCAAGTGGAAAGATGTGACATCCATTTAATTGGTGCCCAAGAGAGAGAGAAGAGAGAAAATGGGTCATAGCAATATTTTAAAAGATAATGGCTGGCAGGTCATATAGCCCTAGGGTCTGAGGATGACATTTGGAAGCATGGTGGAGAAAATGAGTTTGCAGATTTCCTGAGAAGACAGAATGAATGAATTTGGGATCATGCTGCTTTCAGAGAGACAGAATCAGAGACTTGAAGACATTAGCTAGGTGCCTTGTATTCTGAATGTTTTTTTAGGTCCTACTTCTAGTCTATCGTGGTGTCTTCCTATGTTTTTCACTCTTTGGTTTTCCTAATTTTCAGAATAAATTCCCCTTTATTTAAGCTTTTTTTGTTTAAAGTGATTTAAAAAACAATTTCTCTTTATTGTTGTATTACACTGGTTAGACAAGTCATTCTTCTCTTGTTTTAGACCTTTTTGGAAATAGGATTATTGTGCTGTTTGCATTTGTTTTCAGATTATGGAAACATCTTTCTATTTCAATCTACAAAGAGCTTTTGTATGTTAGGAGTGGATGCGAAATTTTATTAAATATCTTTTTGATATTTATATAGATGGCCATATGGATTTATTTCCTTCAGTTTATTTTTGTGA
Source organism: Trachops cirrhosus (assembly GCA_028533065.1). NCBI lineage: Eukaryota > Metazoa > Chordata > Mammalia > Chiroptera > Phyllostomidae > Trachops > Trachops cirrhosus. The sequence continues at coordinate 77,235,839 of CM052542.1, forward strand.
TGATTTACACTAACAGATTCACTACTGCTATACTGGCCTTACCTACTTGCACTAAACTTACTCATTATTCTTTGAATGCACTGAGGTATATTATTCTTTTAATTTACATGTCTACATATTTAATTTACAGTTTATCTAATTTACATTTTTACATATTTAATTTAATATCCTGTTTAGAATCTTTGCATATATTTTGGGTTAATTCTATATTTGTTTTTTTTTTCTTGTTTTGGTACCAAAATTATGCAATTTTTCTCTATATCCTGTAATAGTTTTGCTCATGTAAGGATTATTTATACTTTTCTCAAGACTTTGATAGAACTTTCTTTAAAATCCGTAGGAATCTTGTGTTTTATTTTGGGGTTAGCTCTCTGAAAGTTTTTCAATATTTTTCCCATAGGGATTATTTCCCACCCAGGTTTCTGTCACTTCCTGATTTTGCTCTGATGATTTAAAATTTCCAAGAACTGTCCTATGCACCAGTTTTAAACACATTAACATAGAATGGTGCATAGCAGTCTTTCCTCTACGCCATCGTTATGTCTCCTTTCATTTGTGATGTTACAGATTCATGCTACTTTCCCACTGTACACTGTTGCCAGGGATTTGTCTTTCTTGTTGGACTTTTAAAAACAAAAATCTTGATGTTACTTATTAATTCTACTTTTTCTTTGTTCTAATTCATGACTTTTTGCTGTTATCACTACTAATCCTTTTTATCTACTCTTTTTAGTTTATTTTTATTTTTTCCTTATTTTTGAGTGAAAATTAGTTTCTTTAGTTTAGTTCCTTGGTCTCCAATTGCTTTGTTTGGATGTTTCTTTAAACTTAAATATGAATATGAAGATAGAGGCTTTCTCAAAAGCACTAAAAACATTTCCAAATTTCAACTATGGCACCATATTAATTATGTTATCTTATTTGAGGAATCAATATGAGAGAGTTCACATGAAAATATGAAGTTAGATCTACAAGAAAGAAAAGAAGATTGTAGTTAGTTTGGTAAGTTGAAAAGATGACTTTCTAGGAAAACATTAAGAAATGTGAACGACCATGTTTCTATTCTGTTATTCCTGCTTAAGCCTAGGATTATGCAAGTTCCCATTTCCTAAAACTGCAAATCCAATAAGGGTATGTTTCCCCAAGGAACATTTTTCCTTTAAAAACCCCAACCCGCTTAACCAAAATTTTTATTATTAATATTATTTGACAGCTCTCATTTGTTTTGGATCAACCAATTCTGCAGTTCAATGAACTTTGTTCAGAAACATTTTAAATTTTTTATAATGGGGAAAAGTGATTTGCTTTAATTGAAGAGAGCTTGTTCCAAATTTCCAAAATGAAATTTGAGCTTACACAAAGAAAGCCTCAGACAGAAAGGCTAATTTTTCATAAACTGCTGAAAACAGGACGCAGAATGGATGTCTGTCTGTGACCTTAGCGTCTTTGGTGCCTGCCGCAGAACTGAACTGCCATTCTTTATTGTTCTGCGACTTAACCCTCATATATGAATACTTATGTAAAAGAGAGGCACACAGTGAGGCAATTCTTTATGAGTTAAATTGTTTACAGTTTCTTTTGTAGCTATAATTCACAATTTAAACATTCCTTTAAGTGCATTTGTTTGTATGTTACACAAGCTTAACACTAGGACTTTTGAGAAGTTCCTATGTGCTATTACACTATGAAATGTCTACTTAGCATAGAAAAGAAGGCAGTGAGTGGATGGAGAATATGACCTTATGCACCAAGAACAAGTTCAAAGAACCCAAGATGTACTGTGGGAGTCTGGGGAAAGAAATGATTCTTTCAAAAATTGAAAGAAGAGTTTGAAAGAGGTGCTCCAGTATTGTGGAGGATGCACAGGAGGAAAGAGCCTGGGCTTAGGATTGGACAGAGGTGTGAGGTGATTCCTGAATGATGAAGAAGAATTAGGTTAGTGAAGAAACATGGTGACTGTATGCCAGGTGGGAAAAACACTGTAAGCAAAGTTAGGTGTGAAATGGCTGATGTATGAAGAGGCTTCATGCCTGGCTGAAACAAGTGTGGGTAGAATGGGAGGCAGGTGATGAGGCTCTGGTCAAGGAGGACCTTGTATGCTACACTGAGGAAAGCATTAGAGTACCCCTGAAAGGCAGCAGAGTCACAATGGAATTAGAGGAAGGACACCCAAATTCAGGATGGTGAATGGGTGGGAAAGGGCAGGGTGCATAGAGAATATCAGTTAGGAGGCCCTTGCAGTTTTCTAGTACACAGTGGTGGTTGGTAACTGGCATTAAGGGAATAGTCATGGGAAAAATATAAAGTGAATAGATTCTGTCATATGAGAGGCAAAATTCTGTTACTCTTTGTCACTGGTAGGACATGGTGCTTGTAAGAATAGAATGCTTGTTGATATCTGACTTCACCAAGTGGGTGGATGCCATTCACTGAGATACAGCACATATATAGAGATTGTGTGATAAATCTGAGCAGAGTGGTAATGCACACTGGAAGGTGCAAGAAATGTGGAGAAGGCCTGACACAGCCTCATGGAAAATGAGTGAGAGAACTGACCAAAAACTTATTAAGCAGTGTTTGGGTTCAGTTGATGGTGGAGACCAGGAATGGCAGTCTGCATGGTTGTATGATTTCCTCCCCCCACCCTCCTGCCGAGCTTGTGGGAGAGGCAGATGCTGACTACTGCCTGGGCCTGGTCAGACGTCCTTTAGACCAGAGCACAGTGCACATAGATGCAGAAGTGTCCCATATAGCCAAGAGGTGGAAGTAACCCAGCTGTCCATCACCAGATGAATGGATAAACAAAAAGTTACTTGCCATGGATTATTCAGCCTTATAAAGGAAGGACACCCTGTCACATGCTACAATGTAGATGAACCATGAGGACATTATACAAAGTGAAATAAATCAGACACAGAAAGATAAATATGGCATGATTCTACTAATATGAGATATCTAAAGGGGTCAAATGACTTGAAACAGCAAGTTGAATGGCAGTTGCCAGGGGCTGGGAGGAGGGTAAATAGGAAGTTGTTTAATTTCAGTATGCAAAGATCAAAAAGTTCTGGAGATCTATTACACAACAACATGAGTATATGTAATAGTACTGACCAGAACATTAAAAATAGTTAAGATAGTAAATTTTATGTCATGTGTTTTTTAAACCAAAATTTAAAAAAAAAAAGATATACTATAAGCAATAGAGATGCTTAGCTTGATTTATAGTTTAGCAAAAAATGTCCCATCTGATGTAGCTGAGCAGGTCCTCCCATACTTTCTTCTCACCTTGTTCACCTTGGCTAGTCCTAGGGCTGGCTTAGCCTGGTGCCTGCTCTCCTGACACCCAGGAACTGACTTTGGCCATGATGTGAGGATTTACACTGGCCTCTGGCAGTGGATTTGCTTTTTCCTCTTGCCTCCCCAGCATGGACTCAGGGAAAGCATCAGGTTTTGCTCTTCACAGTTGGTGAATGACACAGGGCACCGATTCCTCTTGTTACCCATAGAACTCTATCATGTCATATTTAGCAAAGTCCACCTGTATGATTTATTTATCACCACATTTTATTAAGCACTACGAAAAGCTTAGCAGAGCTTTTTGCCCTTTATAACTACTTTTTAAGTTGAACAAATCAGTGCAAGAGGAAAATAAGGAGAAAAACATAAGAAAGTTTGTTTCCCTGGAATGCATTTTACAAGATCTGTTGCAAGTAGAAGTGAGACTTGCCTTTGACTCTGAAAGTACTGGGGATCATAACTATGAGAAAACACTCATGGTTCCCAAGTCTACCATGCTCTTAAGACTCATTCAATAAATACTTGGCATATATTATATTCGAGGCACTATTTGGCTTTGAGAACAAAACACTGGGCAAGGCAGGAAGGGTTTCTTTGTCCATGGGATCACATTTTAGGTGGAAGTAGAAAAAGGCAAGAAGTGTATCAGCTAGCAATAAGGGTTCTGAGAAGATTAATAGAAGTAAATGTGCTGGAAGGTAAGAGTGATGCTGGATTGGGAGGTTAAGGCTGCTGAGCTCTGGGTAACAATAAAAAGCCTGATCTTGACCATCCCTAGGGGAGCATCAGGGGTGGGGCAGCTGGTACAAAGGAATGAATGGCTGATTTGACAAGGGAAAGAGGCTCCTGCAGTTGGAACGTGGGAGGGGAGGGTGAGCATGGTCTGAGCTCAGGTCAGGGGTCAGCATTGATTATGAAAAGCTTTAAAAACCGAGGTTCCAATGAAAGGGCAAAGGGGACCAGAGAGCACTGAGCAGGAGGGTATCAGGATGTGATTTATGTTTCTAAAAGGTTGTCCTGGCTACTATGTGGTAATTGCATTGTAAATGGGCCTGTCTGGAAACAGGGAGGCCGGTTTGGGGGCATTTACCTAGGAGAGGGATGACTGCAGCTTGGATAAGGTTGATAGGACTGTGTAAGGTCCCTCAGGGAGAATAGGAGGGAGTGTAGAAGCCCTCCGACAACCAAAGTAGCTGTTAGGAAAGCATAGCCTTTCTAGGTCTGAGACCCAAGAAAAATTTATCAGGGGGGTTTTATAAAGGGAAAGTCACGTACCCCAGAATACTTCTCAAAAGCCTCACTGCATTCTCCCTTCCCCTCCACTGCTGCCTCCTTCTATCCTTCTTTCCAGCTTGTGTGCTGGGTGCAGACCTGGCACCTGCTTTGTGACTCAGCACCTGAGAGGGTCTCCAGCACTCACCACGGCTGACAAAAAACCCAAGGGACAAAGAGCAGATTCCTTTGAAGGAGGCTGGGCAGGTTATTCTATTGAAGATGAAAAGAAATCCAGCACTCCTGAATGAATAAAAACCTCACGTGAATGACAGGATTTGTCACTGAGGCAGATCAAATTCCAATTTGATGGGCAGATAATCAACCAAATAAATGCATCAGCACAATTGGAAATGAAGGACAAGAATACAAATGTGCTACTTTACTCCACAACTCACAGACAAAACCCATTCTCCATTAGAAAAGTACAATTTGATTACACAACATCTGGCCTTGTATATGGTTTTCTCCACTCTCTCATTTCCTCCTCTCCCTTTCCTTTGTTGTACATGAAGGAACTGGCATATGTCACCAGTTCTATTGTACTAGTATTATTTTTTACTAAATGTTCATTGATATATTCAATTGCCATCAAAAGGAAATGGAGAAAAGATGGTTTCTGTAAAAAGACCCATTAGTGGTGAACTATTCGACTTTTATTTTTATATGTCATTAAATTATTTTGCTCTCATTGTGAGATGAACAATAATAGCAAAATCCATTGCATATTTTATTTAATTGGAGAACTTCAATATATTTCATTTATTATTGTAAAACCAAGGGCACTTTTATCATTTTAATTTTTTGTACATAACCATTACATGTAGGCAGTCTGTTTTTAAGTTGGAATAAATTTTTCTAAAGGAAATTAATCCTAAGTACCTTTCCTTTCAAGTCAAGTGCCCTGTTATCTAAATGAACTTCTTGTTTAAAATTACAATATAAAAATTCACCACTGCTACCACAGAACAGTGAGATTATTTCATATAACATGTCACTCTGGGCTAGGCTACAGTATCAACTCAAAGAGGAATCACAATTCTGTGAGATATGAGAGGCCAACACAGTGTGTTCTAGATGCACAGCTCGCTGGAGGGCTGTTTTGATCAGGACAAACGTTAGCGCAGGTTGATGAGGTGCACATCTCTGAGGTAACTCAAAATGACTCTTCATCACCACCTCCATGCTGTGGTCACTTTGACTTGCTGGGTTGGAAGCATTGCCACCCAGCCTATATAGCCTAGAGATGCTATAGGTGGTTATTTTCCTGGAACAGCCACAACCAACCAGAGACCTCCCAGGGAGCCCTGCAGCCCTGGGATGGTTGGAGACAGGGCTGGCTCAGGCCCTGCCAGTTTGAGGGATTTCCTGGTGAGAGTCTTCAGCAGCTTTGCAAAAACGTCTCTTAGGTGCCCCAACTCTGCTCTCTTCCAGGAGAAATTATGATAGAAGCTAAAAATGGAGAATTTTATGTTCCCTTCATCAGGTTTTCGGGAAAAGACTTTCTCCTTTGGCCCCAGCTGGTGTGGCTCGGCTGGTTGTCATCCAGCAAACCTAAGTCACCAGTTCAATTCCCTGTCAGCGCACATGCCTGAGTGGTAGGTTTGGTCCCCGGTTGGGGGGTGTAGGGAAGGCAACCAATCAATGTATGTCGTTCACATAGATGTTTCTCTTCCTTTCTTTCTCCCTCCCTTCCCTCTCTCTAAAATAAAATAAAATAAAACAAAACAAAAAGACTCTCACCTATACAGTTTGAAAGAAATGATGGCTATGAGTAGTCTTTCTGATTTTTTAATTACTTTGTATCTTAAAATAAGGTTGGCCATCTAGGATCTCATATTTCTCTCCTTTATTTCTTGCAATCTCAATATAATATTCAGAGATGTGTTTAGAAGAGCATGAGTACTTATTTTTTCTGTGTTTATTTGAACTCAGTATCTGATTTGTAATACATGCCACTGCTTTTACAAAAGCAACATTATGCAAGGAGCCGGAGCTGCCCCGGCCCCGTGACCCATGCTTGTCTGATCGCTCACGCAGCAATGCGCACACCGCTCACGCTACTCTATGAAAACATTGACATGTTAATTTAGTCAGTCAGTCAGTCCTGAAAGGGAATTTTTAGATTTGTTTTGTTTTTAATTTCTGAACTGTAGTAACTATTTATCAAACAGGTGCATGATGCAGGCTGTGTACCACAGCCTGTTCTAAATATTTCACAACTTCTAATTTGTAATTTTAAACTATGTAACAAGCCCATGACACAGCTATTGTTAAGATATGCATTTGAATGATGAGGAAATCAAGTCTTTCAGAGTAAAATAGCTCAAGATCACACAGCTAAGAGGCAGAGAGATTGAAACCTAGGTTCTACTACTGACGATAACTTCTTATAGGTAAGATTGAAGTGTTGCTGTTTAAAAAATTTTTTATTTGTAAGCAATTCCAAATTAATAGAAAAGTTGTGACAATGAGAGTAGCACATTTTGCTGAGATTCCCTTGTTAACATGCACAAATTCTTTTTCCGAAACATATATGACAACATGGTGGCTCTTTACCCTGGAATACTTTAGTGCATATTTGTTAGAAATTGGAATATTCTCTTACAGAACCAGACTACTCATGAATTTAGCTTTGATTAGATACTTCTATTTAATTTACTGTGTGTGTCTCAGTGTTGACAATTGACCTAGTAAAAATGTCCTTCATTTTTCCCTCCAGGATGGAGCCCAGGGTAGGGCCAGGTCGTCTGTCTGGTTGTCAGCTTTCTCTTGCCTCCTTTAACCTGAAAAGATTACATAGCCTTCCTTTGTCTTGTACCACATTGACAGGATGTGATTTCCCCCACCTTTAAAAAATAGAACAAGCAGTCTTTATTTAGCGTTTATTTGATTTTCATCATGATTACATAAGGAAATTCAATGTTATATGGGTGATGCTATGACTGTGTCACCTCTAGAGGTACATGATGCCCCTCTGCCCCTTACTGATGGTATTGATTTTGATCACTCCACTCCATCAAGGGGTTGTCTGATTTCACCACCACATAATTACTGTTTTTCCCTTGGGACTAATAGGCAGTCTGCATGGAGACTGAAGGATGTTTGTCTGCCATTTGGAAGCACCAGCCACAAGAAGTATGTGTATATGAGGGTGTAAGGAAGTTCTTTCCTGCCATGGAAATGGAAGGACAGTGTGATACATGAGGACTGTCTAGAAAAAGTCCAACCATTGTTAATATAATGAGAACTGTTTGCACCACATCAATGTAATTTGGTAGCCAAGGAGAGCAGACTGGAATGTGCATGTGTGAACAATGATGACTTTACTGTGCTAGTCAGTGAGGGCAGTAGACGCTGCTGAGTGAGTACGTGTACTGTGTGGCTGTCACATTCAAAATGACCGAGAGAGTAGAGCAATGAATCTGTATCAAATTTTGCATTAAGCTTGAACATTCTTCTGCAAACACTATTCAGATGATTCAGAAGGCTTTCGGGGACAATGTAATAAGTGCAGTGCAAATAAAAGTGTGACACAAACACTTCAAAGATGAATCTGTTGAAAATGATCCATGTTCTGGAAGGCCTACACCAAACAGAACACCTAAGAATGCTGAACATGCATGGGCTGCAATCAACATAGATCAGCGACTGACAGTGTGAGAACTAGAAGCTGTTCTGGGGATTCCAAAAACTACTGTGTCCAAGATTTTGACACAGGATCTCGGCATGGAACATATGGTGGCAAAGTTCATTCTGTGGCTTCTGCTACCAGAGCAGAACAAACACCGTGCCGCAGTTGCTAATGACTTCATTCAAACCACTACCAATGACCCAGATTTCCTCAAGAAGGTCATAACCAGAGATGAATCATGGGTCTATAGCTATGATCTGGAAACAAAGGCCCAGTCGTCCCAGTGGAAGTTGCCTGGTTCTCCACTCCCAAAGAAGGCACAGCGAAGTCGCAGCCAGACCAAGACCTGTATTTTTTTGATTGGGAAGATGTTGTCTGTCATGAGTATGCCCCTCCAGGCCAAACAATTAATAAGGATACTACCTCAATGTTCTTCATTGGTTGAGAGGCTCAATGCAATGAAAATGGCTGCAGCTATGGGCAACTGGTGATTGGCAGCATCATCACGTACCTGTTCATGCATCACATCTCATGCAGAGTTTTTGGCAAAACATCAAATCACTCAGGTGACTCAGCCCCACTACAGCCCAGATTTGTTGCTCTGCAACTTGTGGCTTTTCCCAAAACTAAAATCACCTTTGAAAGGGAAGAGATTTCAGACCATTGGTGAGATTCAGGAAAATACGATGACAGGGCAGCTAATGGTGATTCCAACAAAGGATTTTGCAGAGTGTTTTGAACAGTGGAAGAGACGCTGGGAGGGCTGTGTGAGGTCCTAAGGTGCCCACTTTGAAGGAAACTGAGGTGTCATTGCCCTATGTACAATGTTTCCTATATTTTGTATCTTCTTCAATAAATGTCTCTATTTTTCATATTGCATGGCTGGATTCCTTCTGGACTGACCTTGTACTCTCCTTCCACCTGCAACTGGAAAGTCTGCACATCTTTTAGTTACAAAGTTTACAGGTGTCAAAAGACATTTATTAGGGTTTAGACATTGTTCTCAGATAGAGCATTTGGGTCTTGGCTGTTTCCAGGCACTGATGAGGCAAACTTGCATCTATGAAATTATAAAGTGGCTGTGATGCCTTCTGAAAAAAAAAAAAAAGGAATGGGCTACTAACCCTTAATGCTATCTTTAAGGGTCACATAAGTTAAAGCTTGTCCAAGGCTGGATTTCAGGAAGGGATATTAGTTCTCTGAAAGGAGACCGACAGTAGTAGCAGACATGGAAATCTGGACTGTTCCACACTCAAGTCTGGGAAAAGTTGCAAGGAAGGATTGATTTGGGGCATGAGAAGTAGCCAGCAGAAGAACATGTCTTGTCCCAGCACCCTGGCCATGGGCCTATGCCATGGAAGAGAATAGCTATGGGCCTGACTTGATTGGCCCAGCCCATGTTACCAGGGACATTTGACTGGGTGGGAGGACAGGCAGAGCCCATGCTTCTGTTACAGAACAGACCCGGGGGTGGTGGTGAATGATATATTATTACCTAAATCCCTCCCACTTTTTTCCTCCAGGGGTTCCCCCACCCGATACAAGTTCGCTTTGCCAGAAGAAAGACATCTCTCAATGCCAGAGATTGGTGAAAAGGAAATAAATTATTTATTTAAAAGTTATACAGACTTAGAGTAGTGACTTAATGTCTTCATTAAAATACTAAAGTTCTTTACAATACCCACAAATGCACACAACCCTTCCTTCTCCCCTTTGCTGAGTCCAGGGTACCATGTCTCAGGAAAAGAAGTCCATGACTCAGGGTCCCGGCACCATCAGCTGTGTTGCTGTCACAATCTCCAGTCAATCCTAAGCCATGTGGCACCTTCTCGTGGCCCACCAGCCAGAGTCCTTTCACCCCTCCTCTTCCAGGTAAAGTCTCTCCTCCTGCCTAAGCCATGTGGCAAAAGGGAGCTCTGCAGAGCTGCATGGTCCTAATTCTTGCCCAAGCCAAGTGGTCCCAACCTCTGCCAAAGCCGAGTGGTCCCCACCTACTCCACTGAAGCCACATGGTCCTCTCCTGCCCTGGCTGCCGTGCTGGGGTTTAAATCCCCGCGCCAATCTTCCTCTGCAGCCCCGTTTCTGACTCCTCCCACAATCAGTTACACCTGCCAGCATTCTTGTACTCTTCCAGCTTTATTGGGCTGCCACAGTAAGTCGGGGCAGGCTTGGCCCCATGGCATGGAGCCCATCATCTTTAAGCTCTCACGAAGGCGCTGTAACCAGGGGGAGCTGCTTCTCAATCACATCCTGTGTTGAAGTCACTCCCATTCCCCTGGCTCAAAGCATGGCCACAGCTGTTGGGAACTGCCCTGCCTGGTTTCAGAAGCTGTAACCCCCCATAGCTAAGGCTGAGTGAGAGACCTTGGGACCATAAACCACTAAGGAGACAAAGCTTATCTCCCTGGCAGGAGTGTCGCTTCTTCTCCTTTTACTTTACCCTGCCTGGCCCCCAATGATTGATCGGTTAGCCAATGATGGGTAAGATTCCCTGGGTGGGGGGATGACCTGAGACAGGCATGATCATGTGGAGACCCCAGGGAAGGACTTGGGGGCTATAGCAAGAGGAGGTGATGGACCCTCACCCCTCGGCTTTGACATAGCCGGAGTCCTCATTCTGTCTGCGAGAAGTCTCCTAATCTCTTGGCTGTCTTACTTCCCCTGCCTGACTTAAGCCTGAAACAATGACAGAGGGCAGTGCAGCCCTGTGCTGGAAAGGGCGGGTTCCCTGGGGTGATCAGGCCTAAGAAAGAATGCATAAAATCCTGTGAAACCTGCTTTGCTAAGAATGCTCTCAATTTTCTTATAAGGGTCCGAGCAGGAAATAAGTTTGTTTCCCAAAGTTTTATAGCCCTTTAGCTACCTGACCCTGACTCAGAATAAGCCCTCATAGTTCTTTGTATGCTATCTATTATTTGATCCTTACTGCCTGACAATGATAGATGAGCTTTACCTGTATTCCTGTGCAATTGAACCCAATAAAAACCCATTGAGGAAAAGGTTCCTGGTCCTTCTCCTTTGAGAGATCAGCCACCTTTCCACCCCAAGCAGATCATGTCTTGGTAGACTTATTCTCATCTGCAGTGGACAGGGGGCTCTTTGGGCAAAGCTCCCCCACAAAGAGCTATTTAACATATCTATGAAACCAGTTACTGTAAAGGCTATAGATGTGTTAAATGACCATGCCAGAGGTTAGCTGCAAAGCTGTTGCTATGCAAAACAGCTCTCAATGGCCCTGCTCCATGTGTCCCATCCCCCAGCTCAGACTGGTAGGGGTGAGGACATCATATATACACTTTTCTGTAATATTTCCTGGAGCCCCTGAGCTCTAGACCCTATTACAAATCCCCAGTTGGGCCCTCCCTTGGCTGCACCCTGTTACACTTCTTCACACAGCCCATGAAGATCTCTTACTAGCTCAAAATCTTTCATGTGAACGTGTGATATTAAAGAGCCTAGCTGTAAAAGGGAGAACAGGGAGTAATTTAGGTAGAAAAGATTAGATAAAGATGAAAGTTAGAAAGTTAGAAAGTTAGAAGTTAGATATTCAAGCTAATTGGTATTAACTAGTTACTGATACTGGATATCAAATTTGTCCCTCGTCTTCTTGGTAGTAAATGGCAAAAGGGAAAACATGATCAGTTAGTTACAAAAATGTCACTTGCATGACAAAAAGCTTTTCAAGTACTCAAGAGAAACAATGTATTTTGATGCTTGAATATGAATATGTTTGCCTATTATATGCTTACTGGTTAAGATTTCTCTTCCATTAAGCCTTTTGTGAATTTTCTTGATAATTGTTGTTTTACTAGTAGGCACCGTGGTTGAAAGTTTGTAAATGCTGTAATGTGCTAACAATTTGAGTGTCAAGATAGGGAAGTATCAAAAAGGTTGAGTCATGTGGAGAGAGCACAGGGGATGACATACCGTCACCGTTATCCAAAACCATGGAGTGTTAATCCAGAGATGAGTGTCCAGTCCATTTACACCAGCGTCGCAAGAGAATGCGCTGGAGCTGAGTCTGTAGGGAGCTATGAAACATGGGATCCAACCTCAGGAACTTCCAGACAGAGAAATCACAGTCATCCAACAACAACAAAAAAGGGCACTATAAAGTAAAGGATGGAAAATTACCTGTAGATGTGAAAAATACAACAGAAACTTATGGATAGTCTAATCCTGCCCTTGGAAGGGTTTTCACGTTTTATTCGTTATCTTTATGGATACTGCAAAGTCACTTAGTTTTAAAGAGCTCTTACAATGTGGGATGGTCAGGGATTAGTTGGGGGTGGTTTCATTCATTTGTTGATTGATCAGTTAGCCAGCCAACAAATTGTGCTCCTTGGGTGAGCTAAGCTTGGGAGATGGAGAAGGCAGACTCAGTATGGTCTAGATCTGAAACACACAACAGAATAAGGAGATGTGCAAAGAAATAATAATACTGCTACATGTTTATAGAGCACTTGAGACTTATTTTAAAAGCTTGTGGTCACAATGTTGAACAAGGTCTGCATTAATGTCTTCATTTCAGTCAGGTTGGTGGCAGAATCCCTCACGAAAACCAAATTGTCCTCCTGGGCCTTTTGTTTCCCTACCAGACCACAAGGGGGTGCTGTGTGTGGCTACCCTGAGGCCTCCTAAGTGAACTCTGCTTTAAATCAGCAAAATTCTGGGCACTAAAAAAAAACTTTGAAATCACCCTAGGTGCTGTCCAGATAAAGACATTGTCACCTGGAGCAAATGGATGCTGGCCATTTGCACCGGCAGGGAAACAAAGGGCTCTCAGGGGTCCCCTTCCAACAAGGGTAGCCACCTGAGAATTGTACATGCACACAAGTCCACTTTCCTTTGTGAGCAACAGGACATGATTACTTTTTTTCTAGGAAGCCTTTCTCTACAGGCAGGCCCCTACAAGCCCTCTTCCTAATGTTTCTTGGAGACCTTTTGTTTTCTTGCTTGTTGATTTTCCTAATGCAAACAGGATTGAGGGACCCATTATTCAACTGAAACCTTCTTTTGTCAAATCTTAGACCCTTTCTAGTGCTGAGTGGATGTCTAGACAGATAGGTGGAAATAATTGCTCAAGGACAAGGACAATATTAAGTAAATTGTCCACTTACAATTGGACATCCTCATGAAAATACACCCACACCAGTCCTTTTTCTTAGTATTTCAACATTGTGCAAGACTCTGGATTCTTCGTGGCTCCTCTTACCAATGTTTAGATGCCCCATTCACAGCTGTTGTTCTTAGACACTTCAACTTTACTAGGAATTTAAATCACGAAGGGCTCTGGCAGTTCTGAAAAGCCCGCATGCTCCCTGGGTTGTAAAGGAGACTCAGAAAGCACTTTGGGTTTTAAGTGCTGGAGGAGAGATAGATGGTGTCTGGTGTCTGATGGTATCCTAACTGCCAGGCAGACTGGAGAAAATTAGGGGTATGTTTTCATTTAACATCATTCCTTGCTTACTCTTGTCTCCCTGGAAAATTATCTATGAGGATACAAAATAAGATGCCCTTTCTGTTAACTCAGTTTTCTTAATTATAGTTGTTGGGAGATGGCTTAAATTATATTAAATTATATTGTATGGGTTTTCTCTTTCCCTGCCACCCCCCACCCCGCCAAGCTACAGAGGAATTTGTTTTACGGACTGGTAATAGTAAACACTGAGATAAAAATCAGTATGTTAAAATTTTTTTGTTGCCATTTTTGAGGTTTCTGCCCTGTATATAGGCCTCTATTCATTAAAATCCTTTCAAGGTTGTTTTTCTTTTCTCTTCTCTTCTTTCTTTTTTTCAATACAGAATAAGCATGTGCCTGCGTGTTCAGGACCTGGGAGGAGGTCAGGTGGGCCTCACACAGCCGTTTCCTCATACAGTCTGGGTCTCTGGGCCAGTGCCGCTTGTTCTTGGCCTAGCCTGATAGTCAGTGCCGGGGGGGACAGAAATGTGTACCTCACAGGCCGGTTTCACGGAGATGTCGAGACCTCTGGTGCTTCCTAGTGCAGAATGCATCCACAGGCATCCAGATGCCTCAACCTAGCTCTCTCTTCATCAGGCACCACGTCCAGTTCCTCACAGTTCTGTTGATTTCCCCTCCCACATTCCTGGACTCTATCCACTTCACCTTTCTAATCCAGGCTACCTCTGCCTTTTATCCTAGAACTCATAAAAGAGCTTCCAAATTGAGCTTTCAGGATTCACTTGGGCCCCTCCTTAGTACCTTCCACACTGCAGAGAGCTATTTTCAGAACAATGTATGTATTTGTATCATTGGTGCCACTGTTTCAAGAAACATTTCCACCTCCTCTTGGATGAAATCCCTGGATAGGCCAGTCTGTCTTTGCCTATATTTCTCTTCCCATCTCTATGTATTTTATTTTTCTTTCATTTTCTTGATTTTCATGTGAAAAGTACTTTTATTTTAAAACTCCTTATATAAGATTAACTTTCCCAAAGCATTTCTTAAGAAAAAAAAATCCTCATTCAAAGTAATTGCTTCTTTAGGAAAGTTCATTCAAATTAATCATCAGTCTGCTTTCTTTCTTTTATTTTTTTATGTTGTCCCATAAGTTGCTTGTATTTATTTTTAAAGTATACTTTATTGATTATGCTATTTGAGTTGTCTCAATTTTTTTTCTCCCCTTTATCCCTCTCCTTCCTCCACCGCCCCCTCTCCAACATTCCCCCACCGTAGTTCATGTCCATGGGTCACACATATAAGTTCTTTGGCTTCTCTGTTTCCTATACTATTCTTAACCCCCCCTTTGTATTTTGTACCTACCATTTAGGCTTCTTATTTCCCATACCTTTTCATCCCATTGTCCCCCTCTTCCTCCCCACTAATAACCTTCCATATGATCTCCATTTCTGTGATTCTGCTCTTGTTCTAGTTGTTTGCTTAGGTTTTTTTTTTTTTAGGTTCTGTTGTTGATAGGTGTGAGTTTGTTGTCATTTTACTGTTCATATGTTTGATCTTCTTCTTTTTCTTAGATGAGTCCCTTTAACATTTCATATAATAAGGGCTTGGTGACGATGAACTCCTTTAACTTGACCTTATCTGGGGAGCACTTTATCTGCCCTTTCATTCTAAATGAAAGCTTTGCTGGATAGAGCAATCTGGGATGTAGGTCCTTGTCTTTCATGACTTGGAATACTTCTTTCCAGCCCCTTCTTGCCTGTAAGGTTTCTTTTGAGAAATCAGCTGATAGCCTTATGGGGACTCCTTTGTAGGTAACTGTCCCCTTATCTCTTGCTGCTTTTAAGATTCTCTCCTTATCTTTCATCTTGGGTAATGTAACTATGATGTGCCTTGGTGTGCTCCTCCTTGGGTCCAATTTCTTTGGGACTCTCTGAGCTTCCTAGACTTCCTGGAAGTCTATTTCCTTTGCCAGACTGGGGAAGTTTTCTTTCATTATTTGTTCAAAAAAGTTTTCAATATCTTGCTCTTCTTCTTCTCCTTCTGGTGCTCCCATGACTTGGAAGTTGGAATGTTTAAAGTTGTCCCAGAAGTTCCTAAGCCTCTCCTCACCTTTTTACATTCTTGTTTCTTCATTCTGTACCATTTGGATGCTTAATTTTCCCTTTTGTTACAAATCATTGATATGAGTCCTGGTTTCCTTCCCTTCACTGTTGGTTCCCTGTGTATTTTCCTTTATTTCACTTTGGGTAGCCTTCATTTTGTGACCAAACTCAATTCTGTGGGCATCCCGATTATTAGTGTTTTGAACTGTTTATCTGATAGGTTGGCTATTTTCTCGTCACTTGGTTATTTTTCTGGAGTTTTGATCCATTCTTTCATTTGGGCCATATTTCTTTGTCTCGGTGTACCTGTTATGTGTAAGGGGTGGAGCCTTAGGTGTTCCCCAGTGCAGGGCAACCCGTTTGCTGCACTGTGGCATGGTATGTGGGGGAGGGGTCAGAGAAGGAACAATGCTCCTTGCTCTGCTCTCTTCCCACTTTCTGACACTTCCCACAAGCAGTTTGTGCCCTTTAGGTGCTGATTTGCAAGTGGGTGGGTTTTTGCACATTTTAGGACCCTGTGAGTCTCTCCAATGTACTTTCCTGTAAGGCTGGGAGGTTCTCCTGCTGCCACAATCTCCACAGATCTTTTCCACATCCTGTGGTTTTGAGTCTTTAGTTTCCTGCGTTGAAACCCAGGGTTTTGTGGTCAGTCTGTCTCGCTCCCCTGCTTTTCCCCAGGCTTGTCTGTGTATAAATGTGGGATTGCCCATGCAGTCTTCCAGTCACCACCTTGCATGTCCTCTCCACCCCGCTGCCCATCTCTGCACCTCCTACTGTCTAGTTGAATGTTTCTTCAACTTCTTGGTTGTTGGACTTCTGTGCAAATGTTTTTGGCAGTTCTGGTTGTTCTTTGTTTTTAAACTAGTTGTTTACCTCCTTTTGGTTGTGCAAGGAAATGAAGCATTTTTGCCTATTCATCCATCTTGCCCTCCCTCACTTGCTTTCTTTATTTTTATTTTAGGACATTCAGATGATGAGAAAAGGATCGAGGAAACAGTAAAGTATGTTTGTGTAGCTGCCTTGTTTAGATTCAGGAGAAGGATGAGTGCTAAAGGTCAAAACAGGTGCTATTCCTTAGTCTGTTGGTTCTAAAGAGCTGTTAAAGTAGAGGTATTGATTTTGATAACAGGGTGGGACCAGCCATGATTCTGTGAGCATCCTGAGACTCTGAGAAGAGTCTCATTAGCAGATCGCATCCTTTTGTTGGGGGAGGGAAACAAAGACAAATTATTTGAACATCTTAGACCACGTTTTCATAAGTGTTAAGAGAGAAAACAGACTGTAGGATCAAAAAAGTTTTGGGAAACAGTGGACAGGACAAGTTTCTTTATTGCAAGACTCCTTAGAGCCTTCAATGTGCTCACTAGCACTACGTCGCTCCAAATGAGCCATGTACCATGGTGGTAGTTTCCAAAATGACAGTACAACAACACATCTACCATCAGTTTGTTTCTAGGAATATCTTGAGAATCTAGATTGTCAAAGAAGATAAAATATTGCTTTAGAATCTATATTTCTTGATGTCATTATTTGTTTCACTGACTTGCTTCTGATTACTCTGTCAGATGTCTTCCTGATGAGTCTTCTCTCCCTGTCCTTCTCTGTTCTTCCCCTTTCCCCTCCCCTCTTTTTTAAAAAAATTATATTTTATTGACTATGCTATTACAATTGTCCTGATTTTTTCTCTTTGCCAGCCTCCACCTAGCACCCCCCACTCCCTCAGGCAATCGCTGCATCATTGTTCATATTCATGAGTTGTATATATAGGCTCTTTGGCTGCTTTATTTCCTACACTGTACTTTACATCCCCATGGCTATTCTGTAACTACACATTTATACTTCTTAATCACCTCATTTCTTCACCCATTCTCCACCTGCCCCCCATCTGTCAACCATCTGGTAACTAACTTTTTTTCTCTTGCTGCTTTTAAGAGTCTCTTTTTATATTTAACCTTTGGCCTTTTCATTATGATGTGTCTTGGAGTGAGCCTCTTTGTATGCATTGTAATTGGGACTCTCTGTGCTTCCTGGACTTGTATGTCGATTTCCTTCACCAAATTAGAGAATTTTCTTTCACTTTTTTTTAGATAGATTTTCAATTTCTTGCTCTTTCCCTTCTACTTCTGGAACCCCTATAACATAAATGTTGGACCTCTTGAAGTTGTCCTAGAAGCTATATATACTGTCCTCACTTTTTGAATTCTTTTTTCTTCTTGCTGTTCTGATTGGTTGTTTTTTGTTCCTTATGTTCCAAATCATTGATTTGATTCTTGGCTTCATCCATTCTATTGATGTTTTTCTGTAAATTGTTCTTTATGTCAACTATATATCCTTTGTTTCTGACTGGACCTTTTTGATGCTGTTGAGGTCCTCACTAAGTTCCCTGAGCATGTTTCTAACCAGTGTTTTGAACTCTGCCTCTGACAGATTGCGTATCTCCATTTTGTTGAATTCTTTCTAGAGTTTTGATCTGTGTTTTCATTTGGACCATGTTTCTTTGTCTCATTTTGGCAGCCTCCCTGTGTTTGTTTCTATGTATTAGGTAGAGCTGCTTTGACTCTGTGTCTTCATAGTGTGGCCTAATGTACAAGGTGTCCTATAGGGTCCAGTGGCATAGCCTCCCCTATCACCCAAGCTGGGTCCGTGAGGTGTGCCCTTTGTGTGGGCTGAGTATACTCTCCTTTTGTAGTTGAGTTGTGGTTGCTGTTGGCAAGTCAATGAGAGGGATTTACCCAGGCCAGTCAGTTGGAAGAACTGGCTGTGACTACTGACCACCAATCTCTGCCCTTCATTGAAGATCAGCAGTGCAGTGGTAGGGTGGTGGTGCTCTGACATAGTCTGTAGCTGTCCACTGGGTGTGCTGGCCCTGGTGTTTACCTAGTGGTGTGGGCAAAAGTCAGCCCCTACCTGTGTTTTGCCCAGGGCACCATGCCTGAGTTGTAAAGCAATCTGAAATTGCTGCTACTTGTGCCAGGCTTTGACATTTCCAGGCAAAGTCAAGCTGTGAATTTAATCTGGCTGCGGCTAGCGCTCACTGAAGCCAGTTGCATATTGCTTGTTTGATAGGATTTTGGAGACAAGACCAGCCATTTTTATGGAAAAACAGTTTGTATGGGCCCTTAATTTGGGTGGGGCAGAGCCTCTGGGGATCTCTAAGCCTGGTCAAACAGTGTTAGCCAGGTTGATGGAGTCTCAGATATGGCACCAGCTTGCTGGCTCCATGCAGGGAGGGTTTAGCAAAGGTACAATGTCCTTTGCTCACCTTGATGCCAGACACTTCAGTCTCTCCCTGTATACCACTGGTGCCTTTCAAGCTGCTATCCCAGTGCTGGAACTCAGAGGGAGTGTGTCTGAGTAAGTGAGTCCATTTGTGGCTTCTTTAAGAGGAACTGCTTGGGGCTCAAGCAGTTTCTTCCACCATCTCAATCCCTTCGGGTTTTTGCAGCCAGAAGTTGTGGGTACTTATCTTCCTGGCACTGGAATCCTGGGCTGGGAGGCCTGGTGTGGGTCTGGGACTCCTCACTTCCGAGATATCCCTCCAGAATTTTTATCCATGTGGGTTTGGGACCAGCCTGTTCCACATCTGGAACCCTTCTACCATCTGGGTGGATGTGGTTTCTTTAGTTCTGTAGCTGTCAGACTTCCATTCAACTCGGTTTCGTGGTTGTCAGGCTTCCATTCACCTGAATTTCTGACGTTCCTGAGTGATGGTTGTTCTACATTTTAGCTGTAATTTTGATGTGGTTGTGTCGAGAGATGAGCTATGTCTGCCTATGCCGCCATCTTGACTGAAATTCTTCCCTCCCCTCTTGTTGCCCCTTTTTTCCCTTCTGCTCTTCTTCTCCTCTTTTTATCCTTTCATGGTTTTCATTGTCTTTGTTATCTCTTTTGTCTCATTTTGCTACCATAGGCCTGCTCTTTCTCCTCTCAGTCATTTGAAAGAATATGGTGTCTTGTCTAATGCTCAGTTTCGTCAAGCCAACAAATATTTGGTATGCGATGTATTCTAGCAAATGCTCCATCATTCCTGTTCCCCCTTGCTGTGCTTGCTCCTGACTGCCCGCCTCTGCCGGGCTTTCCTCTGCAGTCTGTCTATCCTGTTAGCCCTTTCTTTGCCATCAATCTCTTTAACCTCAATTTTCTAACCACGTTAGATTGCTTTGCTTTTGGACTCTCTGAACAACTGAAGTCTTTGCCTGAATCTTTCAGTTGGGCATTTGTCTGTGATCTGCCTTAAATGGTGTAAAAGTCATATTTAGTTTTGGTCTCAAAACAGAAAGCAGGTTTTCTCCCTTTCCTGTCCCTTTGCTGCCTGGCACTGAGTGAGCAGAGACATTGGCTGGGAGGCTCCTCAGGCTGGGACAGTGGTTGCCTTATTGATGAGAGGGGCAGATGTGCCTGTTCTGGCTGGCCAGGCAGGAAATATTCAAAGAGTAATGGAATCTTTATTTTTTTTTATGCCCTCTGGTGAATGGCAACATTTCTTTTGTCACAATCCTTCAAAAACTATGAAGAGGGTAAATGTGGTTTATGGGGAAACATCTAAAGCCCAGATGCACATTTACTGACTAGGGGAGTAAGAAACAACATGTGTCTTCCTGGTTGGTCTTGAACAAGCTTAGGATTGACTTTTTAAAAAGCTGGACTTCAGATTTCACCTTTTCTGTGGGCCTTCCAGTGTTTCTGTGAATTGATGATAATATTGATTTGAAAAAAGTGAAACAGGTTTAATTGGGAAAATGCTTTATCTCTTTTTAAAATCAGCTTAATTGATCCCTGGCTAGTGTGGCCCAGCTGATTAGGCATCATCCCACAGAGCTAAAGGTTGCCAGTTTGATTCCCAGTAAGGGCACATGCGCAGGTTGTGGGCCCAGTCCCTGCATGCAAGAGGCAGCCTGTTGCTGTTTCTCTCACACATCAATGTTTCTCCCCCTCTCTTTCTCTTTTCATTCCCCTCTCTCAAAAAATAAATAAATAAATAAATCTTCAAAAAAACAAAATCAACATAATTGAGATATGACTTACATAACAAAATGCATGTATTTGAAGTATATATTGTGATAGTTTTGACAAAGATATGTATTTGCATAATTACCCTAAGAATCAAGATATAAATTACTGTCCAAAATGGTGGCTACTAATTACATTGTGGCCATTTAAATTAAAATCAACTAAAATTAAAAACATTTCTTCAGTGTACTAGTCACATTTCAAGTGTTTAATTGCTGCATGTGACTGTTGTTTACTGTCTCAGACAATGCAAATTATGAAACATTTCCATCACATACAGCACTGATATGAAACATGCCTAGCACCGAAATAAAACATATCTATCGCACCAAAAACTCCCTTTGTGCTCTTTTCTAGATATTTCCCAACTCACACCCCTGACTTCAGGAAATCCCTGATTTGGTTTCTGATACTACAAATTAGATTTGTGTTTTCTAGAGCTTCATATACATGTACTCTTTATTTGCCTGGTTTTTCCTCAGCATAGCATTTCTAAGGTTGATCCATTCATGCCTTACCTGTAAAATTAGTCCACTCCTTTTTATTGATTGATAGCATTCCATCATATAAATAGACCACAATTTATTTAGCCACCCACCTGTTGATACCATATGAGTTGTTTTCATTTGAGATGATGAATGAAGCAGTAAGTTTTTTTAGACATATATTTTTATTTCTCTTGGGTAAATACCTATGATTGGAATTGCTTGTTTATATGGTAAGTGTATGTTTAACTTTATAAGAGATTGCCAAACTATTTTCCAAAATGGTTGTACCATTTTACATCCCTGCCAGCAGTGCAGGGAGTTCCTGTTGCTCCATCCTTTCCAGTTATTACTGATTTTCTGTTTACTTTTCTATTAACTACTGAGAGAGAAATATCTAAATCTCCCCCACCTACCATTACAGACTGTCCATTTCTCCTTTCAGTTATATTAGTTTTTGTTTCATATATTTTTAAATTTTGTGATAATGTGCATACACATTTAGGAATGTTTTGTTTTCTTTATTAGTTTATCATTTTTATCATAAAATACTCTTCTTTGCCACTGTTCTGAATTCTAGTTTGTCTGCTAATATAACCAGTCCAGGTTTTTGTGTCTTTAATTAGAATATGTGTGGTACCTCTCTTTCTATCCCTTTGCTTTTAACTTACCTGTGCATTTTTATTTAAAGTGGGTGTCTTTTAAAAAGCATATAATTAATCTTGCTTTAAAAAAAAATCCAGCCTGAGAATCTCTGATTTTTAATGTAGTGTTTTAGACCATTACCTGCAAAAATAATAATTGACAAAGAATAAACTGTATGCTTTTTAAAAAATTTGCTTAGTTCCGACATGCATATACCTGTGAAGCCATGAAGACACCATTCCCCAAAGCTTTCCTGAGCTCCTTAGTGGCCCATTCCTCCCACCAGTGCTCTTCCCAGGCAATCACTCATCTACTTTCTGTCACCGTGGTTTGCATTTCCTAGAATTTTGCATGAATAAAGACGTATCATGTATACTCTTTTTTGGTCTATCTCCTTTTATACATCACAATTTTGAAATTCATTCATGTTGTTTTTTGTTTCATTTTTTTGGTTCCCTTTTATTTCTGTGTAGTATTCCATTATGTGGCTATATCACATAGATGGACATTTGGGTTGTCTCTAGCTTTTGGCTATTACAAATAGAGCTGCTATAAAGTCTTATACAAGTCTTTGTATGGACATATGTTTTGATTTCTTCAGGGCACATATGTGAGAGAGGAACTGCTAGGTCATATCATATGGTAGGCATTGATTTAATTTTTAAAGAAACTACCAATCAATTTTCCAAAGTGTTTGTACCCTTTTACATTCTCAGCAGCAGTGTATGAGAGCTCCATTTACTCCCCTTTCTTGTCAAGAGTTGGTATGGCTTTTCTTTTTAATTTTAGTGATTCTATTTGGTACATTTATATTTCATTTACTTATTGTTCATACATGTCTTCTTTTGTAAAGTTTCTGTTCAGAATTTTTGCTCAGTTAAAAAAATTTGGTTGTCTTATTCTGATAGATGTGGTGTAAATATTTTCTCCTTGTCTGTGCCTTTTTGCTTTCTTAATGATCTCCTTAAAAGACTAAAAGCTTTTCATTTTGATGAAGTTTAAATTATCAGTTTTTCTTTTATGCTTTATGTGTTTTGTGTTCTAAGGAAACTTTGCCTACCTACACAAAAATTTTCTCCTTTGTTTACTTCTAGAAGTATTAGAGTGCTAAGTTTTACATTTAGGTCTATGATCTATTTGAGTCCATTTCTGTGTAGAGTATAATGTAACAATTCATTTTTTTCCCCATGAAGAGATCTAGTCATTCCAGCATCATTTTTTTTCAAAAGACCTTCCATTCCCCATTGCAATGCCTTGACACTTATGTTCATAAATCAATTAATATTTATAGATGTGGGCAAGTGATATAAAGTATATTCAAATACTTTGTAAATCCCAGTAGGATAGAACTGAGTAAAAGAGCAGTCTAAGCATTAAAAATAATTTAGGTAGTTATGAATCCCTTTTTTCATCAAGTATAGTTTTCATTTTTTCTTTATGTCTATTCCAGAATGAATGGAACAGTTTCCCTTATTCTAAAAGCACATGGATGGCAGTATCCGTATGATAGCAGAACTATCCTACCTATTACTTAAAGTTACAGGCTTTCTGGTGAAGAGAAGCCCTGTTCCAGATATTTGGGTTTGGTAATGTTCACAGAGTCCAGCATTTTCTTCAAATTCAAATACACTCTGAAGTGACACAAAATCAAAAAATACACAACTGGATTTTCCTAAAAAATCCAGATCTATAATATTGATAAATTGACTTTCTGTATTAGGAGTGCCCAAATAAGGCTATGTTTAATTCTGTGATAAGGAAGGACATGTGGAAAAGAAAACCCAGTGGCCACAAAAACAGATCTAAAAAATTTAATGATTTAAAATAGCCTCTACATACAAGATAACAAAAAGAATACAGATGGAACATTTTGGTTTGAAAACTGTGAAATGTCACCACTTAGAACAAGTCTGTCATCTCCTAAGAAATACACATTTATAATGAAATCTACAAGGACACACTTTTAAGTGTTTTCAAGTGTTGTCAATTTTCAGTAATCCCCTTCCTCCCCACACATTTACTTGTCATGTAACAATACAACCTCTAATCTTCTTTTGGCAGAACAGAACTCTGAGAACTGTAATAGCAGTTGTTCTGAAAAGCACCTTCTATGGTAAGTTTCACTGGTGTTTTACTATACTGAGATCATGCATTCTGCTCTTTAAATCTTGTCCTGTTCCAATGACTTGGATGTTTAAAATGCAAGCTTAATTGAGTCAAAGCATATATTGCAAATAAAAATGTTGTCAAACAAGCTTGAATAAAACCATTAAGTAAGAAGTGGGCTGAAAGACCATAGTGTGCTTCTTGACTTGGTAATATGTGAATACATTTTCTCACCAGGCAGGAAGTATTTTATTTGCCGCATAATCAATCAGGTGGCTTGTGGTGTGTCTGTGCTGTGCAACACTAGCAGGTACAAGGGGATGGACTATGGAATGGATGCTGCACTGAGTGGTGAGATGGTGGTGGGCTGTGTACACAAGATTGTTGGCCAGACAGAGTAGTAAAGACTAGATGGGCTCAAATAGCTACTCTAAGTGTCAAGTGTGCCTATGCATGTTTAAAGATGGTGCAAGATCAAGCCATGAATTCTCTTCGAGTAGGATGTGGACTCGTGGCTCCAACGTTCAGGTAATGAAGGAACTGGCCAGTTTCCCTCAGGTAATGGGGAGATTGTAGCACCTAAGTGAATGCCAAAAGTCAGAAAGGCCTGTACTTACACCTGGCAGATGAAATCATCCTTCTTTTTGTGGATGATCATAGTCTGATTTGCCTTTATAAATTCCTAATGCACATAATATTGTTTTCGAAAATCTGAAAACATCATTTGGAAAATCTCATGGCCAAATCATTCAAAAATACAGACCATTAAATAGCCTCATGGAAGCACATGCTCTCCTTTCATTGTGACGTCCTCTTGGTGTTCAAACAACTCAGTCTTAACTGGGGACTTGGCTACTTAACACACGTGTCTCTTCTCTCTCCAGCACCTAAAATATAGGAGCTTGGATCAATGTAGACTTTCTGAAACCTTTTCTGTAAGATGGCTGTTTCAACCAGAAGTGAGACATTTTGTAATATGTACCTAAGATAGCCAATTTTAGAAGGAGTTTCAGAACAAGGACAAGTTACATACCATGCCTTGTTATTTGGAAGGTGAACACTTGAAATAATTTGCTTCCCAGATGTGGAAGTGACAGGCTCAGAATAAATTGCTAGTATATGTAGAGCAATATTACAACAAACTGGTATGTTTTCTTAAAAACAAATGCAGCATTAAAATGTGTTTACTAAGGTGCTTCTTAATTCATGTTTTTAATGGAATGTATCAAACACCTATAAATGATCACAAATACACAAGCACACACACACAAGTGGCCAAGTTTCTGTACAGTTTATATCTTAGATGCTTATGTGTGTACATAACAATGCAGAGAAAAAAGTTCTCCCTCTAACTCCCTGAATGTCTGAATGTTGTCTAAACCATACAATGTTAAAATATTTCAATTTCATATAAAATATCTACAAAAATAGATAACATTTACAAAAACCAGATAGTATTTCCAGTTTTCCTTAGTAACCCACTCAGCACCCCCCTTTCTCCTTCCCTCTCAGAACGTGGCCATCTCCAGCAAAGAGCGCTTGAAGAGCTGCGCGTTCCTAGACAAGTCCGTCACTTGGTGCACCATTTCTTGCAGGGCGGTGGTGCTGGGGTAATGGAGGGCGGCCATCTTCGTTGCCATAACTATAGTCTTGAGCTGTTCGCAGAGCTGGTTGCTGGAGTTCATCACTTTGTTGCGAATGTCCTGGGCAGCAACCTGCCTTGTCAGCGTGTCTCCAATGAAAACCAGTTTGTGTGCACTTAGAATGACAAACTTGCTGTGTGCCACAAAGATCCTCGGGGGCTGGGCCGAGCTCACGCAACTGAAGAGAGCGTCAATGGCATTGAGAAGGGAAATGTAATGGGTCTCACACTGGTCATAGTAGAAGCAAAGCAACTGCCTGTCCTGAGCACCCACGCTGCTGTTTGTTGTTGGGAGGCTCTGAGAGGGCTTCCACTTTGAAATGTCATTTTCCACGGGTTTTGTAATTTCTTGTTCCAACAACTGGAACTGACTTAGCTGCAAGGAAGAAAAAAACAAAAGATTTCATTAAGGGTAAGGTAGTGTGCTGTAATGAAAATTAACCAGGGTCTAGAGTTAAAAGACCAAGATTTTTATCCCAGGTGCTTATTAGGTGTGAGGGCTTGGTCATGCCTTGCTTTCCTAAATTGTAAACTCTAGAAGTTGAGACAGGTGATCCCTAAGAAATCCCCCAGCTCTGACTTTCTATCATTGGATGATTGGCTGCCTGTGCCCTTAGACTGGAAAGCAGCGTAGGGTTTAAACTCAGCTCTATTACCTACACCTTTATGAAAGTTAAGTGAGTAATATTTATAAAGTGCTTAAAATGGTATTTGGAATATTGTAGGCTCTATGTAAATGTTTATTAAATGTTGAGTGGTGCAAGGGAAAAATCAAATGTAGGGATCTCTTTTTCAAGTAAATCAATGACAGTTTGCTTCTGGAGGAAAGTCTTGACTCTGTTCTTCAAGATGCTTAGATAAATGACAATCCATGTCCTATTTTGGTATAAATGACAATCCATGACCCAGTGCTTAGTGTAAATGACAATCATAACCTACACTTTCTGTCCAGATTTATAAATGTCATTATTCAGTACTACAGAGGGGACTAATGCATATTATATGTGCACTATGGAAAAGAATATCTCTAAGGAAATTTGAATGCTAACTGCATCGTAGCAGCTCCACAGAGTTGAAAGCAAAGGACATCGCACAGTCAGACCCTGTGAGTATTAGCTTTCTTCTCCACTCATTGCTTCACCCAGATTGTGTATTCTTTAAATTGCAATGATAACAACTTCCAGCTCTACCAACAAACCTCAAGAGAGACTCTTTTGCAGTAAGGACTATCTGTAAACTCAGCTTAGAACCCAGTCAATGTTTCACCCTGGGGTAGGGCTGAGTCAGAGCAGGGATAACCTCACCCAACTCCTTCCCCAAGAAATGCACCGTGAGCTTTACTTTTCTACAGAATCTGTTTTCTTCTTAGGAATTACTATGGCTTCAATTGTTGTCTAAAGCTTTGCCATCTTACCTTGCCAAATGTTAAGGTAAACATAAACAGAGACAAGGTGATGCTTCAAGATACTGAGTTTATCCTTTTGCAAATATGTTCATAAATATATCATTTCATTAGATAGAGGGGTGAGAGGTTTTCCCATTTTATAGAGAAGTAACTTAAGTCCAAGGAGGTTAAATGACTTATGTAAGGGCACATCATTGGGTAGTCAGAAAATAAGGATGAGAACTGTGGTTTCCTGAGTGCAGTGTGACATTTCATGTCTCTACATGCCATTTTATTTCAGCTAAAAAAAAGGCTTATAAATCCTCAATTCATTTCTCTTTATTTTTATGTCCCTGCCTAGTAATACCCATGAATATCTGCCCCACTGAAGCTCAACTTTTGAATGAATCTGCCCTGCCCAAAGGCCTTAATAAATGGACTTGGATATATTTTGAAAATATTGGATCCTGCCTTCCCACCCTTGGATTCGACCAAGAACAGCCAAGCCACAGGCTTATGTTGTAGGGAAGAGATAGGTAGGTAGATGGATATATAGATAGATAGAGATGACCAAATCAGAATGTTTTTTAGGAATTTAATGAGCCACTGAAGGAGTTGATCATCAGATGAGGAAGCTGAGATGAAAAGCCATCTATAGAAAGGGCTTTGAGTGGCCATTTATGGGTTCTGTAAAGTTATAGGGGAGCCAAATGAATAGATAAACAGAGGAAATTACAAGAAAATAGAAAAGAAGGAAGCAGATTTAGAGAGAAGCAAAGGAAGTAGAAGAAGGTGAATGAATATACAGTCCTAGTTCTCTTTGGACTTGGCTACATCTTCATTTTCTGTTCCTGAATTTCCCTACTATGGACTAACTCTAGTACCTGTTCACTTGGGCCAGCTTAAGTAGGTCTTGCTCATTGAAATTAACAGCCTTAACCAAAAGAGTTCTAATATGTTAGATGTAAAGGCTCAGCCTGTAAAAATTGCTGTTTGGATGTAATCCAGGTACACCAGCTGGATTACTAAGATCATAAACCTTCTCTTTGTTCTTACCCCCTATTATATGCCCCGGAGCTTATTTATACCAAAGTGTGCTGGAAGGATCAAAATCATGATCTTTTGAAGTTATACCTTTCTTATTAAGCAGGAAATCTTTTCAATACCAAGTGGTTTTTGTTCTGATTGAACTTACCTGATGATGTTCCAGCTGCAGCTTGTTCTGTTTGATGATATTTTCTTTTTCCAACAGCTCTTTCTGTTGCCTTTCAAACTCCTCTTTACCCTATTATTTTTCAACATAAAGAAAACATTACATCACCACAATGATTCACTTATGCTAACAATTTCATTGACAAATGTGTAAATACTCTTTCATTTTCCACTGCCTTGGTAATTTCCCGCATATCCAGTTAGACTCTGTGAATCCTAGATAGGGATGACATGCTCCTCGGCCAGACTTCCAGAGTCACTGTGTGCATTAGGGCTGCAAACTAAAACCCATTTCTATGTAGGGTGCTACCCTCTCTGTTCCACTTTACCATTTTTGGAGAGCTATCCATGACTCTCTGCAAGCCTCCTTACCCAGTACTATTTCTCAGGTTTCTTTTCTAATAGATTACATGTGAACCCATTAACCTCCTAACCCAGGTCTAAATGTGGTCCATATTGCACTTCTAGTTTCTTTGAATCATCTACAACTCCACGCCATAATATTTCTCAATAGGCAGAGTTGGGCAACCAGTCCTTTCCTCAGCACTAGGTGTGGCTCATTGCTGCTTTCCCTAGTTTCTCCTACTCAGGGGAATTGTAGTTAAATAGTTCTCAGGATAATCTCTGGTTCTTAGTCAAATGAAAAGAAAGGCAGAATAAGAAATTAAGCCAAATTCTAAATAATGGATCTTGGTAGAATCCTTTAACCCCCCACAGTGAAAGGGCAAGTTGTCAGGATCCCAGGTCTACTTGGTAGAATTTCCACCTGTAGGAGGCAGACTTTGACTGCTCAATTTCCCATATGCAGGTTAAGTTCTAGGTCAATTGGGAAATGTCTCGTAGTTTTCAAGTCTGAGATGATGGGACCTTAGAAATTCTCTAGTGCAGAGGCTTTCAATTATTTTTTCTTAACAGTTAAACTCCCCTACTTAAAAAAAATAAATTAGCATGTGGAACTATATAATAAAATGTAAATAGAAGTGGAGCTGGTATGGTTACCTAAGGGCCCACTCCTACTTGGGGAAGCTCTTCCATCAATGGGATCTAATACAACCCTGGGCTTCATTCATTTTCCAAATGAGGACATTAACATCCAGGGAGGTTACATAAGTTGGTCACATAATTAGTGTCAGAGAAAGGTCTCAAGCCGAGGACTCTGGACATTCAGGTCAATGTTCTTCCTCCTGTGCATTGCCTCCACTTAGTGACCCACTAGGATTAACACTAATCGTGTTCTCTCTTCTGGTAGTCCAACCTACCAGCTTTACAAGCCTTAGTTCTGGGCTCCCTGAATGTGAATGTAGGTGCTTTAGGAATCTGGTTTCTTTACCTGTAGGTGAACATAGTCATAATCATCCATCCAGCTCCTTTCAGAGCCATCACTGCTGCTGCAGTCAGCTATAGGCTGGTCCTTGCCCAGGCTTGGGGGTATTGTCTTGTTGAGGGCCTGGGCCTTGTGGTCTCCAGAATGCAGCAGCTGTATCTGGGATCCAGCGTGGGGGTATTCAGTGGAGTTCATGATGCTCTCAGGCCCATTCTTCACATGCGAGCTGCTGGGGCCTGGTCTGAAGAGGGCCTCTGCATTGGTGTTGATGGTTGTGGTGAGCTGCTTGGCATCATCGGGCACTGTCTTTGCCACCATGACAAATCGGTCCAGATCATCACATTTGTTTTGGGGCTTGTTGATGGCCAGGACATTGAGGGACCAGCTGCACTCATTTAAGTCATGGCTGGTTTGACTCAGAATCTGGTGGGAGTCTTCCACTCTCTGGAGCTCCCGCTTCATTTTGTTGTAGAGTATGAGTTCTGGGAGGCAGGAAGCATTTGCTACAGCACCCTTGGTAAAATGGAGATAGTCCCTCAGAAACAGCTCCACCTTGTCCACTGCGGTATGTATCTCGTTGATGTGTCGTTCCATGTATCCATAACACCGCCAGTCCGTGGTGGTGACTAGTGCCATTAGGTTGGAGACACCCATCTCCAGGGTCTGCTGGAGCTGATGAAGTCTCTCAATGGCTGTGTCTGGATCCAGCAAAAGCCTTTTGTCCTGAGATGGGGAAGCTGACAGTGAAGACTCTTTTGAGGTGGTGGAAGATGTGGACATGTTACTCCTGGTGCTGCCTGTACTGGAGAAAGATAATCGGTTGATTCCATCTACCACGTCCTGTGAGCTTTTGGCATCCGCTGGGTTGTGCAGAGGGACATCGTAAACACCATTTCTTTCTTCAGGGTTTGCTTTCTCACTGGTTTCTGCTGGTGGTTCCAGAAACTGAACCCCTCGTGGGATATCATATGCGTCATTCTGAGCGCCCACTGATGGTGCCAGCTGTGAGGGCGAATGTTTCAAGGAAATGCTGTGGTGTCTTTGTGTCACCGGTTCAGCAGCTCCTG
Organism: Trachops cirrhosus; assembly: GCA_028533065.1. Taxonomy (NCBI): domain Eukaryota; kingdom Metazoa; phylum Chordata; class Mammalia; order Chiroptera; family Phyllostomidae; genus Trachops; species Trachops cirrhosus. Next base: position 77,266,441 of record CM052542.1, read on the forward strand.
AAGCATCACAGTTATATTTCATGTGAAGGTCATTCCCCACCAGCTTGGTACTAGTTGGGGGGATGTCATACACACCCTCAGGTCTGACATCTGGCCTTCCAGCTTGTCTCATTGGAGAAGGGAAATCATATTCTTTTTCCCTGAGACCTGTTTCATCTCGGCAAGCAGAGGGTGGAATGGCATATACCTGGAAAGTAAGAACAAACTGAAGGTAGTATTTCGTGAGTTGGCTCATGTTATCATGCAGAAACAACTGTACATTCAAATAAAGGCCTGGATTCTCAGTCCTGTTTGCTGCCTCCTCCTCCTCCTCCACCTCCACTCACTATTGAGAAGTATGTCCAGGGCTCTGCTCTGCTCCACTTCCTCCATCCTTTGGCAAGTACATCCTTCCCCTGGCCCCAGTGCTGCCTGTAGTGTGGATCCTCCTGGCTGAGTTGCTCTCCCTAAGGCCCAGTCCCACATTTCTTTTTTTTTTTCCTGAGGCTTTCTCCCATATTTTAATTTATTTGTTTTTCTACAATTATATTTTATATTATTGCTTTCAGAGGGCAGGGAACTCTTAGTACAAATGAACTTCCATTTGCAATCAATTCCTTCATAAAATAAACAATTGCTAGCATTTTTATAAGGGGACAAATTAAATCTCAGTTTTAAGGCACCTGGGGGAGTTGTTATTTGAAACAATCTTGTGCTAAATCCCGTCCCACATTTCTGACCACCTCCTGGGTATCCTTCCTTGGAGGGTTCAGGCTGAGAGGCAGTGTATGCATTAACACACTGCACTAGGTGTCAGAAGACCTAACCTCTCTCCCCAGATCAACCAGCTGTGGGATACTTAATGAGCCACTTAAATGTATAAGACATACTTCCCTTATCTGCAAAATAAGGATAATTATACTTGTGTAGGCCTCCTCCTGCAGGTAACAGAGTAAATCAAATTCATTAACACCTATACATGGACTGAGTAAACTGTAATACTCTGTATACATATGAGATATATTAGTTACTTGCCAAACTTAATGAATGATTTTACCTTCTTATTGACTTTCCTTATGACTACCCCATTTTTTTAGTGGAGGGCCCTAAATGTGGAATCCCTAGAGTTACCTTCTTTTAAAATTGTTTCTGCTCATTTATTTGCCTGTCTCCCCTTTTCTCCGTGAGCTCCATGAGAGCAGGGACCATGCTTATGTTTTTTTTTTAAATTAAATTTATTGCGGTGACATTGACTAATGGGATCATATAGGTTTCAAGTGTACATTTCTATGATACAAGATTTGCATATTGCACTGTGTGTCCACCACCTAAAGTCAAACTATCTTCCACCATATATAAGGCCCTCTCCACAACCCCCGACCCCCTTTCCTCTAATAAACACCACTCTGGTGTCTGTGTCCATGAGTTTCAGTTTTATATGCCATATTATCAGTGAAATCACATGGTTCTGAGTTATCTTTAATTATTGCCTTCTCTTCATCCCCCTTTCCTTATCTCTCGTCCCTTTACTCTCTCATAGACTAGTTTTCCCCTTTTGGTCTGCCCTTCCTGTTTTATCCCAGTAAATACACACACACACACACACACACACACTTTTCTGCTGCTCTGTAGGAGCTCACTCACCCCTTTAGTAGGAGGGATGTCATAGACACCTTGAGGTTTCATGTCTCCCACTGGAACTGAAAACACAGGGCCTTTCACTGATGATGGAGGGATGTCATATACCTGAAAAGAAATACCTGAGTTACCTGGAATAGAAATGTCTCATACTTGTCATTTTTCATGCAATTAAGCTTTTAGTTATGGATTTATTTACCAGCTTATGTGTTATGGCATTATTCTTTGACAGCATTCTATGTAATAAGGTTGGTGAAATTTTTCTTTTTAAATTTCTTATTTTTTGAATTATCCTGAATATAAAAATGATCTTAAGCGAAATATCCACAGTGTCTGCATTTTAAACTGTAGTTGAATTATATATTTTCTGAAATGATAAAGTGATAAGCAACAAAAAGCTTTATCAGATAATTTAAATAACATTAGCTACAATGGCTCCTGAATAGACAAATCAAACTTCCTATGAAATATAGATAGTTTGTAAATTTCCTTTCCTGTGTAGCCCTGAAGGAATGCCACCTGAAGCACTTGTATCCTCTGGGGATCATGATTCTGCTACGTACCCCTTGAGTGGTATGGGAAGGAGGGATATCGTAGATGTCCTTTTGGTATCTGGATGGGTACTCATACACATAGCCGTGGCCTGTCCTCAGTGGGGTTATCACCTGTGGGCAAGACAAAGGTGCAAAATTCTGAGTTCAAATCCTAAGTGAATCTCCTAGCCTCTTCATCAGACATTTCTCTCTCAACTCCCTCATCAAAAGAAAGGAAGAGAAAAATCCAAAGAAATAAGGAAGAGAGAAAAGGAAGGAGACAAGGGGATACCGGGTCAGTAAACTTTTAAATCCCTCTTGAATTCCAGTGAAGAACAAGTACCTGAAATATCTCTATCCCCCTTCCCCATCGTAGGAGAATCCTCTCAAAGTTGGTCAGATAAAGTCTCAATTCCCAAAAATGTACTTCTAGGGAGAATCACTTTTACATTATGATTGTCCTAGATGATTGCTTTGGAGCATCAAAAGCCCAGCATAATGAAAAAAAAATGTTAAAGTACTGAAACTATTTGTAAAGCAAATAATGCAAATAGAGTTCAGTCACTTAAAATTCCTCTCATACCTTCCCCAGGATGCCTCTTCATCTGACATTATTATGATTACAACTAAAATTCCATAGGTCACTGGATTACTTTTGTAAAGCTAAGGCTCACACATTACTGCCTTTAGAAGCCTCTGGTAGATTTCAATGTAACTTAGAAAACAAATGAAATACTGAGTCAGGGAGTCCCCAAGAACAGAGTTCAGGCCTCTAATCATTTTCCCATTTCCACCAGGGAAGCAAGCATCCCAGACTGTACCCAAGTCCAAGGGATGTCAAGAGTCAAGTACACTCATCACAACTCTGGCATCTGGAGCCAATCTCAACAAAACAAACTGCACCCAACAGGCTCGTGTTTTCATGTCTCCATACTTCACTGTGTCCTAAGCACAGACAGAGAAATCATTTGAACTTAAAATTCATTTTGAGATATATTTAATCTTCCAAGGGCTTCTAAATTGCCAGGGTCTTGTTTCTGCCTAACCCCTGTCCCTGAATGACTAACAGAGCCCACCTCAGTATTGCCCAAGACAGTTCTGAGAACAGATCTTGCAAATAAGGAAGAGTTGGTTGTTCCTTAGGAGACCGTCATCTTTTATCCTTTCTCTAATATGAAAACGCTGGCGTCAGGCTGCCTGCAAAACTATGTGAAAAATGCTCATGTCTGTCCTCTTATGCTGAAGTGGGTGGAACTCAGCCAAACGCACCAATGCTCTTCTCCCCAGGGGCTCTAAAATGCCCAAGTTTAATTTGGTTTTAAATCCCTGGTGCTTGTGGCTGACTGCTTCTTGTGATGAAGGTAAAAGAGATTAGTATGCAAGTATGCAGTCACCACCCCCATCAAGTCTCTCCACTGCCTGCAGTTTAATTAAGGAATCTATTGCTTTAAGGTTTGTTGGCACAGAGCATATAGAACCATTTTATCGAGTGACTGCTATACTGTGCAGAGCAAATCATCCTTTTTAAAGCAGGATGCCCTCTGCTCAAGAAAAATACAGTGTTCCTAATGCTCTTATATATTTTTTTCACTGTTGTTGAGAGAAATGAAGTATCTTCTCTTAGTCTATCTCATCAGTTCCTCTATTTATAGCTCTCTCTCTTGGTTTTATAATAGAACACACTCACAATGCAGCTTTTGTTCATTCTAAAAGTTTCTAAGAGTGGACTCTATCCAAGGTTGCCCAGTTAGCAATAATGCTAATTGAAAACCAAGGCTGGCCATGCTACAGGCCAGCTAAACAGCTTCATCTTTAGTTTAAGAAGGGAGGGTGCTGGGTTGTGTTGGTATCTGAAAATAACCCTTGGTGAAATGTAAACACATGGCATGACCTCAGGAAGGTGGGGGCACAGACAAGGCTTTTTCTTTGCTTTGTGGATCTTCCCTGGCAGAGCATTAATGCTACCCGGTATTTAACATCTCACTTCCTGACAAATGTCACAGAACCCCAACTTGCTGGGGTTCTCTCTTTCTCATTTAGAGGATGCCTGTGGTCACCTGTTTTTTTTAAAACTTTGTACTCCAAACCAGTCATTTTCCTTGTTTATGCATTTAAAAAAACAGATGGTAAAAACCACAGGGGAATAAAGCCAACAAAATACAACCTCCCCATTTCCAGCATTCCTGAGTTACCATCTAATTTGCATCGGTCCATGAATGGCATTTAAATGGGGGACCAGTGTTTTGCATCTGGTCAGACACATCCAGGGCATACGGCAATCCACTGTGTGACTCTTGAAAGAACGTGGAGCTGGAATCTACTTTTGGACGCTCTCCTCCTCAGCCCATCACTTGGGTCACTTTCATGCCAATTGAGTGTTCCCTCCTCAGAGGAAAGTGCTGACTGTTCTGTACCTTACAAAGTATCCAGTTCTGTGGTTCATCAGGCCTTTTCTTCCTGCTTGACATAGTACAAAAAAGCCTTTCCACTATCCCGAGTTACTGAACCTCAGCCTACCAGGAACACCAAGGTCTAGCTCAGGGGACGTCAGTTTTGGAAGAATCCCCCCCAGGCAATTGCATGGCAGGACATAGATGGAATTGCTACACAAAGGGCATTTTAAAATTGATTTTCTCAATGAAATCAAGTTATGTTTCTCATTTCCTTTCTCTCTCTGTTTGTTTTTCTTCTCTGCATTCCTCTCATTCTATGTATGTATTTATAGTTACAAGAGCTTAGACTTAGGAATTGACCAAACTGACCTCTTAGTACATTAGTGTTTCCGCAAAAGGGGGCTAAACTGTGAGATTCCTAGGACTCTCGCCACCTGCTTTCCTCATTACCCTGGAGGAGGACCTGCCTTTTCTGAAAGTGGGTTTTCTGTCCTGATGAGGAATCTGCCCTTCCTCTGATGCTAGTCAACTAACGGAGGAGTCTGAAGGTGCACACTGAGAAGAGCTATGAGGCAGAGAAGAAGGGCTGACTGTAGACATTCAGATCAGGGAGAGTCCATTAAATAAATCTCCAAGGCTGGGCCCTGGCAGGGTACGATTAAAAGTCCAGAGACTAGGGTTTTGTTAGCTCTCTAATTAATCGGCTTTCATAGAAACAAGCAAACAGACATGACCTGCCCCGCCCCACACTTTGATGTGTTTGATTTACACCATTTTGAGTCTCAGATCCTGGGCAGCATGAGCTGTTTTTAGAGATGCTTTAAATACTTCCACATCTCATAATTATGAGAGCCATGCATGCTGAAAATTTAAAGAAGAGGAGTCTGTCTTTAGGGTAGTAGCCAGGGCTAGGGAACCCTGAAAACCAATCTGTGTGGGAGTCGACGAGCTGAAAGAGAGGCCTTTAGGGTCCGTCAGCTGTACCTCTACACTTGGTGTGGCTCGGCTTGCACCTGGAGAGAGAGCAAAGGCCTGCCGCTCACATGCCCGTTGGGGCTGAGCAGGGAGGGCAAAAGGAGAAGCAAGCCAGGTTGTGTAGGCAAGACAGAACTCACACCCTCAGTCCTCAGTTCCAGTCAACTGCCATCCTGAAAAAATACACCATGTGTTCCCAGATCTTTCAAGTTTCAGAAGAAACCAGAAATCTGGATTTTTATGTGAAATGTTCAAAATTGGCTCAGATATTTCAAACAGTATCTTGGCCAAAGTAAACATGTCTCTGGCCCCCAGGATACCAGTCTTTGCTTTCATTTGTGTATTTCTGTCCTCTTCCTTCGGTACGTTGAAAGCCTCTGAGGGCGGGGCCCAGGAGCTCCCTACCAATCCCACGCCTTGGCAAGACTGAGCTTCTCAGTGTTTTGATCCACACCCTGCCTTCACACCTCTGCGCCTTCATTCCTGCTGTGTCTCTGTCAAGGTGCTCTTCTTCCTTTCCTCAGAATCAAATTTTATTCAATTTCCAAGGCCAAGCAGGGTTCTTCTCTCCCACGATGCCTTCCCAGACAGACATAATAGCTCCCTTCTTGGCACTCCCCGAGCAGAGCGTGTACCCATACATATCTACAGGTACTTGTCACTTGTGGTTTGGCTGTTTTAGTGCCTCCTGTCTCAGCACTGTGGAGACAGAGAACATTTTTTTCTTCATTTGTATTTAAACAGCAGGACCTAGCACAATGCCTTGAATATATCAGGTCTTAAATAAATGTATTGATTGAATACATTAACAAACTAAAGGAAAGGTCAAGGCAATTCTTAAGAGGATGTGGAACTGGAGAGGACACTAAACAAACTCTGCCTGTATGGAATAAGGTTGGCTATAGAAGAAGTTAGCTTTAAGTTGAGTGGAATCCAGGGGATAAAGGGGCATAACTGTGTCTTATCAACCATGTGTGGTAGTTTTGGGAGACAAGAAAGCAGAGACTGTTATATAAAGCTGAGAAATCAGAACCATGGAATAACTGTCACCTGCACCACTATTTAGTGCAAATCACTACTGGAGACCAAATAGGGCCACCAGATGGTTTCCCTTTCCCCAGTCTAGAGCCTGTAGGAGACACAAACACCTGTGTTCTTCTTGGCCACAGCTAGAAACATATGGGGGAGTTTTTCAAAAAGAGATCAAAACACTTCTGATGTTTTTACCTTAACATCAGAAGAAAAATACCATAGAAAGGAACAGAGTCAAGCTTTCTCTAGTTATGAGAATGTGTGACAGGCCTGTGTCATGGGAAGCTGAGTAGCAGAGACTGTGGCTGCACTGGGCATTTAGCTCACGGAAAGGATTAGGTCTGATGAGGGGAGTGATTGAGAACCTCAGCTGGACTCAGACAGAGCTGGATCTAAATCCTGGCTCTCCTGCTTACTAGCTGTGAGAACGTGACCACGTATCTGTCCATTGTAAGCCTATTTCCTCATTAGTAAAATGGCAGTAAAAATGCTTATAGGATTTTATGAGCATTCAATGAGACAAAGTGCATAAAGTACTCAGTATAGAGTAAACCCTTAAGCCTTAGCTATTTTTAATACAATTGTTATCTAGGTTGACCTGTTTCAATTCTGGACTTAAATTGTGGATTAGGTTATTTAAATTAACCATCCGACTGGAGACAGCTTAGAAAATGAGGAAGAGACGTTAACAATCTTCTTAATAGCATCAAAGGGTTAAAAGATAATAAAGAATCACCAGGTCAAAATTTGGAAGTAGAGGAGGAATTCATAGAGGTAAGCCCAAATTTTGAGGTTGCATTTTCCCTGAGAGCATTTGCTGATCTGAAACTGTTGTCTCAGATGCTACATGTGTTTTTTATACCTTTCTCGGATGAGGGGGAATATTGAACTGTACGTAGTGGCTTACCAAGCTAGGGACCCTGATAACCATGCCCCACTTTGGATTGGGATCTTAAGGGCTGCATACAAAAGTAGGATTAACTGGAAGTGAACCCACCCTTGCGTAGGCTGAGGCTAGGTTTTAAGTCATCGGGGTTGGCAAGAACATCTCAAAGTCTGAAATTAGAATCATGTGTGCCCATGAGGCTGGCAGAAGGAAATAAAATCATCTCTGGAAGTAGAGAATATCTTTGTAGGATTTCTTTAAATGATTTCTACAAATATTAAAAAAATACAATGTCTAACACACAAAGATAACAAGGAAAGTAGAAGATTAAAGACAGGGAAAAAGACAACAGCCTCTTCTTGATTTTTTTTTAATATAATGAGGATGTTGTTGTGTCTTAATGATCACAGATCTCAGCTCTTAAGGCCATTTGCTTCAAAATGTTTCACAATTAAACCATGGGAGAAAACAAAATTTGATCACTCTTAGATTCAACTCAGATGGAAAAAACAAATCTACACAATTGCATACATTGTTCCTAGTTAGGTCTACAAGACAATGGGAATTTGAAATCAAAGCAGTAAATGGCAAGAGACTTTGGCCTGGATAACCAGCAGTAGCTTTATTTGGGTTACTGTTTTACTCTGGTCACATCACTGTTGCCATTGTCACTACTATCACTATAACAGCCTAATACCCTTCAGTGGAAAACCCCAGGAGAAAACATGCTGTATAAGGCTTAGAGATAAAGATGTTTATCTAAGAGAAAGATGACAAGGTCCAAAACCCAGGGCACTTGACTTTCTCTTCAGACAAGGCTTTTTCAGTGGAAGATCACAAGCTGGGTTTGTCAAGAGGGTCTCACCAAGAAGTAGGGCACATTCATATCTGGAATGTCTAGAAGCAAAATACTTCTCACAAGACAACTTCTGTTCACATGGTAACACTTGAATCAAGGTCTCAGCAAGTCTACTTGAGGGCTTCTTTCCTTGGGCATCCACTTTTCATCTTTAAAGCAGAGCCTGGGATGGGGGCATCTCAGCAGCAGAGGTCCTGAGTTTAGGAGAACTTCAGCTTCTCAACTGCATGCTGACAGTTCAGTGGAGTGCTGGGGGAAGTGGGAAGGGAGCAGGCCGCACCATTCATGAAGGCAGATCCTCCTTTCCCACCAAGAATCCTGCAAAAGCCGATTCATAGGGCCTCAGATCCTGCCACAGTCTACTGTGCTTTTTTTCTGATGCCAGCCCTGCCACCCAGGGACTTATCGCAACTTCTCATCTCTCTCTTCCAACATTCATCCCTGTTTTGATTCCTTCCCTCTTTTCCATGCTACCAGAAACTCCAAGGAAGAACAAAGACAGTGAAAAGGATATCTAAATAAAGCCTTGATAATTAACCAATGGAGTAAACCCATGAATCTAGCAGAGCATGAATATGTGTAACCAGCTCCTGGTGTTCTGCCCCAAGGCCTAGTCAAGAACTGGGCAATGCAGGTGGTGCTCAGGAAATATAATGCAAAAATGATGACAAGTTAAAAAGTGCCACTGTGCCATAACAATTACAGTACAGATTTATAACCTCACCATTAACAGTACTTAAGATTGTCAGAATTCAAAAGCAGGCTTCACTGATTAGCAGTCATCAATTTGCATTTTTCTTGGCATATGTAGAAAGCAAAATTAGATTGCTTCCTATCTATCTCTAATCCCCCCAAACCCCCTGTTTTCCTTATAATTTTAAACTTTATTTATTTTTATCTCTGGGTTTCATGCATTAACAAGAGTATTTAGACTTCTAAAACTGCCTGTTGGAAAGGACTTATTTCACTTAAATGCCCTTAAAAAGCATTAACAGAACCACCACAGTATTTATTAGATCTTATAATAACCTCTTTGTCTTCGAGCCCATGAACTGTGTAACCCTTTCCCTTTAAAGAAAACCCTAGGAAAAGAAACATTACTATTATCACTGCCTGCCCACTAGAACTTGGATCCAATTTTCAGAAACTGCAAAGTTATAGAAGTTTGTCTGTTTAAAATCCAAGATTACTAGTTGCTTTTCTATGACCAGAGGAAAAGCCACATGTTGCCTATGCTGGGTTTATTAATTCTCTATAAATTTTCTCTGCCCAGCTCGGGTGCAGCAGTGAGCTCATTTATTTACTTGCATAGCAACAATATAATGAAAACTGGGTCTGGCCATAAAAAGCCACCTTCACAGGCCATGGCCACAGTTAACCCTTCCTAATGTTTATCTTGTGCTCATCAAGATTTTTCTCCCTATTTTTGGGAAGCAATATACTCTCCCTTAAAGACATTTTGATGTTTGATTTTATGCTAGAACTATACAGCCAGTCTCTTTTTCCAAATGAGGAAAAAGTCACAACTGAAAGCTCAGAAGTGGAACGGGGCTCTTGGGTCACTTTCATTTGACACAGCATTGGGCTGCGAACCACTCAGCGGAAACAGTGCCCTGATTGTTAAGGCCCTAGCAAGTCTCCCCTGCTGCTCTCAGGAAGCTCTTTGTGTAGCCAGCGCTAAGGCAATATTTAGTTATGGAGTGACCAAGTGCCAAAGAGCAGCTAAAAGCATTTAACGTGAAAGAACACGATGGGAAATGACGTCTGGGTTCCTAAGTGCTTGAGGTCTTTCTCTGGACAAAGCTGAAAACAGCCCGTGACAGTTGGGTACAGCAAAGCCATTTCTTTTCTTTTTTTTTAAATATCCCATGGACCAAAATGTTCTTTGAATAAAAACTAGAAAAGGCACAAGCATTTTTGTTCTTTTGATGTCCCAATAAATTCAACAGAACACTAAGCACTAAATCTAGATTTCAAAATGGATTTTAGAGAGATGCCCGCAGATGCTCTAAAGGGGATGTAATTATGGAAATGAGAGAAGGAATGAAAATTTCTGGACCCAAATGCCTATGGGCATCGTTTGTTCCTTAAAAAGGAGACCTCCCACGGCTTAACTGGGAGAAGACACAATGGCTGATGGAGCAAACTGATCACGTGGCAGAACTCGGTGCCAGTTCTGAAGGGGGCTGACCCAGAGCTGTCGCTTCAAGAAACACCAAGGGCTTCTGCCAAGCCAAGAGGATTAAACAGAGGAAAATGGGCAGAAAATAATGAGTTCCAGGACAAAGTATTTTCTTAGCTCTTGGTAACAAAGAAAGGATAACAATCCTCCTTATTACCCAGACCCGGTACAGGAGCAGGTCTGCAAATTCTCATTCTCCCTGGCTTAGCATATCCCAAGCCTCCCCATGTGTTCTTGCCTGCTCCTTGCTTTCTACTGACAGGGTTCTGTCTTCTAAAGGAGACTGTGGTTCTAGGTAGGAAGGTGGACTGGATCCTAAGGGAAGGGTATGAAGGATTTGTCAACACTTAGAGGTCAACTGAAATTTATATTAACACCTGAGTATCTTTTATTTAACAATCTTGAGGCCAGGTCATTTCATTAAACTTTTCAAGCAACACTGAGGGGAAAAATCAGATAAGGACATTTTGGGTCATAAAATTTTAGCAAAGATTATTCAAGATAATCCAGCCCTACTCCCCATTTCACAGTTGAGGGAAATGAGGTTCAGAGAGGTTTATTCAGCTCCTTGATGACAGAGAAGAAATAAGAACCTTGGTTAGCTGGATCCAGCAGTCCAGCAGAATGCCCTGTTGTGCCTATATTCATAAGACATGTGAAAAATTGTACTACTTTTCTAATTTCACAATAAATACTCCCAAAGAAAGTTGCTTCTTCACTTGAGAAGCAAAACTTAAGAACTGGGTATCTTATTTTGGGGGATGCCCCTTTTACTGGCAAGCCCATTCTGGGAGATTTAACTTTATTTGGTTAAATGAAGTTATCCATTGGAAGCAATCTGAAATGACTGTAGTTCCAAAGGCAGAGAAAGTCAATCCAGCAATGGTCTCAGCAGCATACCCCAGACTTTATATCAGTGTAACGACCTGTTCAGTACTTCTGGATCGGCCGTGCATGAAACTGACCGCTGGGAGGTGGCATTTCTACATTTCTTCACTCAGCTTCCCTCAGCATTGAGGCTACTCTAAGGATCTGAGGTAGGAATCTTCTGGAGCAACTTTAATTCTTCCTGGCCAACAGGATGCTTTTTAGCACCCAGGATTCTGGTGAGCTGGACTTGCTAATGAAGTGTCTAAATGTGCCCTTTTATTTTAGTGCTTGGCAACACCAACCATAAGCCAGGATATAAAAATTATTAGTTTCAGAGTCAGACAGATGTAGACTGACATATCAATCCTGCCTCTTAGTAGAGTTATGCCCTTTAGCAAGTTAACTTCTCAGACCTCAGCTCCTACCCTGTGAAGTGAAGGTTATGAGGAACACCTTATGAGGCTGTTGAGAGGAGTAGATGAGATTCTGGACATAATGTCTGTAACATGGAGCCAAAGTTCAAAGGCACCTTTGAGTCAACGCCGCTTTATTCATTTATTTTTTCAATGATTTATTATTATGTCTTAAATCCTCACCTGAGGATATATTTATTGATCTGAGAGAGAAAGAAACATCGATTGGTTGCCTCCCATACACATCTCACTGGGGGATCACATCTGCAACTTAGGTATGTGCCCTGATCAGGAATCAGACCCGCAATCTTTTAGTGTACAGGGCAGCGCTCCAACCGACTGAGCCACCTGGCCAGCATGAGTCAACCCCACTTTAGATCTAAAACTATCTTGAAAAATGAGTGAGTAACTTAATAACATGCTAAAGGCTACACAGTCGATTGTTGGTAAATTTGAAGACAAATACCTATTCTGATAAACAGCTGGTTTAAGCACACACTGCTTTGAGAAGACTAAATATTACAAAAGTTATTCAAATAAATCAGATGTGATAATGGTGTTGCTAAAGGAGTCTTTGCTTCAAAAACTGATCGCCTCTAAGGTCCCTTGGAAGAGAGGACTCCTTTGTACTCTTCAAATATTACTAGAGTTATAACTTTTAAGAAAGACACCTCTCTAGGAGTATACCTTGACAGCTAAGTTTCTGGAATAACTGTTGAGACACCAGTGTATCTCTGATAGTATCTAGCTCTGCATTTTGCACAATGTACTCATACAAATCCACTTTTAAAGATGTGTGCCACCAATATTAAGTTTGAATGTCATCATCAAATCAAATAAATAATGTATTCTTTTCCTCTCCCTCACAAATGTAGCATTAACCACTTAGTGTGACATCATACTACACACGTAATATCTGACCTATTCACTTTGATAAGCACAGTCACTTAGCATGAAATCATTGAAAAAGGAAGATTACCTCTGTTTGCTTTCGTGTGGGTTTATAAGAAGTTACCACTGCACTCTTAGACATATTCATTATCTCTGAGCTTTATAACAAACTGCAACTGAGTTTGTAGGCCTTGGCATTGACCAAACAAAAAGGACCTTTGTTCATTTTTAAGGAGCTCTTACAGTTTGCTCATTCCACTGGCATGGGTGAGTCTACTGGGAAGAGATACTTCTCATTTCCAAAGTGAGCTCATCAAGTCCTGCCCTTGAATTGCTCAAGGACTTCAAATTTTGTGTAAGGTTTAAAATTTATCTTGAATCTTGAGGGTAGAGATTTTAGATGAAAGTTCACTACTCTGTATAGCTCAACAAGCCATGTGCTGAGGAAATAAATTCATTTAAATCAGGATGATTTTTATACAGAAATGTACAGCTCTAGAACATGGTTGTACTTTACTGAGTTTATAAGTGACAAAACTAGAGGTACCTTCTGTTCTGTCAAACCCTGCTATTTTTCAGGGTGTGTGTGTGTGTGTGTATGTGTGTGTAAGGAGGGAATGAAAGAAAGTGAGGTAAAGTCAGAGTTTATCTTCTCTGGGCAATTTCATTTCCTCTAAATCTATTTTTACTTGTTGGGAGACAGATCATACAGCTAATATATAGCAATTAGTTGGCCAGTAACTGAGTGTTGCTCTGGGCAACCAGATTTCACAATGCTTCAAATCCCAGTAAGGGGAAGTCCTTTGCTCTTAAACATTGGCTATGGGTGTGTGCGTATATGTCTCTGTGTGTGTATGTGTAATTCATGATGACTCAGTGTCTAAGAAGGTATAAACATTGTAGCTAATCTATTTCTGGTTCTTATATTACCTTTCAGGAATGGGCCTAGAAGACCGGGCTAAAATCTTTGAATCATTTCCTGCCAACACATGCTATATCCCACTTTGGAAGGTAAGGAATGGTCTTTAAAGATAATGTAATGAGGTCTAGTCTAGATAAATCTTAATGTTACTTGAATTTTCTGAAGTCCTGTAGCAGTGCTGTTCCTAAAGCACTAATTGCCCCAGCCCAGCCCATAATACCCACTACAATGGCAGACCACTACGGTTTTAATGAGCCCATGAGCACCCTTGAGATTAAGAGATGTGTACTACATATTTTGGGACCATAGAGGAGGGAGACAATGCTGGTATACAGACAGAAAGCTTCACAGAGGAGATGAACATTAAAATGGGTCTTAAAGTATGAATGGGAGTTCACAGGTAGAATAGGGGAGGAAAGGTATTCTAGGTAAATAATAGTATACACAGAGGAAACTCTGCTCCTCAGTAGAAAAAAAAGTCATTTTCCTTTTTAGGTCACTATAGAAGAATTTACTGATCTTGTTGTCTAAACTGGATGAAATGCATAAAAGTTAGGTCTTCAGACAAGCTGAACTTTCCATCAGTCATGCTTCAGGTGTTCGTGTTTTGTGTACAGATAGTTGTGATTACAGAAAACAGATGGTGACATTCTCCAAGATCTTCTGGGGGAAAACTACCATGTATAATTCGACATACGTCATAACAGAATATAGTGAGCTGACTGATGGGATTTTAACCATATGTGGCAGTGAATGGGTGATAAGAGCAGAACCACTTTTCAGTTTACTTAAAGATCAACTCAAATTAAATGCTTCATTTCACTTTGGCCTTTCTCATTTGCTCACTGGGTGTTATCTGTGTGCTAAGACTTTGCTATCAGCTTGGCCTATAGCAGTAAAGACACAGCCACAGCCCCTGACTGCCTCAATGGAGTTTACAATTTAACCCATACTCATCTTCTGAAGGACTCAAAGTAAATCTAATTCCACCACTTAGAATACAAGCAACATGTTCAAACTATAATCAGAGAAATACACGTAACTCCCCAGGAAGATCAAGCATGAAATGGATGAACTCAAGAGGCAGTTTTACTGATCTCTAAAGCAGAGAAATGAGCCATTTCAGACCTCTGTAGACCATAAGCTTTTGGGTGTTTGGGGGCTCCACTCCAAACCATACTACCACATGAAGGAGAATTTTTGCTTTAAAAAAATCGAGAACATTTAAAAAATATAATTCAGCTCTTGAAATTATTGGACTATGAGTAACTCATTTAATTTAGAATTGCCTATGAGTTCTTGGCAATCATAGGACATATTTAGAAATCTTTTCAAAGTGAGAAAAATCTAACCTACAAATTGTTTTCAAATGTAATGAAATATTTATGAGCCCTAAATGTAATAATGAGATTGACATGATATTGTTTCCTACACATTTGTCTGTTTATTCATTTCTATTTTGCAGTTTTTGTGTTTCATAGCGTGGAGCCAAAGTTTTTTATTCAGTTCTCAAACATTCTCGTAGGCCCTGGGCATTCTGCCCACAATGCCTAATGGATAAAACGGCCCTGCACACAAACCCAGAGTGAAAAAGACCAATGAAATTAAGTAAAGGTGTCAGTGTATATGGTTTCCAGATAACTTTGGGAGTTCTTTTCCACTTTGTGCAAAAATCTTGTAGAAACAGAGAGCCACATACGCAAAGGGAGCAGCCTATGTGCTGGCACTGAAGTATTTGCATATTTGGTGTACAGTGAGAAACACAAACAGGGTTGATGCAGTGCAAAATAAACTCTGAGGAAGGAAAGAAGAACATGGCGAGGCGGACTAATACTGTTAAGCCCCTGCTATGCTAAGCACTGTGCCAGGTCTTTTTTATGTGTTGTTTCATTTAAGTCTCACAACAACCCTATGATTATTCCCATTGAACAGGTGAAGAAAAAGAAAAGCCTACAGAAGTTCAGTAACTTGCTGAGGAATAATTGCTATAAAGAAACAGAACCAGGAGTCAACCTATCCCCAGCTCATGCTATTTTCACAATACCCGTGCTGTCCTCTCATTTCACGAAAGGGTAGGGATTATATTATATGATTATCTCTCCCTAACCACTGATTTAATGAATGATGAATATCTTTTGATATGGATGGGATGCAAGAAGGTGGGTAGAGGCTGGAGTTTCCCAGAGAGCAAAGTTGTAGTGATAGAAGGCAGAATTCACTCTTTTTCTTTCCCTCAGTGATTCATTAGTAGAAAAAAACTGTGGTGGATAAAATTTCTGAAGCCAATAGTCTGTTTGCAACATCAAGGGAATCTTTAATCATGGAAAGTCCCGAATCACAATCAGATTGGAATATATCCAACCCCTACATGGTCCCTTCATAGTGCTTCTCAGTGTGGAGTCCTGGACTACCTCCCCCAGAACTATCTCAGGAGTTTGCTAAAATGCAGAATCCCAGGCCTGGGTTTAGAATCCCAGAAAGGCCTGGGGATATACATTTTAATTCACTTTCCTTCCATCTCTGGGTGATCCTTATGATCTCTAAAACTTTAAAACCATACTTTAGTGGTTCAGAACAAGATTCCACTAACTCCCCTTTCTTCTTTAATAGATTTTAAAGACCACAGCTTAAACTACCAAGAATGTCTAGTTCTGGGTCCAACATCCTTTTATAGATGAGATATTTGAAAAGAAAGTAGGCATGGGACTATTAAACTACAACGAGAACTCACTCCCCTCACCCTTGGGCTGATCCCTCTAATGTACTGGGATTAACTCTTGGGGGTTTCACCTAAATCATTAGGATATCTGAAAATATCTGAATCAGAAGTTTACACTGAGGGTAACATTGACAGAAGTTTTTAAAACAGCTGCTGTTACCTAGAAGGTTAAATTTACCTCTTAGCAACCAAGTCATCTCCACTAGGAAGGAGGGAAGGAAGGAAGGAGAGAAGGAAGGGAAACAAGTGGGGAAAGAAAGAGAGAGAAGGAGAAAGAGGAGGAGGAGGTGGGGGAGGAAAAAGAGAAAGAAAAGAGGAAGAAAGAAAGAGCGGGAGAAGAAAGGGAGGAGGACAAACTCACTCCCATGGGAGGGGGGTTTTTAAGCCAATGGTCTAGTGAGTAGGACAGAGTTAGACACCCTAGAGAACCAAAGGCTCCAGGATGACTTCCAGGTGAGATCAGGATATCCTGCAGAACACTTGGTGTTTGGCGGGAAAGAGCCTCCTGCCCTCCCATTCTCACATGTTACCACCTTAGGCCCCCACTGCTCAAAGCAGCTCAGGGATCCAGGGGTTCTCTCCTGAGCTCTGGTCAAGTCTCCAGGTCTGCTGGCATCCCTTGAAAGGGCTGGCAGGGGTTCTTTTCAGAAATTGGCTTTCGCCTACAGAAATCATCTACCCACCTTTTGTTAACTGATTTTAGAATTAAAAAAACAAACAAACATAACATTGAGTTCAAGTGCCCAAGGGTAACCCCAGCCCCCAACATCAATCCAAGGGAAGGCGTGGTCAGAGTCTCTCCCCCTAACAGGATGGAGAGTCATAGACCAAATCTGCAGTGTAGTGACAGCAAATAAAATGGGAAGAAGTCTGAGGTTTTAGGTTTTTCAGACTTGGAAATAAAAAGGTTGAGTCTAAAAAAGAAAACATGTTACCTTCCTGCCAAAATAAACTGCGATGAAAGTTTAGACCCCACCACCTTTCAGCCAAGCATTTCCTGTTCTGGTCTCCCCTGTCTGCCTCATACTAGCTTAGATGAAGGGAGAGCTATTTTTAAGGTGCAAACAACCAGGACTAAGAATGAGAGATGTTATTTATTTATAGTTACACCTTTCAACTGTTCTTTTTCTTCTCTGGAGACAGAGGCCTGGTTTGGCTTTCCCTTTGAACTTGAAATCGATGGGGTAATGACTTTGAAAGGTCATGGCCAGTCTATCCTTGTGGACAAGAATAATTGGCTTGGGCAACGCAAGTCAGAAAGCTGTTTACCACTTCTTGAGGGATTCCTCCTAATGTGCACATACTCGGGTTAGGCACACGTATGCTCCGAGAACTGTTTGGTAAAGCATACTTTAGGTATAAGAGGTAATTTGGATTCATTTGAGGTTTTGTTATTTAAAAAATCCAACAGCAAATTCCCCGCCCCCATTGTTTTTTCAACACAGGATCCCATTATCATGCAAATAGATATTCCCTAATTTACATGGATTTGTAAATTTAGATTTTGTGTATTGGATTTTCTTGAGTCACTGCACGGTATATGTAGTGTTCTAGGAGCCAACAAGCTCTTTCTGGCATGGAGCTGCATCTTTTGTTATTCAGAAGTCTTTTCTTAGTCTGTTAAATTGTCCCATTCTTAACACCAAACCTACCGACCCTTGGAATTTGCCAGTAAACAAAAGAGAAAAGCCCTTCCTTGTAACATTCACATAAGCATCATCTTGGTTGTGGCTGTTACCCCCACAAGCTCAATGACATTTTCTTCCCAGCACCAGACAGAACAGTTTGCCTCTGTTCCCCACTACAATGTAAGCATCATGAAGGCTCTATTTGCCCTTTAACTCATCACTGTATCACAAGCATCGAAATATACTAGATGCTTCAAATTCATTCAATTAACAAATTTCTATTTATCTTAAACTGTTAAGGCATTTGGAATTATACAGAGTGCTGAAGAGGTCGGTCCTTTCCTTTCATCTTTTTTTTAACATGATACCTTTCTAAATATCTTAGCTCCACTGTTTTCACCCACTGGCTCAGGCATTATTGTAGAAATTACTTGAAGAATAAGAGGATGGCTCCTTTCTAAATACAAGTATCTATGTATTTTAAATGAGTCAAACTGTAAGCTAGCAACTCTGAAGAACAAGTTGGTTGGCATGACCCACACTCCCAGCTTCCTTGCTTCCTCCACTTCCGGTGGGTTCTTTGTGCAGCCAGGCCAATGGGGTTGTGACTCAGCTTTTGGTGAAAGGAGGTCCTTGCTGCATCACTGTGCTTGTACAAAATTTGGTGCCTTGTACCATTTAAGGGAGAAACAGAAAAGACTGGAAACTATTTGAGTGTAGAACTTATATCTGAAGGCAGATCTATTGGAGAGATGGAGAAGAACAACTTAATGATCCCATATTACCTGGAATGGCACAGGAACTTATTATGGCCTTTGGTCAACAGTAAGTGGCACTTGGTAAGAGTTCAAGAAAGTTTTGCTGACCAATGCATGAAAACATGATGCAAAAATAATGCCAAGCTAGGGTATTTAGATATACTTACTTCTTGGAAGACATACTTCTTAGAAGGGTCAATTTCTTATTTTGGGAATATTTCGATTGCTCTGAGTGCAAAGGAAAATAATAAATTGGAACAAAATTTCAGTCAGTTGTCCACTCACCTTTTTACTAAAGTGGGGAACATTAGCGCCCCCAATGCCTCTTTGCACAGATGGTGGTACTTGATACACATCTTGTTCCTGGGTACCATGACCAATGGGTACTTGATAAATTCCCTGATTTTGGTAGGAAGGTGGCACTTGGTAGATTGTTTCTCGAGGGGCACCCTGTGGGTTTGGCACTTGATAGAGCTTCTGTTGGCCAAAGGTCTGGTGAATCAGTCCAGGAGTAGGCTGGTCCTGACTGGAGGAGGCCTCTTGCATGGGACCAATCAGAAGCTTCACCCGGTTGCCTGGGACAATGCCTTGCCGACCATGTAAGGAACAGAGCCACCATCCTTCCAGTCCTCCAGTGTTCTGCTCTATGACAGTGAGGATGTCTCCTTTGCGAAAGGCCAGTTCCTCAGCACACTCTGGGACATTGTCATATAAGGCTCGTGCCATAAGATTCTAGGAAGGAAAGAACAGAGGGAAATCATCTTAGAATATTAGCTTAGTCCCTTTAACACCTAAAGCCCTTCCTCTTATGGAGAGGCACACCTCCTGAAAGAAGAGAGGAATAAATCTAAATGATAGCCTGTAAGGAGAAAACCAGATGGTGCAGACAAAAGACAGATACATACATTCTGTGTCTGCCACCAATGACATCAGACTGCCTCCTTGGAAAAGCTCAGAACACCACAAGAGAGCTTTCCTCTAGCAGTAGATGCTGTGCCAAGGAATTATGAGTAGCACTGCTAAAGAGTCAGAGAATAGTTCAATATACAAAACATTTTTCTTCCATTTCTTAAAGCCAGCTTAAGGAATAAAATAGTCCAAGATATGCACATGTACTACAACTGACATTTCTCATTTTTTCCATGAAGAGTTAAAGAACATCCCTGATAACAAACAGTACAAACATCATTTACATTTGGTGTTAAAATGGAACCAACAGTACATTTATATATGCCTTGGCAGTGGTTAAAAATTTATATTCTCAGTTGATCACAAGGTCCTTGGATACAAGGAGAATCTCCAAGCAAGCATTTTTTCCATGATCATGGAGCATAGTGTGACAGGAGTCTCTATCTCCAGATTTGATGGCAGGGAGCTACAAAGAGTTTATCACACACAGGTAGATGCCATCTCTCTCTGTTGGTCTATTATTCATGCCTTTCCTGAAGGCCCCTCCTCACCCTGCCACTATTTCCTACTACGTGAGCCTCGCCATTCACATCAGAAAGGCTGTGCCTTCCCCTTTCAGGGGCCCAAAACACTTTCTCTCTTTGTATGAAGGCCTGTCTGGTACATTCAGTACTAAGCAGACAGCCAAAGTAGGCATTCAGCAGAGAGTGGGCAGGCAGTACGTGTTGACATTCTTGGAAGCCTTTCAAAGGCTCCAAAGATTTCATTTCTTGGCGTTAGTAATGTTTCGCAGCATGATGGCAGCCATTACCACATGCCTTTTCCTTCCCAGCACACAGAGGAGTCAGGGAACGTAAATTCACCACAAGTACTTGGAAAACTAAAAGCGATCTCTCCAGAGCTTCCCTAAAATGTCTGGGTACACTAGTAGATGTTATTGTGCTGATGATCATTTGGTGGGGGTCGGGGGAGGGGCTGCTGACTGCATGGGGCATGTTTGTGACTTCACATAAGAGTGGAACTTGGGGTTGTTGTTGTTTGGACTTCTGTGCCCTCTTTTTTCTTCTCTAGAAATGTGGACTTCATCTTTGAGCTTCATGCTTTGCATTCCTTTGTAACTGACATACATTAATCATCTACCCCTGTACTGTGCCCTGTAACCACAGCTATTGCTCTGTGAGCTGGTTCTCTGCTATGGAGTGGTCGTACTCTGAGAGGGGTCTCCCCTCTAGTCAGTGGTTGGGAAGAGGCCCTACTTTTACTCTGTTATCCAAACTCCTCTCAGTCAATGCAACTACTTAAGCTAAGGAAAGGAGATAAAAGCCATAGAGGTCAGTACCCAGGAAGCCTAGTGATGCTCTTTAGGCATAAGGTTAAAGTCCTTGTTCTTGAAAGTTTTGAGGTCCAGGAAGTCGATGTAGCCAGGTAAGCAGTAAGGGAAGCCAAAAGGAAACTGAGGGTTTGTATTCCAGTGAACATTTTACTTAGTATTTATATTCTAGGAAGCTTTGCGCTCCTTTCAATTAAAAGTTCATATATATAAAGATAAAATCATGCACCATTCTATTCTGCTTTGAGGAACCATTTAAGAATGTGTCATGATCTTAAAATCTCCTCTGTTTCTCATTTTTCATCTTGTGGATGTTCTGTAACTTAAAAGAAAAGTCATAGATTACAGAAAATAAGATTCTAATCCTTTGTGCCAAAATGATTTGAGGGAATTACTCCACCAGAGTGTATTGAGACTATAGAACAGAGAGAGAGAGCTGACCCCCTCCACACACATGCCCCACTCCCTGCCCCCAGACTCTGTTCCTCTTTCTGGGGCCCATTTAACAATTGGAAATGGCTGCTAAGGAAGCCCCAAGATGAAATCAGAAGTGATAAATAGTAGAGGCCAGTTCTACAGGAACCAAGCAAGGGTGGGTGGCTGTGCACCTTGACTTCAAAGCAAAGAAAGGAAACAAAACAGCAGAAAGGTAAAGGACTACAGACTTAATCAGGATACATAAGTTGAGGCTTTTGGAGCTGGGCCACAGCCATGGAACTCCATGAAGCATGAACGTAGAGCACTGAACCATGCTTGATTAGAGGCAGAGAGAAGTCCCTGTGTGAGGGCTGTTCTGGATTTTCTTTGTCAGCTGTCCCAGTGTCCTTCCCCACACCTGGGAAGCAGCATGCTAATGTGTCTAGAGGTGCTTCAAGAGCTGCTTCTTTGGGAATACTTTCAGAGCCCAATGTCCTTGCTAATGGAGCCACTGTGGGTGAATTCTCCTATTTGTGCATGATTTCCCAGCAGTCCTTATTACCTACAGAGATCAGGATTTAGAAAGAGGGCTTGGCATGGATGTTAGTGCTATCTTGACACCTCCTACACTGACAGATATTCTTAGTCTTGGCTGAAGAGGAGTGAGTTATTTAATATCTGTGTAAGCTACAGAGACCTAATGTCTATACCTAGCCACTCTCCCAAACAAAAGATTCCAGCTCCAGAGACCTTTAGAGACACCTGGACCCAACCTCCTCATTTTACAGACAAGAAAACAGATGGGGGGGGTGGCGGGTCACATTTTATCATTTGACTAAGGCCACACTGTTGGAGTCAGAGATGAGAACAGAACTCTGGTCTCTTGGTTCAAGTCCCTTTCCACCTTAGCTCTAGTATACAGTGTCCTCCTAACTTGGCTCAATTCCATTATATTTCATTCAGTACAGCTCTAAAGATGACCAATTCTTCTTGACATTTCTATAAAATAAATAGATTCTTGGGGCATGGTGCCTTAATTGTGCAACTTGGGAAGATTACCTCTCCCCCTTGTGCCTTAACTTCCTCAACTATAAAATGAGAATGCGGATAATAACACCAACTTCATAGGTTTGCTGTGAAAATTAAATGAGTTAATTTAAGTCAAGTACTTGAACACTGCCAGAAGAAACTTAGGAAGTTACTGTTACTGTTTATTTAATTTGCTGGATAGCACTTTGGCCCTAGGCTCCCTACTCTGTTCGCCTCCTCTCAGTTCTCAGTCAAGGGTTCACCCTATTCTACTGATGCTATCATATATTTATTTAATACATATCTGATATTTCCCTTGCTTACAATTACACCTAGGAGAATTGTCTCTCAAAACAATATTGCTTTGAATTAATAATGAGTTCTAGGCATTGCAACCTCTTGTCAAGTATCTGCCTACAAACAGCAGCAATAAAACTGCTGGTTAAATTCAAGAAACCTTCTGAGGTAAAATACCAATACTAATCCTAATGATATTACTGGGAAAATTTAAAAAAATATTATTAGATTCCAGCAGAGAACAATCCATCAAAAAGTGGGGAAAAACACAGGCTTGGCTTTTGAAAATACTTAGTGTGTTGGGGCAGGAGTTCAGTAAGATGATAACAGCAAAATTAACTTTAGCTGGAACACAAACCATCTCATTCAAAAGAACATGTGCAATTCATAAATCAGCAAATTAGGAGTTAATTCCTCTGCCTAGGAGAAGGTGGAGGAACCCTCTCCTTCAGTGCAAAGGTATGATCCCTTAGGGCCATAGAGTCAGAAGGTGATTATCTGAATATCTTAGAAAAACCCAGAAAAGGCAGATATACTCTTTCTCACCCCTCACCCCCATATTTATCTCCATGGCAGGAAAGGTCAACACAGAAACAAATCAAGGAGAGATAAGAGAGCTATGTAATTCTATATCCAGTTGGATGGTTAACCTCCAGAGATTGGCAGTTAGAAATG
Organism: Trachops cirrhosus; assembly: GCA_028533065.1. Classification (NCBI taxonomy): domain Eukaryota; kingdom Metazoa; phylum Chordata; class Mammalia; order Chiroptera; family Phyllostomidae; genus Trachops; species Trachops cirrhosus. The sequence goes on from CM052542.1 coordinate 77,289,776, forward strand.
CAGCTTGAGATTGGCAAAGTACCAAACAGTTGGGCACGGAACCTGAAAGCCAGAGGAACTTTAAACAATTACAGTTAAACTCTTTTACTTTACAGATGAGAAAAATGAGGCTCAAGAAGTTAATGATTTGCCAAAGTTACCTGGCAAGAAGGTCGTAGAGCAGGGACAAGAAAGAATTCAGGCTTCCCAAATAAGAATAGTATTAATAAAGTCAAATACATATGCTACAAAAGTTGTGGTTCTAATCAGGATTGGAAATTGACCCTTAGGGTCCTGAGTCCTATTTGAGCCAAATACATGGTGATGGAAGATGATCTGACTTTGGATGGTGGGCACACAGTGCAATACACAGCTCATGTATCATAGAAATGTACACTTGAAACCTATATGACCATATGAACCAAAGTCACCCCAATGAATTTAATTTTAAAAATCCTAATTGAGGGAACCTTAGTTGTAGCAGCCTCTAACATGGATCCCCATCCTGCACTTTCTCAAAACTATTCTGGCTTCCACATTACCACTTCCTGTTTCTCTCTCTTCTCTCATTCTTAGCACTACTCATCTTTCTTCTTGTTCACAGAACAAAAAAAATTTGAGGGGGCTCATTCCTTAAGTGATCATGTTCCAAAGGGATCTCTCCTTTGCACTTGTCTCTTGCCTATATGCTCACTCTCTATAGGAAATCATGTCCATGGTGTTGGTATCTAAACACAGACAACTCTCAGATCCATAACTCCGGCCTGGATACTGCTGCACTCCAATTCCATGTTTACAATTGTCTAATGGGTTCCTTTACCTCAAAATTGACAAGTGCAAAAATCCCTTTCTCCTGCTCTATCTTTCTTCATTAACAGTGTGCACACTGCTGCCAAGAGAGTGGCTTCAGAGGTTTTCAGAGTCTTTTCACAACCTGAAACCCAATCAGCTTGGACCCTGCTTTCCTCCTCTCTGTCACTCCTAGTTCAGGCCCTCAGCAAGTTTTGGGGGAAGGAGTGGGGCAATTACTTCCCAACTGATTTTCCTGCATTTACTCTCTTCCACATAATTAGAAGAGTTATATTTCCAAAACCTATCTAATCGTGTCTCTTCCAAGTTTTCTGTTATAGTATTTCTTACAGTGTAACTTGTATCATCCCATTCAAGATTGGGAACTCCTTAAATTCAGGGAGGCTGTCTTATTCCTTTGGCATTTTCAGAACTCTGTAGCCCAGCATCTGAAACAAAATAGATACTCACTAAATGTTTGCTAACTAGAGTGGATTCTGGATTCTGATTTCCTGGTTCTCTACAGAGAGGGTAAAATTCTTTTCTGGAGACATCAGCATGACATTTCATCAAAATTTTCAGATGGGCATGGGAAGATAAACTAATGGAGCCAGAAAGGTAAGTGGTGTGTCCAAGTCACCAAGCCTCACAGCCAGAGAACATGGGACACAGCAAGCAGGAAATTGCCTGTCCCTCCCTATTAAAACAGGATAATGAAGTTGATGGGAAGCCTGAATCTAGTGATCACAACCACGGAGCAAACAGGAAGGCCAAGAGGAACTGAGCATCCCATCCAGATTAAATACAATGTTTTCTGTAAGAGCCTTTCTCCCTTCAATGCAGCAACCCATCGCAGCAGGTGACTGTGCACATTCATACTTTGCCAGAACATTGGGTTTCTGCTGTTCCTGGTTCCCAAACTATGCCTGAGGAGTGGGAAGAAAATACTGTACAACTAGTCAGAACAGTGGGTAGGTCACGTGATTAACTCCCACATCACCCCCACTCTTCCCTGCCTTTTTTTCCCCCACTGCTATCAAAATGCCAAGAAAGCTTATTACTCCTACTTCCAGGGAAACTATCTGCTATTCCAAATACAGAAAAGTGTGACTTATAATTTCCATGACCATCTATGCTGTTCTTTGAAGAAAAATTAGACACAATGGGTGGTGTGTCACCCCCACTATGACTGATAACATCACCAATGGCCCAACTTCCTCTTATTATTTTTACTTTATTCTATATTTATCAAGCAGGAGCTCCCACCACAGCCTCAGGGCTGCCACATTCTCAACACCATGACCTTCCTGTACCCAACCCCTCAGACTTTAGTCTTGGGATCTGGCAGGTTGTGCGACACACACACAGACGCACACATACTCTGGGCAGGGTGGATCGTGAGAAACAGACACAGCACAGAAGGAAATGGCCATTGTCAAAGAAATCAGTCCTAAAGGAAGTGGCTAAAAGATGAGCATCAAGGTCAGTCTGGGAGCACAGGGGAAGAGAAAGGCTTGTGTGGCTTTGTGTGTACTGACAAAAATCAGCTTCTGTCTGAGGGTCGTCAAACCACTTTGACTTTCGCTCACCATCACCTTCAGGATATAGGGGGGTATGGGATTTCCCAAAAGAAGGAAATAGCCATAGTCAGAAAACATGCATATCTATAAGCATCTGGATTTCACTTCTTGGAATATTTTGGTTTACACATGGGTTTTTTTCATTGAATTATCTGCAGTGTTGAAATAACAATCTTCCTGAGCTTGTTAACTGGTAGACACAATGCTTTCAAGTCCAGGAGTTAGAAGATATGATATATAGCACATCCAATTTTTTTCCAGCAATACGCATTAATTGCAGTCTGACACACTTTCCATCATGTGATCTGAACTAGTCAGAGAAAAGCAGCAGCAGGATCCTCATAGGCCCCACTAGTCCCTTGTCATGCTGCTGATCACATGAGGAGTGTCCAATATGTGCCATCAAAGATTGCTCTGGCTCCTAGACCACATTTCAGCCAATTTTTAAAAAAAATTCTGGAAAGTGCTTCTAAACCCCTATGATAGTTACAAAGCTTAAATGAGTATCCTGGACCCTCTCTGATTCTTCATGTCACACCTGCCACAAGTCCTTAAGTTTTCTTAGATTTTCCCTCCTTGTGAACTTTTGGCCATAGCATTCTCTTTGTGTGGTTCAGAGTGGGAAATGCTTAAAGAATGTGACAGTAGATACTTGCTTCCCAAAGGTAGCCTCTGCATGCAGCAGCCCCCACGTGCACTACTGGGGTGTGCTCTGTGTGTGGTGGTGCATGAGGTTCCTAGGTTTCGGAATCTTAATGTGTCCTCCACATTGACCTATTTCTATCTGATGAGAGATCATTCAGAACCCAGCATTACTTTGGTGGTTCATGTGCCCAAGTAACGCTACTTAAGAGTTGGTGAGAATGTCTGCCGCTATTTGTAAATTTAGATATTTGGATCTCAGAAAGAAATTTCTGTCTGACCACATTTGGTAACATGATACGGCAGCAGAGATGTGAGATTAAATTTAAAAAAAAGTGTTTCCTCAAATGCTGGGTTTCTTTCCTTTCCTGCACTAGAACTAATGTCACCTATTCTCCCTTAAGGTTGATAGAGGGCAGAAACATTCAGAGGTTGAGATTTGTTAACCATGAAGCCTAGAGCAAATTGTTTCAGATTAAAAAATTACAAAGGGTTTGGTAGGTAGGTGTGCACATACGAGTGTGCGTGTGTGACTTCACAGTCCCCTTTTCTTATTTTCTGGCTACTCATGGGGGATGAATTGGACTGCTGACAGTATTTGAGAAAAACAAATAAAAGTTTGAGAAAAACAAACTTTCCTTACGAGTCTGATGATCATAAATAATAGTTGTGTCTTTAAGAGCTCAATGTTCCACACTTGTGTGGTTTTTGAGATTGAGCTAAGCAACTCCTGAGGGACTTGGAGAAGGTGGAAGGGCACGTAGGTTTCTGTGGGTATCAGTACCAGAGGTCAACCACAGTTTGACCAGAATCAACTAGCTTAGAATTTCAGACTAAGAAGGGATCTGAGAGATCATTTTAACCCAATCTTCTTGTTTTACAACCCAGAGAGTCGCCTATTAGATTAGCAGCAGAGCCAGAAGTAGCACCTGGTTCCCTTCCTAATCTAGGGTTTTTTCCACTAGACCAGGATGTACTTCCTGAGAGCCTTCTCCATCTTAGAATTTAGTACTGTTGCTATTAAGCCTTGAAATTTATAAGCATTTGTCCCACGTTGCCTGGTTTTGATAGATTTAAGTACAGTATATTGGCAAAGGATCAAAAACATGGGGCAGGCACAAACTCTTTTCAGGGTTTCTGTCCCTAGATAAATCTGACAGGCGCCATATAATGATGAAGACCTGACACCCACTCACCCAAAAGATAGGTTTCATTAACAATAAAACAACCATCTGGATTTCAGCCAATGTTACAGTGTTGGCACTGGATCACATCTATCTGCTTGTCTAGACAAATCCCTCCAACATCCAGGTACTTAGGGAAGCGAAATGAGAATTGTTATAAAGGAATAGGAGACTCCATTCCATTATATTATAGTATATTTCCAAAAACGACATCATTTCTCAAAAGCCAAAACACGCAAGTCATAACATTTAATAAAATATTTGCACCAAGTGTAGCCCCCAAGGTCTAAGGTTACATCTAAACACAATATGATACAGTACCAATATCTAAATACAATATCAATACAAATACAAATACGTACACATCCTGGTGACTTTGCCTGTCTCCTAGCCAGAACCCAACTGATGTAACTTGGATGCCGACACTCAATGGAACTCTTTTGGACATCCCTTGACCTAGGTTTGGTGCTGATTGCCATTGTCCCACTTGTGAGTTCCTCAAAGAATTCTAAGAACTGGATCCAGACACTTGGCTGAGAGGGTATATGCAATTGCATGTTGTTACCACTGAAACTTCAGAGAAAGAAACTTTAGATGCTGCTGCTTCTCAGCCAGAAGAGAGAGAACAATGGCAGGAGCAAATGGAATAGAAGGAAACCTCCAAGTGAAATTGTTCAACGGCTAGGTGTATAGATAAGCTCCAACATGTAGACATTATCCATCAGTTTATGAGAGTGAAATAGCTTTCTTTAAGGCCCATTTCTAAATGCATTATAGACTATATATCAGACTGTCTATGGCAACTTTAATTCTCTTAAGTGTCTTCCTATAGCCTGTTGGTTTTACATGTGACCTGAGGGAGACCGCCTGCTTCTTAGTATTTTGTGGTACTTGCTTGAACAAGTTGGTGCTAAGCATAAAAGGGGAAGTTTCCTTTTGGTTAGGGCTTGTTACACTAAGCTCAACATTGTTCATGATAAAATTATGGCAAACAGTTATATAGTTATATATTTTGTGCTTCTATCACAACAAACCAGTAAGGCAATTGTTTGTAAGCAGAAGGAAGTAGGGGCATCTAAGGCCAGTGATTCTTAACTAAAAGGGATTTTTGTCCCTCACCCTTGACATTTGGCAATTTTAGGACACATTTTTGGTTATCAATGTGTTATGTGAGTTCCTGGTAGCTAGTGGGTAGAGGCCAAGGATGCTGGCAAACTTTCTGTGATGGAGAAGACAGCCCCCCCCCAACACAGGCTTATCCAGCCCTAAATGTCATCAGTGCCCATGTTGAGACACCCTGGATAGGGGAAAATACACTAAACTGAATTAACAGAGTCCAGTTTCAATCCTCATACTGGAAGACTAATGACAATAAAATCATGCTACCTTTTGTGTCTTTGTCCGAAATCTAAAAAATGGGGATAATGAACATGTTCTTCATAATAATATTATGAGGAATCATGAAATTATATATGCAAAATGCTTGATTTCTTCACAAGAAATGCTCTCTATAAAATCACAGCACAGTTATTACTGCACTATTATGAGCTCATGAAATTGTGTCTTAAGAACTGTACTCCACCCCCTCAAAAAAAATTCCTCCAGGAAAAGAAAATAAACCAGAAATGATCTCATCATGATTACACCTGCCACACCAGAAAACAGACACAGTTCAGAGAAACTAAATTCTTTCCCTCCAGCAATGAAGTAAGCTGTGTCTGTAATTAAGATCTTAATAAGGGAGGCAGGAGGCTTGGGCAGATGCTGCAGGCTATGAGGCAGAGTGCTACCACGCCAGGTCTAAAACAAGAACAACTGAAATACAATCTCCTGCCACTTAACACTCTCAGGTGTTCTCTGCACAAGCGCACACTGCAAGACAGGCTTTCTGTCATTTTTACAGATGCCTATTTCTGCAAGACAAAAGGAAAGGACCACCTTATTACTTACAAGTAAATGTTATTTATGACTCTAAGTGAAAAATTTGCCTGAATACACTTAAGAAAAAAGCTTCTTAGATAATTCCCTGTCAATAGGCTGACATGAGGGAAAAGGGATGATGCCTTCGACAGTTGACTGATGGGTGGAGCAGCTCATGTTGACTGTCTAGAGTGACTGAGTGTTCCTGAACTTTCCAAGACAGTCCCAGTTTCAAATATCCTTCCCATTGTCAGACCATATGTCCCTTCTTGGGGTTTTTCTAAACACGGATACATATCCACAGAAATTATATATGCATATATTTTAAACTAGAAATAAAAGATAGGCTGCCAAGTATATGTCTTGCTAATGGGTTTACCTTGATTGAATTTAGAATTTGAGAGAAAACAGATAGGTACAGATAAGAGTCTTTTGATTCAGTCAATGTTCATGTTCTCTAAATGATAAGATGATCTTTACAAGGAAATGAGATCTATTCCAAAGGCATTTGGGCCTCTGTGTGACTATCTAGAATTCCAGCTTCACAGTGAATGGGGTTATTAAGAGAAAGAAGCTGTTGGGCTAACTGTATTTCTATGTTGTCCTCCCTGACCCCCAAATAAGGGTGTGCTCATCCTGCTTAGCTCTGAGTGAAAAACGTTGGAGAATAAAAGAATAACATGAATGTTCCATCCCAGGGGATCACTCAAGGGAAAGAGCGGATCACTCAAGTATTGGCTGCTATGCCAATACTGCTGTGATAGTACTGAAATCCTGCTGGTCCACTAACCCATTTCCTGCCAAACTCTTAATTCATACCCCAAAAGATTAGTAACATCCTCCCCCCAAAAAACCCTCATTGAAAGGTTACTAGCATGTACTGTTAGATACTAAAAACTGAACACCAAGAAGACTGGAGTGTCTGGCAGTCCACTTTGCCGCCTTCCCAGTGTGCTGGCTTTGCTTGTTATGGTTATTGGGGGTTGAGGGCTGGGGACCTTGGATATCCAAGCTCATTCTTTCAGTAGAGTGCAGAACCTACAGACAGAAAAGCCTACGGGAGTCACCTACATCTCCTGGGGCGTGAAGTGCTAAGTTAAGGGTAACAAACTGACTACCACAAATCCATGAAATTAGGGCTAATTCATATAAGAGATAGCATGGGATTTCCATATAACTAAAAGAAATTAGGAAAAATTAATGACACATCATGCTGTCTAAATGCATATTGCTCTAATAAATAAAAAGATCTGGTTCATATCTTAGCCTTATATGCCTTTTGGTTGCAGCAACTTTCCATGAAGTTTGACAAATAATCCTCTCCCCACACACATGAAGAGTAAAGAAAGGAATTAAATTCAAAAGGAGCTATCAAACATTTTTGTGCAATGCTTGCACTTTTACATATTCATGGTTGCTCAGTCTTTATTTCTGGTAAGCATAAATGTTGACATTCCACAGAAGGAACCTTTTTGCTAATATCTTATAAGTATCACCTCGACATATTAAAATATCAGGATGAATTCTCATTTGCAGCATATACACCAAGATTTACAAAGAAATAAGACACCTCCGAGGTAATGGACCCAGCCTTTGAACCAGGATCATGAACCAAATAGTTAAACAATATTTAGCACCATTAATGGTTGGGGAGGTGGAGGTGGTAGGGGGGGACTAGCTCTTTTTAAAGAATAAACTGGTAATTAGTAGTCCATGGTGGGGCCCAGGCATATGTTGAAAACGTTCTGCTGGCAAGTTTAGTATTTCCATAAGCAGCTGCTCCACCCCCTACCTTAACCACGAAAAATCACTGTCATATGCCATCACTACTCACGTTTTCTAGAGCACCTATTTTATCTTCCTTAAAGTGCAGACCTCAGTTCACCTAGATCACATTGTCTACCAAATCTACATTCTAAAAAATCACTCTTTGCAGGGGAGGATGGAAAAGGTCACCAACAAGGCCATTTATCTTGAAATGAAGATTCCTCAGGAAGATGGTCTTGCAGCTAGGCTGTAAGGTTCCCCAGGCAGCAGAGTCCTCATTTACTAGTAAGCATTACTGCAGGGAGATGACTGGAATGTTCAAGGTAAATAAGATGGGGTGGGGAAGATCGTTGACAAAGTATAAATAGTTTTTTGGGGCGAGGGGTCCCCTTTCCAAGCTCATAGTCTTTGCAATCATCCATTACCTAGGAAACCGGCAGCTATTCTCTGGCATTTTCAGTTGGAAATTTAGTATTTCTTCCTAGTGGCCCTGTTTTGTTTACCTTGGCAAAGAGGCCTGATAATTAAGTCTATATGTTACTGCAGAATAATGTCATGATCCCAGTGGCTGGCATTTGAAACCAATTTGTTTAGTTTTCTTTCTTACCCTAAAACAATCTAAAAACAGATAACCAAGACCTCTTACTTTCCATCTACTTACACTTTCTGTAATAGGATAAGGGATATACAGGGTCCGGCACAAATAATGCCCCTTTTTATTACAAAATCTTTTATTACAACACCATAAGCATGTAATCCTGTAGCATAACAATATCACACTGAAACACACCATATGTCATTTTAGGTGAAATGTTGAAATTAAAACTATAAATTATTACACCTATATTATTACCATGCCAACCACACTCAAGCAGGCATTACTTCTGCGGGACCCTGTAGTTAACCCTGAACTTCTGTATCCAGCAACTCACTACCTTTGCATTTCACCTTTGATTTTTTTAAGTTGATGATTTTTCTGTATATATATTATATATATATCTTATAATTCATCAAATAGCTACAATTTAAAATGCTTACTATATGCTAAAAGCTGAGAAAGATGTTCATATCTTATTTCCTTACAACTATCTGATAAGAGAGGTATTTCAATAAATCACACTTTTATCAATGAGGAAACAGAGGCCTAAAGTAGCCTGCCTATATACTATTAGAAAGTAACCAAAGTGGTATTTGAAACTAAGCCCATGTTCTTTCTATTATGCTATAGAAAGACACTTTTATGCCATAGCATTAAGACACTTTTAATGGTTATTTATATAAATATTTTACGTTACTCAACATTTAATTTAATATTTGTTGAGTAGATACTATCAGTTAGATTCTGTTATCACAGGAATATTGAGTCTTATTAATAGCAGTGAGGATAGCAAGTCATTAATATAGTAGCAAGAGGGTGCATAAAATGTGCTGGTAATTCCCTATGTGCGGCATTTGCACTTCTATAATACACATCCAGACCCTTGGGATACTCAACAATATCCAGCCATTTTAGCCTATAACTGGGATTTTCACATAATCCAGTTACCAAGTCTTGAATCCACACTATCCTTTCAACATCCATTGAGCATCTACTGTACAAGGAGAGCTGGAGGTGATTGGCATTGTCTACTCACTACACACCAGGAGTCATGTTAAGTACTTTGTATTCATAAATTTTCTTGTTTAGGCCTTAGAACAATACCATGAGGCAATGGTTATTCACCCCTATTTTCAAATAAGAAAACTGAGGCTCAGAGAGCTTAACTTGCCCAAGGTTACAGAGCATTAAATCACAAGAAGTAGTAACATCTTTGCCCAAAGCCCACACTCTACTTTGTCTCTACTACAAGACTGTACTAGACCAAGACCCTGTTGCCTCAAGACAAAGGATCCTAGATCACACTTTTTATTCAGTGGCCTGTTTATCAGTCTAACTCTATATACGAATAAAGGCCACCTTTATTTATTTCTTGTGTTCAGTGGGGCTTAATTAAAGCTGGACAACCCCCTATACCTGAAACTAATACAAAGTAACACTGAATGTTAAAAAAGAAAAAGCTGAACAGACAGCTTCAGTGGGTAACTTATGTGAGTTACAGGTATCATTTAGACAGTAATTTTATTGAAAGTAAATTAGGTAGTGCAAACAGAGTAGGGCAGAGGTGAAAAAGCCTACTGCAGGGATTACAGCAAGACAGTCAAGGAGGCAAAGGTTTGGGCTTCATAGAGAGGATGGATGAGGAGGTTGGACCTGTGGAAAGTGACAGAATAACCAAGTCATGTAGGTGTAAAGAGACAGGGCCAGATGAATCAGGGAGCAACAGAAGGCCAAGATTTCTCACAGCAGAGACAAAAGAGAGAAGAGAGGTGGAGGTTTAGGGTGTGCTTTGAGGGAGTCATGTCTACGTGGATTGGGAAGGCAAGCCCTACGAAAGTCAGCTATTACAGAAGCATAAAGAATGCTTGAATGAAAAAATGACAGGTGATGAGGACAAAAAAGGGAGAGAATTTGAAAAGAGGATTGAAAAGTAGAGAGGAAGTTGTTTTTAGAAGTCTTGGGGGCAGGGGTACAGACAGGAAGCCACTGATGAATTCTGATAAGAGAACACATCTATATCCCAGCAAGGGAAGGATGCTAAAGGCATCTTTGGTATGTCCCACACTGTGCAGCTTTGCTATATGTGTGGTGTTATCAGAACATCTTCAGCTCTACAAAGTCTTTCATCTCTCTGTAGGTAAGTTACTTAGCTCCAAAAGTGGGTTTGCTCAATAAATAAATAATATAAAACAAATAATTAAGCAAGGATTTATCATAGCATTTTTTGGTGCTTCTGAATTTATAGATCTCACATAAGATTTAAAAGTGGGGGCAGGAGTTTCTAATTTGGATTGTATGCAACAAATCATCTAGAAGAAAATCAAGAATTTAAAACCAAAATGTCAAAGCAAGGAAATAATTGGGAATCATATAGGCCATAAATGACCATAGACTAAATTTAAGACCCTCAATTATTTTTTTCTCAAGCCAGCTTGAGAAACAAAATATTTTCAAAGTCCCCTCAAAAGCTCTTAATGGTACAGACTCTCTAGTTTCTCCAACCTACCTTGCTCACAGTCAGCCAGAACATAGAAATCTGAATTTCAGGATGTAGTTTTCTGACTTGTAAGTTCCATCTGTAATTTTTCACCAGTCCAAGCATTTAAGAATGAATTTGTTGAATGGTTAATTAGAGAAATAATTTAAAATTTTAATGGGGGCCCATGGGGTTCAGAAATTTGGCAAAGCCCCAAAAGCCGCTTAGCTATTAGAGATCAGACAGGCAGTGCCTGCTGAGAGCCACTGACCAGGCCAGGGACAGCACAAAATGGGCAGGGTCTCCAGCCTCTGCTCAAACGCAGCTGCGCAGTGGCCCTTCAATCACCCTCCTGGCAGACAGCAGCCACAATCGCCTCCATAACCTCAGGGGGGAAGACTTCCCTGAGCAAGCCTCAGCCTCTTCCCCCAACTGCAGGACAAGTTCTGTATATTCAGAGGAGCCTGTCGAAACCACAAATAAATAACACCCCCCCACACACACACACACAAAATTTACTATCACAGAACCTCAGACTGAATACTTTTAAGAGAAATGAACTAAGCAAACAACTAGAACAGGAACAGAACCATAAAAATGTAGATCACATGGAGGGTTATTAGCAGGGGAGGGGGGAAAAGGGAAAGGGAATAAGTAGCATAAATGGTAGGTAGAAAATAGACAGAGGGATGTTAAGAATAGTATAGGAAATACAGAAGCCAGGGAACTTATATGTATGACCATGGACATGAACTAAAGGGAGAGAATACGTGTGGGAGAAGTTGTGCAGGGCAGAGAGGAATAAAGGAGGGGAAATGGGACAACTGTAATAGCATTATCAATAAAATATATTTTAAAAGTTAAAAAAGAGAGAAATGGAATATTAAGCACATATAAGAGTGACTGCACCCTTCCTATGAAGAAATAAAAAATATATATACAATGAAATAAAAATAGACTAGGTAGGCACTACCCAAAAATGTTTACCAAAGTAAAAGCTTACATTCCACAATTCTCAATATTATTGTAAAGACGTAGCTGGCTGACCTTGAGCTGCAAAATGAGTGCAGGCTTGGTTTTTCTCCAGTTATGATCCCTGAAGTAGCCGAACCAGATAATCTAGTTTAAAAAAATCTAATAGTGGCTGGATTACAAATCTTTCAGTAAACATTTTTAAGTCTGTGCTAAATTTATAGTGTATAGTACAACACAGTGTTTAAAAAATAATTCCTAACTCCAAGATTTTACAATCTAATAATTATCTGGCTTTACTACCTAAGTGGCTCAAATTAAACAAGTAACTGTGAAACATGCATTTCACTTTGCTTTGTAGAGTTACTGCCTAAAACAACAACAACAGCAACAACTCTAACCTGCAGGACTGTGCAACGAAATAGTCTCAAATTTCCTGGGAGAAGAAAACACCAGTCACACAGGACATTTTAGAGAGGTCACAGATGGTTCTTTCTTTTTCTTTAATTAAAGTCACAAGCTCTGGGACCAGATAGTATCGGTTCAAATCCCAGCTCCACCACTTTTTAGCTCTGTGGCTTTGGATTTCCACATTTGAAAATGAGTATAATCATACCCACATCATAGAGTTATAGAGATTATTAAAATGACAATGCTGTATTGTCACTATAAGTCTTAAGAAATGTTATTTATCTACCTTGTGTCATCTCCTACTCACAAAATCCTCTCCTTAAAGTTGCCTATCATTTACCAGAGAGAAAACAGGCTTTTTAAGAAAGGGAGAGTAGACTGATTCAGCCATTGGTTCATTTTATAGTTACCACGAGGTGTCAATCTGTCATTTGGTCAGTCAGAGAAGTTAATAGTTTTTTTCTGGTGAAGGTGTCCACAAGCTAGTAAAAATCATGTATTCACATCACTTGGCAGGGTATTCAACACTAGTAAGACCCGGCAGAGAGGCAGGTTTTCTCCATAAATGCCAGTCATAATTTACATCATCTGTTGCCCTGATGTTTTCTTTCCATAAGAGTAAAATGAAACATGATGAGGTCACTGAATAAATGACTTTAGACTTTGTCACTTTCTAGTTTGGAGCACTCATTGTTAATTTCAGTCATTTACACTTTCCAACAATAAATGTATGAGCATATTTTCTTTCTGCTGGTCGGTTTTTATGAACTAAAGGAATTCAGCAATGCGTCAGGAGTGGCAAAGACTCACTGTGGGGTGAGCAATATCTAGTCCTATCGCTGCTCTGCATAAGGAAACTGTGGCTTACAAGGGCTGAAAAAAGAGAACTTTCCTGCCATTATAGAAGGATTTGTTTTTAGTTGCATCTTCAAGTCAAATATTGTGATCTTCAAGATTACCCATTCCTCTGATCTTTCCTATTGAGGCAGATAATGGAAAGCTGATAGCAGAGTGATAACTGATGCCTGTGTCTTCAGATAGTTGTGACCTTTTCAAGGAGAAGTCGAACTCATACTTTAGAAATAAAAGGCTTTCAACATTCAGATTTGGAGCTTTGAATAAGATTTATAACTTTTGAACAAAAGATTTACAACATCACATTAAAACAGGATGGGCCAGAAACTAGATAATTCAGAAAGCAAAGTAGCTCCCGGCCACCACAATCCTGAAGATCAGACAGGTAATACAAATTGTCAGTCTAAAAGCATAGTCATCTTGCCAGAATTTCTTTTAATGATACACTTTTGTATAAAAAGCACTAGGAGTGGTAACTATTCTAGAGTAGAAATATTCATCCTCCAAGGAAAAGTCAGGTCCTATTCATTGCAATCTGCTTCTGTCCAGTGTGCCTGGTAGCTGCTTGCCTCCTACGTGGGGGTGACTTAAAATGGAATATGCTGAGCAAGTTATAACCCCTTTTTGCCAAGAATAAACACACAAACTAGTGTAAAATGCATGGGAGAAAATGCTGCCAAAGTATTATGGCACTCTGCAAACTTTAGGAACAGTAAACTGGCCTGAGTGAAGCTTCAGACTCTCCGTCTATTCAAATGCCAATAGAAGTGTTTTCAAGAAATGGCAAATATTCACTTATTCTAACAACCAACGTCATTTAGGGATATCAACATTCTCCGTCACCAGCTATATAATGAATAGTACCTGGGGCTTTTAATTTCTCCCACCAAAAGTACACATGGCAAACTGCATCCCAGACTAAACGCTTAAAGCAAAGGCTGAAGACTGCTTTATGAGCCAGTCTGGGAGACTCTGCAGTTCTGATTCCTCTCTCATTACAGCTCCGGGGCTCCGGGAGACAGTGGAGGCCAGGCCTGGGGGAGCCGAGGAGACTTGAGCTAATACATGCTCCGCTCAAAGTCAGACACCCTGCGATCTACAGTAGCGGCTACAGACCGCCTCTAAGACTAATTCTCCAAAACTTCCAGAGGAGATGGACTCGGGTGTACTGTGAACTCGGGGAGTGGACTTAGAGACTGGGTCTCTGCCTGCTTCCTTGTGTGCCAGTCTCAGTGACTGAGACTCAACTCAAAACTTAGTTACACAAGGGGTCCCTCCAGAGGAGTTGTCACAGTAGGAACCACACACACCCACACCCACACACACACACACACACACACACACACACACACACGGAGACTTATGTAAAAGACACTCTCTTACCTTATACTTCATCTCGGCAACTGTGAATTGAGCCGTTTTCCTGACTCACTAGTTAGACTGCATTGGGTACAGGCGTGTCCGCCCCTCCATCGAGTGTAGTACTAAATGAAAGTGAGAACGGTCCGGGCTGGGGCAGGTTTGTCATTCGCAGCCGGGAGCTCAGACTCCGAAAAAGCTCCAAAGCTTCTGAGCTCACTGTTTTGACTGAGGCGGGCCTATCAAAGGTTGTATTTGCATACCTTCTCGTCATTGGCTAATGGACCAAGGTAATGTGATGCCCCGCCCACTTCTTAACATAAAATTTCTGACAAAGAACATGTAATGTAAACATTTCTTTTTGCATTATCAAAAAGGGTAGATAATAAAACAAAGTGGGAACGGTTCCCAATTTTACTCCATCCTTTCCATCACCCCCACAAAGGAACGGGAAAAGAGATGAATTCTTTTTAAAGATTAACCTAAGTTTTAAAGAAATCGAATTCACAAAGCAGTCTGACAGTCGTGCTTCCTGTGACCTAGCAACTCCTTCATAAACCCATTTCATTTCAAAGCCATTCACCTCACAATCTCTACATGAAACGAAGCCTGGGGAACAAAAGGTTTTCTGTCTCTGGCCTCTTTTTACTAACTACCCCTGCTGATATCTCCCTGGCTCTCCTTCTCTCCTCCCTCCCTCCCTTTGGTGTGTGTGTGTGTGTGTGTGTGTGTGTGTGTGTGTGTGCTTTTTTTGTTGTTGTTGTTCTTTTCAGTGTTCAAAGTACTTGCGATGTCAGTCTGCAAGGAGCCAGAATACAATTCCCCCTCAGTGAAAAGGAACTCCCTAGGCCAGGCACCAGGATTTGTCTGGCCAGCTTCTCACAGGGCCTCACAGACTTGAGTGTCAGCCACATTCAGCGACCTTCTCTGACTTTGCTGAGGATAAAGGTTAGATATGACCCCGCCAATGGGGCTGGCCAGTGCACGCCCTATACATCAGCGCTGTCTATAGAGTACTGTGTTCTTTGATGGTTGGCATTTCTAGCTCCAGCTTTGAACACTGCAGTTTTTCCTTCTGACCTCTCTCCTAAAGATGACCCGTGAACCCAACAACACTTATTATATAGGGAACAAAAAAAATGCCTACTGTTTGATGAGCCTCGTTAAAAAGACCAGGCTGTCTCCAGTGAAGGATAGAACATTTACTTCAGCTTCATGATTTCTGTAGAGAAAGAGGTTACCCAGGGGAGGACAGAAATAGTCACCTTCAGAAACTTTTCTGAAGGATAGAAAGGAAAGGGAAAATTCCTTTTTAGTGGGCCTCAGGATTCAGACTTGGTAAGTGCAGATAATAGGCTGTCCCTGAGTGGGATAGACTCCAACCAGACTACACGACTTGGATGGAAAAATCAGCCTTTATTTTTTTTCCTGGCCAAATTGGACTAGAATCTGTTTGATTTGTTCCCCCTTACCCCTCCGAAATTCTCAATGGATTAAAACTACTTTTACGATCTAAGCAAAAAGAACTGAAGAACAGCTGCCCTACAAAAGTGGTTTCCAGATCCAGGGCTCACAGTTTAGCTAAAAATTTAATGTGGCACCCATCCCCTGGACATGACCCCCCAGCAGTCACAATGACCTTGGCACACTGGTTCCGGCATCCACTAGGCCTTGCTTTTCCTCATTTGGCCTTTGAGTGAAAATGAGCCTGAGTGATTTTTCAAGGTCTTTCTGAAAACAATTTAAGCATGCAGCACATTGCACTGGAAGGATCTTCTGAACAGACCCACAGACTTATGGGAGAGTCGTTATTTTGCAGGAAATTGTTTTCCGTGTCTGCCTGGATTAGCCAAAGACCTTTCCATCTGTAAGATGAGTCTTGTGGCTTCCAGGAGATCTAGATAACATTCCATTGGCTTCCTAAACAGTCAAATTGAACCCTCCTTCTGTTTTGTTTGATGAGTACCATTGAGTAGTGAACACTATCTCACTCCATTTTATTGCTTTTGAACAGTTTCCCAAAGCATATGCCAGGACTTTTTTGTCATTTCATTCTCTAGTTAGAAAGCTTAATTCATGCCAAGTGGCCCTCCTGCTTTCTTGTCTCTGTACTGTACAGTAAGACACTTAAAATCTCCCTGAAGTTTATTTCAAGGTGGTTTGGGTCATTATGTTGTTAGTTATATAAAGAAAACCACAATGGTGTTGGAGGCCAGTAAACCTGTTAGAATGTCAATAATTTTTTTAACTTCCTGATTTTGATGTCTGAAGTATAAAATTGAGAAACTAATAATATGTACCTGCTAGGGTCATAATGAGGATTAAATGAGATAATGGGGATAGAAGTTAATAGTTCTTAGCACACAGTAAGGAAGACCTTAATAAGTGGTTGTTTATTATTATTACTATTATTAATTATTATAATGTTAAATTTATTTTATATTACTTTATTGAAATATTATATAACATTGTTAAATATATTATATAAATGGTATTAATATTTAATAATTTTAAAAATTAGGATATTATCACCATTAGACTGTTATTGGTATGTACAGTAAGCATTCAAAAAAAGGGGGTTGAATCCCCTCATTTGTATGCCATTCTTTCCCAGGGCAGTCTTCTAATTTGACAAATATCAATTGAGCACCTACCATGGGCCAGGTACTCTTCTAGGTGGGGAGAATACACAGCAACCCAGGCAAGTTCTTACCCTCTTTGAGCTTACAGTCTAGTGGGAGTGGAGGACAATAATTAAATGAATAAATAATATGATTTTGGAGTAATAAATGAAGAAAAGTTAAGCAGGAAAAATTGCTGGAGAAAAACACCAGGATTGAGGGGAAGAGGTGTCTTATTTTATTTTGTTTTTTATTTTTTAATAGTTCATTTTTTATTGTATTTTCCCTATTACCATTTATCCACCCTATACCCTCTTCTACCTCTACCCACTCAGGGTGTCTTATTTTAGAGAGAGTGGTCAGGTGAGTCCCTCTAAGGGGTAATATTGAAGCAGAATCTTAATAACATGATGGATCCACTCAATGATCTGGGAAAAGAACTTTCTAGACAGAAGAAGTATCCCATGGATAAGGCATGAGGAGGAAAGAGTTTGGTGGGTTTAAGAACAGCAAGCAGTCCAGGTGCCCTATGGGGGGAACTGAAGGGCCTCATGGAGAAGGCAAGCTCAGAGACACAGGCGGTAGCAGTTTGAATTTTCTCTGGAGTGTGACAGGAAGTCACTGGAGCCTTTGAGCAGGGAATGAGGTGATCTGTTCCGTTTTTATCCTTAGATTAAACACTTAAGGACAGCAGACTGTTGGTTAAAACATTGAGTTCTGGTCTTCATACAGTTCACATAATGCTAGTAGTTTTTACTTTAGTGTCATCCAGAATTTTTCCTTCAAAACCATTTGGGGAAACACAAATTCTGTCACTGAACAGAGAAACAGCCTTTTCCCCATCAATTACCTGAGATTTTGTATGCAAAAATACTGTTTAAACTGAGCAATATCAATGTTGTTGATTGATTTACCGAATCTCCCCAGTACTCCCATGGGTTAAAATGTGCCCAGCCCCTATCTGTGCTCACTAGCACTCTCGGCCTATCAGCCTTGCCACCTTGCTGCTTATCTGCCAAGGGCTCTGTCTCCCAAGATGCTCATGTAAGCAGGAGCAAGCAAGGACAATGCCATCAAATACTGTCCAAATGATTTTCTAACTGCCACTGGGCACTAGCATGGATACCGCAAGAAATCAAGATGATGCTAGAGGGATGAGATTCTTCTGCCCACAGCCTGGGAGGAACCCATGTGGCTGTTCTTTAAAAGTAAAGGGCAATGTGAGAGCATGTAAGGGCAGGAAGCAACCTCAGAAGTCATCTAGTTCAGCCCCCCATAAAGAGGATGAAGCCACTGCTCTGAGTGTGGGTGCCCTGGACAGACACCACCCCGCCCCCCAGGGAGATCAGGACAACAATCACTGCTTTCAGTCAGTTCCCTGTAGCTCTTGCTTGCTTGAGTCCAGTTATTCTTTGTAGTTTTCCGTCCTGAAATTTCTCCCTGCTCCCACATTGCTACCTGTTTAATTTCTAGAGTACAGAGCTGATCACATCACCACTATGTTTAAAAACCTCTAGGGGACACTTCAATGCCTTAAAAAACAAAATCTGCATACTTTAGTGTGGACTATAATCTGAGCCTGCCCTCTTTTTCTGGCCTTATCTCCCACCATCTCCCAACCCCACATCCCACACTCTTGCCACATGGAGAAGAGGTGGGGGATGACTCATCAAATCCAAGACACATGAGTGCTGTTCTGACTTTGCACAGATGGGTCCTCCTGCTGAGGATGTCCTCCCTTCACTCCTCTGCTGTTCAGCCGAGACCCAACACTGACTCGTTTGTGCTTCCTTGTCAAATGACCCCACCCTGCCCCCCTCGCCCTTCCAGAACTAATTCCTCCTTCCCATTACTACACACATATGGCCCTATTATCAGGCTCTCCCACGTATCAGAATGAGTTGTTGGTGTCTGTTTCCTCAGATTCAAGGTGAGCCCCAAAGGGATGGGTCACTGTTCAACACAGTGTCCCCTGCAGGCTTATACCTTAGAGGTGCTTAAATGCTTGCTGAATGAGTAAAAGGATAAATGTAACTTCAAAGAGGCCGGGTACCAGTTTTAACTTTTGCATAGGGGTCAGTTAAAAAGTTTTGGTGCTTGCAGGCACTATTTTTTATACAACCTATGAGCGAAGAATAGCTCTTACATTTTTAAATGGACAGAAAAAATCAAAAGAAGAGTAATATTTTTGAGACATGAAAATTACGTGAAATTTAAATTTCCATGTTTATAACGTTTTATAGTGACACAGGCACCCATTCATTTACCCATTGTCTTTTGGCCTATAATGGCAGACTTGTGGGGGTTGTGCCAGAGATGGTGGACTGTAAAGCCAAAAAAATGTGTTATCTGGCCCTCCACAGAAAAAGGTTTGCTGACTCAACTCTAGAATAGTACAAGACATATCCATCCCTTAGTTCAGACTAAAGAATAGATCCTTCTATTATCTACAGAGAAACAATCTAGAAATACCCATTCTAGGGCCATATTTTACCATTTCTAGTTTGATGCCAGCTTTTAAAAAGTCAATATATATGAAAGTTATTTCAAAAAATAATTTGAGGCAGCAGTTTTAAATTCTACAGGTCTCCTGAAACCTCCCAAAACAATGATGAGCCCTTGAGAGTTCTCTGCTTCAAACCAACTGGCTCCTGGCTCATTCAGCCTGGACTGAAACCCTTCCTGGAGCCAGGCCCTTTGTTAGATATTCACAAATGTTATCTCACTTAATGTTCATTTACTATAACAACCCTCTTGGGCAGGTTGTAGTATTCCAGTTTTACATGTAACAACTGGGACTCGGACAGGTTCTATAACTGGCACAGTTACAGGCAGGTGAATCGCAGGCCAGGTATGTGAACGCTGGCTTTCTGGCTTCTGAGATGCGGTGTGCTGCACTGTCCATGCTTCCTCTGGGTGCCTTTGTTGTCTGAGTCCCGTTTGTTGGGTCAGTAAGGTTGTGTCTCGACCCTAGTGGGGCTAAGCCTAACTGAGGAACAGATATTGTTCTTGAGTTGTGACTAAAGCTAATAGTGGGCATACAATCACACCACCTCCCTTACTCACTCGTACTCTGAAGCCTGTATGTGACCTTTCTTGCCTAGACTGCCCTCCTTTCATCATCTGCTTGCCTATATACCATCTTTCTCCTCGTTTGAACTCCATCTCCTTCATTAACTATTTTCTTAAAAATCTCTCCATTGTTGATATTCCTCCAATCACTCTCTATGTCTCATCCCCTCTGACCACAGTGCTTCCTAAATCTGACCCCCCCTTTAATCAATCAGACCTCCTTTAAAAATCAAGCTCGGATGCTCAGACTTATCCCCTTTCCATTGGGTTCAGTAGTTTCATCTGTGAAAGCTTCCTTCTCCACAGTGAAATTTTAAGCAAATTATAGAAGGGCATTTTTTTCTTCAACTTGTATCACCCCTGCACCCATGTAGGTAACTGAATTTTGCCTTATGTCTTCTCAAAGCCCTATGTTTTGTCCATGCACCCAGCCTTCATGGATGTCCCCATGGAAAACATAAGTGAGTTTCAGAGGAAAGAACACCTTTCAGTCTAGGCAGTAGTTCTCTTTTATCTGTTGAGCTCGTCACGATCTCGGTCTGAATGAAAGGCTATTATTAGAAATAAGCTCCAAGAACAGTCGCTAGTGCTTGCTTCTTCCGGTGCTGTGGAATGGAGGTTTCATTGTTTTTTGCTCCCACTAATATTTTGGCACAAGAGACCTAGTAAAGGCCACCCAACACCACTTCCCCCACTTTTAGCAACAGTGTAACAGTGTTTTAGGAATAAACTTTGTTTTCTGAAAGAGTTGTTAAAGGCATTGCTTTAAAATATTTGTTGCTGCACATGGAGACAGTGTTTACTAAAAAGGCTTGTTGACTCATGATTCCCAAATTACTTCTGATTTGGTTCCTCCCTGACTTATTTCTTATTCTCACTCAATGAGGAGCCACCTGGGGTTGGGTGTGGCTCTAAACAACAGAGATTAGAAATGATTCCCCTGGATGTCTCTTTTGTGCATGACAGGATGGATTGCCTCACTGTGAGGACTTTGCAAGGTCTTGCTGACTCTTTTCATTCAGCCAAATTTATGTGTGTCATTGTTACAGACCTTTAAAAAACCCACCACCCTCCCTCCCTCACCCCACTTCCCACTGCCTTCTGCCTTCCGTCCCATAATCTTTGGGGTGAAGTGCTAAAACTGAGTATCTCAGGCCCCTCTCAGTCCTTGATTAACTATGAAAGAATACTAATGTGTCACTAATGTGCTACTAAGAAACTAGTAGATCCCTGCAAATGTGATTGTGGGCAATACCTTAACTTGATTTTTGAAAAACTGTGAACTTTCTGATGTTACACATGTACAGATAAAATAGCATTATTATAAGTTTGGAATATTTCATTACTCCCTGCCCCCAAAGAACTAAACAACATAACAGATGAAATCATATGCTATATGACAAGCAACTGTGAGGCTCTGCTTAAGAATTTAGCATTTGCTTTAAATGCAGGATTTGAGAGAATTAATTTAGGGGTGAAAATATGTGAAAAATTAGAAACACATAATAAAGGTTAATGTTTATTTATCTTCATAAATGTGCAAAGGTTTACATTTCTACTATTTGTATGTATCCAGCTGGACCAAGGAATGAAGTTCCATGGAACAAAAAGAGTTTAATAACGAAATTGTGCAGACTGCCTGGCAAAGGCTCTCTCCTGTTTTCCCTAGTCATGAGGTGTTCTGTTATTGCATGCTTTAGTATGTCCAAGTAAACAATTTGTTATATGAGCCGTCGTAGAAATCTCTTCTGTGGGTAGAAACTTTAGACTGTGGATTTTTACAAATGTCAAAGAGATCTGCCAAGACTAAATAAAGAGGAATTCTGTGACTTGATGGAGAAGGGCCTTCTACTCTTTCTAAAGTCACTGCCCAACACAATAACAGTGCTACATAATATGTACTAAGTAAGAAGGGGCAAGGGCAACACATTTTCTTCTTGCGAATTTTTATTCTTCCTTTATACATTCTTAAATTTGAAACACCTTCCTGACCCTTCTTCACACACATATTATGATCTAATACATGCTATGACATGATAACATGGCTTACTGTGCTAGAACGTGGCGACCGCCTTCCCACTCTCCACTTTTGGCTACTGTCTAGGTGGAATAAGGAGAGAGGCTTATGGACTATGTGTCCTGAATCCTGGATGGAGCTGGATGCTCTGCTTCCAGTCTACTCCTGAGCTCTACTGTTCTGCAGACACACTGACCCTGACAGTCACCCTCCACATCTGGCATCCGGCAGAACTCCAGGATGGAGGTGGGGTGGGAAAGAATCAGGGAACGTGGGGGTGGGTGTTAGAAACACCAAAACACCAGTTTCCTGGAGGCACTGGGTAGATCATTCCTTTGGGTTTTGACGATATATTCCCCCCCTGGGGCCCTGAAAGAGCCTAGCTGACCCGGTTCTCTAAGAAAGGCTGCCTCCTGTCCCTGACAGCTTTCATCAGCTGAGGCCATTGAGCGTCCAGCAGGCTCTGTCCCAGGGCATCTGGCCCATCTGGCCATCCCAGGCAGCCGCCAGCTGGCGCTGATGAGCGAGTAAAAGGAATCCCAGTAATGCAAGGCCTGGGGTGGGGGCTGGGGGGCGGCAAGATGAAAGGAATGTGGTGTAGGGACACAGCATACCGCACACTGTTAAATCCAGGCTTGTAAAGAGTTTGATTCATTTTAGAAAGCAAACAAAATGCTCCAGCTATCAGCAATCTTTCATTTTGTCTGCTAAAGGGATGCCTTTCCAGTGTGGGCTGGGGACTGGGCAGTGGTGGAGTCACCAGTGCCCACCCTTGAGGTGCTGTGTGGAGTGTGGACAACGCATTCCTTTCTGCCCACTGAAGCTGAGAAGTAAAGAGTGGCTCCCTTCTTTATAAGAAAAGTCGAAGGGGAGTCCTGCTAATGAGTGTGCACCAGACTTTAAGGCTCACTCACTCACACCATGTTAAGTTTAAGTTCCTTTAATTTGCTTAAGTCCTGGCACCCTGTGATTTCAGACGAGAGGATGTAGACAAGAGGTTATGGCAAAAGTTTTCATGAACTTCACTGCCTGTAGTTCTTAAAGATTCACGCTCTAATCAGCCTTTGGAGCTTCTGGTCTTTCCAAGGGTAGAAAATTGGAAGAAGAAGCAAGGCTTCCTGCCCTAAGAAAAGAGGGGCTATGTGTTTCCCAGCTTTCAATTTGCCATCTCAAAATCACTCTATATCTTCAAGAGCCATCTCCTGTGCAGTTCTGATGACCTGTAAAGAAGCAAACCAAAAAAACAAAAAACCTCTCTCTCCTTACGCAGACAGCCCATGCTGAGACTCAGCTCCCCAGCTCTCCCTTCTCTCATCTGCACTGCTAATCTTTCACATCCTGCTCTCTACAAGTACCTTCATGCCTCCCTCATCGACAATTCCTTGTTCAAAAACCTGGAGGCCAGACAAATTGTGGAATTTAGAATACTGGAGATTTTAAAAACAGATTTAGCATCCATATCACGTACCACAAAACTCCCTGTGTGCCCCAGGCCAGCATCCCGTGTGCAAACTCATTCATATTTTGGCAGTTGGATGTACCAGTAGGGGTACATAGCAAGTGGAGTAAGTAAAGACTATGCATCACCTCAGGCCAATCCAGGTCAGGTGTTGCTACCAAATGAGTTATGAAAGAACTCTAGACTTTTATACTTTATAACTGTGGGTGAGTGAATACAGACCATCAATACAATCTAGCCCTTCAGGACCTTGCCTTTGCCACCTCTCCTTCCAATATCAAACCAAGTGGCCTCTGTTTTTCACTTGCCGTAGCCAGAGGGTAAGCAGTCCTGGCCTTCCACTCAGGCCTCCTCTCCTCTCTTCCTGCCACCCATTCCATAGACCACCTCGAGGCCAGCACTTGGCAAGCTCTCCACCGTGAAGTATAGTGTTCTCCAATTCCAATCCATTATGAGTTGGCAGTATTGAAAATACAGGTTTCCCTCACTATCCGAAAGCAGAGCATTCCTGTGAAAACTTTCATGAACCGAAATGGTGTAAAGTGAAGAAGTGATTGCTAATGGGTGCACAAAATAAATGGAAATAAAGCCCAGGAGCTGACAGGCAGTTCAGGGCTCTGAGTGTAGTTCCAGGGAAGGAGCTTGGCATCACCAGTCTCACTCCTCGGGGTGTGCGCTGCCTCTACAACAGCTCATGCAAAACACACTCTGCGTGCTATTTTCGCCTTTCCCTTCATTCATAAAAGTGAAAATCTCTCCAGATTTCCTTCTTTTAGGTAGGTATTAAGGTAGGTCTTTTGTAAAAGCGAAGCAGCAGAATGAGAACTTTGAAAAAGCTGAGGATACCTGTACTTAAAACTCGAAAAATAAAATAAAAAGTTGGAAACATACGACTTGTTTGTTGTTATTATGGATTTCAACCAATATAAAATGAGTCTTAATTACCGTCAGAATTGCAAAGGGCTCACTCTCAGTTTCACTCTCATGGCGGCCTGTGCAGGGTGCCCTGGTGCAGGTCTGCAGGTCACATTTTAAGGAGCACCGCTTTAGACACTGGCCCTCCAGGAAGCAGTGGGGGCTCTGCTTCATCCTTCCTCCTCGCATGCCCTGGATCCTGACACTTTCCACCACCACCTGTCTGGAAATGGTCTCCTCTCTTGGCTCCCACAGTGGTGGATTCTTCCCTCCTTCCTATTCTCTC
The DNA here is from genome assembly GCA_028533065.1 of Trachops cirrhosus. Taxonomy (NCBI): domain Eukaryota; kingdom Metazoa; phylum Chordata; class Mammalia; order Chiroptera; family Phyllostomidae; genus Trachops; species Trachops cirrhosus. Next base: position 77,314,678 of record CM052542.1, read on the forward strand.
ACCAATATTTCTGTCTTCTTTTCAGGTAGGCTTTCCCTAAGGTTCAATCCAGAGCCCTTTTCCTTCTGGATTTTCTCCTTTATCTACTAGATATCTTATTCTCTTAACTGACTTCTACTCTCATTTCTATGCTGATGAAAATCACATCTCCTGACCTGCGTTTTGAATTCCAAACTCTCAATTTTTACTGCACTGAAATACTCTAGAGGCTTTTCATATACTACTCATATTCACAAGTTGTGACAGTTAATTATGTGTCAATTCAACTAGGACAAAGTACACAAATACTGGGTTAAATCCTAGTCTGGTATTATTGTGACGATACTTTTTTTGAGCTGAGAATAACATTTAATAAGTAGACTCTGAGTAAAGCAGATTGCCCTCCATCATGTGAATGGAACTCATCTAATCAGTTGAGAGCTTTAAGAGCAAAAAGACTGATGTCCCTTAGGAAGAGGAAAGTCCACCCCAGATAGCCTTTGGACTCAAGCTGCAACATCAGCTCTTTCCTGGGTCCAGCCTGCCAGCCCACTCTGCAAATTATGGACTTGTCAGAATCCACAATCATGTGAGCCAATTTCTTAAAATCAATTTCTCTCTCTCTCTCTCTCTCTCTCTCTCTCTCACACACACACACACACACACCCCTAATGGCCTATTGTTTCCGCTTTTTTGGAAAACCCCAGCTATTACACATATGAATCTCTGAATGAAACAGTCTACTTTTAACTATTTTATTTCTACTTATGACGCCACCATTGTTCCAGGTACCTACCATCAAAAGTTCAGGTTGTTTTGTTTCTTTTTTTTTCTTTATTCCTCCTACTTCCCACATCCAATCAGCCATGTCAATTTTATACCCTCAATATTTTGGCACAAATAACTCCTTTTTATTCATCTACTAATGGAGATCCTCCAACCACCACTCAGGCTTGGTCTGTCATACCAGACAGGACAAGGCTGTATTAATATCATCTTGTCCACCATCAGTGCTCCAAGAATTTCACATGTGACTCAGAAAGAGTCAATCTGAGATCTTTAAGATTTTATAAATAAAATATTTATAAATAAAATATTTTGGGAGGGAGAGGACCTCTTTTGCTTTAATGATAAACTGTAAATCTAAGTTTGGCAGTAAACATCTTTTCCTCATTGTAGAGAGTGTCTATAGCAAGAGAGAATCCCTGTGATAAAAGAAGCAAAGATATTTGTCATGAAGGAATGGGGAGAGCCCTGATCCTATTGTCTGTGCCTCTGGATCTAACCATTCTTGAAGTCTGCCCTTAGACAACCTAATTCATAAGGCAATAAACATGCTTGTTTTCACCAACCTAGTTGGAGTTGAGCTTCTTTTACTTGCGACAACAGTGTCCTGACTAACCTTGGCCAGAAAGTACTTGCTCCTTGGGGCAAAGAACATATTTTATTAGTTTGCATCCCTGTGGCTCCTCATTTAGGATTGTCTCAGTTGTCATGTTACACTGAATTTCCAGATTGTCCTAAGGTACCAGTTATATTATAAAATTTGTGTGAGAAGAGAGGTAGAAAGGACAAAAAGGAACATTTTCTGTGGTTCCTTTTAGAACAGAGACTTATACATGAGGAAAATTCCAGAGTGACGGTGGTTGGGGACATGCTAACTCAAATAAGAAGCAGATACACCCTCTTATATTTCAAATTCATTGATTTAGGTACACATATTTAACAATGAAATAAAGAACAAGACATATTTTTACTATTAAGTGTGGGGTATCAGTGTTTCGTCTACCTGTAGATCCGTATAAATATTTATATTACATTTCCTTGCCAATTAAGTTGTACTTGTTAATCGCTGCTAAGATTTCATTCATCCATCCACCAATACTTACTAATTGCCCAATAGAATGCTACGCACCATGGGAGTTACAGAGATGAATAATACCCAGATGCTGCCCTCGCTTGTTAAATACCTATTCGGTAGCAGCCAAGGGGACTTCATGAAGATAAACTTATGTTGAAGAAAAAAAATCACACTGTAAAGTTATGTAAGTTTCTATTTTAAAATCATCTGGTTCTAATTTACTAAATTTAATGCTTTAGAGTCAATGCCAAAGTGCTACATTTGATTTATGGAAATACTTTAGCACATTTTTTCCATCACGTTCTAGTACAATATATTTACTGCCCTTTTGTTATGGTTAGAAAGATTATGGGTCTTAAAAAAAGTTCTCTTTATGAGCTTGCTGATATTTTATTATAAAATGCCATAAGATGGACTAAGAAGTCTGGTAAACAATCATATTCACTTAGGAGCATTCCACATGGATTAGCTTTGTGTGTGTATATGTATATATATGTTTGTGTGTGTGTGTGTGTGTATATATATATATATAAAAATGTAACAGAGAGCTCCATCTGGAAAGTGGATGTTAAAAAACTTTCACTTTATGCCAAACCACTTCTTTTCAGAGCAGACAAGTTCTTGCGGGGAGGTGGTGGGGGGATATTTAAATAGTAGCCATACCATGCTACACTGCTAACAAAATAATGTTAATACCAAAAGATAAAAGAATGTCATAGACCCAGACTTCCATCATCCCAGAGGGAGCTTACAAAATATTCTAGTAAAATGGGATATAAGTCCCATCTGTGTCATGTCAGTGACTCAGGGCCCAGGTGCCCACCAGCAGGGCAGTGGCATAATCTGCTTCAGGTTGAGGGAGGTGCTGGGTTGCTCTCACTTTGCTCTGCTGACATGCTTGCCCACTGGTGTCCTGATTCCACCGAAGAGGCACAGGTAGATCTACCCTGGGTTCCAGGAATGAACCACCTCTAACTGGCCTTGGGGCTTGGGACTCGACCAGATGCCTTGGTGTGGCATCTTGATCACTACCCGTGGCATTTTACAGAAACATCAAGACCTCTTGCCAACCTTGCTGCTCAGGCCCCCCAGACAGGTTGTGGTTTAGCCAACAAAGCCACCCCAGAGTTTCAAGGTGGTGTTTAAAGCACACGTGTATATTCATTTAGTTCTTGCTTTACCCTGTCTTTCCTGGGCTTAAAAAAATGAGAGGTTTTCACTTCACACCCACATAAAATAAGGTGGCTGCCTAAGAATTCCCCCTTAGCCTTGCAGCACTGTATTTCTTTAAAGCAAAGAAATCTCATTTCCCTCTAACAGAGTTTAAACAACTTGTAATAAAAAAAATTGCAAAGGCCAACCCAGTCAAAATATTTTCTTTCCAATGAGGCTATCTTTACATCAAGTTATATGACGTGGGATACAGGTGTTCAAATGCATCAGAACGAATGATGACTGTCTGGCATAGCTCAAGGGCATCACATAATGAGGTCCTGCATCCTCTCACATTGAGACAGGGCCTGCTCATCAAGAAACTAATACTGCTCTTCTCTGTCTGGCCATGATTTGTTCTCCCAACTCCTCTATCCTGAAGACCAGTCTTTCTATCTTATCTTGCAATAATACAATGAAATTAAAAGGAAACAACAACATAGTACAGAGATTGCTGTGGTCTCTCCCTCCTGGATTCTTCTTTGGAATGTCTCCCACTTTACCTCCTCAGGTTCATGTGTTCCTCCCTGATCCTTAGCTCAAGTCTCACCTTCTCCTTGAACTGTACTCCAGCCTCAAGTGATGAGCCCTTTTCCTGAATTTGCGCTATGCTCACAGTCCGCTCCACCTAGTCTAACGTGGGCATCATGGCGCCACTGCATATTACTAGTGAATCCCTAATTACACCTGGTTTGATGGTGAGTGCCTCATGTTTACATAACGGTTGACCTTGAAAGTAGGCAATCCCCTATTTTATCCAGGCAATAACTATTTGTTTTCATTGCATACAATCCCATACATTTATCTCACCATTTTAAAGTGTACTATTTGATGGTTTTTAATATATTTACAGTATTGTACCACCATTATCACCATCGAATTCCAAAACATTTTCCTCACACCTCCAAAAAATCCATGCCCATCAGTAGTCACTCTCCATTCCTCCTCCCTCCATCCCTCCTCCTTCCATCTCTCTCCCCAAACCCCTGGCAACCTCAATCACCAATATAATTTGTCTGGCAATAGAAAGTTATAACTGACCTCATGCATTTTATTTCCAGCACAATTCCAAAGGAGGACAAAAACATGAGCCTGACCACTAAAATTTTTGTACACATTTAAAAAGTTTTCTTCAGTTGTATGAACACATATATACCTTTAATGCTTGCTAGGGCATGTGGAGTGATAACCAAAAAATGGCAATTAAATATAGAAAGGGAAAGCAAAAGTTGGGCGGAATGTTGGTGAGTGAAGGCTTTAGAAAGAGAGGAGCACTAAGGTCTTGCCATAGAGACAAAGAGATTATTTTCTTTGTGTTTATCAGGTAGAGATGTTGTGTTCCAGATACAGCTAAACAGATGATCTAATCTCTGTAACAACCAATCAGGTAGGAGTTAGGAATCCTAGTCTAGATGAGGAACCTATTGACCAGAAGGGTGAAGCCTTGTCTAGAATCATAAAACTAGGGTTTAACCAGGGCTTGTCTGGCTTCAAATCTCATGCTTTAAAAAAAAATATATTTTATCAATTATGCTATTACATTTGTCCCATTTCCCCCCCTTTATTCCCCTCCACCCTGCACACCTTCTCCCACCCACATTCCCCCCACCCCCGCTTTAGTTCATGTCCATGGGTCATACATATGAGTTCTTTGGCTTCTACATTTCCTATACTGTTCTTAACCTCCTCCTGTCTATTTTCTACCTACCATTTATGCTACTTATTCTCTGTACCTTTTCCCCTTCTCTCCCTCTCCCACTCCTCTGCTGATAATCATTTCTCTAGTTCTGTTCCTATTCTAGTGGTTTGCTTAGTTTGTTTTTGTTTTTGTTTTAGGTTTGGTTGTTAATAACTGTGAATTTGTTGTCATTTTACTGTTCATATTTTTGATCTTCTTTTTCTTAGGTAAGTCCCTTTAACATTTCATATAATAAGGGCTGGGTGATGATGAACTCCTTTAACTTGACTTTATCTGGGAAGCACTTTATCTGCCCTTCCATTCTAAATGATAGCTTTGCTGCATAGAGTCATCTTGTATGTAGGTCCTTGCCTTTCATAACTTTGAACAATTCTTTACAAACCCTTCTTGCCTGCAAGGTTTCTTTTGAGAAATCAGCTGATAGTCTTATGGGCACTCCTTTGTAGGTAACTGTCTCCTTTTCTCTTGCTGCTTTTAAGATTTTCTCCTTATCTTTAATCTTGGCTAATATAATTATGATGTGCCTTGCTGTATTCCTCCTTGGGTCCAACTTCTTTGGGACTCTCTGAGCTTTCTGCACTTCCTGGAAGTTTATTTCCTTTGCCAGATTGGGGAAATTCTCCTTCATTATTTTTTCAAATAAGTTTTCGATTTCTTGCTCTTCCTCTTCTCCTTCTGGCACCCGTATGATTCAGATGTAGGAACTTTAAAGTTGTCCTAGAGGTTCCTAAGCCTATCCTCATTTTTTTTTTTGAGTTCTGGTTTCTTCATTCTGTTCTGGTTGACTGTTTCTTTCTTCCTTCTGTTCCACACTGTTGATTTGAGTCCTGGTTTCCTTCCTGTCACTGTTGGTTCCCTATACATTTTCCTTTATTTCACTTAGCATAGCTTTCATTTTTTTCCTCTATTTTGTGGCCAAATTCAACCAGTTTTGTGAGCATCCTGATTACCAGTGTCTTGAACTATGCATCTGATAACTTGGCTATCTCTTCACTGCTTAGTTATTTTTTTTCTGGAGCTTTGATCTGTTCTTTCATTTGGGTCTTTTTTTTTTTTTTTTTTTTTTGTCTCCTCAAGCTTGTTACATAGTAAGGGGTGGAGCCGTAGGTGTTCACCAGGGCAGGGCAATTCACAGGGCTGTGTTGTGAATGCTGTATGTGGGGGAGGGGTTCTGAGAGGGAGCAATGCCACTTGCTCTGCTCTCTGCTGGTTTTCAGTCACTTCCCCTACTACCCACAAGCATACTGGGCCCTTCTGGTGCTGATTCCCATGTGGGTGGGTTTGTGTGCTTTCTAGGACCCTGTGGATCTCTTCAGTGAACACTCCTGTAAGGCTGGGAGTTTCTCCCACTGCCGTCTCAACCTCCACAGGTGTTTTCAGTCAGAGGTTTTGAGGCTTTATTTCCCTGTGCTGGGACCCTAGGTTGTGCAGTCTGTCTCACTCCCAGTTGTTCCTCATGGTTTATCCACATGCAAATGTGGGACCACCTGGTCTGCCAGGTGCTGCTGTGCTGGGAGTCCTCTCTACTTGGCTGCCCTCTCCGCCCTTCCTACTGGTCTGAATATTTCTTCTTTAACTCCTTGGTTGTCAGACTTCTGTAAAGTTCGATTTTCTGTCAGTTCTGGTTGTTTTTTTTTTTTTTAAACTTGTTGTTGTCTTTCTTTCGGTTGTGTGAGAAGGCACGGTGTATCTATCTATTCCTCCATCTTGGCTGTAAGTCCCAAATCTCATGCTCTTAATATCCTTGTTATTTCCTTTGAACACTTTGGCTCTGTAGATCCTTGACTGGTCCCCAAAATACCCTGGTGTGGAAATTGCTACTCTATGGCAAACAGCCAGAAAACTGGGACTGGTATTATATTTTCCAGCCTGGATAGAAAAGAGCCTAGACTATTGTGTTTAGCTGCTCAGGTTTCTGGTCTCTGTGGCTTTCATGGAAGCTTCCGGAGCCTCTGGCATATCACATCCTCACATCCCCAAGGACAGTCTTATCCAGAAGTTACCTTGTCCAGGCTCTTGAAGCCAACTCTCTGGTTGGCAGTAAGCCTCCTGAATACCAGAGCTACTCTGACTTTCTCCAGCTCTGGAAACTTACTTGATGGGAGACAGAGGCCCGGTCTTGCTCATGGGTGACCCTGCTATCTGCACGTGGTTCTCTTTGAAGGGCTGGTCTCTGAATGCTCACCCAAGTGTCTTTGCAGTTCTTGCCAGCTACCTGCTGTCTCCTGTACTTGATCATTAAATAGTGATGCTCCTCAGGGCTCTCCCTTTGTTTTTTCTCTGGGCAATGCACCGACTTGCAATGTTTTCATAATCACCCATCTACATGGCAATGACTCCCTGGTTTTCATTTCTGTGATAGTTAATTTTATATATTAACTTGACTGGGCCATTGTGCCCAGATATTTAGACAAGCATTATTCTAGGTGTTTCTGGGAGGAAGTTTAGATGAGATTTACATTTAAATTTATGGACTTTGAGTAAAGCAGACTGTCCTCCATTTGTGGGTAGGCCTCATCCAATCAGTTGAAGGCCTGAGTAGAACAGAAGGCTGACCTTCCCTAAGCAAGAGGAAATTCTGAGAATTTCCTTTAGACTTCATCTGCAACATCAGTTCTTCCTGGTTCATAGGGAGACTACCTTTGAACTTGAACTGCAATTCTTTCCTAAGTCTCCAGGCTGTTGGCCTCCTCCATCAGATTTTGGCTTTGCTGACACTTCACAAATATGAGGCAATTTTTAAAAATAAACATATATACTATTGGTTCTGTTTCTCTGGAGAACCTTGACTAGTACAATCCCTGGGGTCTAAATCCTCGTGTACAACAGGTTACTGTACATCTTCTCTGAGCTGTTCATAGCCACTTCAAATTATGACCCTGCCCCAGCCCTCAGGCCTCAGTCATCCTCCAGAGCTCTTCCAAAGGAGTATTTCTACATTCAGCTAGCATAGCAAGCTGGCATCTCCCTTTCCCAGATCATATCAATTACTAGACCTCTTGTTTTTTCTTTCCACATATCTTTCAAACTATCCACATCCTTCTGTACTCACTGTCCTTGGCCATACAGCTCAGGCCACCATTGTTGACAGATTATTTGAGTCTTTGTGCATCCACTTAGGTATCCAATGCATTCTCTTCACTGGGGCCAGACAATCTTTTTGCAATTGCAAATTGATTATGTTCCTTCTATGCTTAAAGGGCTTCATCCAAATTTTCTCAATAAAAAGTAACAAAATGAAACAAAACACAAATCCCTAATGTGCACTATAATAGTGCATCTCCAATTCTTCTAGGCACACCAACCTCCTGGGGCTCTTGTTAAAATGCTACCCTGGTTCTGCAGTCTGGGTGGAGCCTGAGAGTCTGCATGTCCAACGAGCTCCTGGGGAATGATGGAAATGCTGGTCCATAGGCCACTTTTAGAGTGTCAATGTTGTAGAAGACCCAGATGATCCAGCCTCTGCCTGCCTCTTTGGTTTTCTGCCTTGGGACTCTCCTTGAATGCAGTGTTGCAGCCATTGACCTTTTAGTTCCTCAAGTGCAACGTGCAGCCTCTCATCTCAGGGCTGACAGCACTTTACCTCCTGACTCTTGAGGAGTGTTAAGGATCCGCCTTGAACATTACTCTGCTCATTGTGTTGGAGTTCCAGGTTACATGTCACCATGGCACACTATGCTTCTCATACGCATACTTGTATCATGCATACTTGTTATGCTTCTCATCACACTTGTTATTTTTTGTTCAAAGTATCCTACAAAGTTCAGGTGCATGAGAACAAGAACCACGCCTATCTCATTTACTGCCTCATTACTGGGTACAGCTTGGTCAAAGTGCTGGACACCTAGAATTGCGTTCACTCATTTTTAATCCAGTCGTCTAATATGTTAGTCAGTTCACTCCACAAACATTTATTGAGTACTATAGGTTTAGGTTTGACTGTTAGTGACAGAAAAAACTAGAACAGGTTTAACCAAGATAGAAATTAATTTTCTTTTCACTTATTAGAAGTCTGAAGGAAAGCAGTGTAGGGCTGATTAAAGGCTTCATGAAGTCTGCAGAGACCTACGTTCTTTCTGTCTCATGCTTTGCCCTCCTCAACAAAAGTTCCAAGGCTGCTCCAACTCTAGCCATCATCCCCATCTGCATTCCAGTCAGCAGGACGGAAGAAAAGGGAGAAAAATGTGCCTTCTCTCTGGAAGGTGCACATGGACACTCTCTGCTCACATTCTGTTAGCCAGATCTTGCTCACATAGCTACAACTAGCTGCAAGGTAAGCTGGGAAGTGTAGTCTTTATTCTGGGTGGTCATTTTGTTATGCTAAATGAAACCACGGGACACCGGAGGGACTCAGGAGCACAATTCGTTTATTCACGTGCGGGGTCCCAGAGGAGGGAGAGACTCCAAATTCTGGGCCCTGAGGACAAAGGGCTCAGGGCCTTTATACTTTCCCTCTTCAGGGTTACGTGATGCAAAGCAAGGTACAGAAGCAGAATACAGAAGTTAGTTTGTACTAAGCTTTTAGGCAAATTCTCTATAATAATTTCATGACCAAGGAAGAGGAGAATGAGTATTTGAGGAAGACTATTAGCGTCAGCCACAAGTATCTACGGTGTAAATATGTATAGTAGGTGCTTGATAACTATTTGCTGAATCTGTACATGTCAGGCTTCGTCTGGCTGTCAGGATAGCTCTCTGCACATGGCAGATAGTCACACTGGGCCCGTAGGTTATATATTACATTTTCCTCCCTTGCCTAGAGGTTACACTCTGTCCCCTGGCATAGGCTTTTCCCCACCTCCTGATGCTGGGTCTGCCCCCCTGGTACACAATGCCATGAATGTAGGGGTCATGGTGAAGGAGCTCCCAGAGGCTCTCGCTAGGACCAGGTCACTCCCAGCTTTCTCCAACCCACAGAATGCCTGCATGACTGCTGGTCCTGAAGTGGGTCATGAGGCCTCCCTGTTCCAGACACTCCACACAAAGAGACGTGCAAAAGGATGGGTATGGCCCAAGCATAACCAAACATCCATTTAGCTTGTGATTCAGGGAGAGGGAGGGAGGGAAAAGTGGGGACTAGGAGAAGGAAGAGCCCCTGTTGGTCTCTCTCCCAACTGGCCATTGTCTTTGGAGGTCAAAGATGTTGTAAAGTCAAAAATATTGTGAAATGTTGGCTTTGGATGAGAGTTGGAGTGCTGCAGCATGCATAGGACCCAAAGCCTAAATTTAATTTGACACACCATGAAAATGAGACCACTGTATCTAGCTTTGCTGGAATCCCCACATGTCACTCTCCATTAGTTTCCATCTCAGGGTGGCTTCTAACATCCCTCCTTCTCCTCAGCATCATAATGCTAAGGGGAAATATTCCTGGGTATCCTTACCACACTGAAGAGGAGAGAAGCTGCTAAGTGCCCTGAATCATATTCTGAATATACTGAAGAGGTTTCTGCTGCCGTTCCTGTGACCATAAAGTGCTCAGGGCACCCCTGTCCTGCATGCTGACATTCATTCAGTAGGGATCCCTCCTTCCCAGGCCCTGAGAGAGACCTGTTAGCTGAGTCCAGAGACAATTTTTGAATTTGACAGTGATTGTTCCCTTGGGTTGAGCGTGTTGGAAGTCCATTGGGACTTCAACTCTAAGACTCCAGAATTGGGCACAGCCCCCACACCATTCCTCTGAACACTGAAGCACCCTTATGATGAACAATGTTAAAATGGTACTTCTTACTAGATTGTGGAAAAAAACCCACACCTGCAAATTCTCACTATCTTTAACTTTTATCTCTAACTGTCAGTCAGTGCACCATATATTAATTTCTCTGGGCACTGTGCCTGGATCCTCCACCTGTGGAAATTTCTCAGAATTTTGCTGCCATGAGGAAACTTAAAGGAGACAATGGGTTTTGTGATAATTGACTGCTTACTTTGGGTTTTAAATGGACATAACCTGCAGTGGGAAGAATAAATACAATCCTATAAATAATAAAGCTCTATAAAAACTGGTTGGTACCCTGGGCAGGTGGCTCAGTTGATCGAAGCATTGTCCCGTACACAAGGTTGCAGGTTCAATCCCCAGTCAGGGCATGTATGGGCAGCAACTGATCCATGTTTCTCTCTCGTATCGATGTGTCTATCTCTCTCTCTCCCCTCCTTCTTCTGTCTAGACAATCAATAAACATATTCTCAGGTGAGGATTATAAAAACAAACAAAACAAACCTGGTTGGCAGCTATTTCATTCTCTCAAACTTAACCCTCTCAACATGGAAAACTTAATTGAAACTATATTAGTTAATATAGTCATCATCATTCTCACACTGCAGGGAAGATAAAGGTTTAGGGACCCATAAAGGTGTTTTGTTGTTTTGGTTGTGGTTATTTTATTTAAATTCTTGGTCTCTTGTTCTCTTAATAGAGAACAAGATAAAATAGAGAATAAGATCTCTATGATGGGGACACTTCATAGACAGGAATTAAACAGATAGGAGTGTCGGGGTCCAGGGTAGTTAAGTGAGGAGCTCAAATCCATACTGTAGATGAAAATAACAACCCCTTTGTGGAGAACTCATGTCCAGAAGCACCTTGGGCTCTCATGGCTCTCACTCTCCCCTCTAAAGTGGGTGGGACCCATGTCACGGCCATATTTGGAAGTGAAGAAGTTGAAGCCTGCTCATTTTCTGCAGAAGGGATCTCTCCAGCCAGCAGAGCCAGTTCTGCCTGACTCCAGGTTTCTGCATTTGAGCCAGTTACCTCCCATTCTCCAGGTTTGTTTCTAGTGACCCATGACAGTTTCAGAGACAGGTGCTCAACCACTTCGCGCATTTAGAAACAGTGCTACAAGGGGAAAACAAAGGAAAACTGGGACTAGGTGTGGCTTAACTGAAGAATATGATCCTTTTTCAGGGTTTCTACAAAGAAATGACCCTTTGTACTCTAGTTGCTCCCAGAATGTTTGACTGATTTGTCTATGGATCAATCCCAGGAGTATGTTTGTTGTGGGCCCTGTGTTGCTTAACACCTCAGCCCGAGTTTTTGTGTGTTTCTGTGTGTGCATCTGTGTATGTGTGTGCACACATATGCATGCACTTCTTTGTGCATATGTGTGTATTGGGGAATGAAGTGCAAATTTTCCTCTTAACTCCTGCTTTTATTTCACATAAATGCCTGTCCCATACCATATGCTTTTGCTCTGCATTGTGGTTTGAGGCTGTGTTATTTGATTCCTGTCAATCACAGATTGTATTTTGCTCTCCCCATGTGAATCAGCACCTAACCTTCTATGCTGGTGTTGAAGCACTACCTCTGCAAGATTTTCATGTCAGGTCAGTCCTGGGTGGAGCCCTTAGTAGCACGGGGGAGGCCTCTCCAAAGACAACTGGTATTCTCATTTCTTACCAGCCTGAGCATGTCGTGAACTTTCTGGCCCACTGGCAGCTGAGAATACAGATGAATACAAAAATCAAAAAAAGTCTTTGGAGGCTCCAAGAGAGTGCCAGTCAAGTGAAGGAGCAGTAGGTGTCTATTGAAATATCTAAACCATCTAAAATATCTCGTGTCCTTGTGGTAATTCATTTATTTCTGTTTATTTGGAATTCCTCAGCAAAATATCTCAGCATAAAATCAGTGCCGACATCACTCTTTGTGGGTCTAAGTGGGCCCCTCACTTTCTTCAAAGAGAGTAAAACAAATTAACACATGCACACAGTCACTCCCTACCCCTACCCCTACCCCACCCCCATTCCAACACACACACAATCACAGATACACACTAAAACATGATTCACTGCAAATTGGCGTTAAAGACCCTGGAAACTATGGCTGACCTTTTCCCAGGCCTTCTGGAAGCACCTCTTTCCATGGTCAAAGAAACATTATAGAGATCAGAAAGGAGCAGCTAGGAAATGGACATCTTTGTTCCATGCCACTCACATTGTTTCATTATGTAGATAGAGCCTTCTGCACATGCAAATGAAGCATTACCTTCTTAATATGCAAAGTTGGAAATGACAAATGTCCTAGAGAAACTAATTCCTAGCTTAGCGTAGTTCCCTTTTCCCAGAAGGAGCTCTCTCTCTCAAAAATATCTGGCTTGTTTTGTGTGTTGATTGATTTTGTACCGTGGGGTCAACATATCCTTAAAAAAATAAATAAAAATGAGAGAGATAGAGGTGATAAGAATACATCCCCCCACTCCCAGTTTCAACATAGAAATTATTCTTTTGGAAAACAGGGCTGGAACTTGATGTTTTTAATGCTTACTAATGGTCGCCTAGAAACAAAACATTATCTTCTGGGGAAAGAGTAGGGACATGAGAAGGTTTAAGTTTGTCTTAATGATCTAAGAGTCTTGCAAAACAGCTGAGTCCCAAGGAAACCAGGACATGTTCTTTTAAGAACCTCTAGACAAGATCAGGTTATGGTCAAAAGAAAATGCATAGACTTTAATCCTAATATTGGGGTTCCCACTGAGTTTCTCATGGGGGCGATGTCTTATTTTGGTTTTGTACACTCATGTATGTGTACAGTCATTCAACTCTCCAAAACTTGTCAAGTCAAACTGAGTTTTAGTTTTGGTTAACACTAAATTAAAAAGTCTCACCTTGTAGGATTTTCAGGGGAAAAAGATAAAATGAAATCAAATAAAGCCTCCCCAGTTATAGGAATCCAGCCTCTTCTGTCAAGGTTCAAGGTACATGTATGTAGCAGTTGGTACTTCTGAAGAGAAAATTTGATCAGGGTATATGCCCCATTTTTCACTTTTATTTCCTCCTCCTTGAAAAGTCATAGGTCTCCAGGGAAATTTGTGGAGAATATATGCGTTTTCTTTTCCCTGCACAACCCCATGCTCTGGGACACACTCACATTTGATTATGAGTTAATTCCTGAACTTTCATGTTAACTTATTTAAAATGTTCCAAATTGGTTTCCACTTTTCTATTTTTTTTAATGTAAAATTTTATGTGTGGGAAACAGTGGTATGATTTTGGAATTTAACTCTAAATCTTCTGTAGGAACATTATAAAAACTAACACCAAAGCCCCTTCCTGCTTCCTGAACATAAGAGGCAGCAATACAACTATTCAGTCATCCTGTAATGTAACATCATCCTAAAGATTCTATACAAGGAATAAAATAGGTCCAGCATTCACCCTTTCAGACAATAATGACTCAGTCAGTGATATGATAGCCATATAGACAAATGAGTAAGCATTGAGAAAGAATGACTTTGTGCTGGTATTCATTTTTTTGTGGGTTGTCATTTGAAGCCACCAGTTAATATCATGGCATCTTCAACCATATGTTAAAAGTAAGTGGTTAATTAAGCTTGTTAGATGAAATGCAGAATGACCAGATATATTTCAAGTTCAGATGCACTATGAATACTTTTTAAATAAGTATATTCCATGACATAATTGGGACATATTTATATAAGAAAATATTTGTTGCTTATATGAAATCCAAATTTAATTGGGAATCTTACATTTTTATTTGCTAAATCTGACAACTTTACATGCAGAGGAAGAATATTTATTCCCACGACAGCCTTTTGGAACAAGAGGAGAAACCCCACCAGGCCCCAAAGATGACAGTAACTTCCTGTTAATTGGGAGATGCTCACAATACACCTAGCTGCTCTCTCTCCACAGAGAGAGCACCTCTTACCATCGACATCCTACATCCTCTCTTAGAAACTCAAGTAGGTGGAATGTCACTGGTACTAGTGCTGTCTTAAAGTTGGTACTTGAGATTATCCCCATCACCTAGGCTTTAGTGAGTCGCATTTCAGTTTAACAAACATTTATTAAGCACATACTACTTTGTAGGATAGTATGTTAGTTTGAGTCTCTTTTCTCAAGCAGTTTATAGCCCCCCAAATAAGGCTGATATGTCTACAACTGATGCTATTCAAGGCAACACGTGAAAGATACAAATAAGGATCTATAAGATCATGGAGCAAGATGAATACATCCTGTGAAGGTGGGAGACAAGAGAAGAATTCATGGAGGAAGGAGCCGGTGAACTGGGCTTGGCAGGGAATGAAGATTCTCAGTGGGCAAAGATACAAACCCAACAATTTCCTGTGCTGAGAGGATGGAACCACCTAACAGAAATAAGAATGTGTGTTCAGAGAGGGTCTCTCTTCTGCCCTAGGAGAGAATACTTGGTTTAACTGTTTGTTCAGTAGATAATTATTGAACACCAATGCATATGTTAATGTAAAATCATAATTGTGGAAAGAGCTATGAAGAAGAAGAGTACATGGTGCCATGAAGGGTAGTATATGGAGGAAGACCTAGCAAGGGAAGTTGGACGAGGCCTTTGTCAAGGAGGCAAGTGACTGAATTGAGTTCTTTTTTAAAAAAATTTTATTTATTGATTTTAGAGAGAGAAAGACAGAGAGAACATTAATTTGTTGTTCTGCTTATTTACGCTTTCATTGGTTGATTTTTGTATGTGCCCTGACCAAGGATTGAACCTGTAACATTGGCATATTGAGATACCACTCTAACCAACTGAGCTATGCAGCCAGGGCCTTGAGTTGAGTTCTGAAAGGAGAATTTATTTAACGAGATGATGAAGTGGTGAAGGCTTGGGAGGAATAAACCAGTTGAAACATGTGCAAATGGCAAAAGGAAACAGGAGGCATTCAAGGAACTGAAGAAAGCCAGTGTGTTTGAAGCACAGAGATGGGGATAGTAGACTTGAGGGGTAGGTAGCAGTTGGATTAATGTAAGGCCTTTTGGAATCTGTTAAAGAATTTTTTCTTAATCTTCAGAGACTATGGAGCCATTCTATGTATTTAAGTAGGAGTGTAACATAATTAGCTTTGAGTGCAAAAGAATCACTCTGGCTGCACTGGTAAAAAGATTGAAGGGAAACCAGATATCTGTGAGGAGGCCATTTAGGAGGGTACTTCCTTAATTTGGGCAGGACTTGGGTGAAACTAGTATTCTCTATCTCTCCTGAGGACTGTTTTTTTTTTGCAATATTTTCAGAGGGATCTAGTAACAGCACCACTAAGTCTCCAAAGAGTACACCCACCCACAGAGCATCTGGGGCCTGATGGCCCAGCAAAATGAAAATTTCATAAGTCACTCTGTGTGTTATTGCTAGAGGGTGATAGGGCACGAGGTATCATAACTGAACAGTGGTAGTTCAACAGAGTCCCAGGGGGATATTTCAGGCCTCAGAGGGGTAGGGGAGTGCAGGCTTACAAGCCAGCTGGCCTTGGCTCTTTAGAACCACCTTTCTTATGCCAAACACCTGACAAGGGAGAGCCCCAACTGCTTAAGCTGGAGTCTTACTGTGGAGGTCTTCGGGGCACTGGTATTTTTCTTCTCTCATTTGTTTCTTTCCTGCCAGGTATACCTGAGGCAGGAGGGTGGAAAAGTTGTACACCTCTTGGTAAACTCTTGGCAAACTCTTGGAATCTCTTTAGCCCACTCCAAAATCACAGGGCACCTCTGCTCTTTTTGGCTGTACTTCCCAATTACTAAGAAGTGTAGGTGGCATCTCTTTCATATTGTTTGATATTTAACTCTTGTATTATATACTCATCAGTCTTTTAAGAGTATGAATTAATTTAGGTGACATTACATGTTGTGCAAACTGAGAGAAGCCCTAATGTAAATGGCATATTTGGTGACTGATCCACTTTTGTGCACCTTCCAACTTTGCTGTAGGCCAAACCTCCCTTTGATAGCATTGGTCAGCCTCTGAATATGTTGAACAAGTGCTCAGGAATGCCAAAAAACAAGGCAAAATTTATAGGTATAATGGGTCACGCTGGCTCTCAGGCCCTTGGAAAAATGCAAAGTATGGCCATAAATTCATGGTTCTAGACCAATCCTTTTTTGGAGGACCATCAACCACATGGATATTATTAATGGTCAATAGACCCTTCAGATGCTACAGCCCAGGATTTTTCAACTTTGGCACTATTGAAATTCTGGGCTGAATAATTCTTTGTCATGGGTGCTGTTTCTGTGTATTGGAGGATGTTTACCAGCATCCCTGGCCTCCACACACTACATGCCAGTAGCACCCTCCTCTCCCCAGTTGTGGCAACCACAAATGTCTGTAGCCCTTGACAAATACCAGACAGGGCAAGTCGCCCCAGTTTAGAAGCCCTGGTGTTCTAAACTCTACCCTCCTTGGTTATGTCAAGGGAAAATTAGGACCTGGAGAAGGAAGAGTGCCTTCTGAAAGCCCATGACCCCTGGAAGCAACCCTGGAAGTAGCCTTCAGGTCACTGGAGTCCTAGACTGGGTCTGTCCCCCAAACAGACCATTCTTCTGTGCTTTGCTCCTTTCTGTCAGTTCTCCCACTCTAGACACTACTACTTACCCCTTCCTTTTTGTTCTAATTTTATTCTTTCTTGGGTCCTTTTGCTCCAGAGTTCTGCCTGGAAGTACTAAGAGATTTGAAAAGTCAAATTTCAGTCCAACAGAAGAGCTGCTCTCAGGCAAAAGTGTAAACTGGATGAGAACTGAAGCTTTTCATTTCTGTCTTCACAGCAGCCCAGCAGAGTGCTGGGAACAATGTAAATGCTCTGTGTGTGTTTTAACTGAGTAATATACAAGGTTATTTTGGTTATTCCTTGTCTCCTGTTCTAGTGATTAGTCACTTGCTCATGACAAGTGTCCTTATGTCTATCTGTTGCTTTTTAATTTTTTAAAAATCCTCACCTGAGGTTATATTGTTTATTGATTTTAGAGAGAGAGAGAGAGAAAGAAAGATAGAGATAGAGAGAGAGATAGAGAGACACACAGAGAGAAGCATCAATGTGAGAGAGAAACATTGATCAGTTGCCTCCTGTATGCGCCCTGCCTGGGGATGGAAACTTCAACCTTTTTGGTGTATGGGACGATGCTCCAACCAACTGAACCACCCAGTCAGGGCCATCTGTTGCTTTTAAAAACTGAGGCTCATAGTCTTTATTCACACCAAGATATAAATAACTGATAACCTCAAGTGATAATTTTCTGCAGAATGGGCATATCCTGAAACAGGCAAAGGCCAGATGGAAGAAGCTCTGTTACAGCTATGTAACTCTGGACATTTTTCTAAATGAATCATCTAAAACCAAAGTCCAAAGTGGTTGTAGACAAACTCAAGTTTCATCACAGCATTCCATAGCATACATAACCATCCATTTCCTGGTGTAGCTACATTATTACAGGACTCAGAGCATTAATTTATGAAGGCTCTGAGGGTGGCCTGTGCCTACCAGGGAGGCTCCGAGGCTTAACCAGGACACGGTGCTTGCACAGCAGAACAGTGTGAGGGCCTGGCCCCAGCACCTCAGATGGGCTTTGCTGTAGAAGGTGTGAATGCAGTTCTCTGAACTCAGCTTACAGCAAGTCTCGCTTAATGATCTAACATGTTTGCTATCAAGAATTTGAAGGGAAGTGGTTTTGTGGGTTTTAATGCATTTTTTTACATTTAAGTTTCAGGTCACTTGGTTATGGTCTGAAGAAGCATTTTTGCTATTTGACCTGCTTTAAAAGCCAGTTTGCCATCTCCATTCTTCCTCTGGAATATGGATTCTGGGTTGTAGGTTCTGCACCACCTGACTCATGCAAGTTGTGACACTCCACTGGTGACTGTGCCACACTTTCCTCCTAAAGTGAGTGTGAAGCTGAGAGAGGTCATTAAACTTTCTGATGGGGTAATGTCGATTCAGGTTGGAGGACACAAAGCCATATATTTTTCAGGGCTAACTGTGCCTCAAAGCAAGATAAAACTGGCGAACATCTTGGGGAAAGGTTATTTATTACTTCATAGGTTTCTGGCATTGCAGATGTTATTTCTGTCGTAAGAGGAGCTAGAAAAAGCTGCAATGTGAAACCAGAAAATGCACACCTCATTTCTCTCTGTTGGCACTTGGGCCTGCTGGTGTTTTTCTTTGGGGTCCAGTGCAGTGTTTTTGTACAGGATTGAGGGGGACCTGGAAACAAGACCCAGCTCTGGGCAGTTCCTGTGAAGGTGCTGGATGCGGCTTCTAGATCGGAAGGGAAACATGCTTGGCCTTTGTGCAGCACCAGGTGTGGCATCCCTTCCTCTCCTTATCTAGTGACCCCAAGCAAGCTAAGAAAACTTACAAAATAAGACCCTCTGGCCACAGGAGGGCTCCTCCCTCTACCTCTGCTCTGAGAGCCTGATAGGAGTGCAGTTTCTGCAAGTGAGGGTGTTACTGGAAGGCACTCTCTGCCTGGAACCTGGTTACTCAGAAACATTTTTCCCAGTTAAACTTAAGTGTAAGGACTTTTCACCTCCAAAGGCCAACTTGGAAGATGGTAGACATGCAAATCCCAAGTTTTTAAAAAGGCAAATCATTTTTCAGATTCCTGTAAATTAAGTACCTGATAATATCCTTGAAAACAGCAGAACCCTAGAAGAGCTTGATGTAATAGAGTGGACTTTGAAGATGAGTTTTAGACCTGTCCACCAAAAGTAGCATTAAAGTGCCACAAGGAAAAATTTTATGAGTATGTGTAATAATTTAATCTTAGAGCCCTAGGCATGCATTATTACTAATAAAATGACTAATAACAATGGAGTTTTATTTGTATGTTCTTAAACCAAACCAAACCAAACAAAACAAAAAAAAGACACCCTATAAAACAATACACAGACATGAGTGGTCTGTAACGTATTCCCTCGCCTTTCCTGGAGTTGGACAAACAAGTCATATTGTTAACAATAATCAGCCTAATCTCTGATTCTCCAAATAACAGAGGTAAGTATTGTTTTAAGATAGACTTGATCAAAGAGTAGTATAGACTAGTCATTTTTACAACTAAGATAAAGGCATTGAGAGTGACACCCCTAAGATCAAACCTTAAGAGAGATCAGATCAGATGGCTGCCTCAATGATATAATTTTAGGATTGTAGTGATTGTCTCCTTAACACAAACAAACAAACAAACAACAGAAAACCCACAGAACAAAGGTTTCTTCCCCATCTGCTTGCCAGAGTGTCAGAAATTGTATTATTAGGGCCCTGGCCAGGTGACTCAGTTGGTTGGAGCACTGACCCATTCACTAAAAGGTTGTGGGTTCGATTCCCAGTCAGGGTACATATCTCAGTTTCGGACTTGATCCCCAG
The DNA here is from genome assembly GCA_028533065.1 of Trachops cirrhosus. Taxonomy (NCBI): domain Eukaryota; kingdom Metazoa; phylum Chordata; class Mammalia; order Chiroptera; family Phyllostomidae; genus Trachops; species Trachops cirrhosus. The sequence continues at coordinate 77,334,542 of CM052542.1, forward strand.
TTGGGACATGTACAGAAGAGACAGCCAATCAATGTTTCTCTCTCTTTCTCCCTTCCTCTCTCTCTACAATCAATAAACATATCCTCTGGTAAAGATAAAAAAATTGTATCATTAGGAAATCATTTATTTGGCCTATGGCATATAGCTTTTCTTTTAAGGTACAGATAACCCTAAAAAGAGGAATTAAATCACCATTAATCACTTACATTATAGTAATATTTAGTTCTTTATATTCTTCCAGGCCTAGCATAGTCATTCATGTTTAAAGAAGAGTTTAAAAATGTGTTTTGGTGGATCGATAGTAACAAACACAGTAGGTGGTGTACAAGGAGCTCCCCAAAGATTTTCCTCCTCCTCATAAATATCTATCCTAGTACATCAAAAATGTTCTGTGGTAGAAACACTTGGGAAGGCATTATAGTGAAGTGGTTAAAAACATGGATTTTAGAATCAGGTGGAATTGGCTTCAAGTCCCGATACTGCCATTTAAAAGTTGTGTGCCTTTGGGTGAGTTACATAATCATTCTAAGTTTCAACTGGCCCACCTGTAAAACAAGTTCAATAATCTTTATTCATAAGGTTATTTGCTGTGGGATTAAAAGAGATGTTGAATGTAAAGCCACATAGTACATGTTCAATAAATGATAAAGACTGGAATGATGATGCTAAAGGTGATGATGATTTCTCACCTCACTCATTGTCACCTTGGTTGTGGGCATGGAGTGGCATGGACTCACCTTAACTGACTTTGAAGTAGTAGCAGTTTAAGAACATGTACGATGGTCAAGTAACTTGAGGATATGGGGGTCTGGGAGTAGGGACAGTATTAAAGTAAAAGAAGATACAAAGATTTTGCTAGTCAGAGAAGACAAACTATTTTCCAATTTTTCTGAGGGTGGGTCTTTTTCACAGCTACTATCAAACATTCTCAGTGCTGAGGGATATGTGATATTTGTGTGTGTGTGTAAGTGTGTGTGTTGCAAAAGAATTTTTCCTGGGGTTGGTGCTCTATAATTTCCAAAATTTGATTGTACCCGATTGGCTCACTGTGGGGACAAAGCATGAAATGTTATATTATTTTTAATTACTATAAAAACTAAGCCAATTTAAAAAGTAAGCTCGGATGTATGAGGTTTGTTGTGACTACTAGCATTTCTTTTTTGCAAGATGAGTAACCCAGAATACTAGGACAGTGATGATAATGATAATGAAGAAAAATTTACCTTTGTGTAGATCTTTCCAGTTTACCTAACATTTTCACATTCAGTATTGTAGGTGGTTTATATGACAATTCTGGGACATGAGCTAAATAAAGGAAGTTAGCATTTTAATTTTATAGATGGGAAACAGTTCTTGGGAGATTTAATAACTTTCTCAATGAAATTCTGCAGAGCCAGGATTAGAACCGTGGTCTTTGGGTTCTTAATTTATGCTAAGCATTAGTAATAGAGGTAAAAAAAATAGAACTTAATAAAATAATTGGCATGCTCTCATATTTGTCTTGATTTTTATTAGCTTATTTATTATTTACTTCATTATTTATTCAACACATACTGAGCTCTTTTCATTTGCTGTATGTCATTAGAAATACAAAGATAAATGTGTCACAATAATTGCCCTCAAGCAGTAGTAAAATTGTACCATCTTTTAAAAATTATACGTAGTTTATAATTTACATTTTTCTAATTAAAAACTAAAACACATTACCTGGCAAGTATAACTACCTTTTTGGAAACAACCAGAGAGATTTCATGAACATGGGTCCTGGAAAATTCAGGATGTATGGTATATGGTAACTGTTGATAACTTATACATCATTTTTAGTTCATTTTCTCTGCTTCCCCTTATTTTTGCTCCACTGAAATCCCCAAACAGGCAAAGCCCAGACAGTGAAAATCACACCGGCCCGGTGGTGAAGCTTGTAGACCACCACACTTGTTGTTCTGATGTGTTAGATTCTTGCCTTACCCTGAGGATGTCAAGTTTGGAACTGATCTTGGAAGACATCTCCACCATAACCACCTCCAAAATTTCTCAACTTTATGACTTTGAAGCATTTCTTTAAAAAAAAATCAACAAATTAAAAGCCTTAAGTATTCTGGAATATTCCCCACTGTGGAAAAGTCCTCTGGCCCAGGTTCTACTTACTGTAAGCTAAAGGTACATAAGCTGTCTCTCAGATGGCCAGAGAAGTGCAAGAGAAAAAATTTTTTTAAAGACTTTATTTATTTACTTTTAGAGAGGGAGCAGGGGGGGAAAACAGAGAGAGAAAACATTGATGTGCAAGAGAAACATCAATTGGTTGCTTCTTGTGCCACAACTAGGGACCTAGCTCACAACCCAGGCATGTGCCCTGACTGGGAATTGAACTGGCAACATTTTGGTTTGTAGGATGACTCCCAAACCACTGAGCCACACCAGTCAGGGCACATGAAAAAATTAGCAAGCAACTTCTAAAAAGTGCACCAAAGAGGATTTGATTGAAAGGTTTACTTTTTCTGTACCTTGAAAAATTCTGGCAGTGATATTGGTGACAGATAATGTGGCAACTTCTTTTGGCCTAGGTAAATGTTTGCTCCTTTTTCCCCTTCCCAGACTGTGCAATCGAGAGCAAATGGGTCTTGATTCCCTCCCTGCCCCAAGGTGAAACACGCAACCTATCCTAAGTGTAGAAAGAAAACACATACTTTGTTCGTGTCCCAGATTCTCTGCGTGAAGCAAGTTTAGGAATTTATGTGTGGTTGGAATGGGGAATTATGACTATTCTGGAGTCTGAATACCACTCCACATTTCCAGTTTGGCTTCAATTGTTATTCCAGGATTGGGTTCTTATAGAAAAGCATTTCCATCCACATAGCCCAGAAAACCAAAATAGAAAACTCTGAGTTAAACTCAACATAAATTTGTTGAAAGAATAAGTCAAAGTCCAGCAAATACATGGAAAATAGGTTTGTGGAGGAGCAAGAGGAAAGATATTCTTGGACTTTAGATAGAGACTTCAGGTTTGGAAATCATGACATCTTTTTTTTTTTAATGTAAAGGTCACAAATAAAATCAGGTGACATTTACACAGAATCATACATTAAAGTGTAAACTCTGGGCCAAAGTCTCACCTGATGAAATTAGATGGAAATGATCTTATTGAAAATGAGTTATTCCATTTTTCCCATAGTATTTGTGATGGTGAAAACCTAGGACAACCAATGTTTTAACAGGAAAATCTAAAAGAAATGAACAATAAGTCCTGGGCTAATTTTTAATTCTCATGGTTTTATGATATGCATAATTGCATTTCTGGTTTTGTTTGAATCCATTTCAAACCTATTAAATATATGCTCAATTTGTGAGTATGTATTTCAGGTAAATTATTGTGTAAAAGTTAAAAATCATTTAAATCAGATAACCAGGCAGGATTTGGTAGCTTTTTTTGGTGGGATGGGGTAGATTCTGATTAAATGTAAAATAATTCAAAGAAGTTCAAGAGTCTAGTCTGTATGATTAATAGTCTGCAATAGATATTAGAAATCCAGACAGACTAAAGGCAAAATACCTTCCCCTCACAGACAGACTGTATTTTAACCTCCGAGGACTCTGCTTATTTAGTCACTCTCTCAATTCAACTGCCTTTGCCAGCCCAGGCTTCATTGGATTAGAGAGTAGTGGAAAAAATCCCCTCCCAGGAGTGATCATATCAAATTCCCTGAGTGTTTAATCTGTCTGGCACATGGAAGGCCCTCTTGAGCTGCAGGGAATGCACAGCAGAGAGAACTGCCTTGGGCTGGTGTGCTTTTGCATGGAAAGTAAAAGCAAGTTGTTATTTTCTCCTCCTCAACTCACATTCCTGGCCTTCGACATCGTGAGGTCATAGTTTGGTTGAAATGGAAGAGTGCGTGTTAAGGTCACACATGGGTAGGTGTCATTTTTGTCTGGGACATTTACACAGGAAGTTTGTAACCTCTCTTAATAGATGGAGACCTATCACGTTCACAGAAAGGAAGTTCATTAGTCCTAACCAAAATTTGAATTTATGGTTCCTTAAGCCTGTATTGTTTCAAACCTTAGATAAGATGGCCCATTTTCCTCATAATAATCCATGTGGAGTATCTCCTAATCTTCCTGGGTTCAAGTTTAGACTCCACAGCCTATTAGCTGTGTGACGATGGACAAATTTCTTAACTCCTCTAGACCTCAGTATCCTCATTTTTAATAGAGAGACAATAATACTGCTTCCCACTTAGAATCATTCTAAATATTGAACAAGACCACATATGTAAACAACTAAAAGTAGTGCCACATATATGAGAAGTACTCAGTTGATGTTTATTATTATTATTATTATTAAATTCTATATCCTGATCTTTCACTTACTTTTGGTATTCCCTTATGCATCCTTTTTTTCTTGAGCCTTGACAAATGTTAATAGATTTCTTAATACATCCCCTGTATCAACAAACATTTATTAAATACCTCTATGTATAGGGTATTCTGTTTTGAGAGGGTTTCTGACACAATCTAACAAAATAACTATTCAAACAGCTTGGCCTTTTCATATGTCAAGATGTGCATGGTAGACCAAAAATGCAATCAACTTTTAGGGCAGTGAGAGTAGGAAAGAGTAAACTGGGTAACACTTGAAGAAGTTGGAGATTTATTTGCTTTGAAGGGTAACTACTTAATACCAGAACATCAGTGTGAAATCATGGGATAACGAATCCTTGGTTATGACATATGTATATTTTTGGGATGAGTGGGGACATTAAGAGCATACAAGAAGACCTCTTTGGTACCCACTAGAGTAACTAAGTTACTCAATTGCAGATCCTGAGTGGGACATTAAACAGAAAGAAAACTGGAAGAGAGAAACAATGGTTTATTCAGGGAAAGAGGAGGACGCGATGACTCTGTGCCTTCTAGACCCAATGGAAAGAGAGTGGAAAGAAGGGAGAATAGTCACCAGAGTTCCCTGGATGTGGAAGAAGGGCAGTGGGAGAGGAAGGAGGATCTGCTCCCGCTGTTGTTTTGGGAGAAGATGGGGCTCTGTGCCTGGTGCAGAGCAGAGAAGTGAGAGGAGACCTGCACCGGAGCGAGTAGGCTGAAGGGCAGCAATGGGCTGCCTTCTGAAGGGCAGCAATGGGCTTTAGGAGGTCTGAGCAGGCCAAAGGGTGGCCTCAGTAAGTGATGCCCCTGAGAAGAGGAGCCAGGGAGTTGTGTGGAGCCACAACCTCCCAGTGTGGGTTCAGAGGTCACTGCTGTGGGCACTGGCCATCAACTCCATCAAGGATCATGGAGTGACATCTAGACAGCTTGAGGGCAAGAAAGGGTCACTCAAGAGTTGAATCTCCAGTCATGTTGTCCCTTGAGTATGAAAGCAGCAGGAAGATCTCATCAAGGATTCAAAAGCACAGGAAATATAGCATCCATGGATCCTTTTTGCAAATAAAAACTTTGTCTTGAAAACCAATCCAGCCAAACAAAAAATGAGTCAAAATAAAGAATTCAGGAAAAGAAAGGCTGTGGATTCATTTAAAATAGCATTGAGACCAAACAACTCTAGGAAGCATGGCTAAAGAAGAAAACTTAAAGGCCCCATGTAAATATTACAACTAATCAAATTGGAAATGGGAGGAACAGGAGTAGGAAAAAATGTTAACTTACTTCCTCATCTTTCCCATTAGGGAGTTAGTAGATATCATTTAATGTTGAAAGGGGCAGTTTAAAAATAACAATCGCTTCAGGTCTTAAAATTTGGCATAAACATTTTCTTAATTTAGGAGTTCTTTAAGAACCAATACATTTAATGGTGAAGAAACACTGATCTGAAATTCATTAATTTTTTTTCAGTTTGCAGTTTCTCATCTGAAAATTAAGTTTAATTGTTTTTATTTAAAAACTACATGAGTATAATCTCTTTTTGTAAAGGTCAATATGGAGTCGTGGAATAATCAATCCTGGGTTACTCGGTAGAACTTCATATATATCTTTGAGGCTTTATACCTGTTTATGTACACAGGCAATGTCTGGGAGAATGCTCACTGAATATCAGTGATCGGTCTTTGCGTTTGATGAGACTTGGGGTGGTTTTTAAATGTTTTTTTTTTTCCCAAATTTCTTCTATTACCTCTATTGATTTTTTGTTTTTCTTTTTTAAAGTATATATTATTGATTATGCTATTAGAGTTGTCCTGGTTTTTCCCTCTTTGCCCCTCTCCACCCAGCATCCTCTATTGATTTTTTTCAAGAGTACTTGTTGGGCTTTAACTTGTTTTATTCTTTCAACAAATCTATATTTAGAGTTTTCAATTTTAGTTTTCTAAGATGGAAAAGTGGCTGGAAACACCTTTAAGAACCCTATCCTGGGATAACAATAGAATCAATTAATGTATTGTCCTTATGACCAGTTTAAATAAGTGGTCATCTTTGCATAGAACAAGAGGAGATTCTTTTGGAGGGCTTGGGAGTGAGGAGTTGGGGGAGAGGTGTCATTGGTACAGATGAAATGTGTTTATTAAATGATGCCCTAAACCAGTGGTTCCTAACTGGGGGTGATTTTGTCCCCTCCAGGGAACATTTTGCCAAGTCTAGGGACAGTTTTGATTGTTACCACTGGGCTCAGGGAGTGCTGCTGGTACCTAGTGAATGGAGACCAAGGATGTTACTAAAGGTATTAGATACACAGGACAACTCCCACAACAAAGAACTATCTGACCCAAAATGTCACCAGTGCCGATTTTGAGAAACCCTGCACTAAAGTCTTGGAATAGAAACCATTACATAGACAATTAATTCACTTCTAAGAGTAAAGCTCGATGGAGAGGATCCTGTCATTGGAGATGAAAACTCTAAGGACCTGAGTTTATTCTTTCTGGCTACAGGGTTTTTAGCCAAGTACCTTTATTAAAAACAATGTTTCTGCTTTTTATTGGCCTTTAATTAATCTTTAACTGTAGTATCAATTTGTCACTGAAGGTTGAGAAATTATAATTGTAATCAGTGGTCTAACTGCCAAGGGCAGATGTAGTTTCTAGTGGTGCTGTTAGTGACCTTTACTGAGTTGGTCTCTGACCTCTGTCCTTACTGGCTGAGCAAGCCCAGCCAGGCTATCTGAAGTCTTTGTAAAACCAGTTGATGGTTAGGATCAGTTGCATTAAGTAGGAAGTTAATTCAGAAAGAGTGGATCTGTCTCGGTATATAAGCACATAGGGAATGAACTACCCTCTCCTCATTCATTGTAAAGACTATCCACCACTGTGAATCAGAAATCATTAGATGAGAGTGGGGATGACTTTAGTTGAGTGGAGATTTTGCTCTGAGCCCAACAGTTTTTATAGCACCCATGCCAGAGAAAATCTGTGCATGCTGGAACCACCTGCCTGGCTTTTGATTACAAACAGCCGTCATGTGATATCTCAGCATCTCTGGCTGCTGCTTTCAGCAGCTCTCTCTGAAGTCAGTATCCCTTGACGTCAATTATTTTACTTTAGCCATAGTCATTTCTCTCCGACAGTGCTTCCTGCCAATGTGTCTTTTCAAGAACATTAAACCTGCAAATGGCTTGTGACATACCATCTGACTTGATCATGCCAAGAACAAATGGCTCTTGTGCTTATTAGATGTCAGATGAAGGGAATTCTTGGTCTGAAGCTTTGATAAGGTCATTTGTCTTTGCAAAAATAAAAAAGCTACCACTTCCTTGGCTGCAGTGATGTAGTTCCAAATATCTTTTCATAATACCGAAGACTTGTACTTTGACCTGACTCTGTTGTTTAGAGCTTACAAAACGTAGACATGGCTTTATAGTAACATAGAATCCTTTGGTGCTGGAGAGCCAGTTAGGTACCCAGGGCTGTTAGAAGCAGTGGCTTTCAGCTAAATATGCTGATTGCTGCATGTTTTATCAACTTACAACAGAGACCCTAGGGAGCAAGAGTGTGGGGATATGTAATTCATTAGATGTAACACTAATGAGTTAGTAGAAAAAAAAAACATGATGCTATTATCTACTGAAATATGGGTCTTGTCTAGGGGGAGAAAAAGTGGCTTTATTCAATTGTCCATAAACCAATTACTGGTATATCTAAATATTATATCTAAGGAATATATAATAGAGTTTATTTCTAAGCATATGCCTTAAAAATAGATTGAATTTATGTAGAGAAATGTAAAAAAGGAACCAGCTGACCCCAAGGATTTACTCTGCATCATCAGTGTCTTAGACCACAGCAGATGACCTTCAGCTTTGGGGGCCCTTTAACCAGACTTGATCAGTTCATCCTGCATCTATGAGGCTCATCAGACAGACCCTTCTGATCTAACTCAAAGGAGATACTGCAGTGACAGCCAGAAGGAGGATTAGTTTAGAGTGAGAAATGTTATTGCTGAGTAAGTCAGAGCACTGATATTATCATGAATTCCATACAAGAACACCAAATCTATAGATTGAATAAATAATGCTTCACATATGTGCTCTACTGGTTCATAGATGTATATAGCTGCATTGATTTGAAAATATTACTGTATTTGTTGTTTTATTACAGTTTTTCTCAATCAAAAGTTCCTAAATGCATATTTTGATTAGCCTTCACTTTCCCCATCATACAGTAGTCCCACCTCCATCCCCGCTCTGCGGCCACAGTTTTGCTTTCCACTGATTTCAGTTACTTGCAGTCAGTTGTGGTCCAAAAATATTAAGTGAAAAATTCCAAAAATAAACAATTCATAAGTTTTAAATTGCACACCATTTTAAGTAGACTGATTAAATCTCGCATTGTCCCGCTTTGTCCTCCCAGGGATATGACTGATCACTTTGTCCAGCACCTCCACCTGTTAGTCCCTTAGTACCATCTCAGTTATTAGACCCACTGTTGTGGTACCACAGTGCTTGTGTTTGAGTCACCCTCCTTTTATTAAATAATGGCCCCAAAGCACAAGAGTAGTGATGCTGGCCATTTGGATATGCCAAAGAAAAGCTGTACAGTGCTTTCTTTAAGTGAAAAGGTGAAAGTTCTTGACTTAAGGAAAGAAAAAAATATCATGTGCTGTGATTGCTAAGATCTAAGGTAAGAAAGAATCTTCAATCTGTGAAATTGTGAAGGAGAAAGAAATTCAGGCTAGTTTGTTGAAAGAGAGAGAAACCACATTCATATTATTTTTACTACAGTATGTTGTTATAATTATTCTATTTTATTATTAGTTATTGTTGTTAATCTCTTACTGTGCCTAACTTATAAACTGAACTTTAACAGTACATATAGGGTTCATTACTCTCTGTGGTTCTAGGCATCCCCTGGGGGTCTTGGAACTTATCCCCAGGGATAGGGAGGACTGTTGTATTTTGGCACTCTTAAACTGCCTTTCGGGCACTCGATTTAGCATTAACTGACTCATACGTCTCAGGTGACTGCATGATGAGGTTGCCTACCAGACAGTTCAGTTTCCATGTTGTCATCTTTGTGCACCAATATTTGTGCCATTATTTGACTTTTTTCAGTTTCACTTTTACTCTTTTATAAAAAGAAGTGGAAAATAAAGTGACAGATAAAATGTTGAAACTAGTAACTAAATACAGATCTCATTAACCTAATGCAATTGAATTTTTAGGCAGTGGCAAATCTTAGGTTTCCAATGACACTCATGGTACATAAGCCTGTTGGTTATGTTCACTTGTAACAAAAAAAGAATGGAATTAAAGAACATGTTTGAAATGATGAAAATATATTGTCAGCTATTGTGCTAAAGGGAATTTTGCATACAATTTCTAGGGATGAATTATATGACATGTGGGGGAATCTTAAAGCTTTCTTGGATCTAAAATTAAAGGCACTCTTCCCCTGAAAATTTCCCCCATACTTGAAAAGTTTGAAAACCACTGAGATAGTATCCTTCAGTCATGTTTCAGAGAACCTTGAGACAAATTCTTAGGACATCCTTTTCCCTGGCACAGCATACTTTCCACCCTGTATAAGTGGACGTGGACACAGTCTACGGCTCTGCTTGGTTCCATGTAGTCTACCAGTCATTTGCACACTAGCCTTTCCCCATGCAAGCTGCAATGTAACTGCAAATAATTGCAAAATGGTACTGCCTGACAGGACTTAAGGTATGTCCTAAGTCTCCACACACCATCTCAGTGATGGTTATTCCTGATCATGGATAAACCCAAGTGTTTTATGTTGATTTTTACTACATTTTCTAAGAGGATCCTCTTCCCTGATTTTATCAGGATAAGGATAAATCCTTAATTTGGATTTATTTATCTTCATCTTCTGTGGCTTGCCTAGTCCTCAAAGAAATGTTAGTTTAGCACTAAAGACATAAAGTGTTTATAATATTCAGAACATTAGGTGTTTTATGTTATCAATAATAGTCTTTAGTTATCAATAATTATATTACATTTGAATAGCACTATATTGTTTGAAAATCATTTTCACAGCCAGGCCTTTTTGTTGTCTGATTTTATATCAGGGTTCAAATAAATCAGGGGAGGAGGTAGAACAGTACTCTCATTCCCTCCGTCAACCCTGGTGTTTGTACCTGCCCTTGGATCAGGCAGTCTACCCTCTCCACCATCCTAGCTCTTTTCTCTGGCAGCTGGGGGGAAAGGCAATCTTATACAGCATCTTTGGACTATTTTGTGAGTCTCTGGGGAACATAGAAATAAGCATACTTTGAACTATCTTATATATTAATCTTACAATTTAACTCTCAAGTGGAAATCTTGTTTTTTCCAGTTTTCCAATTATTCTGGGGCACCTCGCAGGAGCTCCCATATGAGTCAATATGATAACTTACTATAAGGAACTGATCTGCCTGGGAATGGCAAACGTAGCTCAGCCCTATGGGAAAGCCCATAGGTGTGTGGTTGCACGCAGGATGCCAGACCCACAGATCAGTTCTCCAGTGGAAACCAGGCCTGCATTATACCTAGGCAGTTTTGTGACTTGCTCTTGCTAAAACTCCCTCACCCTGATTTGAGGCAGCAAATGCTTACTGCATATCTTTAAAGTAACTTCCTGAAGTCTGTGCTAATTATCCCAAGGACTGAAGTGTAACCAGACCAATTACTCTTATTGTTCTCTTGCATTTGCAACATTTTTTCCTTGTTAATCTGTAAGAAGTAACCAGTAACATCCTTTCCATTACTATCTGTAAAAAGTAATTACCTGAAGTAAACCTAAGCATAATGAATGAGAACTTTCTTTGATGTATGCTATTAGAAAGCCAATAAAAGCTTGTCAAGGCAAGGGTCGGTGTGCTCTCCCCTTGAGAGAGTGGCTGTGCCATCCCTTTCCCTCCACAGGACTTCGGGCTCCTCTCATCCACAACATCACGGACACTGCAGGCCAGTGTCCACATCAATTTATTAATTTTGATACCTTTATTTTTTCTCAGTGACTTGTCTATTTTGGGGACACCTGCTTTTCAGAGCAGGGTACATGGGTGGCAGAATCAAGTATCAGGAATATGTATGATATTAGGGAAAATGGACTTGAATTCAGGCTTGGAGAAATATTTAGCTATGCTTTTGAAAAATTTGATGAAAAATACCCAGAAGACTTCAGCTGAGAAGGTCTTGTGAAGAAGGTCTTAGAAAAGTAGAACAAGTACAGTCAGAAGAGTGATCACGTGGATGGTGCTCACTGAAGCACTGTCTAGGGGAAGAGAGACACACTGTGGACCTGACGACTTTAAGAAATCCATAATGTGAAAATAGCTGATCAGAGCAGTATAGTCATTAGACTCTATTTTTCTCAGTTTGGCAAAATTATTCCTATTATTAGATGGAAGCCTTGGCCTGCTTTAACTCAGTCCTATTGACATCATATTGGTGTAAACCTCTTGTTCTGATTCCAGGGGCATGGAGCTCCCTTCTGGCTATTACTTGGCCCTCCCCATAAGTTTTCAGGTAGGGGTCACATGAAACGTCAGCCTTCTGTTTCTTATGACAATAGTCTCTCAGGGGGAAACAGTAAAAGCTGATATGGGCTCTATGATAGAGCTTTCCATATAGTCTGAGTACAGGAGAGAATCACACCCACATGATTGCTTATTCTAGCCCACTGTATTTTGAATAAATTAGGCTTTCTAGAGGATACCCTAAGCCCATATGCATTTTGGTTGATGTTGCCCCTGGCCACAGACAAGAGAGAGTTTCTGAAGTTTTGAAGCAGAGAACCACCTCCTAGGATATAAATGCCTTCTAGAAGTACCAGCCTGTGGGATATTGCCCATGCTGCATCTACCTGACTTTCCCACCTATTGTTTTTCATATAATTTCCACAGGTTGTTCAGCAATCTCTTATCCTTTTGATTAATCCGAGTAAATTCCTGAAAGTTTGATTAGTCCTGGGACAAGGGTAAAATTTATTTATTTTTGACTTCTATCCTGCAATATGGTGACTATTCCTGGGAACAGGAGGTGAGTGGCTTCCTATCCCCCTAGCTGTTCTCCCCTCATTAGCAGCTCTATTTCCTTGGCTTTTAAAAAAAATTTCCTCAACTTCTAACTGAAACATGTGACAATTAGAAAAAGATGAGAAAACATATTTTTTTAGGAGACAAATAGAAGTAGTTGCTATTTCGTTTGTTGGAACATGGTAGATAATTAAAATAGATCTTCAATTAATTTAAATTGAATTATTTTCTGATTTATAAACTATCTTACAGCAATTTTAATATTGGATGTGTGTTGATCAAGGTAAACAATAGAGCATTCTATTGCAAACACAAGAGAAATAAAAGAGCAGATATATAAAATAAGATTGAGTACACATGGCCAATAGACATGTGAAAAGATGTTCAGTGTCACTAATCACTAGAGAAATGCAAGTTAAAACCATAATGAGATATCTATCATCTCACACTTGTGAGAATGACCATCATCAATAAATTCACAGACAACAAGTGTTGATGAGAATGTGAAGAAAAGGGAACCCTCATGCACTGTTGGTGGGAATGCAGACTGGTAAAGCCTATGGAAAACACTATGGAGAATTCTCAGAAAAATTAAAAATTGAACTGCTTTTTGACCCAGCAATTCCACTTCTAGGTATATATCCAAAGAAACCCAAAACACTGATTCAAAAGAATATATATGCACCCCTATGTACATTGCCACATTGTCTACGATAGCTGAGATACTGAAGCAACCCAAGTGCCCATCAATAGACAAGTGGATAAAAAACGCTGTGGTACATATATACAACAGAATATTACTTCGTCATAAAAAAGAATGGAATTGGACCTAGAGGGTATTATGTTAAGTGAAATAAATCAGACAGAGAAAGACTAATACCATATGATTTTATTTATATGTAGAATCTGAAAAGCAAAATAAATGATGAAACAAAATAGAAAGAATCATAGATACAGGGAGCAGACTGATGGTTGCTAGAGATAAGTAGGGGGTGGGGTGCTGAGTAAAAAAGGTGAAGGGAAAAAGAAATACAAATTGGTAGTCACAAAATATTTCCAGGGTTGTAAGCTACAGCACAGGGAATATAGTAAATAATATTGTAATAACTATGTATGGTGCCAGGCAAGCACTTGAAATATCAGGGGGACTGGTTTATAAAGTATATGATTGTCTAGCCTCTGTGCTGTACACCTGAAACTAATACAAAATGATATTGACTGTAACCTATAATTGAAACATAAAATTTAAAAAATAAAAAATAAAGTTGGCTTTTAATGATAATATTTTCTAGTATTTGGGAAAAGGGGCTAAGTTAGTATTTCTTTCAAATGACTGAGATAGAACCACTATATTATATTTTATGTTTTTAACCTAGTTTCAGAGATACTTAAATCTACTTGAAATTAGTGTGGATAAAAAAAAAAGCTCTGTAATATATTTAATGGAAAGTAACCTCACAGAGTGATCTGATCATAAAATCATAACTGGGCAGGTCATGGTGGGTAGTCATGCCCCAGGCCTATAGCTTCTTTAATAAAAGTTTATCTTTGCCTTAAGAGAGGCCAGTCCATTGTTTTTGTCCATCGAGGTTAATATGCCTTTGATATTCCTCTTTTTTAGACTCTTCTGAAGAGTAACCACCCTCAGGAGAGCACAGAATCTTGTTATCTGTCCTATAATCCAGCCATAGAGGTTTCCCTGCCTTGCTTTCTCCCACCTTCATGTATTCTTCCTTATGTTCTCTCAGTTCCAAATGTGTGAAAGAAGCTGTGAACTGTCATTCTTGGAAGCATTTTTCTCAGTCTGTTGAGATCTTGCTTCCAGGTGTGTTATCTGTTTGACTCAAATAAACTCTAATAAACTCATAAAAATTTTCTACTGGTTTGGATGCTCTTGTGTCCACGTTAGGAAGAGAAATTTTTCTTATTTATGAAAATTTTAGTAAAGTTGAAAATTGAAATTAGAATTTGCAAATTTAAAGAGCCCCAATTAAAGAAATGCCCCCTGGCATTTCCTACCTTGCAAAAGTAGTGTTCTCTTCTAGCTTTAAAATATTTAATGCAAGCCCAAGCATCTGAATTTAATTGTAATTCAGTGAACCTAATCCATTCACTATAAACTGGGTAGCTGTTGAAGGTTTTGCGCAGGGGAAGAAAGTACTATAAGAGATGACATTGTAGGATAGACCTCTGGTCTCTAGATAACCTTCGAAGGAACCTCTGCTCCTATAGTTGTCTTGTGCTCTCTCTGGTTAAGTCAAGGGCTTTCTTCTTGCTGTTGGAAATAATTTGAACAATTTGTTTTTAACCTTCTCTGATGTCTTAGGCTATTTAGAGAGCTAGTGAGAACTTTGGGAAGAAGATTGAGAGATCATAGCCATTCCACTTGTTTTGGTCTGTTGTTATTTCCAGGGATACATTCAAATTAGGATGGCAAAATGGATCACTTATTAATTGGTTTATGGCAGGTTAAGCACTGAGAAAATGCTGAAGTTTTCCCCAAAGGATTTTCCTGAGAATAATCTCTTTATTTCCTGTAGACTAAGCCATAAAAAAACAAATAAGCACTCCCTTATAGATAAATAGAGAGAAAATACTCCCTTGATGTAAGGGGTGTGCCATGAGACTACTCCTAGCACTCTGTCAACTTCAATTAATGAGTAAAGCTTCAGTGTTTATTACCCTTAGGTTACAAAATAGTAAGTGGTTGTTAACTGCTCTTAAGGGAAGCTATAATTACAGTATCACCAAATGCTGAGTGTGTGGTTTCTCCCCCTCTCCGCTTTTAATATGGCAGGGATTCCAACATCTCTTCACACTGTTCTAATTTAAAAGTATCCAGTGATCTCTAGCCCCTCGGCATTTCCTACCATCCCAGGAATAACAGCAACACTTATCTACTTAAAATAAACAAGCAGACACTTTCAGGACAGCTGGAGACCTTGAACAGTCTTGGCCACAGCTTATCAACCTCCAGTGATGCAGCTGTGAAGCCAGGAAACCCTTGGGCACTTAATTTTATCCTGAATAGCATCTCTAGCAGTGTCACATCTGCATTCCTGAGCTGGAAGGATTCTGGGGAACTCCCTGAGGTTGGAGGAATTGGGGATGGGTGGATAAGTTAAGGCTATGGCACAGGGAATAACAAACTGCTGAGAAACAGCAATCACATAGAGCTCTTCTTGGTTGCCCAATTCCTAAGAGTTTAGAATTCTTTACAGATTTGGTTTCCCTGCTTCGGCAGACTTTGGCAGGACAGAGAGACCTGCCAGGCAGTGTGGGCCAGTACCAGGGCGCAGAATGATTTCGTAGCTGGATCTGGCTCTTAACTGTCAGCAGGTACAATCTGAGCTCTATTGGCTCTTCCCCACAGCCCGCAAGACAAGGACCTATAGAAGCATATTCTAAACAGTTAAATGGTGGTTGCACCAGTAAAATAAAAGGCCCAGTGTGGAGTGCAGGTAAATATACCCTAGAACTTTAATAAATCAAAGTAAATAGACTTTGGTTTCGTCTGCTTCATTTTCACACTCCTGTTTTACATTCACTCTCACTTCTGTGTCTGGAAGGGAAACCACAGATTCATTACACTTTGATGCCAATGACATGACTAGATCTGGAGCTTCATTTATCAGCAAAGTTGTAGGTTGTCCGTTCCAATGTTTTAATTCTCCTCCACCTTCCTTCCCCTCCTCTCCAATCTCACTTCGCCATTTTCTCCAGCTGTTGTCAGTAAGGAAATGATAAACACGCACATAGCTTAAGTATGACAATATTAAACAGAGCTTTCTTTGTGCTGCTGCTATATAAACCAGGCTCATGTATTGTAAAACCACAATGAGCAACAAGAAGCATCCCTTCCTTTAAAGCATATCTTTGGCTGGTTCTCCTATTGAGATATTTTTCCAAGCACTTCTTAGGTGGCCTGACCACAGAAGGTAGCTGTCATATCAATGCTCAGCCCAGTGAAGACCTAGCTTGTCAAATCAGGATATTCCCCTGCTGGGAGTCTCCTTCCACTGGCCCTTCCTTCTTTCTTCCACTTCTCAGAGATTGCTCATTATGTCCCTGAAACAAATGAGATCTAATCTTTACCTCCACCATAAATCTTTCTTCCTTGGTCACAAATTGTGGCTTCTCCCAGCTGCCAAAATCAAGTGAAAGGAAGGTGAGACTGTGGCAAAATTTCATATTAACATTCAGCACTTGACAAAAGCCACGATTGTTTTTTAAATTAAAACAAAACAAAATAGTCACCTCCTACTGCTAAGGTTTCTAGCTATAGCATAATTGAATGCAGGTTGATCTAGATTTGCTTCTCATTCTGCCTTTCATTACAATGCTTTAAATTAAGGGTGCATGCATGAGCACAGCACAAGAAGGGGGAGGACAGTACCACCATCCAAAGGATTAACTTCAAGGTCACTAACTGGGAAAATTCCATTTTTCTTTAATGGCAGAAGGTGTGTTTCCTCCCTCCCTAAACCCAGGTGGCTTGGGCCCTTGCCTTTCCTTTGCACTGGCCTTGACTTCCATAGACCCTGGAGGTGTTTGATCCAGGAGCAAGCCCAAGTAATGAGGCAGTGGAGGAGTCTCCAAGTCAGAGAGAGAAAAGCCCTGCCTGGAAAGTGCATTTGGAAACACCACTCCTGTATTCCTGGCTTCATTCTGCTCACACTCCATCGCACATTCCGCAGTGTGCAAAGGCAAGCACTGTTTATCCATGTAGATACTAGATTGTTGATCTTCTTTGGTCTTCATCTACTTAACATCTACTTAATTTTTATTTCTCTTCCCCCAGTTTGATTAATTTTCTTGACCCTGAAACCACTGGCCTTGTCCATACCAAAACGCTGACTCCCACTGCAGCGGGACCTGGAGAATGCACAGATCTGTCACACAGCAGTCCTTGTTTTGCAGTCTTTGTTGTTAACAGATCATCACAGGGACTGCTGGCTTTGTGCTGGGATATGAAGAAAAAACATTCCTATTGCTTAATTTTTGCCTAATTTGACTCAACAAGAAAGTGGTTTCTTAGGGTTAGGAAAGATAAAGGTTTATGGAAAGGAGTGTCCAAGATATGATATTATGAATTAAATAGCCATGTGATTACCTACCTACCTTTCTTTATGTGAGTACATTTTTAATAGATATATTCTTGAAAATGTGTAAGTTGAAATTTAAAAATTATCAGAGACATTATTTAAGACTCTGGTTAAGTGAAAAAATAGTTTGTAAATGAATAATCCCTCTCTAACTTAGTTTCTATAAAATGAGTGTACAGCCCTGGCCAGGTGGCTTAGTTGATTGGAGCATCCATCGTTCTGTACACCGAAAGGTTATGGGTTTGATCCCTAGTCAGGGCACATACGGGAGGCAACCAATTGATGTTTCTCTCTCACATCAGTGTTTTTCTCTCTTATCCTCTCTCTCTAAAATCAATAAATATGTCCTCAGACGAGGATTAAAAATCAATAATAAAAGAATGTACATCTGTGAGTGATTCTTAGCACATTGTTCAGCATGGTGTTGTTCCCTGGAAAATTACTCTGTCTGGGTAGACAATCTGACCTCCATGGATGTGATTCTAACGTGAGAGAAAACTGCTGTGGGGGGCTAGCGATGCTGAAGTGCTCTGCCCACTTATGTTGGACCTGTTCTGTCTTTATTAGCATTTTCCCAAGTTGAGCCAAGAAATGAGGCCAATTATGTTAAAGACAATGTTTTCCAAGCAAAATCCCAATGTCCTTTGAGACCAAATTCTTCAATTCTTTCTACTTCAAGCCTGAGAAGCAGGTTACAGTTTGAGTTACTATTTGTTAGGAGCTTTTGGAACATACTCTAGTTTACATATAACCTGGTCTTTGAGTTTTATGGGAGCAATAATGAAGTATTTATTAAAAAAGGAAATGATATAAGGTTAAATAGTCTGGTCCTTATCTAGCCTGCCCAGTCTTGAGGGAATGTCTGTGCTGTGTGCTCCGAAGGGCAATGAAGGCCCTGGCCCTCAGAGCCTTCCAGACCAGGAAGAGATACCCCATTTACCAGCTCAGGGATCAAACCCTCAGTGCAAATGTGTCTATGGCTGGTGCCACACTCTGGGCACTTCTGCTAGGGAAGGTTATTTACACTGTAGACTGTCCTCCCTTTCTCACAGTTATTCTTAGGCTTATTCCTGCTTTCTAAGAATGTTAATGCCTATGATTTCCCACTTTCCAATAATCAATTATTTGATCGATTCATTTGTCCATCTTTCCCTGGGCCTGCTGAACACAAAGCACTGTGCTTCATAATGGAAATGCCAAGCTGAATAAGACCCACTGCAAGAGGGCACAGTCTCCTGCGAAGGCCACTGTGATGTGAGAGGTGCTGTGATAGAAGCACAGACACAACATTGAATACACAAAGCAGGGGTCACTATGACAAATTAATGGTTTATTTGTGTTAATGTTCATCACCATGAGCTAAAGGCTAAGACATTCTTCAAAACCACTCATATTGCTCAGTATTAGACTCTGTCATTTCTTTGCTAGTGACACGTGTGGACAAATGTGGAGGGGTGCATTTCTTGGAGGTATTGGCTTTGCTAAAGTAGTGCCCACTCTGAAAAAAATGAGAACTGAAAATATAAATCATACACTTCAACCTACCCAAACAGGGATGTAGTGAGTAATTTTACATAATTTCTATTTTAAAATATTTTAATATACAAACATCATCTTAAGACATGTTTTCAGATACTGATGAATAAATCCTCAGTAAATTGGTGGATGTGTCATAAATTAAAAATGTCAACACACTAGATTTGAAAGTGGGAGACATTTCTCAGCCAACAAAATTATGCATGTAGAAACAAAGATGGATTAAGAAATATAGTCAAAATCCCACCAGTACCAATTGAAATGGAAATTACCTGGGTAGAAAATTACTCTTGCCCTGACCAATGTGGCTCAGTTTCTTGGGTGTTTCTGCAAAGCAAAAGGTCCCTGGTTCAATTCCCAGTTAGGGCCTAGGTTCGTTCCCCTGTTGGGGCGTGTGCCAGAGGCAACTGATTGATGTTTCTCTCTAACATTGACATTTCTCTCCTCTTTTCCCTCCCTTCCCCTTTCTCTAAAAAGATAAATACATAATTTCTTTAAAAAAAAAAGAAAATTACCTTGGTTAAGGGAAATACCTGCAATACAGATTTTTTAAAATTTTTTTTTATTTTAGTTTATTTAGTACAGTTTCTATCCTTTATTCCCATTCCAGCCCGCCCACCCATTCCTCCCGTCTTCCCTCCCCTTTCCAACCCCCCTAGTTTTGTCCATGTGTACTCTATATTTGTTCCTGTAAACCCTTCCCTTCTCCCCTAAAAGACAAATACCATATGATCTCGCCTTTAACAGGAACCTAAACAACAAAACAAAGAAACAAGTAAAATATAACAAAAGACACTGAAATAGAGGACAGGTAGTCAGTGACCAGAGGGGAGAGGAGAGGGAATTTCAGGGCAATACAGATTTTTAACACGTGATTCAATCGTTTTTATTCATATTCTACTTAACTGGCATTCATCCTATATCAGCCTGCATTCTTGGGGTGGGGGGAGGTCCTCCCTCCTTATCTAAAATGCAAATTTCTTGAGGGCAAGGATTTATCGAACTCAGAGGAATTGTGTGTTCAATGAGTGCTGTTATTTCTGCTACTGATGATTCTAGCCTACTCTGAGCCCACATCAGTAGTCAAAATCCTGCCAACTCAAATCTTACCAGGCCTTTTTCCATTTCTTTCTGGGAGCATTGGCACCAACACTATGGTGCTTTTGCTTCAGGGTGTCTAAGTACTGAGAAGGGAAGAGGAGGAGGTTACAAGTTCTCTTTTTACTTAGAAGAGCCTAAGAGTAACATTTGCCAAGCTTCCAAAGGGGAATGGGACAAACTATGGCTGTTATTATATGTGTATGTAATGGAAAGCATGAATCCAAAGAAATTTGGAATGAAGTAATAAGGATGAATATTTTAATTAAATCTAGTAAAGGAATATCTAATTATAGAATCCAGAAAAAAACTTTATGCTATAAATGAAGATAGGGTCACAGCAGGGTCTCAAGTGCAACCAAGTGTGTACATCAACACAGTATAAAAAGTTCTAGAAGTATCCAGGTGTGAATCTGAAAGTTAATAATTTTCATTTGCAATATGATGGACACAGGGGTAAAACATGGAAATTATCACCTTGCACAGGTGTCTATGGGAAAGACTACCAGCCAATCTGAGAACCTTCTCTTACCCCTTGTACTTGGAACGGAAGCTCCCAGAAGATAGGGACTTCTGCTTCTACTTATGTCACTCCATACTTGATAGGTAATGATGTTCCAAGGACAGTTTTGGAGGGTAAAGGTAAACACAGCCCACAGTTGCTACTTTAAAAAGTGGGAGGTTGAAGACTAAACACTTTATTGGACAAAAGGTCAACATTCATGAGTGAGAAGAAAGAGGTGATGTTTGGGGTTGGGGAGGCGATGGAGAAAACATTCCAAATTGTGCTGCAAATCAGGCTTAGGAATGCGTTTCAATTAGCAAAGGGAGTGAGCTGGGAGCTCTGTGTTCTGATGCACATAGGCAGGGGTGGAAAGTAGATGAAAAAGAACAAGTGAGGAAAAGACTCAGGGAGGAACATGAACAATTCCATGGGGATGAAGGACTTTGTGCTAAACCCTGAAATACCCAACAAGTGTATGACAATTTTTAAAATTGGACTTTTGCTCACAGCAATATCGAACCATTTCAGTTTGGTACAAATAAATCTGTTGTCAGGGTATCTTTCTTCCAAAATGAGTGTGGCTTGAGGGGCAATTCTACAGCTATGCTGTGTAAAGTTTGCCCACTCCAGGGCAAAAAGTCCTTTCTCTGATGACTTCCCAGCTCAAGATAATGACAGCTAACTCTTCTGGGTACTCTCCATTTACCTTCCCACCCATTCAAATTCATTCTCCCCCTTTTTTTGTGTGCTGTGCCCTGTGAAGCCTATCTTGAGATCAGAGGCTGGAAGCAGAGAAAGGTCAGGGTATTTCTTCCCTACTCCCTCCCTACTTCTTTGCCTCATCCAGGGTAGTTGCTGTGTCTCTCCACAGACTTAGCTTTTATTGGGTTCCTGTAACACTACTTTTTCCCTTTCCAGCTTAGGCTAGCAACAGCTTCTCATTGTTGCTGCAACACCCCTGATTTATTCCCTTAGTCCTACCCATACTTCTATCTTTCCACCTTGACCATCTGAAGTGAATTTTGTCTCTTGCCAAAACTGATATCACTGATACTGTGCCAAGCTCTATTCTCAGTCCTTTGTGTGCATAGACCTATATAATCCTCCTAACAGTTTATTGATGAGGCTGAGACACAAGAAGGTTCAGACACTTGCTCAGGGTAACACAGTAAGTGGCTGAGTCAAGGTTTGAACCTAGGTAGTAAGCTCTAGATTCTGACCACTTAATCAGTGATCCATCCTATCTCTCATCTAGCTTTCATCACTTCCTGGAGCACATGAGAAAGTGGATGCAAAGAGTTCTAATACTAGTTCATATACAAAAGCTTATTGGTTTATATACCGACATTTATTCATAGGAACATCTCTCAGGTCATAATTAACTCATGTTTCATTCTAATAAATTTCATATTTCCTACCTGAGTGGTTCTCAACCATGGTTGCACAACAGAATCACCTGGGGTGTTTTAAACTGTCCCAATGCCCAGGTCATGCCCAGAATATTGAAATTAGAACACTGGAAATGGGACACAACAATGGATAATTTTCTAAACTCCCAGGAGATTTTAGCATGCAGTCAAAAATTGAGAACAATTGTCCTAGCACACAGTAATTTTTACTAGAAGGCGCAGATTATAGGTGGACAGTTCTGGTGCTGTAAGTAGAGAGTAACAGGTGACAGCTACACAAAGGGAGGACAAAGAGGAGCTATGGAGAATTTTTGAATTCTATGGAGAATTTTAGAACAAGCTTCTGCCCCACCCTTAAGAAAAGGTCATGATCTGGGTTCACTTAATGCCTGGGCAAATTGCTCCTGTGTCTGAGGACAGCTTGCTCTTTTCTATTATTACATTATAATAATTGTCCTGGATCACTTTTTAAAAATTTATCATTTATTTTTAAAGGCATTAAGTAAAAAGCTTAACATACTAAGAAAATTACAACATACAAATGTGCTCAATAGTAATATTGACAGATTGACTTTTCCATACTATATGTGACCTTGAGTTTCTTTTAACCAGTTGCATTTTCACATTCATTTATTCAAACTGATTATTCCCTAGAAACACCTGGCAGATTATTAAGCATGAGTCACATGCACCAAGGGCAAATGAAATGATTGCCAATCATCCAAGTGTTCATGAAGAAAATGATGAAAACTGTTCACATTGACCAGGCTGTATCAAAATACCCTTCTCCTTGGGAGAGAGCTGCACCTATCAAATAATATGGTAGGAATTGCTCCTTAACTAAAATGTGAGCACCTTCTTTCTTTTTGATTTGCTTGAAACCCATATGCTAACAAGTATGAGAGCCACTCATGTACCAAGAGGTTAACATACTTTCCAAAGTGTCACAATCATCAAGAAAACCTGGACATATGGGAGGTGGGGGAGGGGCGGATTATTAGTGGTTCAGGAGGAAATGGAGGCAGCCAGCATGATAGGAAGGGTGGTACTGGTGGTGGGCTGGTGGTGGTGGTGGTGAGCCACTGAATTTTAGACCTGGTTTCCTGGTCCCTGTCCTGATCTTGGCATGGAGGGGGGTGGAGGGAGAAAAGAGTACCACAGAGCAGCTTTCGACTTGATGTTATTTGGTTTATTTCCAGGATACCTGGAGGAATTCTCATTTTCTGTTGAAATTTGATTTTCATTTTCATTTTGAAGAGCATTCTGTTGTATATAATTAGCTACTTTAGACTTTGGGGAAAGTAGATCAGACAGACTTTGCTCCTATTTCCATAGCCAGTGTAAACCACAACAGTTTTCTCTCTTAAAATCAGTTGAAGCTGTCTTCTGAGCAAATGGCAAAACATTTGTCACCAACTTTCCACTGCTTCAAAGGAGTTGTGGTATTCTCTTTTTGGCTTTTACGCTCTCTAGCAGGTGTTCTTTTAAGTGTGCCTTTCGGTTTATCATAAGCTTCAGAAATGTCACCAGTCTTTAGAGCATGCTTTAATGAAGACACAGCTTTACTGTAAGTTTTATCAGTGCTGTATCATCCCAAACATCAAATTGTCACTCTGGCCTGTACCACATGGAACACCACTGAGTCCTCCTCCTTAGGGACATGACCACTACTGCCTCCTTTTCCCATCACCACCGTGAGGCTAATTCCGGGTGTGCAAAGTGGGCTGCCTGCTTCCCTGAGTCACTTTAAAAGGTAGAATTATTGTCAACATACCTTGCTACTCAAGGAAATATACACCTTTTAGAAAGCTTCTCAATCCCAAAGATGACAACATTAGGGTTATTCTTAAATAGGTAAACTTTAGATGTCTGGAAGATTCACTTAAAATAAACTAATTCTTATTGATCTTAAATAGGTTAAATGAAAGAAATTATTGTATGAAGCAAATGTTTTTATCAAATGCTCCCACATGCTGACCTTTAGCAGAAGCTAAGTTCACCTGCTCTTGATTCTTGGTCATAGTTGATGTTTAACAATTTTTCAGCCTTAACGTGGGTGATCAGAGAAACAGGGTGGTGTCAGTGGCTGCTTTTCCGGGAAATGGTTCCAGCACAAGGAAAGCGCAATCTTCAGTATCTAAATGCCAGACACAGTCTCCTGGGGTCATGGTGGGACATTTCCTTTGGACTGGGGCTGAAATAGTCCAATGATCTTTTCCAGACAGAAAACCAAACAACTTTGATTTTTTTCTTATGTTTCTTGTGGCTGGTCTTGTTTGCATGCTTGCCTGCAAAGAGCTGATGTTGGGATGCGATAATAGTGTGTGGGCTTATGAGTGTTTGGCACTGGTCCACTGAAACCTAGCCATAATTCCTACCCTCACCGTTAGCTCAGGAGTTGGGGTGTTGACCAAGGGGAAATTCAACAATGGCCATTCCAAGCATAAGCCAAGAGCCCCTCTATGCTCACTTTCCTCAGTCCTGCATCTTTGCTTCCACTAACTCCTCCCCTTCCTGCTCTCAATGGGCTCTAGTGCTTTTTTTCATTAGCCCACCCTGAAAAGAAAGATTTCAGCCCAGGTACACTGGGGGATCTTCAAGGTGTGGTTTCCAGGAAAGGTCCTACACAACAGCCTCGCACAGACTCAGCTCCTGTTGAGTTTTCCATCATCGGCACTATTGACATTGGGACCGTTAGTCTTTGCTGTGGGGCTGTCCTGTGCACTGTAGGATGTTTAGCAGCATCTCTGGCCTCTATCCACTAAATGCCAAGAGCAGGCAGACCCTCCCCCAAGCTGTGACAATGAAATGTCTCCAGATATAGCCAATATCTCCCAGGGGCAAAACTGCCCCTATTTAAGAACCACTCTACTAAGGAAAAGACAGTGGAGACCCTAACCACCAATCTCCATTGGACACTTGGGTTAAGGACTAAACTAAAGTCTCAGCGACTTTTGCTCCAGCACTTGGCTGTGAGATGTGTGGGCTATTGTCCTCTATGTGTGGTGTTGTTGTGAGGATGAGGTAATAGGTCTATCTTGTATGGAGCCCTTGGCTTGACTGGGAGATTTCCTGCAGTCGGAGTTGTCCCAAGGTGAAATGAGTGGCCTCAGGAGTGGCTGGTCTCCCCTTATGGGGCAGGCTGGATATCTTTTACTTGCCCCTCCAGAACCATCTTCACCCTTTTCTGCCCTGTTTTGTGCCCAGAGTCTCACCTGTAGGGACTCTGTTGATGGGTTCCCTTGCCTTCTGGTGTCTAGTTGGAGAGAGGTTGGAAGTGAAGCCCTGGGTTCATTTATTCCCCAGGTACCCTCATCGTGCAAGGTTGCTATAGGCTTACTGTGCCCCTTGACATAGGTCTGAATGCCTGTTGGGTAGCCATCCTTCAGAGTGCTCTGCCACCTCAGGCCCAGGTGTGACAGGAAGGCCTCTCTGGAGCTAGCCTGGTTGCTGCATTACCCTATGGTCTCACTGTGCTCTGTCCTCACTCATAGCTGGTTCTGGCTTCAATTCCTCTGAGTTCTTATTAAATTAGGATAATTGGAATATGCCATGTATTTTTTGCTGGGACCTTGTCTAACAGACAAAATCATGGGGATTTTGTATTGAGAATCCATGGATTTTCAAGGTCTCTTCTGACTCCAGGTTCTATGATGCTATGGGTGAGCAATCAAGTAGTTGCTCAAACACTAACCTGAGGAAAGCAAACTTCTCATTTGGCTGAGAGATAACACATATTTATTCATAACCTCCTGTATCTGTATCATTGCTGTGGAGGAAAGGGCATGTTTAGAATGCCAAGCACTTGTGTTGCAGACAGTATGGGTTATTAACCCAAAAACCACCCATTTAATTCTTTCTCTCTCACAAAATCCTGAGTCTTTTCACTCTCAGAATGACCATGTCCTTCAGAGACTCTGTTCCTCAGACCCAGAGTATGAATGTTGATTTACAGCATTCTCTCTGCCAGGATTAGTTTAGGCATGGGTTGTGCTACATTCTGGTTCATTTGAAAATAAGTTCTGCAGGGAAGCTACTGGTGAAGTTTCCTTGCCCTTGAAAAGATACACAATGAAAGTCTGCCCCCTTTATCCCACCTCTGGACACTGTGAGAGCATATAACATCTGGAGCTGCCATCTTGCCCTTATGGAAATAGCAGAGTCCAAAGATGAAGTCCTTGATGACATCTTTGAGCCAATGAATGAACCAAACTCACAACTGCTCTTCTTCCAGAGTTATATAATGTGACATGATAAACATTCTCATTGTTTAAGCTACTTTTAATTGAGATTTCTGAAGCCTGAAGCACCTTAACACATCATTCCAGGTATTTATTTTACTTAATCTAGTAATAAATTGAGATATTAAAAATTCCCCCTTAACATCTCAGCCACTTTTGCTCATTCCCTCCTTGAAACACTTTTTAAATTTGGCTTCCTTGTTCCTGTACTCTCTAGATTTGTCCTCTGCCCCATTGGCTATTCCTTCTCCCTCTTTTCTTAGATCCTCCTCTTATTGGAACTCTTCTCATTACTAGAAATAGTCACCACATGGGTGACCTCACACAGTCCCAAAAATTTCTTGCAGACTCTGATGATTCCAAACGTAAAACTATAGAACATCTGGAAGAAAATATAGGAGAAAATGTTTTGACCTTGGATTAGGCAAAGATTTCTTAGATACCACTGCAAAAGCAAAGTCCATAAAAGAACAAATTAATAAGTAGAACTTATCAAAGTTAAAAATGTCTGCTTTTTCAAAGACACTGTCAATAGAATAAAGAGAAGCCAGAGACTGGAAGAAAATATTTACAATACATGTGTGTATCTGACTAAATAATTGCATCCAGAATAAATTTAAAAAGGTCTCAAAACTCAATAATAAGAAAAAAACTAATTTACAAAATGGAAAAAGTATATGAACAGATATATTTTACAAAGCATACAAATGACAAATAAGCATGTGGAAGGATGCTCAACATCATTAATCATTAGGGAAATGCAAAGTAAAACCATGATAAAATACCACAATACACCTGTTAGAATGGCTAAAATGAAAAGAAAAATCAGATCATACCAAGTATTGGCCAGGATGTGGAGAAACTGGAACTCTCATATGTTGCTGATGGGAATGGAAAATGGTACAACCACTTTGGAACTTGTTGTTAGTTTCTCAGAAAGTTAGGTATACACCTAAACTATGACATAGTCATCTATTCCTAAGTGTTTGCCCAAGAGAAAAGGAAGCACATGTCCATAGAAAGACTTTTACACAAATCTTCATGGAGCTTTATTACTAGTTGTCCCAAACTGGGAATAACCCAAGTATATATCAACAGAAGAATGGATAAATACACTGTATTCCATCTATAAAATGAATTCTACTCAGCAAAAATGGAAGCACATGTCCATAGAAAGACTTTTACACAAATCTTCATGGAGCTTTATTACTAGTTGTCCCAAACTGGGAATAACTCAAGTATATATCAACAGAAGAATGGATAAATACACTGTAGTCCATCTATACAATGAATTCTACTCAGCAAAAATGAAAAGAAATGAACTATTGATATATGCCACAGCACAGATGAAAACCAAAATAATTATACTGAGTAAAAGAAGCCACAAAACAAAATATGTACTGTGATTCATTTAAATAAATTTCCAGAAATTGCAAACTGATATATAATGACAGAAAGCAGGTTGATGGTTTCCTGGGGATGGAATGGGAGTAGGAAGAGACAGAAGATGAGATTGTCAAGGTCACGAGGAAATTCTGGGGGGTGATGATTATGTTCATTATCTTGATTGTGGTGATGGTTTTACAGGTGTATACATATGTCAACATTATAAAAACATACACTTTAAATACATGTAGTTTATATATGTCAATTATACCTCAAGAAAGCTATTTAAAAAACCCAAGTAGTTAACTTCTTTTTTTTAAGTCCTGAAACTGCAAGTCTTCAAAAAATTGGATAAAAACTCAGAATTGTTCCTCTCCACAGAAATCTTTAGTAAAAGATGAAAGATATTTATGATCTGGAGAGAAATCAGAGTATCCAAAGTAGTTAACTTCTATGGACATGGGTTTATATGTGTGTGACAGGCTGGCATGAGGAAATAAGAGTATATGAACCTTTCTCCTTAGACATACAGGGGAAACCGACAGACAAACCCACACATAACACACTAATCAAAAATCTTGTAGAGACTAGGGTTAATGCTCTCAAGTTTTTATGCCATATTTTTCATTGCCTTTACCTTTGCTTTCTGTGTACTGTCTTACATATTCCTGAAGTTCTATAGTAGGACCTTCTGACTTTGCTTTTACCACAACAGGTTTTATGTGAAATATAAGGCTTCAAGTGACCAAGATTCCAGACAGAGTTGTGAGGTAGAAAGTGAAGAAGAAACAGAAGTAAGATGCTAACCTATCACCCAGCAAGTGAGAGGTGTCACTTAACCTTTCAGCTGTGGAAGCTGAATTTTGTAATGAGCTGTCACTGTATTTATCACCTAACAATTACTGTAACTGGATAAAGTGTGAAAAACCTGGAAAACATTAGCCTGTCAACTACACTGGTATCTTTGATAAAGTTGTCTATGGCAGGGTCCCAGATACAATTGAAAATCAGCACATGGTCTGTTAAAATGGTCCAGTATCTTTCCATCCCTCTGTTCTGCAGACTGCTTGTGGCTTACAATATGGCAATTGTTTTGTCAGATCAGTAAAGGCAGTCATGTTATTAGAACATCTTGATCTTGATTTTCTGTATGGTTTAAAATTACATGTGGCTGGTTCAGCTGTATTCAGGAAGAGCATAGAGTAAAGGTGGACCTGTTGCTGGGTATCATTACTGCCTGCCCCGGTGTACCCCATAAGGTGGTGTTTAAGTTGAAGAATATACCATGGTTTAAGGTCTGTTAGTTTCACAAAAGTGATTTTGTTGGCATGTTTAAGGTGGAACCAGCTCACAGCATCAATATAATTACAGTAATTTAAAATAATAATACAAGGGGCAAGTAGACCAGAAAGCTTTGAGGTAGCTCTGTCAATAGGCTTACTATATGAGGAACCAAATTATCACAAGGTTGCTTGGTGTCTATGGAATAAACACAAAGGCTTTTACTTGATCTTAGAATATTACTGTCAATGGCTTGAGGCACTCTTACCCACAAAAGGAACAGTCTTGCCAAGTGCTTTGGTTCCTCGTATGCTTTGGTGAACACTGCCAAGATAGTCTTTCCTAAATCTTCCTGGTTGATACACTCTGCCATCAAGAGAGTTTCTATGACCCTCTGATTCTTTTTATTACTTCCTTGGCCAACCAACTCCTTCTTTCACATAGCTTTTATCCAAACAGGCATGACATAGCCACTTAGTTTTCTGCTCACTGACTTACAACCACATGTAAATCTTTCTTATTATTTTACCCCCAGATTGATGGGAGTGCAGTTTGAGATGCTCCCCCAGACTTCTTTTATTTTAGTTTTCATTTTGTACTTTTATTTTCAGTGCAAAACAATATATGTTGCTTTTTTTTGGTACAGTTTCTATCCTTTATTCCCATTCCAACCCGCCCACCCATCCCTCCCCTCCTCCCTCCCCTTTCCAACCCCCCTAGTTTTGTCCATGTGTCCTCTGTATTTGTTCCTGTAAATCCTTCCCTTCTCCCCTGAAATTCCCTCCCCTCTCCCCTCTGG